>CM045728.1:113674797-113732297 GCA_024760905.1 Plotosus lineatus
CCATCCACTTATCAAAATATATATTTGTTCTACTTTGTACAATTGCCCTCCATTATTATTTTTAATGGAAGTGAGTGATTTTTTTTTTTTTTTTTATCTCCTTGAAGACAGATTTCCTTAATTCAGGACATAGAGATAATGAAAGGGAAAATCCGAGCTTCAGAACATCAATTCTGCTGAAATAATCTCTACAGAGGTAAAAGATTAGCATGCAGACATTATTGGTCCAGTCAGTCATCGATGGTGTGGCAGTGTGGCAGTCAAGTGTTAACAAGGTGCACATGGAGTCACTATGGCAGCTTTAGCTCTACTTCTAATGTTAATAAAAAAAAATCAAGTATCAGTTTTAAAAGATGTTAAAGGAAGGGAATTACTAATGGATAGGTTTTCCCCCCCCCCTTTTTTTAAAGAAAGCCCGTCAACCTGCTAATAAATCTGGCAGAGATTTGAGAGCATTAGCTGTACTGCTGCTACAGTCGATAACCTGTGTATGCATGTAAAGGGAGAATGTTGTTAGTTCGCAATACATATTTGAACTACAGAACCAATCTTGGACTTTTATTTGGTCTCAGTGGAGGGCTTTGGTTTGGCGGACTAAATGAGTACAAGTTGCATTTTCTGAATCAATGAAAACGAATGGAAGACTCATGTCAGAATAGCAACCTAGATCATAAAATGAGTCCAAGTCATGAAGGTGAAACGGGGATGTATATACATGTACAAATCAACATATCACATTAAAAATAGACTACACAGGACAATATGCTGACAACACGTTTCTCTGGAATGCTAAAACGATAAAGGTTTGTGCGTGACTAAGTCATTATTAGTCAATGTGTGCAAACCAATAATGGATATTAAAGTCTCTAAAAATTGTTGGAGAGGATTCTTTACCAACAAATGCTACAAAGGGTTAGCAGAGATGCTACATGATTAATATAGCTTGGTCCATCATTCTCGATTCTAGAATAATGCACTCTCAGAGCTCTGTGCCACAGATTAGCTTGACAGTTGGAGGCTCTGGGGTTTTGATCTCGTACGGCGGACACAAAGCATTACGGAATGTTTTTGTTTAAAATTTCCTTTTTTGTGTGTGTGTGTATGTGTGTGTGTGTGTGTGTGTGTGTTACGTGCCACTTTTCGCTCCAAACCAGATGGAAATGCCCAGTATCTCGCTGTATGAAAGTCTTTTTGATAAAACGAGGAATGGGTCCAGAATTCCAAGAGGTTGCTTTGGTTACTTTGTTAAGATCCAGCCTCCGACGTTTTAATTTCTGTCTTTCCGGGCAACTCCTTTCCTCACACCAACATTCCTCAAGTGTTGCATCATCCAGTCATGATGCGCCTCCGTCCATCTACTCAGAAAACAACACCTATCTGTGTCTTCTTTAAAGAACCGGAAAATGCTAGAAACTTAACACTGTGAACAAAAGCAAATACAAGAGGTTGGTTAGAAATTCATTTCCAGCCTAAAGTTCAACATAATTAAGTTTAAATTAAGTATTTAAAAACTTACATATTGAAGGTAAAATCAATGGAATCGGAGTAAAAGCAGAGATAAACTCTTTTTAACAGAACATAGTTAACCTACATTATAAATAAAACATGCACTGCACACTGGGGTGTAATGTATCTTTGAAGGGGTGTAAAACTCCAGTCCTGGAAAAAAGCTCAGTACTTCTATTTATGCAACAATTTAATTAGTGATGAAATGATTGTACCCAGAATTTTATGCTAAAATTACAGAAAAACACAAATTATAGAAAAACACTTCAATTGTAGTTATTTGGTATATTGTATTTAAAACCACAAGAATGGAATAGTTCACCCCGGATACATTTATTATAGGAAAGACATAAGACTTGTCATTATACAAGTAAAACTTATAAAAGGAAACTTATTATATAAAATGGACAACAGTAGAAAGCTGGGTTGGCTTTACCTGTCGATGGTGGTTAAAGTTAAGCATGCGAGCGTTCTGTTAACAGATAATTCACTATTAACTGTAGTTTAAATCATTCATGTTATATTGGACTTATTTTATGATTTATCAACACAAATTGAAAATATGCTCTGAGAACTTCAGTAGAATTGGGAACACTTCCAAAGTAGTACTTCAAAAAAAAAAAAAATAAATGTTCAGAATGGCGCTGACATTTTAAATCATGTGTACTTCCAGGTAATGATTAACGTTTTTCTCGAAATATACTTCAAGGAAAAACAAGCATCATAACTTTTGCCAACATGGTGAAATGTTGAGAGCATTTACCTGCAAAAGTAACATAGGTCACTGTGGTATATCTTCAGGAATATATAACAAAAAACATTGAATAGTTAATTAAAATGGATGTGCAGATTTTGTATGTTTGATTGAATAATGGTTGCATATATAATATATAGGTGTGCTGTACTCTTAATGTAGTTACAACAGAACACAAAAGCACACAAAACAAAAAATTTACAAATTACCATACAAGACAAACATCAAATTTGGACACATAAGAGAATAACCAACATACAGTGACATATGCATTATAGATCATTTTAATGGGTTTTCACATATATTGTATAGATACAGGTATGTACAGCAAAATTGGCAGGTGAAGCTAGTTAAATCTAGCTAGTGGCTATGTTCTTATTGTTGATTTGCTTTTAATGTACTGTGTATATATATATATATATATATATATATATATATATATATATATATATATATATCACACGGCAGCTTAAAAGTAGCCTCATAGAGGAAGCTAATTTTTTCAAAACAAACATGTCTGCTTTGTCTGAAAGTGTCCTGATCACGTTTATAACAGTTACACGAACATGGAACACACACACTACACAAAGAGCCTGCAAAAGTTTCTAAAAACAATGTTTTTACAACTACATAATACAGCAACAGGACAATATTATAGATACACAAGTGGACATTGATGGGATAACAAATGGAGAAATGGTGATTATTGATCAGGGGCATACATCTCTTCCCAGGCTAATCATTGAAACATTTGATAAGTAATGGATTGTGTTAATAATGAAAATGCCGCAGGAGCTCTTACAGGCTGCATTACTCGGAGACTCCGAAGTGAATACAACACGAGCAGTTAATCACTATTGCACTAAGAATGTCTTAAGATCAGATAAGACACACAAAGGTGTTTCCTGAATCTGTCACAGTAACACTGTCCGAAATGCTAGAATTCATTATAGTGCTCTTACTAGAAAGTTATAACAATACAACAAGACAGAACTTGTAACTTTATCATAATTATCATTATTTTTTAAACACCATCCCCATACTGCACTAAATGCAAATGTTTTTACATGGCTCATACGTGCATATAATATAACTCCTTCTGTTATAAAATACAGTGATCCCTCGCTACTTCATGTTTCAGTTCCCGCGGCTTCAGTGCATCATGGGTTTTTCAAAAATATTCATTAAAAAATAACGAAATTAAGGAAGAATAGGGGAAAAAATGTAAGGAAAATGCCGTAAAACAAGGCCAATTATGCAAAAAAAAAAAAAAAAAAAACCCAAACAAACAACCCAAAACCCCCCAACAAAACTACTTACATTTTTATGTGAGGTGCGCATCTGCATGTATTTATATTTTATTTACATCTTGTGCATTATTGTTGAATGTTTAATTGTTATCATGAGCATTTATAGTGTTGAATATGTATTTATTGATATTATATACACATATACATGTACGTATACATCAGTCAGGGGGGTGGATCCTACTTCGAATAAATTTGGCAGCCGCGCGGGGTGTGGGGTGTGTGTGTCTCAGTTCTCATTAACCGCGAAAAGTGAGGGATCACTGTATCTTATAACTACTATGTGCTAGCAAAAACATTTTGGGGAACTCTTGAATCAATTTGTCTAAAATATTACTAAACATTTTCTAATCAGAGAAACAATCACACTGAAAACGTTTAAAAGTCTACAAAAAAAAACCCCAAAACAAAAACAAAGAAAAAAAACCTTTGAAGTTTTCATAAGAACCCATATACAGTCAGTAACACTTCACTGTTCCATACGGACAATTCTAATAAGAACTCCATTATTAAATTCTAGCCTTTGGTATATGCCCTGATTTTCTTCTACTATGTAACTTGCATGCGAAACTTATATCATGTTCTAGTGTCTAGAAATTTTGGCCCAATTTTGCTATGCCAGGTGCCATGTTTAAAACAAAATGGCTCCTTTATGCATGCCAAACTATTGGCGGAGTCTCCATTTAGGAAACTAGGTAACAGCTAAACTTAATGTATAATTAACTACCTTCACAATATTTGCAATTATTGCAATATATTATTTTACTTTTTTTCTGATTCCAAGGAAGCATTTTCTGAGAAATGGCTCTGTTGTCTCTTTTCCCCCTCCTTTGAAATTCTGGAAGCACTGGGTCCGACAGACCTGAATATTTTGTACTATCTAACAAAAAGATACACAGCTAGTTAACACTTGCGTATATATCATATACAAATGGAACAGTGAGAGAAAAGGAATGTTTTTAACAATAAAAACAAGCATTTAAAAAATACATTGAAAGTATATTTAAAAACAAACACCACCAAGACATTAACAAAGGACAAGACCAACCAATCAAAAAAAGTGCTTAAGTAGTCATATAATAAACTTCAAATCGAATGATCTACTTTATAGACAGATCAGTGCTCTTTATTTTGTTCTTTAGGATTAAAAAGAGCTTCACACACACATCCACATAAAATGTGTGCACATGAACTACGTTTCCAACATCAAGAGGTTTCCTGATATTCCCATTGCAGATGTTGCATATGTGTCTGATGACGAAACTGGCACTGAAATGTGTGACATTGACCTTTTATATTTTCTACAGATTTAGAAAAAGAATAGTTTTTCCATTTTTTTTTTTTTTTTTTATGTATGAAGCCAATACGCATTAAAACCTGGTAGCTGCAGAATAATATTCCTTGGAGACGCAGCATCATAAAATTATCAGTAGGACAATACAAAAAGAATCAAAAAGTCAGTATGCAACATGGGCATTCTAATACTACTACTACTAATACGTAATAGTAATAACATCCATTTTCTGAACCGCTTAATCCTAATTAGGGTCACGGGGAGGCTGGCGCCCATCTCAGCCGACTTTGGATGAGGGTGGGGTACACCCAGGACAGGTTGCCAGGCCATCACAGGGCCACTCACATAACCATTCATACTCACACCTAGGGGTAATTTAGAACAGCCAATTAAACTACTGTGCATGTTTTTGTACTGTGGGAGGAAACCAGAGTACCCAGAGGAAGCCCACACAGGCATGGGGAGAACATGCGCCACACAGATACACCCAAGCTGGGAATCGAGCATAGGACCCTTCTTGCTGTGAGGCAGATGTGGTCAGCTCTACCCCACAGTGCCAATAATAATAATAATAATAATAATAATAATAATAACAGGCTAATAATTGTGTACGTACTTCGTTACACTATGCCAATTGAATGTTCTCGATATGTTTAACTTCTCTTCTTTATTATATCACGTCAATAAATGCCAATCTATCAGTGATTAGTGAGAGCACTGTGTACCATGGACAAAAGTTACAGATATCATCGATTTTGTTTTAAGTCTGGTGCCTATTTCCCAATGGTTCCGTGTACATGCAGATTCTGTACTTTCGTGTGCGTGCACCTGTCCGATTCATGCAGTTATTGGACCTGTAGAGACTTTAGCAGAGGCTCAGCGGGACGGGAAAATAATGAGGTGTTTCTCTTGTCACAAAATTCAGCGTGAAAAAGGTGTAAACCTGGAAGTACTTGAATTATTTCAGAAAGTGTGCTTACCATATGTACATATATTGATACGATATTATCTCCCAGGGATGCACTAAAGATTTTGATACATTGATTCATAAATAAACTTGGACATGAAACACTTATTCAAGTTTGAAGATGGGTAGTTTGAAAATGCACCAGTTTCATGATCAGACTCGTATGCATATTTCATCAATGTGTAATAAATGGTGTTGAATTTTTCCAATTCATTTGATAAATTACTTACTTTCTTTACTTTTCCATTAAAAAACTAAGCAGTGAAAATGTTAAATCAACATGAAGTCATTAACATGAATTAATGCCCAAATTATATTCCATTACAGTCCAAGCCTGATTAATCTGAGGGCATTCTTCATCTTCGATTGTACAAACGCAGAAAGATAAAAACAAACAGACAAAAAAACCCCCAAACAAACAAACAAACAAACACCTGCAGTAAATGAATGAAAACAATAACTTTAATATGTGCAAAGAATGCAAGAATGCAATAATGCAATAAAATAAAAAACTATGTGCAAAGAATGCAAGAAAGAATGTAAATTATTTAGTGTCTCCGTTAGCAGCATTCTATTTATCCAAAATGTAGGCAACTTAAAAAAAAAAAAAAAAAAAAAAAAAAAAAAAAATCCCAGGTGATTAATTTATGTCTTTGCCAAAATACTGAAAAATCATTGCATTATTTTAAAGGAATTAACCACTATTTTCCCTTATTAGTTCATTTTAATGTATAGAGTATATAATAATAAAGTTAGCTTTATCCTTCCCTAAACCTGTTTGCATAAGCAGCGTATATACCGATGTATACTTGGGTACGAATTCATTGCAATAGAATGATTGGTGATTATTATCCAGTCCCATTAGGAATGAGGTCATTTTGCGCGCAATGGTTTGAGAACAAAGAACCTAGGGTTCACATGAGCCAGTGACCTGACATGAGCAAAACTGATTTAGATGTACCTACGTATGAACGTGTACACCGATACAACAATTTCAGCTGCAGAAACAGAATCTAAACCAAGAATTTTCTATTTCTATGCAAATTATCTATAATGAGGTAAAGTATCAAACTGTCTTATGCAAACATTCCTTCAATCCTGACTACCTCTCTACAAACAATTCCAATTTACTGTCTGACATTTAAAAGTTGTGAATTTATTTTTATTTTTATTTTTTACAAACTTATGGTTCCAACATTATAGTTCAATATTATCTGCATTACATGTGCACAGACATTTTGAATAAAAATAAAGTTGGAGTGAAGTAGCAGGGATTGTTGACACTTCTGACGATAAGGGTAGTATATATCGCGAATATAGATGGCTTGCTTTGCTAACCCGACGATTATGAAACCTAGAACATATAGTCATTAATACATTACTTAATTTACATTCTACTATAAATCAGCTGGTTTTTGTTCTACCATTATTACAAAACCTGTGAAATGTTGCACAAGAGTGCAGGGAAGAGCAATACGGGCGACTTCTCACTAGCTAGTGTGAACCCAGGCTATGGTGTTTATGACTTAACCTGTATTCCAACCCTCACCCCAATTAATATTCTTATGAGCTAATTTTAATCAAATGTTTGTGAAATACAATGCTGTGTGCCTTGTCTCAGCACTACTTATATGCATGCACCTGAAGCTGAGTGGACAATGATGGAGAGGATGGAGGCATGGAATTCTACATTCAGGATGGTTACTGGTGGTTATTGCTTCTGCTAAGTTCCATTGGGAGACTGACACGCTCATCCTGCTTTCCTGTTCCCCTGTCCTGAGTTTCTAGCATTTTCCTTGTTGCTTTTCACTCTACAATATGGAAGGGATGGGTGAACGGCAGCGGCGCAGGGGTCCCGGGGCCTCGTAGGGGTCATAGGGTGCGCCAGTGATTGGGGTCAAACGCAGCGATGACCCTGCCATTCCCGATATGTTGTTCAAGCTGCGAGATTTCTCATAGCCTGTGGCTGGTATTTGATCGACCAAAGTTTACAGAAATTTAAAGGTTGGATTAGTCGGTTTAGTAGTTTTGGTAAGAATGAAAAGTCGGGTTAGTGAGATCAGATGGTGTTAGCAAGAAATGGGGAAAAAAGAACACATAGGGGGAAAAATATGTTGAAACGTTTATATAGAAGATATGAAATGAAAATAGCTCAAACCAATGTTAAAATAAAGGGAAAACATCAAGAAGAGACAGGACACACACATACACACAACACACATACAAACAGGACAGGACAAAACAAGAAAGGCGAATTATGAATTACATCATATATTTCTGTCTCATAAAATACACCACAACAAACAATTCTTTATAGACTAAGGCAACTCTGTCAGCTGAAGGAAACACCTCCTGCGAAAATATTACATGGTGCGGGAATTGGCATACTTTATATGTTTCAATCAACTAGCGACAGAGTGGCACTGGGGTCTAGTTTCAGTACTGCAGCGAGTACACGACCAAGCCCGAGATTCTGTGCTGCTGGAGGCAGGGTCAAGGACATCACGGTGGCCCTTCTATGGTGATGTCAACGACCTACATGAGAGTGTGTCCCAAGGTAACGTCTAGTTAGTGTTCTTGGACAAGATATATTTTGAAGGTGCCGAATGCTAGCATGGTGGACATACAACTAACACATTATTCAATTTCTAGACACACAATTATTGTCGGATCATTGGCGCTTACAGTCAGCTGACAAACACTACACCAAGTACCCACACCTACACACTGGACGGGACTGATTGGACAGGTAACGCAACCACCTCCACCCAGGTCTTACTCCAGACTAATTTATCCGCCGTGTTATTTCTTTCATTACTCTTTCCTTACTTTCCAAGAGTGGATCAGATGAAATATTTTGATCAATGTTAAATGGATTAAGGCTTGTAACCCAATCAAATATTGAGAATGTTTTGTTGAAACCACCTTTGATGTAGTCTCAGGTTTCCAAAGGTGGCCTTCAACATGTTGAGATGCTTTTCTATCCAGTGCCAGTAACTTTAAATTTCTGGTCAACTCAAAATAGTGTCTGAATGTCTTTGGCAAACCCTAAAGTCTGTTCTACGTGAAAACACCAGGGGATTTTCAGTTTCTTAAATTTTTCAAGCTAGCTTGGTTGATATCAAGAACCATACCACTGTTAAAAGGCAAATACAGTGGTACCTCGGTACTCGAACGCTTTAGAGGACGGACAAATCGAATTCGACCAAAAAAATTCCGGGTTTTTTTTGTCCCGGAAGTTGACCAAAATCCAAAAGTCGCATGCTAAAAAAGCGTGAGAAAAAACAAGACCGGGAAGGAGAGGAAATGTACGCTTTCCGGAAGTCCGGAAGTTGTTGATACATAGTATCACCCTGATAAAGCTAGTGCTGTTTCGGGGAAGTCCTCCGGAAGTTGTTCATACTATGTATCACTGAACACCTTTAACGATGTCATGAGCCACTTCCGTAAGGTTTTGAAAAGGAAAAAACAAGCCACGTTATAAATGTTCAAGAAAAGAAATGGACAAAGCAAGTAGCAAGAGAAAAAACACCTTTGGCCAATTCACCTGAAGCTTTTATGGTAGGGGATCCTCCTCCTCTCTCCCTCTCTGTTATGGAAGGGGATCTGCCTCCTCTCTCCCTCTCCAACATTTACGTATGCCAACTGCTCACCACCACAAAGGTAAAAATTCGTATCTTTATTGTTGTTATGCTTTAACTGTACTGTGGTTTTTATTTTACTGTGTTATGGTCTCTTTTGTGAGAGACTGGTTTTGGTGGCTCTAACTCTCTCTTTCTCTCACTGGAAAGGGAAGTGGCTGACACACACAGGTGGAGTGCTAAGCACACACACCTGATTCCACTTAGCAATCACCGGGCTTCTCTAACAGTGACTACAATTTCCCCGTGCTGTAGTGCCTTCCCTGTCAATAATAAAGCGGCTCCGTTTCCATCATACCCTGTCTCCTGCATTTTTGGGTCCGGCTGAATGTTCCGAGCATCAAAGAATCTTCTAGCCCATCTGTGACTCCAGGAACATTCAGCGAGACCCAAAAATGCAGGAGACAAGGTATGATGAATACAGATGAGCTTTATTGTTGACAGGGAAGGCATTAGAGCATGGGGAAATTGCTCAGTGGAATCAGGTGTGTGTGCTGAGCACTCCACCCGTGTGTAACAGCCAAGCCCCTCTCCAGCGAGAGCGCCACACCCCAAAATCAGTCTCTCACAACACAGACCATAACAGTGTACTGTATTCAATAATTTTTTCACTTCATTTGAAGACCTATGGTATGAGTTATGGTACTGTTAGCTTCTGTTCAAAAGACGATGGAACGGATTAAGATCATTTACATTACTTGTAATGGGAAAAGCGGATTCGGAATTCGACCAAATTGGAATTCGACCAGCCGTCGGGAATGAATTATGGTCGAGTACCAAGGCACCACTTTTCAATCCTTAAATGTTGCATTTATGTTGAATAACCATGCAAGATGATGCCAGAATGTCAAATCAAAAAAGCTACTGTATGTTTGATTTTTGACTCAGTTGGCCATAATTTCAAAGTTTTCCGTTTTTGGGCATGTACTTACATTACAGCTTGCAGAGTCTTCCGATAAGCTCTTCCCTGTAACATCGCAATTTTCGCTCAAGATGGGGTGTGGTCATTAACTTTATCATGACATTTTATCCCAAGAAAAGCTAACAGGCAAAGATTTAAAGGTGGGTTGTATTTTTTTTACTTTTCCCAACATTACCTAACATTCTGGAGTGGTAGCTGGCCAGTCCACAAGAAGGTAAATAAAGACAAAATACTGCCTTCCCACCCTTGAGATTACAAACTGACTGAATGTTTATGTCCATCTTCTCCAAATATAACTCATGTTTATGTTATCTAACAGGAAATGTGAGCTGAAGACTCCAGTGCTGATGCCTTTTGATGGGTTGATTCAAGTTGTCCCTGGTGCTCCTTATATACAGTAAGTTAGCAGATAGTTGGATGATATATTTTTATGAACCTTTTTGTTGTTGTTATAAACACGTATCCTAGACTAGTGTTTGGGACACACTTTAACACCAAGACAATCCTCGAAATTAGCTTAATATCAATCAACTTTGGAAGTTGGATACCTTGGCCACCTCCAACAGCTCTTATCACACGTCGCTTAACCATGTGGTCATAAAACCTTTGCTGGGTGATCATAAGTATGACAAAACAGGCATATGAACTACAGTATCCGAATTAAATTGTACTGTATACTGTTCTATATATGTTCATAGACAGCCGGCTTATGATTGTACCCAGGTTTGGATTAAATGACCAGACATTTAAGCAAAAAATAAATAAATGCCAGCAGCTTCTTTCCACCCACGTTTTATTCATCCCCCTGTTATCTGTTTATTAGAACCTCTCTCTTTTCTGCTGTGTGTAAGCTGGAAAGAGTATTTGTTAGCTGGAAAGCATGAGGGAAAACAACAACAACAACACAGTTCTCTCTTTAAACACATGATAAGGACACATGCAAACACACAAGTACACATATGCATATGTACACACACTGGCTGTGGAAGGCAACAGGTAAGAATGCTACATAGTGTGCAGTTTGATTTACTGAATATTTGCTGCATTGCCAGTTTATCAGTGCTGTAACTAATAACATGGCAAGCACTCGAAGGAAAGTCGAGGAAAACATATCCTACATTTTAAAATTAAACAAATCATCCAAATAGAATTCAGTCAGTAACGTCACTCTGTGCAGAAATGTCAGTCTTTTTCACTTAAGATCATTTCTAGCGTCCTTTATGCAAGTGTAGCTTTTGCAGACTGTGAGAAAACCTTGAAAATATACATAAAGACCCTCAACTCACAGATAAACACACTCATTCAAGGACATCTAAAGACAACCGATATTATATATTCTAAGGCCTACCTGGAGTAATAAACAAGACACTGTAATTCCTAACTGATGCATACAAATGCACCCACTACCGTGTTTCATTTTTATCGCCTGTATTAGATTCTTTTTTTAACCCGACACAGTAATGTAAAAAATACTGTATTGCATCAAAGTGAAACTTCTACTGGTTATAACAAATATTTATTATTGCTATCATCATCAAAAGTTTATTAATTTGCCTTTCATGATAAAACAATTAAGTTGTCCAACAGATTTTGCTTCCAGTACTTTTCTGCTTACTTCATTAGATGATTGATTTTAATTTCTATTTAAGTAATAGTAGTTTTACTTGAAAAACTTTTTGGATTTGGGTTCATAAAGGTCTTCTTTGGTAAGGATGTGTAAGGACAAATTCTGATTAGTAAGAAAGCGTCAATTGATTTTTCTAGAGCTGCAGCTACACGGTTTATATTAACGAGTGCTTTTTTTTTTTTTTTTTTTTACAATTATCATTTTAATGTATGGTGAATGATGAACATGAACAAATTAATTGTATACAATTTTTGATATGGTGACATGTTATGTATCGTGATGTAAGAGGTCTATACGGGACAGAAAACCTTGTCTTAGGATGGATGGATGTATAGGCAGTGTTTACTTCATCTTCAGACTGACCACTGACTATTACAACTAAACACACCTAAGTGTTGATACTTAACCTCAAGTGTTCATATTTAATGATCCCAAATTACACCATTCATATGATTATACCTACCATTATAGAATTCAATAAACACAGTATTACATATAGAGGATTAGCATGTTAAATACCTACCCAGAGTCACACCTAAGAAATACTGGCACTGCACTGGCGGCCTGGAGATGAATGGAGAATGAGATGAATGTTAGTCAGTGGCAAGCGATAATGAACAATGAACAATGAAAATATGAAGAACAAAGGATGGTGAGCATACATCAAAACCAGTTGGACAATCTCTTACCCCCTTTATAAGCATGCATTATCCTTCTATAATGTGAACACATTAAAGATGTTCATTGTTTTCCAAAGCACAGAAAAGTTCCCCCTTAATATGCTTGTGCTTTGTGGTATTTATAGAACTTTTATTTTAACTTAATCTATTATCACATTACAGACAAAATCAAAAGTACACTATGGGTTGACATGGCATCTAATGACATTTCTGTAGGTTGTCATTAGAAGTACTATATATATATATATATATATATATATATATATATATAGGGCAGCGGTGGCCTGGTGGTAAGGTGCCGGATCACTGATCCTAAGGTTGGGGGTTCAAGCCTCACTTTCAAAAGGATGTGTGTCCTGGGACACTGTCGTCGTCCCCCCATCAGTGTGTTTCTGCCCTTTCAATGGCCTGGAGAGCTGTCCAGGGTGTACTCTGAGATGGGCGCCAGCCTCCCCGCGATCCTAATTAGGATTAAGCGGTTACAGAAAAGGAACTGAACTAAATTCTGTCCTAGGTTTGTATCCATATGAAAGCTATATGTACGCAGAAATGTTCAAGATGCCTGTTCTGACATGTCAGTATATTGATCTGCGAATAGTTAAAAAATGGAAAGGCTTCATATTACCCACAATTAAACTCAATTGATCTGGGTAAATCAAGAGTGCTGGCAGTGGTGTGTTTAGCACGTGAAACTGTGTAGCTTGTAACATGAGAATGGGAATTCTTCTCAACCACTTAAAAACTCTGTTAGCCACTGTGGGCTAGCTTAGCCACAGTTAAATGGGCATTGAAATGGCTAACCCCAGAAAGAGATTAAAGTGCCTGTCATGCAAGCTTTAAAACTGCTATGATAACTGGTTTTAATGTGTGAAGCCACATACTATAGCAGTAGCTGAGGACATGCAGATGAACAGATGAAAGACAGAAAAATAGAATGTGTGAAGTTGTATCAATAGACAACACTAATGTATGGAAAAATGAACTACTGTATTGGAAACAAAAACGTTTTTGTATATATATATATATATATATATATATATATATATATATATATATATATATATATATATATACACATACGAACACACAAAGTAAATAAGTGAGTAAATAAATATATGAATAAGACCATATTTTCCAAACACGAAGTCGCTAAAAAGTGTACAGTGCACCCCACTAAACTCCATTTAAAACTCATTGTTTTTTAATTGAATGTTTTTATTGTTTTGGGTTTTTTTTTGAAATGACACGATAGTGCTAATATTTACCGAGCACATATGATATGACAAATTTGTGGGAAAATTTACGATGGAAACATTGCTGTAATAACACCTGAAACACTGTAAACAGTGGCTGTGAGTCTGCCGGAATATTAAGACAATTTAGATAGATAATATTATATAACATTAGCTTCAATTAACATTTAACTCTTTTCTCATTTCTTGATAAACACAAATTAAATCAGTAGTACAATTTATCAACTGTAAGAAATGATCACAACTAAATTAAAATGTCCACTTTATTTATTTTGAAACATCGCATGATACGGTTAAAAAATTCTGACTCAGACTGGCAGGAATGTTTTTTCTCCAGTTAAAAAAGAGTTGGTAATTATTACATAAAGTGAATACAGTGGTAAATTATCATAATCGCTGGGGTTGCAGGTCTAGCACGAACCACATAAGCAATCACGCTACCACAATTTTTATTGTGTTCGCTTGGAGGCGAAATACATTTCTTACAGTCTGGAGAATGCAATACTACTTACCCACTTCAATTGTGTTCAGAAATGTCAATTTTCCAAGTGGAATTAGTCATAGTCCCAGCAATGGGGAAAAAGTAGTAAAAAATATGTAATATGTTTTCTAAAAATATTCCTCTTGCAAAATTGCTAGGAATGCTTACAAGCAAGTTCTTGCTATTGTAGAAAAAACATGTTTGGTAGTTTGGTACAACAAATTCAATGCAGCATTCCTCTAGCTCAGCAGTTCTTAACCTGGGTTCGATCAAACCCTAGGGGTTTGGTGAGTCAGTCTCAGGGGTTCGGTGGAGGTCAAGACACACACCCGACTCAAATTCGTGACGACATGCCCCGCTTGGTCATCACTGGCAGCAGGTGATCACACAACACTGCTAAACAGCAGAAGTCACACTGAATATCAACGTATCCTGTTATCGCTAAGAAAGCCCTTAAAATTTTTATATCGTTTGTTACTATATACAGTATCTTTGCAAAGAATCTTTTTTGAGTATGCTGGACAGAAAAACTAAGAAAAGGAACAAACTTTGCTGTGAAAATGACATGAGAGTGGCACTTGCCAGCGTGAAGCCATGCATTTCTGAGCTGGTCTCTCAAAGACAATAGCAGAAGTCACACTGAGTTGCAGTACATTTTCATTATTATTGTAGCCTGATGGAAATTTGGTGATGGGTGTGTGTTGAAATGTTAAAAATAATAAATATCAAATATAATAAGTTAATTATTGGAATGCATAAGGTTAAAAATTAAAACCATTTTAGTGTGGTAGTATTAAAAAGGGTCATGCCTTTGTGAGAAGGTATGTAATTTGTTGCGAGTTCATGCATTGTATTGGTTTTGCTCTTTGAACACTGTGATGTTAATGTATGGTTCATTTTGGTGCCCCAGTAAAACATATACCTATGTCTTGAATTTGAAAAAAAAAAAAAATATTGTATTCTTCAATAAAGAACGGTTCTGTGAATGCAAATATGAAACTGGTGGGGTTCAGTACTGCCAACAAGGTTAAGAACCATTGCTCTAGCTGCATGAAGGTTACACTGAAACCCCATATATTTTGTATAGCATAGTCTAACTGAACATTACAGGGTCAATTCTCCTCTCAAGAGGGAAAATGTGACAAATACTAATACAATGGTACCTCACCTTATGGAATTAATCTGTTCCAGAGCAGAATCCTTTTTCTTAACCTGGGTTTTTCGTAAATCGAACTGTATTTTACATGTAAGACGTGTGATTCGTTCCAAGACCCCAATACTACCCCCTAAACCCTTTAAAAATTATCAAAGCATACCTTTTAAGACCTCCTTTTGCTTCAATATCGTACCGATGGTAGACGGGTTTGGCCATATTCCTTTGCAATATCACTCAACCGCATGCCATGAGCCACTTCTTTTCACTCGCACCGGAAATCACACTAGCGTGTGTGTGTGTGTGTGTGTGTGTGTGTGTGTGTGTGTGTGTGTGCGTGCATGTGCTTGACCATGTCTTCTTAGCAGTTATAAGCCTACAAATGTTTAACAAAGGTTAAAAGCCTGAGTCAAACAAATAAAGCAAGAAACTCATGAAACAACAGCAACTCTGTCCTTTACACGAAAAGCATTATGGGAGATGTAGCTCCATAATAGCCAACGGGAGGGAGCTGCGCCATCCCTCCTAGCCAATGGGAGGCCAGCGGGGCAGGATGTTGGGAGATAGCCAATGGGAGGGAGCTGCGTCATCCCTGCTAGCCAATAGGAGGCCAGTGGGGCGGGATGTTGGGAGATAGCCAATAGGTGGTAGCTGTGTCATCCTTCCTAGCCAATGGGAGGCCAGTGGGGCGGGATGTTTGAACGTCATTGATGGAAAAGCAGCTCGTGCATTGTTTGAATGGCGCATTTGAATGGCACGTTTGGCACGTTTCATAACTTGTTTCATATACAGAGAGAAAAAAATTTTGGAAAATGTTTTTCGAAACCTGGATTTTTCGTTTGCCTGGGACTATCGTAAGGTGAGATACCACTGTACTGTATTTGGTTGAGGAGGGGTGGGGCTTATATCAGAGGTCAAAAACTTACACATGATATTGCTAATATTTAGCTAGAACATATACATATGACACATTTGTGGGAAACTTTACGATGGAAATGATCTGCTAATCATTACAGATTCATGTGGTGATTGATTATTTTGCCAGTTTATTTATTTATTTTTTTAACACACAACTTGTAGTTCTGTACTATGATTTTAAATTGTAGAGCTTTGATAAAAAACATAAGATTAGCAAGTCTGTGTTTTTGGTCCAGACATTAAAACGTTTCACATAGTTTACCACTTTAACTGTACCAAATATACAAATTCTGACGTGTGTATGTATGTATAGAGGAATGGATGGATATTACATGGATGTACTATAAGGAAACATGAACAAGTATGTAGATTATAAAGGAACAGGTTCCTTATGGAAAGGAGATGGAGGAACTTGAGGTAGAAATAGCTGAGCAAATGGACCTGGTGTAGATTCATAGTGTTACTATAGTATTCAACTACATAAATTGAAACGCAGAGCAGCTGGGACTCAAATACCAAATCCAGCACTACCACATGTGCTTAAAACTTGTTTACAAGTACTTACACATCAGGGGACAACTGTACTATCCAGAACAAGGTGTGTGAGTGTGTTTGTGATAGTTGTAGTAGTCTTTGTGTCCGTGATTTATGATACACCTTTCTGTATCTGTATGCCTATTAAAACTTGGACGTGTATGCGTTCCCAGTGGACCAACTGTTCCTTGTTACGTTGTTCGGGGAACATGAAATTGTCGTGTCCCCACAAATCAGGCCACTTACCATAGGTCCCCAAGATTCTTAAACACACACAAACACACAAATTGTCTGTTTGTTTTTACTTGTATATATGCGTTGATAGGAATGTCTTCATATCCTGGTGGATAAAATAAGTTTACCTAATGGAGACAAGGTCATACCTGTCAGATATTCGATCCTTGTGGGGACCACCCAAGTATTAATATGGTATTCAAATAGGGCGTGTTTATGGTTTGCTCTGGATGCTACAGTGAGACAGGACATTGTGGTATGCCTGCTTTATATACAATAAAGCGCTTCAGCCAAGCAGATTGGGGATTACGGTTTAGTGTGTAGGGCTTTTTTTAGATAGCTTTTTAGGTTTTTGCATGTTTTTTGAGAATCGTTCTTACCTTAACCGTCAGTCTGTCTCAGAGTCTGTCCAAATGTCTCTGTCTGTCTGTCATCTAGTCAGCCACATATCAGTGTGTGTCCACACCTCACAATTACTTAACTCACAACAAACCTGACACACTCATCTACAAACACACCCACACACACACACGCGCGCGCGCACACGCACACACACGCACACACACACACACACACACACACACACACACACACACACACACACACACGTGAAGTAGTGAGGTTGTGTACTGATGTCTCCTAGGTCTCATCCTCTCCTTTTCTACTGTACCTGAGGACACCACTCACATAACCTCACTTCAACCTTAATTTGACCTTTAACCCTAGAGGGGCTCTTGCCCCAAAACCAGGGCTGAAAGTCAGTGAAGTGACCAGCGAAGGAACAAACACAATATAAGCCAAGTCACAAAAGATACACTCACACTCTGACACACATAGAATAGAGAGGACAAGGTAACACTAAAAGAAGAAGTAGAATGAAAAAGCCCACATACAAACACGTGATATGACACAACCTGAAGAGAGAGACAATACAGAAGGGGTGAGATAACACCAAGCATTTACGCACACACGCGCACACATGCAGGTACACACGAATAATCTTCAGGTCCTTGTACTTGTGTTCATCCATGTGACTCTTAATTGTACAACCACACACACACACACACACACACACACACACACACACACACACACACACACACACACACACACACACACACACACACACACACAGATAGAGAGAGATAAGACCTTCTGCATTGGAAACATGTAGAGTGGGCAGGGTAGGTTTACACATGTTCTGCTTAAAGCGCAAGTTGTGGGGTACAGCTACACGTTTGTAACCATGGTACCATATACAAAAAATAATCTGCAATACTGTATCTCTGGGTTTATAATGTTTCACAGTTGAGTAGGCAAAATGACAGATAAAAAGTAGGCAATTAATTATTATGAATAAAGGACAATCTTATTGTACCTAAGCAATCATAGGTGCTTCCGGACCGATGGAACATTTTCAGTGCGAATGCAAACAGTGGGTTGTTTCACTTAACAAGTCTCTAGAACTGTCCGAAAGCACGTCAAGAGGGAAGGCTACCAAGTCACTGGGTGCTGATGCATGCTACATTTTTGACAGTCCCATGTCTTTTATAGAACCCAGCTGTATGAACGCTTTGCTAAATAAATGTACAAACCGGATTCCAAAAAAGTTGGGACACTATATAAATTGAGAATAAAAACTGAATGCAATGATGTGGAAGTGCCAAATTTCAATATTTTATTTCGAATAGAACATAGATGACAGGGTCAAAAGTTTACACTGAGGAAATGTCTCATTTTAAGGGGAAAATATGTTAATTTTAAATTTTATGGTGTCAACAAATCTCAAAAAGCGATTGACTTTTCCGGCCTATTGCACTTATAACACACAGCTGCAAACCTTCAACGGCACGGCATCACAAACAGGAATGCTACTGTAAGGGAAATCACAGAATGGGCTCAGCAGTACTTCCAGAAACCATTGTCGGTGAACACAATCCACCGTGCCATCCGCCGTTGCCAGCTGAAACTCTACAGTACAAAGAAGAAGCCATTTCTAAACAGGGCCCAGAAGAGCAGGTGTTTTCTCTGGGCCAGGGGTCATTTAAAATGGAGCGTGGCAGAGTGGAAAACTGTTCTGTGGTCAGATGAATGATGATTCAAAGTTCTTTATGGAAAACTGGGACGCCATGTCATCCGGACTAAAGAGGACAAGGACAAGCCAAGTTGTTATCAGCGCTCAGTTCAGAAGCTGCATCTGTGATGGTATGGGTTGCATGAGTGCGTGTGGCATGGGAAGCTTGCACATCTGGAAAGGCACCGTCAATGCAGAAAGGTATATTCAGGTTCTAGAACATCTGCTCCCATCCCGACATCGTCTCTTTCAGAGAAGACCTTGTATTTTTCAACATGATAATGCCAGACCACATGCAGCATTAATTACAACATCATGGCTGCGTAGGAAAAGGATCCGGGTATTGAAATGGCCAGCCTGCAGTCCAGATCTTTCACCAATAGAGAACATTTGGCACAGCATAAAGAGGAAGGTACATCAACAAAGGCCCAAGACATTTGAACAGTTTGAGGCCTGTATTAGACAAGAATGGGACGGCAGTCATATTTCTAAACTTGAGAAACTTGTCTCAGTCCCCAGACTTTTGCAGACTGTTGTAAGAAGAAGAGGGGACGCCTCACAGTGGGGAAAATGGCCTTGTCCCAACTTTTTTGAGATTTGTTGATTCCATGAAATTTAAAATCAACAGATTTTTCCCTTAAAATGAGACATTTTCTCAGTTTAAACTTTTGACCCTGTCATCTATGCTCTATTCAGAATAAAATTTTGAAATTTGGCACTTACACATAATTACATTCACTTTTTATTCACAATTTGTTTCATGTCCCAATTTTTTTAGAATCTGGTTTGTATAACTTACTAATCTGGACTGTTGTTGTATTGTATTGTATGTACATCACATTACACAGATCAGCAGGGGAATTGAGGCAACAGTAGACCAGATATTCAGGACACCGATTTCGTACTCGTGTTTTATTTATTTATTAATTTTTTTCTTCAGAGCAGATTTGTAGGTGCTCACTTGCCAAGCAGGATCAACAGCCAAAATAAAATGTCTTTGTTAATGACTTTCACAAAATAAAGAGCAGGTAAGTAAGTAGGCATGTATACACTTTCTGAACAAGTTTATGGTTATACCACAACAATGTTTGTCTGTCCATCCATCCACTCAAAAAAGTAATCACCAATCATTACCAATTTCTTGTGTGGATGGTAAGACTGGGTAACTACAAAAGACTAACAATATTTGCCATGGTACAGTATCTAATAAGGCTGCTGCACCTGTCATCTTGAATTATACATTCCACACACTCGCTAAAAATGCTATCACTGATCATCATGACTTTTGGTGTGAATTTTGGATATGCGGAACTACACAAGCCTATAGCGTTTCATCATGGTGTGTAATCCAAAATTGCCACCACAGCTGTTACCATTTTTGATATTTACCTTGAGTTTGGGCATGCTTTTTACAATGCAGCACATTGGTTCATGGGCTGCAGGGTATTGGCCACTATGCGGTTTCATTTTTACACTTATTATGGTGTTTTTCTGGTATAAAAAACTTGCACAAACTACTTATTTGTACCACTGGTGTACAATCGCTTGTTTTTTTTCCACAATAGATACAGTGGTACCTCACCTTACGATAGTCCCAGCAAATGAAAAATCCAGGTTACGAAAAACATTTTCCAAACATTTTTGTTTCTGTATATGAAATCAGTTTTTAACGAAACGAGCCAAACGCGCCATTCAAACACTCAAATAATGCACGAGCTGCTTTTCCATTGACTATCTTCCAACATCCCGCCCTGCTGGCCTCCCATTGGCTAGGAGGGATGACGCAGCTCCCTCCCATTGGCTATTATGGAGCTGCATCTCCCATAATGCTTTTTGTGTAAAGGACAGAGTTACTGTTTTTGACTCAGGCTTTTAACAAACATTTTAAAGATTATAACTCTGCTAAGAAGACATGGTCAACACGCGCGCGCACGCGTGTGATTTCCGGTGCAGGTGAAAAGAGGACTGCTTCCTCTCTCGTTCCTCCTTCTTCCGCTTATGATATCGCAAAGGAATGTGGCCAAACCCGTCTACCATCAGTACGATATTGAAGCAGAAGGAAGTCTTAAAAGGTATGCTTTTACATTTTTTAAAGGGTTTAGAGGGTAGTATTGGGGGTCTTGGAACGAATCACGATTTTACATGCAAAATGCGGTTCAATTTACGAAAAATCCAGGTTAAGAAAAAGGCTCTGGAAAGGATTAATTTCGTAAGGTGAGGTACCACTGTATGTGACTGTTCCTACTTGTATTACTTTTGTAATCTCATTAGTGCGTATGCTAACACAGTAATTTCTAGTTGATGACTTTATAATGTAGCAGTCACAAAAAAAGATGGTCCATGAAAACAGTACAGTACACAGAGACTTTGTACAGCCTCTAATAGTGTGGACTCCAACATACTCCTAACTGTGAAAAGTACAACACTGGCAAACCCGAGCAAAAGCCATGATCCTAGCTAGATTTAAAATAATATTGTTTAGTTCTTTTAGACTGTCTACCTTTCACAAACATGATGTGCCACATAAAAAAAAAAAATTACAAAAGAAAAGGACAACATTAGCATTCTAATTTGTTTCTCTTGGGTCTGTGTGTGGGATGTCCCAAGGTGGTAGCCCCCTTGTCGTGTCATCATGGAGTGTCCATTGCATGTGACAAACTGGTTGGAGCTACACTTTATCTAGAAAAGTCCACATAAGCAGCCAGCCTGTTACAGTAGCTACTATAATTACCTTGGGTCACTTAGCTTTCCGAGCAACCAAAAACTGGGACACTTTGACAAGCTTTATGGCTGTATTGGCTGCCAACATGTCCAAAGTATTAAAACTCTAGTTATTCATCACATAACATCAACATGATGTGCTAATTCTCATGAATTAGCATGATAAAGGATTTACAGAAAGCATAACGATTGTGAAACCTACCCTTAACTCGTTTCCGGAGCAGAACACTCAAACACTCAAGTAAAGTACAAATAAATTTAAATATTCACTCAGTATTGAGACTGTAAGGACACATGGGCCAAAGCACGTGTGTGTTAATATGTGGATTTGTCATTACGTCCCTATATCTCCGCTGTATTTTCTGGACTATAAGGTAATTTTGTTTTTTTTCCTCCTGCCTTCTAATAGTGTCTTTATGGTACCTGTTCTGCTTAAAGGGTTCCATTATTTGGTATATATTTGTTCAGGGTTTTATGGGAGATTGCATATGGTAGCTCACACTAGTTCAACAGTTTAATTACCTTGTTTATACATTCATTTATAATAGTGTGCCTATTTGTAAGTGGTTTTACAATAGAGATGCTGCTTCAGATATTCATTTTTCATGGTGGCTTTAAAAATTCTTTGCAAGAAACCCCAAGCAGCCACATCTTGATTTTACTTGGTTGTAATAGTGAATGAAGAATTCATAAACAATTAGTGGATTACCGTGAAAAGACAAAGTCCTACTCTGCAAAGCTAACATTTTCAAATGGTGTAACTTGAGATATGGCCTGGTGTCCTGGTAAATGTTAAGGCTAAATCATCTCCTCTGCAACCATCAATGAAAATTAGATTTTTTTTTTTTATCTTACATGATCTTAATACATCTTAATGATAATCGAAAACACAAAGTTCATTGTATTGAATCTACAGAAACCACTGACTTCTGTTGGTTTGGATGGATGTCCAACTTGATAATATTAAAATGCCTAATCTTAGAAACTTGCCTGAGAGATTTCCTTTTGGCTTTTTCCCCTTTACCAGGGGTCGCCACAGCGAATGATTGGCACGTTTGATTTGGCGTAGGTTTTTACATCGGACGCCCTTCCTGACACAACCCTTTTAGCAAGGGACAGAAATACGCTGACGGCTTTGCAGCCTACTCTTTACGAAAGTCAGCAATGGTTCTTTTACATGAACCTCTCACCATAAACAGCGAGAGACATGGCCGGCCTTTGATAACCCAGTTATCTGCACTAGGGGAGAAACTTTCCTGAGATATTGCTATAACTCAGCTTATCTTTGAAAAAAATCCTGACCAAACCTATGCACAGAGATTCACCAAACTCGGTGAGAACACTACCCTACCTGAGTCCGAGATATGACTTGGTTTTGGAATCTCAAGGTTAAAGGCAAAGGTCAGCACAAGGTCATGAGATTTTGGAGATAGAGCACTTATAACTTTGAAATAAGTACTAACATACATGTGTAGTTGAACACAAACAGGAAACCATATATGTTCTTTCAAATGAGACAATTACATTTCACCTTGAGTGACCATTCAAGGTTAAACCATAGCCATCTCTATTAGTCTTTACATGGGATTTTTGATTATGTTAATTTGATCATGTACACAAACTAAGCTTTAAATCCAAGTTAATCAAATTTTGGGCAGGAGCTAAACTTTGCTTTGAACCAATCTAGAATGGAGCAGTAAGGTGCTTCCTTTACTTCACTAGCCTGGGTGTACATCTTTGGCAAATGTTAGCACACCCTTAGCCTCACTAGGTTAGCACCCATCTGCATCCATTTCAGCCACGCTGTCCCATCAAATCACGGGGTCTACTTGCCAAGGTTTGTGCTGCCTAGTGCCTAGTGCATTTCTTATGTACAGTCTTGTAATTTTATGAATTTATGAGATTTGTCAGATTGATGCTACTATGTCTATGGGAACCAATGCCCCACCTTTTATGGCAGTGGAGGAAACTAGGCAAACTCCATATCGTAAGAATACGTTACACAGAAACAAAGCAGCATACTGCAAAAAAGCAAAATATGACTGCACTTGGGAGCATGGAATGTACATAACACAAATGACCATGACACAAACAGTCAACGAGAATGAGCCATGGCGATTACAAACTTACGTGAGATCAGCACATGGGTAATTAATACCAGTACCCACATAGGGACACTTTGCTATATTATACATGCTGCATGGTAGATTTACCTTGCACTCCAAGAGTCCCTCTATTTACTCCCAAGAGGGAAGGTTACAAGTGTGTTTGTCTGTATGTGTGTGCCTGTGAACATTAGAATTAAAAAAACTAATGGACACGGCTTCACAAATTTAACCAAATGTGAGTCTTGGGCCAACAAAGAACTGATACAATTTTGGCTGCGATCCAGATTCAGGACCATTTCATTTAATTTTTTTTTTTTAACATGACCGGGTATGTTGGAGTGAATCACTCACAATGTGCCAAGAGAAAAAAAAATACAGCACTCTAAACTAACAGACCACCAGGGGGCACCATGATTCTTCATCTGTTCCCAGAACCCATGTGAATACGAGATTGCACTACATTGGTTGTGTTCTCCCCTCTGAGTGCATTTCTAGTATGCTTCTACAATAGTTACAGTACCAGCAATAGCCAATGGACAAACAATTGAAATGAAAAACAAGGAAATTAAAAGGATGGAATAGATTTAGGATGAGCGTTCACCTTGTACAGTATCCATGTGAGAGAATAAGAGAAGGACATACTGGTCAACAGCATTTTCATGCAGCTACTATACTAGTCCTTTTCAAAAAATTAGCATATTGTGATAAAGTTCATTATTTTCTGTAATGTACTGATAAACATTAGACTTTCATATATTTTAGATTCATTACACACAACTGAAGTAGTTCAAGCCTTTTATTGTTTTAATACTGATCATTTTGGCAAAAAAGTAAAGAAAAACCAAAAATCCCTATCTCAAAAAATTAGCATATTTCATCGGACCAATAAAAAAGTGTTTTTAATACAAAAAAGTCAACCTTCAAATAATTATGTTCAGTTATGCACTCAATACTTGGTCGGGAATCCTTTTGCAGAAATGACTGCTTCAATGCGGCGTGGCATGGAGGAAATCAGCCTGTGGCACTGCTGAGGTGTTACGGAGGCCCAGGATGCTTCGATAGCGGTCTGAAGCTCATCCACAGTGTTGGGTCTGGTGTCTCTCAACTTTCTCTTCACAATATCCCACAGATTCTCTATGGGCTTCAGGTCAGGAGAGTTGGCAGGCCAAATTGAGCACAGTAATACCATGGTCAGTAAACCATTTAGCAGTGGTTTTGGCACTGTGAGCAGGTGCCAGGTCGTGCTGAAAAATGAAATCTTCATCTCCATAAATCTTTTCAGCAGATGGAAGCATGAAGTGCTCCAAAATCTCCTGATAGCTGCATTGACCCTGCCCTTGATAAAACACAGTGGACCAACACCAGCAGCTGACATGGCACCCCAGACCATCACTGACTGTGGCTACTTGACACTGGACTTCAGGCATTTTGGCATTTCCGTCTCCCCAGTCAGCACTCTGGGAACAGCCTATTCGCTCGGAGATTTCTTTCTGTGTCTTACCCTCTTGCTTGAGGGTGTCACTGATGGCCTTCTGGACAGCAGTCAGGTCGGCAGTCTTACCCATGATTGCGGTTTTGAGTAATGAACCAGGCTGGGAGTTTTTAAAAGCCTCAGGAATCTTTTGATGGTGTTTAGAGTTAATTGGTTGATTCAGATGATTAGGTTAATAGCTCGTTTTAGAGTACCTGAACATGATATGGTAATTTTTTGAGATTTTTGGGTTTTCATGAGCTGTATGCCAAAATCATCAGAATTAAAACAATAAAAGACCTGAAATATTTCAGTTGGTGTGCAATGAATCTAAAATATATGAAAGTTTAATGTTTATCAGTACATTACAGAAAATAATGAACTTTATCACAATATGTTAATTTTTTGAGAAGGACTGGTATATCAGGTACATATTCCATATTATCTAGACTTCAGTGCACATTGAGACAGCCATGACAGAAAATGGAACAAAATTTTCTTGTATTTTCTCAAAAAATTGACACTGATAACATCTAATCTTGCATTGTTTACAGACTATTATTCAGAGTTTGAACTTCTTTTACAAACCCAGTCCACAAATCTGATTGGCAAGTAGCATTTCAAGCGGGTTTATAGTTAGTAGAGCTGAATGGAAAGATTTTTCTGTTTATATAAGGTAAAACTTACCATTAACTTCTGAAATTGAATACTAAAGCTCATCAGCTGAAGAAAAGAAAGAAGAGACACCAATTTCTCCTGATGCACATTTACTGGGAATGTACAAATCAACCAGAGCTAGTTAGCCAGATAGCCCACAGGCTGTCTACAAATATAGCTTTTTGGGGATCAAGTTTCTTTTGTGGCATAAAAACAAACTAATGATTTGGCCATGTTGTGTCTTTTCTTTTAATATATATCCCTCCTTCTTACATACTTTTGCATGAGCGGTGTTACTTTATTAGCTAACGCAGTCACTTGTTTTGATTTCCTGTAAATCTTCGGACTGGAGTACGTAAATATAGTTGCGAATGTAAGCTAAAAATTCATTATTTAGATAGCTAATTCAGGCCAATGCATCATAAACCAGGAGAATTATGACAACTAAGACAATATTTCCACTCAATTAAACAAATATTCTTCAGCTGCTCAGCTACACTGACAACCTAACTACATATCAAAAGAAAACATTTTTCTATGTGAAAGGCAACCACAAAAAAACAGCCTGACCATGAAATTGGCTTGTCCTGAGCGCCATTGCTTTGTAGTGTAAGGGATAACAACAGAGATGTTTCTCTGAGCATATATTTTTTTTCACACATTATTCTGCGAAATTCAATTCAGACATTATGACATCATTATAAAGGTGAGATTATACCTTGGGGCGACTTATAGTCCAGGAAATACAGTATACGTCTAAGTGTTTAAGAGGGTGTTTCTTTATCCTAGAGTAAATTTACCACAGTGTTTCAACCATATAGATGTGTGTGTGTGTGTGTGTGTGTGTGTGTGTGTGTGTGTGTGTGTGTGTGTGTACACCTTTCCGGACGTTGGACTCTGAGGGCCTGAAGTCACGAGTGTTTAGCAGGAAACAGGCTCTATCCTGCTGGAAGCGCTCACGTGTTCTTCCCACTGGACTGCGTTCATCTGGACTTAACACCTGGTCTATGGTAGGACAATCTTCGTTAGCCAGTGCCGCACTCGCTGCATCACCATTCTGCTTAGAGTCTGCCCAAGAGAAAGAGAAAGAGACCACAAAAGAGGAGAAACAGAGGAGGAAAAAACAAAAAAAAGAAAAGAAAAAGTATAAAAGGGATAAGAATGGAATGGTAACGAGGGGTGGAGGAAATGAAATGACAAGTGGAAGGAAGAAAAAAAAGCAAATGGAGGATGAGAATGGTGAAAAGAAAAAGAAGAGAGAATGATGAGAAGAGAAAAAGCAAAGAAGCAGAAAAACAAGCAGAGAGATAAAGCAAAAAAAAAAACAGACGCAGGGGGAAATGGTTGGGGTAAAGAGGAGTAGGATGACATAGGGAGAGGAAATAAAGGATGAAAAATAAGGGGGTAAAACAAGCAAAGCAAAAGGTACAGAGAAGGAAGAGTTAGCGGGCAAAGTATCAGAGAAATAAGGAAAAAGAAGAAGGGAGAGTGAAGTGAGAAGAAGGATAAAAGAAGACGGGGAGAGAGTGAAGAGAATGTGATATAGATAGAAACAGGGAAGAGAGAATGAGAGAAATGGGGAGAGAGAAATAAAAGAGAATTGAGAATACAGCGGAGAAAAAGGAAAAGAAAGAGGGGACCACAGGCAAAGAGAGAGTGAGAGGATGAGGGGAACCGACAAAATAGAGAAAAGTAGTAAGAGGAGGAAATGAAAGAGTAAATGAAAAAGAGAGGAGGGAATTAGAGTGCAGATGGAGGAAGAAAGAGGGTGGAGAAGGAGAAATGATGGATGAGTACATGTGGTGTGAGGAGAGAAAAGAAAGAGAAAGGAGGAGAGGAAGAAAGAGGAATAAACATACTGTAGCAGAAGGAAAAAAATGTAAAGCAAGAAAAGAAGAAATAATGTCACTATATTACCACACACACACACACACACACACACACACAATACACAGCCAATAATAGGCATCGCATTTTTTTTTTAGCTCAAAGCTACATTCAACTGTCTTCTTTCAAGGGGCAGAGATAAAATGAGTATGTTAACAGGAGGTGTGGTCAGGAAGCTGTGATATCCAATCCAAACCATCACAAATTTTAGTGGCAGTAATAATCAGCGGGCTGCTGTTGAGGAACCTCTGGGAAGCGGTTTCTATTAATGACTTCCTGTAATGCCTGTAAACACACCAAGTCTGGGATTTAATTAGGACGTTTATTAACTTGGTTCATTTTATTATTACCACTTGAATGAACTCCAGAGAGAGCTGTTCAAATCCCACATGTGCACTGTCCTAGGACTATCAACAGCTGTTTTCTGTTCTTTTGAGTTTTTCGGTAGGAATTTGAGGTAATTTTAAGATCTCTGGCAAGAAGGTTATGTTTTACCTCTGGTTTGCGCATTTGTTTTTTTAACAGGATTACGAAAAATAAAAATTCTTCCAGAGTTGGGACTTTGGTCAAGGAAGACGCCATATTATGGAGATGATCTGGGATTTTTTTTTTTTTTAAGGATTCTTTAAAATTATAATGGGATACTTTTGTGGTACTACAGGAGACCCAGCAGGCGGTGTTGTGTATGTTACGCTATTATTATTCATGTATCATTCGTTCAATTTGTAAACCTCAATCTAAATTAGGGCGGCAGGACAACTGGTGCCCATCTCAGCCGACTCTGGGCAGGGGTGGGATATACCCATGACAGCTCGCTAGGCCATCACAGGGCCAACACATGTACAACCATTCACAACATAAGTAGGCCCTTAACATTCGCGGGGGTTCGGTTCTGGGCCCTCCCACGAATCGAGATAATCCACGAGTTCTGTACCCGGAAGTAAAACCCCATGTATGACGTCACATGCGCGAATGAGCAGCTGTAAGTAAAATACTATGTATTAACTGCATTAAGTCCGAGCAGCTCAGCCACACCCCCCAACCGGAACCGGAGTACAAAACAGAGTTTTAGAGTGATAGAGTAAGAGGCGTTGCAAACCAAAGAAGCGGTGATGTTGATGTGAGTTAATCCTCTGGCGCAGAGGTGAGCATGCTTTTGTTTATTGGGAGTAAATGAGAATAGTGAATCCAGGTGTGTGTGTGCTCCGAGCAGCTCAGCCACGCCCCTCAGGAAGTAAACAGTTAGTGAGAGGCACAGCGCCAAAATCAAAGTCCCCCAAAACACAGACCATAAAAAAAGGACATAAAAGAAAAAGAAATGTATTAAATTGGATAAACAAAACACAATGAGAAACATGCTACACCACAGTAAATAAAATATAACACACAAACATTTTAAGCATTACCTTAGGTCATGTACTGGAATAATAATTAAAAAAGACTTTAATAGTGGAGTGTTTTACAACAGTTCCTCTTCAGCAATGACGTGACTTCAGAGGAAACTGTCGAGACATCCAACCTCATTACCTTTTCCTGGTGCTAAGCAGGCGTTTGAGTGACATCATAGAACTTAACTGGTAATTAAAACACACTAAAAAGGCTCATTGCGAACTTATGCGTGAATGAGGAAAAGGGGGCGTTACATCACCTCAACCAATCAGCAGGAAGGAGGACAGCCATTGGCTGAATTTGAATCACGTGCGAGCTGCTCGGCAGTCTGTGAATACTCAAACCGCGAGTGCAAAACCGTGAATAGTCAAGGGCTTACTGTATAACCTTCCTTGTTTACAACCTTTGACTTCAAGTCACAAAAAAATGTGCCTGATATTAATACAGGGATCCCTCGCCAATTCGCATTTCAATTCATATAGCTTCAGTGCATGGTGTTTTTTTTTTTTTTTTAAATATTCATCAAATTAAAAAATAAGGAAAAGTTAAGGGGAATGCCATAAAAACGACCAATTATGCATAAAACCCCTAAATAAACAGAAAACAGAAAACAACCCAAAACTCACCATAAAAACTAGTTACATTTTTGTGAGGTGCGCATCTGAGTGCGTGCGCGCGTCTGTTTGTGTGCGTATTTATATTTTATTCACATTTTATGCATTATTTTTTAATGTTTGTTATTATAAGCATGTATAGCATTGAATATGTATTTATTGATATTATATACACATCAGCGGGGGGTGGGGGGGTGTTATGGGTGATCCTACTTCGCAGAATTTTGTGGTCGCATGGGGATCTCGGTCCAAATTAACCGCGGAAAGTGAGGGATCTCTGTAAGAGAAAAATAGGAGTATTAACTTTTGTGGAGTAGTATTAAGTAAATAGCTTTAAATTAATTTACAGAGGAGTCATTATGGCTAAGCTTTAGGAATGATTCATTACCAGGATGCAGACAGCACCTGCTCCTTACTCTGCGTTATGTAGGACTGTTTCTGGTATTACTATGAGCTAAAAGCCACCTGGGATCTTCAGTGGTGGCCTTGTGTCTGCTTAAAATGTGTGTGTGTGTGTGTGTGTGTGTGTGTGTGTGTGTGTGTGTGTGTACGTGCAGATGGAATACTTTCGACTCATACAGACTCTTATTTATGGACTCAAGTTTATAATGATATCTCCTGAGGAAGTTAAAAAAAACCCCACAACACAGTGCTTTAAGTGCGATTAAATGCTTGGCAACGTTGTACCATTGTATCTATTAGTTTCCCTAAACAAGAATGTTTCAGCAGTTTCTAGCACCAAAACCGAGTTACAGAATCCAGTTCATGCAGTTGTATACACTGCAAAATCAGGATTAGGTAGTATTAAAGAGATTATTATCCATTATGTCCTTATTCTAAATGTAGCTATTCAATTAAAACCTTGTTTTAGAGCTACAATGCTAATGTAGCTAACAACAGTCAATCATCATTCCAAAGCCATGTAAGCTATGGTAAGCCAAGGCTTTTATCATTTTTATTGGCACTTCTTTGGCCTGATTGTGTCTCCTCAGGGCTATTGTTTGGCTAGAAGTCTGAGGATTTTGGCCAATAATAACCCAAGGACCAGTCGAGGCCAATCAATGTGAAAGGTGGCATCTTCTTCAGTCAATTAGACACTTTAATGGGTCACAAGGCCCCAAATGCAAATAAACTTGAAACTTTAATGTACAGTAGGCCCTCGACATTCGCGGGGGTTCAGTTCCGAGCCCTCCCACGAATCGAGATAATCCGCGAGTTCTGTACCCGGAAGTAAAACCCCATGTATCACGTCACATGCGCGAATGAGCAGCCAGAAGTAAAATACTATGTATCTCTTACATGCGCTAAAATATGCTTCTTAAACACATTCTATAGACAGTCTTACTCATTAATTCAGTATTAATGTAGTAAAATGTAGTAATGATTAAGAAAAACTTAATTTTTTTTTTACTGTGATATTGGTTGATAATAAAATATATACATTATACAACATACATATAAAAACACCTTTACATGCATTCTCTGAAAAACATACAGCAGTGTAGTTTTCAAAAATGCCCACTAGAGGAATGTACTGTATTGCATTAGACATGAGATGACTGAATTCCGGTATTAACTGCATTAAGTCCGAGCAGCTCAGCCACGCCCCTCAGCCGGAGCGAGTTCAAACAGAGTTTTAGAGTGAGAAAGTTAGAGGCCTTACAAACCAAAGGGTGATGTGATGTGAGTTAATCCTCTGGTGCAGAGGTGAGCGTTCTTTTGTTTATTGGGAGGAAATGAGAATAGTGAATTCAGGTGTGTGCTACCGAGCAGCTCAGCCACGACCCTCAGCCAAAGCGGAGATAAGACAGTGTAGACCCTCTTAAATCCCAATCAATTATTTGCTAGGTTAAGTATCGTACTTTGGCACGAAGCATGGCTTAAACATGTAATTAATTTAGAATTGCATTTAGTTTATACTAGTATAGTTTGAAAGTGATTGGGATGGAATAGAAAGGTTTGGGTTGTACTGTTCTAGAAAAACATCAGTGAGAAAATGGTGTGATGTGACCTGGTGGAGGGCCACCCCAAAGTGGATTATTTTAAGTTTTGATACTATCAGCAGAATGTTTGGGTGAGCTCAATGGCACACTCTGCTAGGTATAAACACATGGAATGACACAATTTAAATATTTAATTAGAAACTGTTGTCATTTCCCATTTCTGATGAAATTACAAATGAAGTTCCTCACCTCTGTTTATTTCAATGATCTCCTCCTGAGCTAGAGGACAATCTCCAGTAAAGCCGCTTGAGCCCATGACCCCACCCAAGACGTTACCCAGGATCCTCTGAGGTGAGGCAGTGGCCATTGCTAGGGCATCAGGCTTGCAGTAGTTGGGTGAGCCAGGCTGTGGGGCTCGTGGGATGTGCTTATTCTTCTTCTTGGGTAGCTTCTGCTTAGCCATGGCCAAAGAGTAGTACATGCCAAAGTTGTTGACAATGACAGGCACAGGCATGGCAATGGTGAGCACACCAGCCAGAGCACACAAAGCGCCGACCAACATGCCTGACCATGTCTCGGGGTACATGTCACCATACCCGAGCGTCGTCATGGTCACCACGGCCCACCAGAATCCTATAGGGATGTTCTTGAAACTGGTGTGTTTACTGGCCGTGGGGTCATCTGGTCTGGCACCGATGCGCTCTGCGTAGTAGATCATAGTGGCAAAGATGAGCACACCGAGAGCGAGGAAGATAATGAGCAGGAGAAACTCATTGGTGCTGGCACGAAGTGTATGACCAAGCACACGAAGTCCAACGAAATGGCGTGTAAGCTTGAAGATCCTCAGGATACGGACAAATCGGACCACACGCAAAAAGCCCAACACGTCCTTAGCAGCCTTGGAGGAGAGGCCACTCAGACCAACTTCTAAGTAGAATGGCAGGATGGCCACAAAGTCAATAATGTTCAGTGGACTCTTGAAGAATTCAGCCTTGTCCGGGCAAAAGACGACACGTGTAAACACTTCAAAGGTGAACCATATCACACAAACACCTTCTACGTATGTCAGCCAGCTGTCCGTCACTACCTCGTAGAAGACCTCCACGTATGTTTCATTGCCCACCGTTACATTCTCTGTCCGGTTGTAGATGGTGTTAAAAGCCTCATGTGTCTCCATGCAGAAAGTTGAGATGGAGATGAGGATGAAGAGCAGTGAGCCAAAAGCCACGTACTTCAAGAGAAAGAGAAAAAGACAGAGAATTTAAAGTCATGTTCAGGTCATCAAATAGATTTTACAAATACACTGACAGTAATTAAAAACTTTAAGACCATAATTTTTATTCTGGTACCCAAAAATAAACTATTGTAATATGGATAATTTGTTTAGCATGTTGACTTAAAAAAAAAAAACAATCAAAATTTTCAAAAATAAATTACACTCATCAAAAACAGCAATACAAAATGGCACAGGCCAAAATGAAAGTCACAACAGTCATTATCGGGTATGGCCTCCGTTTGCCTTGATAGAGGTGGTGATTTGGGGTGACCCAGCACAGAAAACTGGTCCTGCAAGTGCTGCAACCGGATGTAACAATCCGGTTTGTCAGTCATCTCTCTCTCTCTTGTCATGGAGATAGCCTGTCTTCAACTGACCCTCTCATTTTATACAGGGTCAATCAACTTTCTGATGGTGGGTTTTGTACAGCCCATATGCCTCGCTACCTATTCCGTTCATGGCCTCCACCATATCCACTTCCCAGAGATGTTGTTCGACGGTGAACATAAATATTTGACATTTTTGAGCCTCTACATAGGTTTTTCAACCTCAAACTGTGCAGATAAACGTTATATTTTGCCCAAACTGCATTTGGTCAATTTTTCAAAGTGGCCTACATATGTGCAATGAAGCGACTCATCAGTTTCTCAACTCCACAAGTCCTATCATCAATAAAGCCACAGGGTAAACTCCCAACTCCCCTACAAGTACAGATATGCAGAAATATCTCAAAGGTTTTAAGAACTGTCTGTATACATTGTTGACAAAACTTGCTTCAAGGTTAAGTAACATCAGAATGCGATCATTGTTCTATGTGTACAAAGACACTAGCGTTGTGGCGATCCCACAAACCAACATCTCTTGAAGATGGCATTTTCAAAGGCGTCACCAGTGAAATATACCAATGTCTACAATTTTCCAACATTGTAAGGTGTGATCTTATACTAATAATGTGACTCCATACAAATTGTTATCAATCCTAATCACTCCATTTTGATGACAACAGTGTCATTTTGCAATTGAGGCCTATCCTCAAGCATCAACATGACCCTCCGGGATCCTGCTTGAGTGGCACGTAATTTCAGGACAGTCTCTTAGTCCATTTTAAGAATTGGTGGATTGGTTGTCTGAAATTAAAAGTGCAAGTCGTACACAGTTGTCTATCTCCAGAGAGTATCCAAAAGGTTGTAATAAATCAAAGTGTGTCTTTCCCTGTGCCACTAGCTGGTATTCAACACAACTGCTGGTTATAAGCTCTTCTCTGATTTAACTCAATTCCACAGATATCCATGTCAAACCCTACTCTTACACAAGTATGTCATTGTATTATTTATTCTATAATAATGGAATAAATTATCCGTAGGTTAGTTCAGTGTTTTATAGCAGCTACAAAACCAATTGCTTCAAGTTCAGGTGTGGTTCATCATGAAGACTTGTTAGAAAACTTAAACCAACAGCCTGACCCCTTAATTATTAATACTCTAGATAATGTTACCATTCCAGAAATTAGAAACACCCACTATTACGTATTAGAATGACTGTATTAATGCAAACCTTGCAGCTGGAGCACTTGTCAGCACTGACACAATGTCTGCAGTCTCCACGATTTGTCATGGGAACATATTGCCATGATCTTAAACTTGGTGGAATTATGACGATTATGACAAAACTTTTGACTATCAAAATTTTCCATGATTTATTACGATTTGATGCCAATCATGATAGAATGTGGGAATCGTAATAGAACAGACCTTGATGTACCATCATATGGGATCTTGAACTTAGAAACATGACTCCTTCAAGTTTCATCTGTTGAATGTACCCTGCATCCTTTTTATATCCCAGTTGTGGAGCTCCGCACTTTATTGAATTGTGGATATCGTGGCCCCAGTATAAACCCAGGCTTATGGATTATTGATTGATTGGTCTTACCAAAACAGAATGTAAATTTTTTAGATTAGAATATATGGATATATAAAGCTCAGTTCAGTCTAAATATGTAAACTGGGGCTTCATCAGCAGAGCATCTGAGCAAATGGATGCCCTAGATTCCTATATTCAGGCTCCTCACTTCCACAAAACAAATACACACCTAAAGGTATATACGGTGTGTTTCTTTAGGCTTTACCTCCAGGTCGAGACAGTGTCTGAAACAAATAAAGATTTTGATAAACGAAGCCTTTACATATCATCAAACTGTCATGCTAACTTTCACGACGCTGTAAAATGTTTTAAGTGTAATGCAGTGACCCTATGTGAATCTATTTAGCATTTCAAATACAGTGGTACCTCGAGTTATGAGCTTGTCCTCGGAACGGATTAATTTCATATGTTGAAACGTTCATTAGATAAAACAAAAAGTCCCGTAGGAAACAACAGAAAACTAATTAATCCCTTCCAACCCCCTCCCAAACTCGTATAACCTGACCAAACATGTATTTTTGAGGTAATACTGTATATTTAAGATAAACATGTAACAATAAATGGACAGTGGTGGCCTAGTGGCATAGGTGCTGGATCACTGATCCTAAGGTTGGGGATTCAAGCCCCACTCACCACAGCTTGTCACTGCCCCCCCAGTGCGGCTAACTGGGTTATCGAAGGCCGGCCATGTCTCTCACTATCTATGGTGTGAGGCATGTGACTTTCAACAAGAGTATGCTGCAAAGCAATCAGTGTTTTTCCGCCCTGCAATGGCCTGGTGAGTTGCCAAGGGTGTACTCTGCCCTCACCTGGAGTCGGCTGGGATGGAGTCGCCAGCCTCCCCGCGACCCTAATTAGGATTAATCGGTTACAGAAAATTAACTGAACCCATCTTAGAAACACTGGGATATGCACAATAAAAAAAATAAGACTAAAAAAGTCACAAAATCCGAACCACAGAAAATAAAAACTTGTGTGCGTATGAACGCTACTAATGCCGCCACATAATGCCGGAGAGCAGAGGAATATACACGGAAAAATACGAGGCTAATTGGCGCGTATGACCCTGGGGAACCTGCTTTTTTAACATACTGGTGGACCAGCTTTATTATTATTTAAGTGTGACTGTGCATCCTCTCTACTAGGTGGCAGTGACTGTTTTATATGGTGTAGGGAAAAATCACCAAGCAAAAGATATGAAGTGCAGTCGCGCGGGGGGCGCTGAGGGGGGCACATAACATGATTTTTTTCTTCCGATAGGGGCATAACAGAAAATAACTGAGAAGCATTGCACAAGGGATTCTCGGAGCACAGAGGAATACACACAGAAGCATACAAGGCTAATCAACCTGGAAAAGCCATTTCCCCAACAGAGCTCGTAAGTTGAAAATTTGGTCGTTGGATGGGGCAAATTTTTGGTGTGATCGAAGCTCATATCATGGAAAATTCATTATTATGGACACTCGTAAGTCGAGGTACCACTGTACCTAAATTTGCAGCGCGCCATACAATGGCCTGGCAAGCTGTCCATGGTGTACTCTGCCCTCACGTCAGAGTCAGCTGAGACGGGCACTAGCCTCCCTCTGACCCTAATTAGGATTAAACTTTTTAGAAGATGAATGAATGAATTTGCAGTTCTTTGTATTATATTGGGAAGGCAACATTTCCAAAGCTATAGTTGGAAATGTAGTTTGGAACACCCTCCCACCCTGGAGACACACCTGGAATTTTCAAGAAGCCTCACCAAGCCTGACATTCAAATCGAAGCCGGCTGCCTTGTGCATTAGTGGAGAGAAAAGCTGTAGTGGAATTCTGTTTATTGAAGAATGTTCTGTGTAATAAGCAGACCACTTAGTATGCTATACTGGAGGCGGACTCTGTGTCTCTGTCTCCTCGTTCTCTTTGTCAACATTTTACTTTTATAATGCAAAAAACGTTATTATTAGTTGGTATTACAAACCGTGAACCTGTTAGAAACTGCTGATATTGCTGGAATAGTCATTGTGAAATCATTGTGAGATTCAAATTCTCATAAAAATGGGTGTGGCTTAAAAATAGATGCTACAGCTATATACCCTTGGAAGATATTGGCAAATAGTGCAAACAAACCCCAAAATCCCCACAGGTAGACAGTAAGGTGAGTGAATTCTGGTCTCAACAATTCCTCAACCTCAGTAACATCATTCGACTTCCTGATTGGTCTGCACTATAGGTGTACACAAGTCAGTGTACAGTTTAATTTAATTTTGATTCAAATTTGATTCTCACTCAGTCATTTGCCAAATAGCTTAATCCTACTATGGTCCTGAGAAGGATAGAATCTATCACAGCCCACACTTGGCAAAGGCAGGGTTCACCCTGAACTGCCCACCTGACCATTGCAGGGCTAATATACACATAACTAGACACAATCACATCTACGGGCAATTTGGAATAGCCAATTAGCCTAAAGTGAATGTGTATGGTCTGTGCGAGGAAACTGGAATACTCTGAGGAAACCCATGCAAACATGGGGAGAATATGCAAAATCTACACAGAATTGAGCTGAGGACTTTTTTGATGTGAGACGGATGTGCTAAGCACTACACCACTGTGCTACCCCAAATTTGATTCAAATTTCAGCTACCTCTAAGCAGTTATTAAGCATAAAGGGGTGTGGACATTGATCTACATGCATATTGATGCACAGGGTGTGATCTTTATTTGTCCAATGAGTGTCATATCTAACTACTTGAACGTCAAATGTTCCCAATCCTGATGAGCACTATGGCCTTACTAATGATCACACCAAAGGAAATTAACATGGACCTCCATGTACATATACAGCAAGTTATATGTTTTGAATGTCATTCCAGAGTAATGGCTATGTATTCAGTTACTTCCTTTAACCTTCATAAAGTGAACATGTATCACATTGTAGCTTTAAATTTAGAGACAATGGAAGTAAAAACAGAAGACAGGAAACCGATTGGCGATATTGATGCCTGGTGGGTTTTTTTTTTTTTTTTTAAGTTTTAAACATTCATGTTCACACAGGCGGAATGCACTGACAGATGAATAATAAATTAGGGCAGTGGGGGGAGGGGTTTGGAAGAAGAAAACTCATGGCAGTGAAAGAGGGGAAAAAAACCCAGCTACAAACACATTTATGAAGACCCAGATTCAGACACACACACACACACACACACAGCCACTCATATGAGTAAAATGCACAAGTACTTGAAAGCTTTCCCTCTCTCCTTTTAAGACATGCTTGTTGTGTAAGCATCCATTTCTATCCTTCTCTCTTATGCAATCCCTCCATTTTTCCATAATCCTAGCTATACATCAACTTGAATAAATCTGTACCTTAGAAGGTCACATGACTGGCAAAATGGATTACAGTGATTGACATGCTGGGAATCACATGACTCCTCATGATGGTGTTGCTGATTATTTTTCCTTAATGGCATATGAAGAAAGTGTTGCATTATGTACAAAATATTTACGTACTATAAATTGTACTCAGTGGATAACAAACAATACGAATAAGATAATACATGCAGCCAATGCTATTTGTATATGACGGCAATAATAATTATAATAATAATGTTTTGCACACTGTAAATACATTTTTGGTATTTAACTTAATTAAATTTTTAACTTGACTAAAATGAAATTAAAGGGTTTTTATAGCTAAAATTGTAACTATCCAATTATACGAAATAAAATTATTAAACTAATTTATCAATTACATTTTTAAATTATCTACTTTATTTGGTCTTTTTTAAACATAATGTTATATGCATTTTTTTTCCTTTTTAGTTGAAAATCTAAAAACAGCCCCGTAACCCACTGCGGCCATATTGGATATCTGAGTGCAATAAAAACTGATAGGTATGTGTAGTCACCCAGTCCCAACATCCACACCAAAAATAATGTGGATCAGTGATGGGTTCTCTAAGTTAGTTTGGGACTGTGGACATCACTTGACTATAACACTCCTCTCACCCAGTGGGTTACCCCCCCAAGGTAAACAGATTCGGTCAGGGATTTATCTATCCCCAAATTCTTTCCTTCTCTCTCCCTCTTTCTCTCCATTTTCAGCCTGACCTACTTATAATCTGCAGCCACAGATACCCCCTTTCTCCGCTTCACATCTACTACTCTTCTCATCCCTTTCTATTCCTGGCTTCATAGTGTCCAGTAAAATGAGGGTACCAAAAAGTACCTGCGTGTGTGTGTGTCATACACACAGCTGTAACATTGAGATTTTCAGACAGGAGCCCATCTTAGCTTATGCACACATGGCTGTCAAGTTTTAGTGTTGTCTTGTTACTTACACACTCACATAGAGACTCTTCCGGTTTATTGCGAATTAGTGGATATGAGAGAGAATGAGAGAGAGAGAGAGAGAGAGAGAGAGAGAGAGAGAGAGAGAGAGAGAGAGATTAGACTGGAAATGAGGAGGAATATCGATCAGGATATTGAGTCATTCTTAAATTGACTTTATCTGAGCCTCTCAGAAGTTTTTTAACTTCCACGTCGAAGAAACAGAATATGCTTCTTCTAATGTGCTATATCCGGAGTGCTGATACCACAACGCCTGTTCCGTTACATTAAAAATATAAGGACATGACATCACGTCTCCATTTTTAAGCCATGATCATTTTTTGTTTCAATTCCGCCAGAGGGAACACGCGTGCTGCAAATACAGAAATCCTATGATATTTCATTATTACATGATCAGTTTTCCTGGAATGTACACTGATTCTATTGGCATATATTTTAATTTATTTAACTGTGAATAAATAAATAAATAAATGTCTCATGGAATTTACTGAAGGGTCCAGACACTGCGTGGAAGATAACCCTGCCTCCACCTCCAAACAAACTGATCACTGCTTCTGGAAAACATAATATGAGCAAAAACGATGACAGAAATTAAGAAACTAAAGTAAGTGGACAGCAAACAAGCTGAATCCAGCAATGATTACATCAGAGAGCATTTGAAGGAAAGGGAAGTGTTTCCGACAACGGAAGGTGTAGAATTACAAGGCATCCATTGGAGTTACGTCAGATCATGAGCTGTGTGAATTCTGAGAAATGGCATTACCGCTAACCTAATCTAAAAAGTGAAAGGAAAACATATATACCCTGCAAAAAATGAAGAAAGTGTTTCTTTTTTTTTCTTAAATCAGCATCTATTGTGTATTGCAGCCATTTCATTACAGTGTCCGTGGTGAAATTCAAACACATGTACACCGCCACACCTGTGTGTAGCAAGCCGTTTCATTCTACTAAAAGAGCCATAGTTCAACCTTGACCTTAGCCTTGACTATTATGAATGATTTCTTCCTGCCTCACACTGATTGTCTTTGATCGGTGTTTGATAAACTAGTTTGCTCAATTGATCATTATATGCCTTCCTACTGACTACAAACTTACAGTGGTATGAAAAAGTATCTGAAACTTTTGGAATTTCTCACATTTCTGCATAAAATCACCATCAAATGTGATCTGATCTTTGTCAAAATCACACAGATGAAAAAACAATGTCTGCTTTAACTAAAACCACCCGAACATTTATAGGTTTTCCTATTTTAAAAAGGATAGCATGCAAACAATGACAGAAGGAGGAGGAATAAGTAACTGAACCATCACATTTAATATTTTGTGCCCCCCCCCCTTTGGCAGCAATAACTTCAACCAGATGCTTCCTGTAGCTGCAGATCAGTCTGGCACATCAATCAGGACTAATCTTGGCCCATTCTTCTTTACAAAACTGCTGTAGTTCAGTCAGATTCCTGGGATGTCTGGCATGAATCATTGTCTTGAGGTCATGCCACAGCATCTCAATGGGGTTCAAGTCTGGACTTTGACTTGGCCACTCCAGAACGTGTATTTTGTTCTTCTGAAACCATTCTGAAGTTGATTGACTTCTGTGTTTTGGATCATTGTCTTGTTGCAGCATCCATCCTCTTTTTAGCTTCAACCGTCTGACAGACGGACTCAGGTTTTCCTGCAAAACATCCTGAAAAACTTTTGAATTCATTTTTCCATTAATGATTGCAAGTTGTCCAGGTCCCGAGGCAGCAAAACTGCCCCAAACCATGATGCACCCTCCACCATGCTTCACGGTGGTGATGAGGTGTTGATATTGGTGAGCTGTTCCATTTTTCCTCCACACATGATGTTGTGCGTTCCTCCCAAACAATTCAACTTTGGTTTCATCAGTCACAGAATATTTTGCCAAAACTTCTGTGGCGTGTCCAATGCCTTTTTGCGAAAATTAAACGAGCAACAATGTTTTTTTAGACCACAGTGGCTTCCTCCTTGGAGTCCTCCCATGAACACCATTCTTGGCCATTGTTTTACATATAGTTGATGTGTGCACAGAGATATTGGATTGTACCAGGTTACGAAAAAGGCTCTGAAACGGATTACTTTTGTAAGGTGAGGTACCACTGTACTTCGCCACATCCATGCATGCAGCAAATCCCACAACATCTGCAAGTCCTAACCTCACAGAAGGGAACTATCGAAAAACACCAGCAGGTTAATACAAGCTCAGCAGCCCACCCCCACCCACACACACACACACACACCCTCCCCCATATGCTAATTGTGAGAGTGCAAGCTTGGCTTGATTGTATTCTGCCACTCCTCTTCAGGAACCTACTCTCTAATTTAGGCAGTGCCTTCATCTATATTATTCCATAGTAGTACATTAGACAGGAAACAAGAAATCCTAGTTTGTACTTTATGTAATGCACTCCTGCAGGGAGCAGGGAGTTAAATACTCATTCACTGGGTCAGAGGCACCAAGGTTGGATTAATCAGAGTACATATTTAATGTGTTTTTTTTTAAGCTTAATTAATTAAAATTTGAAAAGCTGAACTTTTCTTTCTATTATTGTCAAACAATTAGTGTGTTTCTGGAATGCATTTGACTTCAAAAATATAATCTTTCATTTACCCAGAAGACTGTAGTTTGTCATGATTAAATGTCTTCACCTCGTTGTAATTACTCGTTTATAAAACTTTACTTGATTATGCGTTTTCTGATAGCAAGCTCCCAGCTTGTGAATAGTGTACAACAAGCATTAACAACACTTTTTCGCAGACGGACACGGTAACAGATAAAACACAACTCCTTGATTCGACAAGATGTGGCAGTGCCAGGCCTCACCCCAAATCCAAACTTGTATTCCACTTTGTTAAGTAAGGCAAGTCTGGCGAGAAGTGTCAAACATACTTTTTCCAGACACTGTATTCTCTGTCACCTTGTAGTTTCCTCTGGGCGAAAACTAAAAAGGTTTGTTTTACTTAATAGGCATACGAGCACTTTCTAGGACCCTGACATCAACTAACAGCAATAGCAGAAGAGGATGGGGACAGTGATGAAATGCTACCCACTTGTAAACTTGTGTTTAACTCATCACTTCACACTCTGACATAGTCTAATGCAGATAGTCAACACTGTAACAAGATTTATATGTCAAAAAATGTTGTACAGGGATCCCTCACTTTCCGCTGTTAATTGGGACCGAGATCCCCCCGCGATAACTGAAATCCGCAAAGTAGGATCAACCCCCCAACCCTCCCTGACCGATGTATACGTACATGTATATGTGTATATAATATCAATAAATACATATTCAATGCTATAAATGCTTATAATAATAATAATTAAACATTAAAAAATAATGCATAAGATGTAAATAAAATATAAATACAAACACATAGATGGACACAGATGCACATCTCACATAAATGTAGTTTTGATGGGAGGTTTTGGGTTGTTTTTTGTTTTGTGTTTGTTTAGGGTTGTTTTTTTTTTTTTTGCATAATTGACCTTGTTGCCTTGTTTTTGTGGTATTTTCCCTTAACCTTTTCCCCTATTGTTCCTTAATTTCCTTATTTTTTTATTTCGATGAATATTAAAAAAAAAAAAAAAACGCGATACAACGAAGCCGCATAAATTGAAGCGTGAAGTAGCGAGGGATCCCTGTATAAGCGCATTTTGTCTTTAACTGAGGTGGTTGATTTAAGCAGGGGAAGGTCTAATATTTTTTAGAACTATCTATTTTTTAAGAAATACGCACATTAATTTTATAAAGAAGTGAAAATGAACAAGACCCTACGGTCTCCCGCAATAAATCTTCTGATACTGCCAAGGAACAATGCCTGTATCGCAAACATGTTAACTATTACCCAAAATATGTGCCATGTTTGGACCACTTTGAGTAGTTGGACAAATTCTGGGTCAATTCGGTATCCCTTCCTCAGTATTTGGAAGCTAGCTGAGACCAACCCTCTCAGATGCTCACCGATCAGTTGTCGTGTAGAATTTTCCCCTGCCAAAAACAAACTCGAATCAAAAACAAAATTATACACTAGGACTCCATGAAAACAGCAAGAACAATAGATGCATGACCATTGCAAGAACATTTTACTCCTCAGCCATCAGACCGTCAAGGTATTGTCATGTCCTGCCTGTCCACATTTAGCTTTTGAAACCTCATCATGTCCACATTTACAATTTCAGTTCATTTTCTGTAACCATTTAATCCAAATTAGGGTTTTGGGGAGGCTGGCGTCCATCCCAGCCGACTCTGGGCAAGAGCAGAGTACACCCTGGATGGCTCGCCAGGCCATCGCAGGGCGGAAGCACGCTGACGGCTTTGCAGCTCCTCTTGTTGAAAGTCAGAAATGGTTCTTATACAGGAACCTCTCACCACAGACAGTGAGAGACATGTCCGGCCTTTGATAACCCAGTCAGCTGCACTGGGGCAACAATGACAACCTGTGGTGAGTGGGGCTTGAACCCTCAACCTTAGGATCAGTGATCCAGTACCTTTACCACTAGGCCACCACTGCCCCATTTACAATTTGTCTGGGCTAATTGTTCAAGAAGTGCATCGACTACAATAAGTGCACCGGTGACTATAACATTTCCTCCCCAGACACAGCAAAAGTAAAAGCTAGAAGTGATGTTGTCCAAGGAACTTGAACTGATCATATGACCTGGCATTCATCACTGAGCACATATAGCCTCCGCAGCTAGTCATTGATGGACAGTATGGTAGTTCTTAAGAAGCAAATCCCAGACGACTGTTTGGTAGCACCTAATCACAAGAACTTCCTTTTTTTCTGGACAATTTGGGACTTAAAACAATGTGGCATCAGAGTCCAAACAAAAACACCTTAGCTTCTTTTGTAATACAGTATAGGTATATTCCTCCTCCTTCATCTTTTCCTTTCGGCTATTCCCTTCAGGGGTCGCCACAGCAAATCATCTGCCTACATCTCACCCTGTCCTTTGCATCTTCTTCTCTTACGCCAACGACCTTCGTGTCTTCCTTCACAACATCCATAAATCTCTTTTTTGGTCTTCCTCTAGGCCTTCTGCCTGGCAGTTCCAACCTCAGCATCCTACTACCAATATATTCACTATCCCTTCTCTGTACATGACCAAACCATCTCAATCTAGCCTCTCTGACTATGTCTCCAAAACATCTTACATGCGCTGTCCCTCTGATGTACTCATTCCTGATCCTATCCATCCTTGTTACTTTCAAAGAGAACCTCAACATTTTCATTTCCGCTACCTCCAGCTCCGCCTCCTGTCTTTTCCCCAGCGCCACTGTTTCTAAACCATACAACATCGCTGGCCTCAACACCGTCTTGTACACTTTTCCTTTCATTCCTGCCGATACTGTCCTATCGCACATCACACCGAACACTTTTCTCCAACCATTCCAACCTGCCTGCACACGCTTCTTCACCTTTTTTCCACACTCTCCATTGCTCTGGATTGTTGAGCCTAGGTATTTAAAAAAGTATAGGTATATTCCTGTGGACTAATAACCACTGGCGCAAGAACTAGACATCCCGGATATTGCATACTGGCTAAACTGGCAAAGGGCCACCCTGTTATGTCCATTTCTAAGGCCTGTTTGCTGTTTTACAGCCAAGGCAACACAGCGCCATTCACAGAGTGTACGGCAGAACAGTGTATAGTAAATCAAGGTGGATTGGAGTCCACTGTGAGGTTTGAAACTTCTTGCATCCTAACTACTCTCCAGCATGGGTGGTGGAGAACAAAAGATTATTCAATTATTGGCTGTGTTTATTGAATAAAGACACACAGGCTGGGTTCCGCAGGCACAAGGTTTCGAGGCTTTTAACTTGAGTTGCTTTCTGGCTCTGGTCCATCATTGAGAGACTTGAGGAAGCAAATCGATTTTGCACTGCCCTGCTTCCTGTCATGGTTACTCCTGAAATTAAAATGGTGTAACAGTATGGCTGGATGTCACCTGATACTGAAGCTCAATTTTATTTTATTTTTGAAATCTGTTCATGCAGCTTATTAGCCGTCCTTTAATTAATGATATTTTATCATGCCAACGAAGTCTTCCATCCTAACAAATCAGTGTAACAGGAGCAGAGTATACAGTTATATTTTTAAATAGATGTATATTGACATTGTGTCAGTGCTGTATTAGAAATGTGTGTGTGTCTGTTTCGCAAAGCCTCTACAGAGAGTAATAGCCACAAAGTAAACCAGGTCAACAATAAGACGAGGCTTGACAAGGCTTGGCGAGAAATTCTGGGGGCAGAGAGGAAGGTGCTACGTTGCCAGAACTCCCATGGTGCACCACATGTACAGGTTGGCATTAGTAGTTCACTGCCATGGATGGAGAAACATTTTGCTGAGTCATGCAATACACAAGTCTCTGCTGCACTGGAGGACCAGTGGACTGTGAACAGAGACATGCAGCAAGAGCTGTTTGCTTTCAAGGTTGACCTGAACTCGATCTTAAAACTACCAAAACATTAGAATGACTGTAAGTCACAAAAGATCTGAAAACTGTGAGAGGGAACTTGACTACACAACAGAGATTATGATCCATGTCTTAATATAAACTTTATAGACAATAGGAAAGGGCAAAAAAAAAAAGAAAGCATAAAGGAAGTCAGGTAAGAAAAGGACACGCATGGGAAATGATGAGGATTGAAGGAAAGAAAAGTAAAAACTAAACAGGAAGAAAGCAACAAAGATTGCAAAAACAGAAAATGGGAAAATAAAATGCAGGAAGAAAACAAAATGAAAAAGGAAAAAAAATAAGAGGAATACACACCGCTGTATTACCATACCACCACCATACTGCCACCATACTGCCACCGTCACAATCACACAACACTACTTATTACTAGGGGTGGGGATTGCCTAGATTTTATGTATTGCGATATACTGCGATTTCTAGCACGTATTGTGATATATTACAAGAATTTTAAATTAAAAGTGAGCCTGTTCTTGACAGTATTTATTCTTTATGTCAAAAAGAGAAATCAACAACATTAAAAACATTGTTTTTAGTCATTAAAATAAAAATTCTAAGCATCAGGAAAAAAAAATCTACTGATGAAAATGTAATGTTTTAAACTTTGGCACAAACATTAACACTGAAATACAACTGCTATTTAAACATTAAATACACAAACGTTAGAATAGTGTAAATGCATCTAGTGCTTTTATTAGCATATTGTGAAGCCTTAATTATTAATACATGCATGGGCAGAACTATATCATGCACGACTTAACCTCATCAAACCTGTGACCCTATGAGCAGTAGATATACATACAGTATTTGTCTATAACAATATTACCATTACATGTATATGTATATATTAATGCCATCATAGCAATGTGCATTGGCCTGCTGTGCATGTGCCGATCGTATAACACTTACAGTGACACTGACGGCTCAGGAAAGTCCGTCAAACTTTAGAACGATACAACAATAACATGCAATATCGTTTGTCATATAAATCACATTAATGCTGTAGAGAAGTGGAATTTAATTTACCGGAATCGGGACCAATTTGGAGCATGTTGAGCCTGAGGCTGAGTCCACAAGTTGTGTGACATCATTTTTTTCATAGTCAACAGAGATATTATTGTCGTGTTTTAGCAAAAAAAAAACAAAAAAAAAACCCTGCATGGTTAATGTTCCTGGTTGGAGATCAGGGATCAGGTTTCTGGGACCGCTTCCCACTTTTGCTCATTTTAAAATAAATGTTGAAGTGAAAATCTAGATGCAGTAGGTCAGTAAATTTCTGAGCAATTAGCAACATGAACCGTGGTTTGTTTTCCATATCCTGTATAAAAACAAATTTCATTGGCTGAAGGCCTTTGTGACAGTCTGCACTGCCCAATCAAGGCATGGCTCTTATTATACCTGGCTCTGCACACACTGAATGACTGTAGATAAGAGGACAGAAACACGATTGTGTCAAGATTGCATGCCGAGACCTCCGCAGTCGCCTTTTTTTTTTTCAACAAAAGGCTTTACTTCCGGTTCAATTAGCGGGAGTAGCCGAAGTTTTTTTTACTGTTCTGAAGTTTTCCGAATACATGTCAAAAAATGGTTTTGCTTCAGAGTATCACAATATGTATTGGTTGCATTTTAGAGCTGGTTTAAACCGATAAACGGTTTTATTGCGTAGCCCTGGTTATTACCACCACCAGCATCACACCACATCATTTATTACCAACACCACCACTACCACCAACATCTCACAATACCACTTATGACCACCACCAACAAAACGCCATTTATTGCCACCACCCACCAGGGATTTAGCTCAGTTGGTAGAGTGTCCACTTAATCCTCCGGAAGGTCGGAGTTTGAATCCGGTCGCGTCATACCATAAGACGTTAAAAATTGGTAGTTGTTGCTTCCTGCTTGGCGCTCAGCATCAAAGGATAGAACAACGCAATAACTGGCACTACACAGTGGCAACAGGTGCTCGGAATACCAAATCTCATGTACGTGATGTACTTTTACAATAAAGAGTTATTATCATTAACTGAACACTCCCCAGAGCACTTTGAGCATAATATATACAGTATGGATAAAGCGCTATACGTATACAGTGGTTTGAAAAAGTATCTGAACCTTTTGGAATTTCTCAGATTTCTGCATAAATCACCATCAAATGTGATCTGATCTTTGTCAAAATCACACAGATGAAAAAACAGTGTCTGCTTTAACTAAAACCACCCAAACATTTATAGGTTTTCATATTTTAATGAGGATAGCATGCAAACAATGACAGAAGGGGGAGGAATAAGTACCTGAACCCTCTGCCTAAGGAGACTTAAAGAGCAATTGAAACCAATTTTTACCAAACAATTTAAGTCAGGTGTGTGCCCAATCACTGATGAGTGGCTTAAAGCTGCCCTGCCCACTATAAAACACACACCTGGTAAGAATTGTCTTGATGAGAAGCATTGTCTGATGTGCACCATGGCTCGCTCAAAAGAGCTGTCTGAAGACCTGCGATCAAGAATTGTTGATTTGTATAAAGCTGGGAAAGGATACAAAACCATCTCTAAAAGTCTGGATGTTCATCAATCAACAGTCAGAGAAGTTGTCTACAAATGGAGAGTGTTTGGCACTGTTGCTTCTCTCCCAAGGAGTGGCCATCCACCAAAGATGACACCAAGAGTTCAGCGCATAATACTTAGAGAGGTAAAAAAAAAATCCTAGAGTGTCTGCTAAAGACTTACAGAAATCACTGACACAGTCCAATATCTCTGTGCACACATCAACTACAGTGATACCTCTGCTTACGAACATAATTGGTTCCCAGAAAGTGTGTGTGAGGCGAAAAGTTCGTCTTCCGAACATTTATTTCCCATAAGAAACCATTAAAATGAGAATAATCCGTTCCCAGGTCCCCATAAAACATAATTTTCTACTAAATAAGCCTTAAAACTACACAAAAATATACCTTATTTTATGTATAATAAATGTGCTCTTGTATTGTAATTAAAGAAATAAACTGTACTGTATAATAAAGTCGTTTTATTTACCTTTGTGATGGTAGTTGATGGCTTGATGGAATGGAGTGGGAGGAGGCGAGAGGGAGGGACTTACTGTTTGGAAGGAGTGTTTGGAAACGCCTACTGTTTGGAAACACGCATAGCCACACACGCACCCTTAATAGCTTCCTTGTTCTTAAGGATGGTGGTAGACTTAGCGTACTGGTACTGGGACGCTGAGTCACACAAACGCACACCTCGTTCGTGTTTTTCAGTGATCTCCGCCTGTGGTGGGGTCTTTTTCGGTCCCATAATAGCAAAAGTACACTCAATATGGTCCAAAATGTCTATCAAACACAAACCACTTCCGCATTCAAAGAAAGGGGTGTGACGAACTGTGACGCCGTGAGCGTGCGCCAGCTTCTCGTGGCCGCCACCGTGGCGCTGTTCGACCGCGTGGTTTGATTCGTCCGCCGAAAACTAGTTCGTCAGCAGAGACAATATGCTCGCAAATTTAATGTTCTTGAGGCGAAAAGTTCGTGAGCTTAGGCGTTCATCAGCGGAGGTTTTACTGTATATGTAAAACAATGGCCAAGAATGGTGTTCATGGGAGGACTCCAAGGAGGAAGCCACTGCTGTCTAAAAAAAACATTGTTGCTCGTTTAATGTTCGCAAAAAAGCACTTGGACACGCCACAGAAGTTTTGGCAAAATATTCTGTGGCTGATGAAACTAAAGTTGAATTGTTTGGGAGGGAAAATGGAACAGCTCACCAACATCAACACCTCATCCCCACCGTGAAGCAATGGTGGAGGGTGCATCATGGTTTGGGGCAGTTTTGCTGCCTCGGGGCCTGGACAACTTGCAATCATTAATGGAAAAATGAATTCAAAAGTTTTTCAGGATGTTTTGCAGGAAAACCTGAGGCTGTCTGTCAGACGGTTGAAGCTAAAAAGAGGGTGGATGCTGCAACAAGACAATGATCCAAAACACAGAAGTAAATCAACTTCAGAATGGTTTCAGAAGAACAAAATACACGTTCTGGAGTGGCCAAGTCAAAGTCCAGACTTGAACACCATTGAGATGCTGTGGCATGACCTCAAGACAGTGATTCGTGCCAGACATCCCAGGAATCTGACTGAACTCCAGCAGTTTTGTAAAGAAGAATGGGCCAAGATTAGTTCTGATTGATGTGCCAGACTGATCTGCAGTTACTGGAAGTGTCTGGTTGAAGTTATTGCTGCCAAAGGGGGGGGCACAAAATATTAAATGTGATGGTTCAGTTACTTATTCCTCCTCCTTCTGTCATTGTTTGCATGCTATCCTCATTAAAATAGAAGTACCTATAAATGTTTGGGTGGTTTTAGTTAAAGCAGACACTGTTTTTTTTCATCTATGTGATTTTGACAAAGATCAGATCACATTTGATGGTGATTTTATGCAGAAATGTGAGAAATTCCAAAAGGTTCAGATACTTTTTCATACCACTGGAAGTTTGTAGTCGGTAGGAAGGCATATAATGATCAATTGAGCAAACAGTTTATCAAAGACCGATCAAAGACAATCAGTGTGAGGCAGGAAGAAATCATTCATAATAGTCAAGGCTAAGGTCAAGGTTGAACGATGGAAAATTTGCTCTTTAAGTAGAATGAAACGGCTTGCTACACACAGGTGTGGAGGTGTACATGTGTTTGAATTTCAACACGGACACTGGAATGAAATGGCTGCAATACACAATAGATGCTGATTTAAGAAAAAAAAAGAAATGCTTTTCTTTTCTCAGATACTTTTTCATACCACTGTAAATCTACTACTAACTAACTAACCATCATCGGCAACATCGCATACAACCACTTATTACCACCACCATCCTCAACAACACACCACTAGCACCTTCATCATCAACACTACCACCATCACACTAACATTACTCATTATCTTCTTTCTACCGTAACTGGTTTATTCCTTACCACAGTCAGTCAAGCTGCAGACAGTCAATTAAACTTGTCAGTCATTCATTCATTCATTTTCTGAACCTCTTACCATAATAAAATGCTCAGATGATGCTGTGATGTGCATTATTTATATCAGTGCATGTCTCTCGTGTAGTGTATGTGTGATAATCAAAATTATTGATTATGTTGTTTTAGATCAAAGTCAGTGTTACTTTAAGAGATAGAACTCCCAGTTGCCCATGTAAATGGATGGATCTCTGTTTGGAATTGTGTCGCCATCCTTGGCTCAGGAAGCTCGCGGAGCGGTTGTCATGGCGATGGAGATGATGCTGCACTGCAGTGTACATTAAAAGACACATGAGGGCATGCGCCCCTCTCGCTCGCTCACTCACACACACACACACACACACACAATTCTGCAGGATCAATGGATCCATTTATAGTTACAATATTTGGAAAATGAAGGGAAACTAAATGGAAGAAAGGAAAGAAGGAGGATGTTGGGGAAAATTAAGGAAGGGAGAAGAGAGAAATGAAAAGAATGACAAAGACATGGAAATGAGCAACGGAATGGAGAGCAACGGAATGGAGACTCAATAAGAAAGAAATATGGGAAGACATTGGGCAGGTACAAAGGAAATGCAAAATAAAGGATAAGAGGAAAGACAACAACAGAAGAACAATGAAAGAAGTGACAGGAATAAGGGAACAAAGAAGTAAAGAGAGGGAAAATGAGAAGAGTAAGCAAGGCAAGAACGAAGGGAAAAGGGCAAAGAAGCAGAATGCAGAAAGGAAGGAATAAAAGAAGGGAGTAACATATGTGTAGCAAAAGAAACAGAAAAACAGGAGACGTGAAAGAGGAGCTGAAATTCTCAGTTCTCACCAGTGAACAGTTTGAAGAGAGAAAATGACTGATGTGATGTGAACCAATCACAGGGAGGCAGGAGTTCACCGTATTACACCTGAGAGGGGGCGGGAGCGAATTGCCTGATGGAACACAGGACACTGCGGGAAACTGAAGGACACGATTGGGAATGTGTGTGTTGCTCTTTATGGGATGAAAAGAGACTGAATGTCCTCACTTTGTCCTTTCAGTCTTGTGTCTTTCCTTTTTGTTTTGTTTTTTTACATTTTCACTCCATTTTTCCTTTATTCCATTCCATCTTCTTTCTGTCCAATCTTTCTTCCTTTCCCCCTTCCATCAGTCTTTCCTTTCTCATTTTATCAATTTTTTTCCTCTTTCTTCCAAATTTTATAATTTAATTTTACTGTCTACCCTTTTCAATTTTTCCTACTTTTTTGTGTCCTCCTGACTTTCTTCCATCTTACCATTTGTATGTGTGTGTGTTAGAGGTGATCTGTTTACACAGACATTATGGGGACTTGTCTTCCTTAAAATGACAAAATACAAGTCCCCATAAAGTAAATCAATACATTTTAAGCTGAAGACATGTTTGAGAGCAGACCATAAGCATACACCATGTTTTTGATGGCTGTGGCATGGACATCTGTGCCGACCCTCTCACTGACTTGATGTTTATCGGTGTCTCAATAAATACGTAGGAGAGAGAGAGAGAGAGAGAGAGAGAGAGAGAGAGAGGGAGAGAGAGAAATTGGCGACATTAGCGCATGCATAACCAGAAGTTTTCCATCAGAAGGAAAAGAGTGGTTGTTGGAAGGATGTGTTACAGTATAGCTGTCAGTTTAAAGTTGATAATTTTACGACAGCAGCACAACCCTGAAGTGTTTAAGTCTTTCCTCACGGAGTCGAAACCTCACACACTTGCTGCAGTTTTAGCATTAAATTGAAATGAAGCGCATGGGTCTGACCTCGGCTTCCAGTTTGGTCAGGACGTCAAACTTCTACTTCATCTTAACCTCACTGTGCTAAAGTAGATCATTTCTGCATGAAGCCAGCTACCACTGCACATAAATCTGTGTGTGTGTGTTCTCTCTCTTTTGTATTCTCCCCAGATCACTGCAGTGTTGCTGTGTGCGTTTTGTCCTTGCAACACGCCCCTCTTTTGTTCTGTCTTTGGCCAATGCGAACACACACACACGCACGCACCAACAACTGCCAGACTCATTGTACTATATCTTATTTCTTCATTTTCTGTCTGTCACTTAAGTCACTGAAAGTTTCACACACACACACACACACACCTTTGCCAATCCCTGTCAAAACTGTACTAGAAAAGCCCCTTAAGGAACACAGTCTGTGTGTGTCCACAGAGCAGAAACACAAAATGATGAATTCAGCATTCATTGTCCCTGCATGGAATCCACTGTTGCCAGTCTAAACAAACAGATGGTCTCTCGCTCTCTCTCTCTCACTCACACTCACTCACACACTCTCTCTCACTCACTCACTCACTCACACACTCACACTCTCTCACTCACTCACACTCTCTCACTCACTCACACTCTCTCACTCACTCACACTCTCTCTCTCTCTCACTCACTCACACTCTCTATCACTCACTCACACTCTCTCTCTCTCACTCACACTCTCTCTCACTTTCTCTCTCTCACTCACTCACACTCACACTCTCTCACTCACACTCTCTCTCTCACTCACTCACACTCTCTCTCTCTCACTCACACTCTCTCTCTCACTCACACTCTCTCACTCACTCACACTCTCTCTCTCTCACTCACACTCTCTCTCTCTCACTCACACACTCTCTCTCTCTCTCCCTCACTCACTCACTCTCTCTCACTCACTCACTCACACTCTCTCTCTCTCTCACTCACTCACTCACTCACTCACACTCTCTCACTCACTCACTCACACTCTCTCACTCACTCACTCACTCACACTCTCTCACTCACTCACTCACTCACTCACACACACTCTCGCTCTCATTCACTCTCGCTCTCACTCACACTCTCACTCACTCACACTCTCAATCACTCACACTCTCAATCACTCACACTCTCAATCACTCACATGCTCTCTCTCACTCACTCACGCTCTCTCTCACTCACTCACACACTTTCTCTCTCACTCACTTATGCTCACTCACTCACACGCTCTCTCACTCACTCACACGCTCTCTCACTCACTCACACGCTCTCTCACTCTCTCACTCACTCACACGCTCGCTCTCTCACACTCTCTCACACGCTCGCTCTCTCACACGCTCGCTCTCTCACACTCACTCACACTCGCTGTCTATCACTCACTCACACTCTCTCTCTCTCACTCACTCACACTCTTTCTCTCACTCACTCACTCACACTCTCTCTCTCTCACTCACTCACACTCTCTCTCTCACTCATTCACTCACTCACTCACACTCTCTCGCTCACTCACTCACTCACTCACTCACTCACACTCTCTCTCTCACTCACTCACTGACTCACACTGTCTCACTCACTCACTGACTCGCACTCTCTCACTCACTCACTGACTCGCACTCTCTCACTCACTCACTGACTCACTCTCTCTCTCTCACTGACTCACACTCTCTCACTGACTCACACTCTCTCACTCACTCACACTCTCTCACTCACTCACTCACACTCTCTCTCACTCACTCACACTCTCTCTCACTCACTCACTTACACTCACACTCTCTCTCTCACTCACACTCTCTCCCTCACTCACACTCTCTCTCTCACTCACACTCTCTCTCTCACTCAATCACTCACTAATTCACACACTCACTCACTGACTCGCACTCTCTCTCTCACTGACTCGCACTCTCTCTCTCACTGACTCGCACTCTCTCTCTCACTGACTCGCACTCTCTCTCTCACTGACTCGCACTCTCTCACTCACTGACTCGCACTCTCTCTCTCACTGACTCGCACTCTCTCTCTCACTGACTCGCACTCTCTCTCACTGACTCACACTCTCTATCTCACTGACTCACACTCTCTCTCTCTCACTGACTCACTCTCTCGCTCACTCACCCACACTCTCTCTCTCACTCACTGACTCACACTCTCACTCACTCACTGACTCACACTCTCTCACTCACTCACTCACTGACTGACTCTCTCGCTCACTCACTGACTCACACTCTCTCTCTCACTCACTCACTGACTCACACTCTCTCTCTCACTCACTCACTGACTCACACTCTCTAACTCACTGACTCACACTCTCTTTCTCTCTCTCTCTCACTCACACTCTCTCTCACTCACACTCTCTCTCACTCACACTCTCTCTCACTCACACTCTCTCTCTCTCACTCACTCTCTCACTCACACTCTCTCTCTCACTCACACTCTCTCTCTCACTCACTCACGAATTCACACATTCTCACTCACTGACTCGCACTCTCTCTCACTGACTCGCACTCTCTCTCTCACTGACTCGCACTCTCTCTCTCAGTGACTCGCACTCTCTCTCTCACTGACTCGCACTCTCTCTCTCACTGACTCGCACTCTCTCTCTCTCACTGACTCATACTCTCGATCTCACTGACTCACTCTCTCTCACTGACTCACTCTCTCGCTCACTCACTCACCCACACTCTCTCTCACTCACTCTCACTCACTCACACTCTCTCTCTAACTCACTCATTCAAACTCTCTCTCTCTCTCACTCACTCACTGACTCACACTCTCTCTCTCACTCACTCTCTCTCACTCACTCGCACACTCTCTCTCTCTCTCACTTACTCACACTCTCTCACTCACTGACACTCTCACTCAATCACACTCTCTCTCACTCAATCACTCACACTCTCTCTCACTCACTCACACTCTCTCACTCACTCACACACACTCTCTCTCTCTCTCACTTACTCACACTCTCTCTCACTCACTGACACTCTCACTCAATCACACTCTCTCTCACTCAATCACTCACACTCTCTCTCTCACTCACTCACACTCTCTCTCTCACTCACTCACACTCTCTCTCTCACTCACTCACACTCTCTCACTCAATCACACTCTCTCTCTCACTCAATCACTCACACTCTCTCACTCACTCACACTCACACTCACTAACTCACACTCTCTCTCACTCACTCACACTGACTCAATCACACTCTCTCTCACGCAATCACAGTCTCTCTCATTCAATCACTCACACTCTCACTCACTCACTCACACGCTCTCTCTCTCTCTCTCTCTCACTCACTCAGACGCTCTCTCTCACTCACTCAGACGCTCTCTCTCACTCACTCAGACGCTCTCTCTCACTCACTCAGACGCTCTCTCTCACTCACACTCTCTCTCACTCACACTCTCTCTCTCACTCACTCACACTCTCTCTCTCACTCACTCACACTCTCTCTCTCACTCACTCACTCTCTCTCTAACTCACTCACTCAAACTCTCTCTCTCTCACTCACTCACTCACACTCTCTCTCTCTCACTCACTCACACTCTCTCTCTCACTCACTCACTGACTCACACTCTCTCTCTCTCTCACTCACTCACTGACTCACACTCTCTAACTCACTGACACACTCTCTCTCTCTCTCACTCACACTCTCTCTCACTCACACTCTCTCTCTCACTCTCTCCCACACTAACACTCTCTCTCTCTCACACTCTCTCTCTCACTCACACTCTCTCTCTCACTCACTCACTAATTCACACATTCTCACTCACTGACTCGCACTCTCTCTCTCACTGACTCGCACTCTCTCTCTCACTGACTCGCACTCTCTCTCTCAGTGACTCGCACTCTCTCTCTCTCACTGACTCACACTCTCGATTTCACTGACTCACTCTCTCTCTCACTGACTCACTCTCTCGCTCACTCACTCACCCACACTCTCTCTCACTCACTCTCACTCACTCACACTCTCTCTCTAACTCACTCATTCAAACTCTCTCTCTCTCTCTCACTCACTCACTGACTCACACTCTCTCTCTCTCACTCACTCACACTCTCTCACTCACTCACACACTCTCTCTCTCTCTCTCACTTACTCACACTCTCTCTCACTCACTGACACTCTCACTCAATCACACTCTCTCTCACTCAATCACTCACACTCTCTCTCTCACTCACTCACACTCTCTCACTCACTCACACACACTCTCTCTCTCTCACTCACACACACTCTCTCTCTCTCACTTACTCACACTCTCTCTCACTCACTGACACTCTCACTCAATCACACTCTCTTTCACTCAATCACTCACACTCTCTCTCTCACTCACTCACACTCTCTCTCTCACTCACTCACACACTCTCTCTCACTCACTCACACTCTCTCTCTCACTCAATCACACTCTCTCTCTCACTCAATCACTCACACTCTCTCACTCACTCACACTCACAGTCACTAACTCACACTCTCTCTCACTCACTCACACTGACTCAATCACACTCTCTCACGCAATCACAGTCTCTCTCATTCAATCACTCACACTCTCACTCACTCACTCACACGCTCTCTCTCACTCACTCACACGCTCTCTCTC
>CM045728.1:113737297-113744797 GCA_024760905.1 Plotosus lineatus
TCACTCACTCACTCACTCTCCCTCTCTCACTGACTCAAACTCCCTCTCTCACTCAATCACTCACACTCTCTCTCACTCACTCACTCACACTCTCTCTCACTCAATCACTGACACTCTCTCTCACTCACCCACACTCTCACTCACTCACTCACTCACACTCTCTCGCTCTCACTCACTCACACTCTCTCGCTCTCACTCACTCACACTCTCTCGCTCTCACTCACTCACTCACACTCCCTCTCTCACTGACTCACACTCCCTCTCTAACTGACTCAAACTCCCTCTCTCACTCAATCACTCACACTGTCTCTCACTCAGTCACTCACACTCTCTCTCTCTCACTCACTCACAATCTCTCTCTCACTTACTCACACTCTCTCTCTCACTCACTCACACTCTCTCTCTCTCACTCACTCACACTCTCTCTCTCTCTCACTCACTCACAATCTCTCTCTCACTCACTCAATCACACTCTCTCTCTCTCACTCAATCACTGACACTCTCTCTCACTCACTCACTCACCCACACTCTCTCTCTCACTCACTCACTCACTCACACTCTCTCACTCTCACTCACTCACACTCTCTCGCTCTCACTCAATCACTGACTCACACTCTCTCACTCACTCACTCACTCACTCACTCTCCCTCTCTCACTGACTCAAACTCCCTCTCTCACTCAATCACTCACACTCTCTCTCACTCCACCACTCACACTCTCTCTCACTCAATCACTGACACTCTCTCTCACTCACTCACACTCTCTCGCTCTCACTCACTCACACTCTCTCGCTCTCACTCACTCACACTCTCTCGCTCTCACTCACTCACACTCTCTCGCTCTCACTCACTCACTCACACTCCCTCTCTCACTGACTCACACTCCCTCTCTAACTGACTCAAACTCCCTCTCTCACTCAATCACTCACACTCTCTCTCACTCACCCACACTCTCACCACTCACTCACCACACTCTCTCGCTCTCACTCACTCACACTCTCTCTCTCTCACTCACTCACACTCTCTCTCTCACTCCACCACAGGCTCTCTCTCTCTCACTCACACTCTCTCTCTCACTCACTCACACTCTCTCTCTCACTCACTCACAGGCTCTCTCTCACTCACTCACACGCTCTTTCTCACTCACTCACTCACTCACTCACCCACACTCCCTCTCTCACTCAATCACTCACACTGTCTCTCACTCAGTCACTCACACTCTCTCTCACTCAATCATTCAGACTCTCTCTCACTCAATCACTCACACTCTCTCTCACTCAATCACTCACACTCAATCACTCACACTCTCTCTCTCTCACTCACTCACACTCTCTCTCTCACTCACTCACAGGCTCTCTCTCACTCACTCACAGGCTCTCTCTCACTCACTCACACGCTCTTTCTCACTCACTCACTCACTCACTCACCCACACTCTCTCACTCACTCACTCACTCTCACTCACACTCCCTCCCTCACTCACTCACACTCCCTCTCTCACTGACTCAAACTCCCTCTCTCACTCACTCACACACTCTCTCTCACTCACTCACACTCTCTCTCACTCACTCACACTCTCGCTCTCACTCACTCACGGACTCACAATCTCTCACTCACTCACTCACACTCCCTCTCTCACTGACTCAAACTCCCTCTCTCACTCAATCACTCACACTCTCTCTCACTCAGTCACTCACACTCTCTCTCACTCAATCACTCACACTCTCTCTCTCTCTCTCTCTCACTCACTCACACTCTCTCTCTCACTCACTCACAGGCTCTCTCTCACTCACTCACAGGCTCTCTCTCACTCACTCACACGCTCTCTCTCTCACTCACACGCTCTCTCTCACTCACTCACACGCTCTCTCTCACTCACTCACCCACACTCTCTCTCACTCACTCACTCACTCACTCACACTCTCTCGCTCTCACTCACTCACTCACACTCTCTCTCTCTCACTCACTCACAGGCTCTCTCTCACTCACTCACAGGCTCTCTCTCACTCACTCACACGCTCTTTCTCACTCACTCACTCACTCACCCACACTCTCTCACTCACTCACTCACTCTCACTCACTCACACTCCCTCTCTCACTGACTCAAACACCCTCTCTCACTCACTCACACACTCTCTCTCACTCACTCACACTCTCTCTCACTCACTCACACTCTCTCTCACTCACTCACACTCTCGCTCTCACTCACTCACTCACAGACTCACACTCACTCACTCACACTCCCTCTCTCACTGACTCAAACTCCCTCTCTCACTCAATCACTCACACTCTCTCTCACTCAGTCACTCACACTCTCTCTCACTCAATCACTCAGACTCTCTCTCTCTCTCTCTCACTCACACTCTCTCTCTCTCACTCACTCACACTCTCGCTCACTCACTCACAGGCTCTCTCTCACTCACTCACACGCTCTCTCTCACTCACTCACACGCTCTCTCTCACTCACTCACCCACACTCTCTCTCTCACTCACTCACTCACTCACTCACTCACACTCTCTCGCTCTCACTCACTCATTCACACTCTCTCGCTCTCACTCACTCACTCACACTCTCTCTCTCACTCACTCACTCACTGACTCACACTCTCTCACTCACACTCCCTCTCTCAGTGACTCAAACTCCCTCTCTCACTCACTCACACACTCTCTCTCTCACTCACACACACACACACACACACACACTCTCTCTCACTCACTCACACACTCACTCACACGCTCTCTCTCACTCACTCACTCACGCTCTCTCTCACTCACTCACTCACGCTCTCTCTCACTCACACACACACGCACACACGCTCTCTCTCACTCACTCACACTCACTCACTCACTCACACGCTCTCTCTCACTCACTCACACGCTCTCTCTCACTCACTCACACGCTCTCTCTCACTCACTCACTCACACGCTCTCTCTCACTCACTCACTCACACGCTCTCTCTCACTCACTCACACGCTCTCTCTCACTCACTCACACGCTCTCTCTCACTCACTCACTCACACGCTCTCTCGCTCACTCACACGCTCTCTCGCTCACTCACACGCTCTCTCGCTCACTCACACGCTCTCTCGCTCTCTCACACGCTCGCTCTCTCACACGCTCGCTCTCTCACACTCACTCACACTCGCTGTCTCTCACTCACTGACACTCTCTCTCACTCACTGACACTCTCTCTATCACTCACTCACTCACTCACACTCACTCTCTCTCACTCACTGACACTCTCTCACTCACTCACTCACACTCTCTCGCTCACTCACTCACACACACTCTCTCTCTCTCATGCACTCTCTCTCTCTCTCACTCTCTCACTCACTGACTCACACTCTCTCTCTCACTCACTGATTAACACTATCTCTCTCACTGACTCACACTCTCTCACTGACTCACACTCTCTCACTCACACTCTCTCACTCACTCACACTCTCTCACTCTCTCACACTCTCTCTCTCACTCACACACTCTCTCTCACTCACTCACTTACACTCACACTCTCTCTCTCACTCACACTCTCTCTCTCACTCACACTCTCTCTCTCTCTCTCACACACACTCTCTCTCTCACTCACTAATTCACACACTCTCACTCACTGACTCGCACTCTCTCTCTCACTGACTCGCACTCTCTCTCTCACTGACTCGCACTCTCTCTCACTGACTCGCACTCTCTCTCACTGACTCACACTCTCTCTCTCACTGACTCACACTCTCTATCTCACTGACTCGCACTCTCTCTCTCTCACTGACTCACTCTCTCGCTCACTCACTCACACTCCCTCTCTCACTGACTCAAACTCCCTCTCTCAATCACTCACACTCTCTCTCACTCAGTCACTCACACTCTCTCTCACTCAATCACTCACCCACACTCTCTCTCTCACTCACTCACTCTCTCTCTAACTCACTCACTCAAACTCTCTCTCTCACTCACTCACTCACTCACTGACTCACACTCTCTCTCTCTCACTCACTCTCACTCACTCACTCACTCACTGACTCACACTCTCTCTCTCTCACTCACTCTCACTCACTCACACACTCTCTCTCTCACTCACACACTCTCTCTCTCACTCACACACTCTCTCTCACTCGCACTCTCTCTCTCACTTACTCACACTCTCTCACACTCACACTCTCTCACACTCTCTCTCTCTCACTCACTCACACTCTCTCTCACTCACTCACTTACACTCACACTCTCTCTCACACTCACACTCTCTCTCTCTCACTCACACTCTCTCTCTCACTCACTCACTCACTAATTCACACATTCTCACTCACTGACTCGCACTCTCTCTCTCACTGACTCACACTCTCTCTCTCACTGACTCACTCTCTCGCTCACTCACTCACTCACACTCTCTCTCTAACTCACTCATTCAAACTCTCTCTCTCTCTCTCACTCACTCACTGACTCACACTCTCTCTCTCTCACTCACTCACACTCTCTCACTCACTCACACACTCTCTCACTCACTGACACTCTCACTCAATCACACTCTCTCTCAATCACTCACACTCTTTCTCACTCACTCACACTCTCTCTCTCTCTCACTGACTCCAAACTCCTCTCTCACTCACTCACACACTCTCTCTCTCACCACACACACACACACACACTCTCTCTCTCTCACTCACTCACACTCTCTCTCACTCAATCACTCACACTCTCTCTCTCACTCACTCACACTCTCTCTCTCACTCACTCACACTCTCTCTCACTCACTCACTCACTGACTCACACTCTCACTCACACTCCCTCTCTCACTGACTCAAACTCCCTCTCTCACTGACTCACAATCTCTCACTCACTCACTTACACTCCCTCTCTCACTGACTCAAACTCCCTCTCTCAATCACTCACACTCTCTCTCACTCAGTCACTCACACTCTCTCTCACTCAATCACTCACCCACACTCTCTCTCTCACTCACTCACTCTCTCTCTAACTCACTCACTCAAACTCTCTCTCTCACTCACTCACTCTCTCACTCACTCACACTCTCTCTCTCTCACACACTCTCTCTCTCTCACTCTCACTCACTGACTCACACTCTCTCTCTCTCACTCACTCTCTCTCACTCACTCTCACTCACACTCTCTCTCACTCACTCTCTCCTCTCTCACTCACACTCTCTCTCACTCACTCACTCACTCTCTCTCACTCACTCACACTCTCTCTCCTCACTCTCACTCACACTCTCCTCTCTCACTCACTCACACTCACTCTCTCTCCTCACTCACTCACACTCTCACTCTCCTCACACTCTCAGACTCTCTCTCACTCACACGCTCTCTCACTCCTCACTCACACTCTCACTCACTCACTCATGCTCTCTCTCTCACTCACTCACTCACTCACTCACACTCTCTCTCACTCACACTCACTCACTGACTCACACTCTCTCTCACTCACTGACTCACACTCACTCACTGACTCACACTCTCATTCACGCGCTCTCTCTCTCACACGCGCTCTCTCTCTCACACGCGCTCTCTCTCTCACACGCGCTCTCTCTCTCACACGCGCTCTCTCTCACACGCGCTCTCTCTCTCACACGCTTCTCTCTCTCTCTCTCACTCCCACTCTCTCTCTCTCACTCACTCACACTCACGCTCTCTCTCTCACTCACCACACTCTCTCACGCCACTCACTCTCTCCACACTCTCTCTCACTCCTCTCTCTCACTCAAGGCCGCCTCACCTCTCACACTCGCGCTCTCTCTCTCGCGCTCGCTCTCTCTCTCGCGCTCGCTCTCTCTCTCGCGCTTGCTCTCTCTCACTCACACTCACTCACTCACTGACTAACTCTCTCACTCACTCCCTGACTCACACTCTCTCACTCCCTGACTCACACTCTCTCACTCACTCACTCACACTCTCTCATTCACTCACTCACACTCTCTCATTCACTCACTCACTCACACTCTCTCATTCACTCACTCACTCACACTCTCTCACTCACTCACTGACGCACACTCTCTCACTCACTCACTGACGCACACTCTCTCTCACTCGCGCTGTCTCTCACTCGTGCTCTCTTTCACTCGCGCTCGCTCTCTCACTCGCGCTCGCTCTCTCACTCGCGCTCGCTCGCTCTCTCTCTCACTTACACTCACTCACTCACACTCTCTCACTCACTCCCTGACTCACCCTCTCTCACTCACTCCCTGACTCACACTCTCTCACTCACTCACTCACTCTCATTCACTCACTCACTCACACTCTCTCATTCACTCACTCACTCACTCCCACTCTCTCACTCACTCACTGACTCACACTCACTCACTCACTCTCTCTCACTCACACTCACTCACACGCTCTCACACTTTCTCTCACACACTCTCTCTCTCTCTCCCTCACACTCTCTCCCTCCCACTCTCACTCCCTCCCACTCTCTCTACCTCACTCACACTCTCTCTCATACTCTCTCTCATACTCTCTCTCGCACTCTCTCTCGCACTCTTCCTCACACTTTCTCTCGCTCGCACTCTCTCGCTCACCCACACTCACTCACTCACTCACACTCTAACTCACTCACACTCTCACTCACTCAATCACTGACTCACACTGTCTCACTCACTCGCGCTCTCTCTCTCTCACTCGCGCTCACTCTCTCTCTCACCACTGACTCACACTCTCTCTCTCTCTCACTCACTCACCTCTCTCTCACTCACTCACCACTCTCTCTCTTACTCACTCTCTCTCGCGCTCTCTCTCTCTCTCTCTCGTGCTCTCTCTCTCACACGCTCTCGCTCACTCTCGCGCCCTCTCTCTCGCGTGCGCCCTCTCTCTCTCTCGTGCGCGCCCTCTCTCTCTCTCTCCCCCGCATGCGCCCTCTCTCTCTCTCGCGCGCCCTCTCGCCCTCTCTCGCGCGCCCTCGCTGTCTCTCTCTCTCGCGCTCTGTCTCTCTCTCACGCGCTCTCTCTCTCTCACTCGCGCTCTCTCTCACTTGCGCTCTCTCTCACTCGCGCTCTCTCTCACTCGCGCTCGCTCTCTCTCGCGCTCGCTCTCTCTCTCACTCACACGCATTCACTCACTCCCTGACTCACACTCTCACTCACTCACTCACACTCTCTCATTCACTCACTCACTCTCTCATTCACTCACTCACACTCTCTCATTCACTCACTCACTCACTCTCTCACTCACTCACTCATTGACTCACACTCTCTCACTCACACTCTCTCACTGACTCACTCACTCACTGACTCACACTCTCTCTCTCACTCACTCAGAATCTCTCTCTCACTTACTCACACTCTCTCTCTCTCACTCACACTCTCTCGCTCTCACTCACTCACACTCTCTGGCTCTCACTCACTGACTCACACTCTCTCAGTCACTCACTCACTCTCCCTCTCTCACTGACTCAAACTCCCTCTCTCACTCACTCATTGACTCACACTCTCTCACTGACTCACACTCTCACTCACTCATTGACTCTCACTCACTCCCTGACTCACATTCTCTCATTCACTCACT
>CM045728.1:113747297-113812297 GCA_024760905.1 Plotosus lineatus
CTCACTCATTGACTCACACTCTCTCTCACTCACTCACACTCTCACTCAGTCACACTCACTCTCACTCACTAACATGCTCTCTCTCACTCATTCACTCACACTCTTTCCCGCTCACTCACTCACACTCTCTCTCTCACTCATTCACTCACTCACACTCTCTCGCTCTCACTCACTCACTCATGCTCTCTCTCTCACTCACTCACTCACTCATTCACTCATTCACACTCTCTCACTCACACTCACTCACTGACTCACACTCTCTCTCACTCACTGACTCACACTCACTCACTGACTCACACTCACTCACTGACTCACACTCTCACACTTCCTCTCTCACTCACTCTCTCACACTCTCTCTCTCTCACTCACTCACACTCTCTCTCACACGCCGCTTCTCTCACACTCTCTCTCACACGCCGCTCTCTCTCTCACACGCCTCTCTCTCACACGCTCTCTCGCTCTCTCTCTCTCACGCCGCCTCTCTCTCATACGCCGCTTCTCTCTCACGCACTCTCTCTCTCACGCTCTCTCTCACGCGCCTCTCTCACTCACTCTCTCCTTCTCTCTCACTCCACGCACTCTCTCTCACCTCGCTCACTGACTTCACACTCTCTCTCCTCACTCCTCACACTCTCTCTCTCGTGCTCGCCTTCTCTCTCAAGGCCGCCTCTCTCTCACGCCTCTCTCTCACTCACACTCACTCACTGACTAACTCTCTCACTCACTCCCTGACTCACACTCTCACTCCCTGACTCACACTCTCACTCACTCACTCACACTCTCTCACTCACTCACTCACTCACACTCTCTCATTCACTCACTCACACTCTCTCATTCACTCACTCACTCACACTCTCTCATTCACTCACTCACTCACACTCTCTCACTCATTCACTCACTCACTCACACTCTCTCATTCACTCACTCACTCACACTCTCTCTCTCACTCACTGACGCACACTCTCTCTCTCACTCACTGACTCACACTCTCTCACTCACTCACTCACTCACTGACTGACTCTCTCGCTCACTCACTTACTCACACTCTCTCTCTCACTCACTCACTGACTCACACTCTCTCTCTCACTCACTCACTCACACTCTCTCTCACTCACTGACTCACACTCTCACTCACTGACTCACACTCTCTCACTCACTCACTCCCTGACTCACACTCTCTCTCACTCCCTGACTCACACTCTCTCTCACTCCCTGACTCACACTCTCTCACTCACTCACTTACTGACTGACTCATACTCTCTCATTCACTGACTCACACTCTCTCATTCACTCACTCACTCACACTCTCTCTCTCACTCACTGACTCACACTCACTCACTCACTGACTCACACTCACTCACTCACTGACTCACACTCTCTCACTCACTCACTGACTGACACTCTCTCGCTCACTCACTGACTCACACTCTCTCTCTCACTCACTCACTGACTCACACTCTCTCTCTCACTCACTCACTGACTCACACTCTCTCTCTCACTCACTCACTCACTGACTCACACTCTCTCTCTCTCACTCACTCACTGACTCACACTCTCTCACTCACTGACTCACACTCTCATTCACTCACTTTCTCTCTCACTCTCACCACTCTCTCTCACGCTTCTCTCGTGCCTCTCACTCTCCTCTCTCTCTCTCACTCGCTTCGCTCACTCGCCGCTCTCTCACTCTCACACTGCCGCTCTCTCTCTCAAGGCCGCTCTCTCTCTCTCACTGTGCGCTCTCACTCTCTCTCTCACACGCTTCTCTCTCTCACTCGCCTCTCTCTCACTCACACTCTCCTCACTCTCACTTTCACTCACTCTCTCTCACTCACTCTCACTCACTCACCTCTCTCACTCACTCCTCACTCTCACTCTCTCACTCACTCACTCACACTCTCTCATTCACTCACTCACACTCTCTCATTCACTCACTCACTCACACTCTCTCATTCACTCACTCACTCACACTCTCTCTCTCACTCACTGACGCACACTCTCTCTCTCACTCACTGACTCACACTCTCTCACTCACTCAAGCCTCTCTCACCCGCTCTCTCACTCAGCCGCTCTCTCTCACTTACACTCACTCACTCACTCACTCTCTCACTCACTCACTCACTCCCTGACTCACACTCTCTCACTCACTCCCTGGCTCACCCTCTCTCACTCACTCCCTGACTCACACTCTCTCACTCACTCACTCACTCTCATTCACTCACTCACTCACACTCTCTCATTCACTCACCACTCACTCACACTCTCTCTCACTCACCACTGACTCCACACTCACTCACCTCACTCTCTCACCACACTCACTCACACGCCTCACACTCACACACTCTCTCTCACTCACACTCTCTCTCTCCACTCACACTCTCTCTCTCACTCACTCACACTCTCTCCCACTCCACACTCTCTCTCCACTCACTCACACTCTCTCACACTCTCTCTCACTTTCTCCCTCACGCCTCTCTCACCTCAGACTCTCTCTCGTGACTCTCTCTCACTCCACTCTCTCACTCTCTCTCAGATTCTTCCTCACACTTTCTCTCACTCACCACACTCTCTCTCACGCCACCTCACTCACCACACTCTCTAACTCCACTCACACTCTCACTCACTCACACTCTCTCACTGACTCCACACTCTCTCACTCACTCACTCCTCTCTCTCACCACCACCCACTCTCTCTCTCACTCACTCACTCACTCGCTCTCACTTCCGCCTCTCTCTCTCTCACTCGCCACTCTCTCTCTCTCACCACTCCCACGCCTCTCTCTCGCCACCTCTCTCTCTCACACTGGCTTCTCTCTCCCACACGCTCTCGCCCACACTCTCACTCTCCACACGCTCTCTGCACACGCCTCTCTCACTCACCTCTCACTGGCGCCACTCTGTCTCTCTCACTCTCTCTCACTCACAGCGCCTCTCTCTCTCACTCTCACTCACAAGACTCTCTCTCGCGCTCCGCTCTCACCTTCCTCACACACGCCCGCTGTCTCTTCTCGCCTCTCCTCTCTCCTCACTCAAGGCCTGCTCTCTCTCACGCCTCTCACGCCGCTCTCACGCGCCTCTCTCACTCACTCACTCTCACTCTCTCTCTCTCACTCCTCTCTACTCCCTGACTCACACTCTCTCTCACTCCCTGACTCACGCTCTCTCTCACTCCCTGACTCACACTCTCTCTTTCAGTCACTCACTCACACTCTCTCACTCACTCACTCACTCACACTTTCTCACTCTCTCCCTCACACTCTCACTGACTCACACTCTCTCTCTCTCACTCACTCACTGACTCACACTCTCACTCACTGACTCACTGACTCACACTCTCTCTCACTCACTCACACTCTCTCACTCACTCACTCACACTCTCTCACTCACTCACTCACACTCACTCACTGACTCACACTCTCTCACTCACTCACTTACTCATTGACACACTCTCATTCACTGACTCACACTCTCTCATTCACTCACTCACTCACTCACACTCTCTCTCTCACTCACTGACTCACACTCACTCACTGACTCACACTCACTCACTGACTCACACTCACTCACTGACTCACACTCTCACTCACTCACTGACTGACACTCTCTCGCTCACTCACTGACTCACACTCTCTCTCTCACTCACTCACTCACTGACTCACACTCTCTCTCTCACTCACTCACTCACTCACACTCTCTCTCACTCACTGACTCACACTCTCACTCACTCACTCACTGACTGACACTCTCTCGCTCACTCACTGACTCACTCTCTTTCTCACTCACTCACTCACTCACTCACTCACACTCTCTCTCACTCACTGACTCACACTCTCTCACTCACTCACTCACTGACTCACACTCTCATTCACTCTCTCTCACACGCGCTCTCTCTCTCACACGCGCTCTCTCTCTCACTCGCGCTCTCTCTCACTCGCGCTCTCTCTCACTCGCGCTCGCTCTCACTCGCGCTCGCTCTCTCTCTTGCGCTCGCTCTCTCTCTCGTGCTCGCTCTCTCTCTCGTGCTCGCTCTCTCTCTCGCGCTCGCTCACTCACTGACTCACTCTCTCACTCACTCACACTATCACTCACTCACTCACTGACTAACTCTCTCACTCACTCCCTGACTCACTCTCTCACTCACTCACACTCTCTCATTCACTCACTCACACTCTCTCATTCACTCACTCACTCACACTCTCTCATTCACTCACTCACTCACACTCTCTCACTCACTCACTGACGCACACTCTCTCTCACTCGCGCTGTCTCTCACTCGTGCTCTCTTTCACTCACGCTCGCTCTCTCACTCGCGCTCGCTCTCTCTCTCACGCTCGCTCGCTCTCTCTCTTACACTCACTCACTCACTCACTCACTCACTCACTCCCTGACTCACACTCTCACTCACCTCACACTCTCCTGACTCACACTCTCTCTCACTCCACACTCCACACTCTCATTCACTCACTCCACTCACACTCTCTCATTCACTCACTCACTCACTCACACACTCCCTCACTCTCACTCACACTCTCTCTCTCACACTCACTCACACTCTCTCCTCACTCTTCCTCACTCTCACTCACCACTCACACTTCCTCTCTCACTCTCACTCCACCACTCACTCTCACACCTCTCTCTCTCACTCTCACACTCCTCTCTCCCACTCTCTCACCACTCTCCTCTCTCTCACTCACTCACACTCTCTCTCACTCTCTCTCACTCTCTCTCACCACTCACTCCTCTCTCACACTCTCTCACACTCTCTCTCTCACCCACACTCACTCACTCTCACTCCTCACTCACTCTCTCTCACTCTCTCTCACCACTCTCACACACTCTCTCTCTCACTCACCCTCACTCTCTCACTCACTCACTCACTCACTCTCTCACTCTCACCACCTCTCACTCACACTCTCTCTCACGCTCTCACTCACTCTCACTCTCTCTCTCACTCACTCACTCTCTCACTGACTCACACTCTCTCACTCACACTCTCTCTCTCACTCACTCACCTCACACTCTCTGACTCTCACTCGCTCACTCACTCTCACTCACTCTCTCACACGCTCTCTCTCACTCTCTCGCCTCACACTCTCTCTCTCACCCACACGCCTCTCTCACTCTCTCTCTCACGCCCTCACTCTCTCTCTCTCTCACTCGCCACTCTCTCTCTCTCTCTCACTCACTCTCTCTCACTCACCTCTCTCTCCACTGACTCACACTCTCTCTCTCTCTCACTCACTCACACTCTCTCTCGCCTCTCTCACTCTCACTCTCTCACTCTCTCTCACTCACCTCACTCTCTGACTCACACTCTCTCACTCACTCACTCTCACTCACTCACTCTCTCATTCACTCACTCACTCTCTGACTCACACTCTCACTCACCTGACTCACACTCCTCTCTCTCTCACTCACTCTCTCATTCACTCACTCACTCCTCTCTCACTCACTCACACTCTCTCATTCTCACTCACACTCTCTCTCTCACTCACTTCACTGACCCACACCTCTCTCTCACTCACTCGCCTTCTCTCTCTCACACTTCCTCTCTCACTCACACTCACTCACTCACTAACTGACTCACTCTCTCACTCACTCACTCACTCACTCTCTCACTCCCTGACTCACACTCTCTTTCACTCACTCACACTCTCTTTCACTCACTCACACTCTCTCATTCACTCACTCACACTCTCTCATTCACTCACTCACTCACACTCTCTCATTCACTCACTCATTCCCATTCTCTCACTCACTCACTCACTCACACTCTCTCTCACACTCTCTCTCGCACACTCTCACACACTCTCTCTCTCTCCCTCACACTCTCTCCCTCTCTCACACTCCCTCACACTCTCTCCCTCACACCCTCTCCCTCACTCTCTCACTCACTCACACTCTCTCACTCACTCACTCCCTGACTCACACTGACTCACACTCACTCACTGACTCACACTCACTCACTCACTCACACTCACTCACTCACTCACACTCACTCACTCACTCTCTCTCTCTCACTCACTCACTGATTCACACTCTCTCACTCACTGACTCACTCTCTCACTGACTCACTCTCTCTGACTCACTCTCTCTGACTCACTCTCTCTGACTCACTCACTCACTCACACTCATTCACTCACTCACTCACTCTCTCTCACTCACTCACTGACTCATACTCTCACTCACTGACTCACACTCTCACTCACTCTCTCTCTCTCTCTCTCACTGACTGTCTCACTCATTCAAACTCTCTCTCTCGCACACGCTCTCTCTCACACACGTTCTCTCTCACACACGTTCTCTCTCTCACACACGCTCTCTCTCACATGCGCTCTCTCTCTCTCACGCGCTCTCTCTCTCTCACGCGCTCTCTCTCTCTTTCACGCGCTCTCTGTCTCTCTCTCAAACGCTCTCTCACGCGCTCTCTCACACGCGCTCTCTCTCTCACTCGCGCTGTCTCTCACTGGCGCTCGCTCTCGCTCTCACTCTCGTGCTCGCTCTCTCTCTCTCTCACTCACACTCACTCACTCACTGACTCACTCACTCACACTCTCACTGACTCACCCTCTCTCACTGACTCACCCTCTCTCACTGACTCACCCTCTCTCACTGACTCACTCCTCTCTCACTGACTCACTCTCTCACTCACTCCCTGACTCACACTCTCTCACTCACTCACTCTCATTCACTCACTCACTCACACTCTCTCATTCACTCACTCACTAACTCCCACTCTCTCACTCACTCACTGACTCACACTCTCACTCACTCACTCTCTCTCTCACTCACACTCACTCACACGCTCTCACACTTTCTCACACACTCTCTCTCTCTCTCTCCCTCACACTCTCTCCCTCCCACTCTCTCCCACCCTCACTCCCTCACACTCTCACTCCCTCCCACTCTCTCTCCCTCACTCACACTCTCTCTCCCTCACTCACACTCTCACTCACTCACTCACACTCTCTCACTCACTCACACTCTCTCATTCACTCTCACTCCCACTCTCTCACTCACTCACTCAATCTCTCTCTCACTCACTCTCACTCACACTCTCTCTCACACTCTCTCACACACTCTCTCTCTCCCTCACACTCACACTCTCTCCCTCTCACTCCCTCACTCTCCCACTCTCTCTCCCTCACTCACACTCTCTCCCTCACTCACACTCTCCCTCACTCACACTCTCTCTCCCTCACTCACACTCTCTCACTCACACTCTCTCACTCACTCACACTCTCTCACTCACTCACACTCTCTCACTCACTCACACTCTCTCACTCACTCACTGACTCACACTCACTCACTGACTCACACTCACTCACTGACTCACTCACTGACTCACTCAATCACACTCATTCACTCACTCACTCTCTCTCACTCACTCACTCACTGATTCACACTCTCACTCACTGACTCACTCTCTCACTGACTCACACTCTCTCTCTCACTCACTCACACTCATTCACTCACTCTCTCTCACTCACTCACTGACTCATACTCTCACTCACTGACTCACTCACTCACTCTCTCACTCCCTGACTCACACTCTCTCATTCACTCACTCACACTCTCTTTCACTCACTCACACTCTCTCATTCACTCACTCACTCACACTCTCTCATTCACTCACTCACTCACACTCTCTCATTCACTCACTCATTCCCACTCTCTCACTCACTCACACTCTCACACTCTCTCTCACACACTCTCTCACACACTCTCTCTCTCTCTCCCTCACACTCTCTCCCTCTCTCACACTCCCTCACACTCTCTCCCTCTCTCACACTCCCTCACACTCTCTCCCTCACACTCTCTCCCTCACTCTCTCACTCACTCACATTCTCTCACTCACTCACTCACTCACTGACTCACACTCACTCACTCTCTCTCACTCACTGACTCACTCTCTCACTGACTCACTCTCTCTGACTCACTCTCTCTCTCACTCACTCACTCACTCACACTCATTCACTCACTCACTGACTCATTCTCTCACTCACTCACTCACTCACACTCATTCACTCACTCACTGACTCATTCTCTCACTCACTGACTCACTCACTCACTCTCTCTCTCTCACTCACTCACTGACTGTCTCACTCATTCAAACTCTCTCTCATTCACGCTCTCTCTCTCGCACACGCTCTCTCTCTCGTACACACTCTCTCTCTCACACACGCTCTCTCTCACATGCGCTCTCTCTCACATGCGCTCTCTCTCTCTCACGCGCTCTCTCTCTCTCTCACGCGCTCTCTCTCTCTCTCACGCGCTCTCTCTCTCTCTCACGCGCTCTCTGTCTCTCTCAAGCACTCTCACGTGCTCTCTCTCACTCGCGCTGTCTCTCACTCGCGCTCTCTCTCACTCGTGCTCGCTCTCTCTCTCACTCACACTCACTCACTCACTGACTCACTCTCTCACTCACTCACACTCTCACTCACTCACTGACTCACACTCTCTCACTCACTGACTCACACTCACTCACTCCCTGACTCACACTCTCTCTCACTCCCTGACTCACGCTCTCTCTCACTCCCTGACTCACACTCTCTCTTTCAGTCACTCCCTCGCAGTCTCTCACTGACTCACTGACACACTCTCACTCACTCACTCTCTCTCTCACTCACACTCACTCACACGCTCTCACACTCTCACACTTTCTCTCACACACTCTCTCTCTCTCCCTCACACTCTCTCCCTCCCACTCCCTCACACTCTCACTCCCTCCCACTCTCTCCCTCCCACTCTCTCTCCCTCACTCACACTCTCCCTCACTCACACTCTCTCACTCACTCACTCACTCTCTCATTCACTCACTCACTCTCTCACACTCTCATTCACTCACTCACTCACTCACTCACACTCTCTCATTCACTCATTCACTCCCACTCTCTCACTCACTCACTGACTCTCACTCACTCACTCTCTCTCTCACTCACTCTCACTCACACTCTCTCTCACACTCTCACACTCTCTCTCTCTCCCTCACACTCTCTCTCTCTCCCTCACACTCTCTCCCACTCTCACTCCCTCACACTCTCACTCCCTCCCACTCTCTCCCTCCCACTCACACTCTCTCCCTCCCACTCACACTCTCCCTCACTCACACTCTCTCTCCCTGACTCACACTCTCTGACTCACTCATACTCTCTCACTCACTGACTCACACTCTCTCTCACTCACTGACTCACACTCACTCACTGACTCACACTCACTCACTGACTCACTCAATCACACTCATTCACTCACTCAATCTCTCTCACTCACTCGCTGACTCACTCTTTCACTGACTCACTCTCTCTCTCTCACTAACTCACACTCATTCACTCACTCTCTCTCACTCACTCACTGACTCATACTCTCACTCACTGACTTACACTCTCACTCACTCACTCACTCACTGACTCTCTCACTCATTCAAACTCTCTCTCTCACTCACACTCTCACTCACTCACTCATTCAAACTCTCTCACACTCTCACTCACTCTCACACGCTCTCTCTCACACACGCTCTCTCTCTCACACACGCTCTCTCTCTCTCTCTCTCTCACACGCTCTCTCTCACACTCTCTCTCTCACATGCTCTCTCTCTCTGCGCTCTCTCTCTCACACGCTCTCTCTCTCTCTCTCACTCACTCACTGATTCACACTCACTCACTGATTCACACTCTCTCACTCACCACTGACTCACACTCTCACTGACTCACACTCTCTCTCACTCACTCACTGACTCTCTCTCTCTCTCAATCACTCTCACTCACTCACTCACTCTCTCTCACTCACTCCACTGACTCGCACTCTCTCTCACTCACTCACTCACTCACTGACTCTCTCACTCATTCAAACTCTCTCTCTCACTCTCACTCACTCATTCAAACTCTCTCTCATTCAAACTCTCTCACTCACTCACTCTCTCTCTCACTCTCTCTCACTCTCACATGCACTCTCTCACTCTCACACGCCTCTCTCACTCACGCCGCTCTCTCTCTCACACGCTCTCTCTCTCACACGCTCTCTCTCTCACGCGCTCTCTCTCTCTCTCACTCACACTCTCTCTCTCACTCACACTCTCTCTCACACTCTCTCTCACACAGTCTTCCACACACTCTCCCTCATGCGCTCTCTCTCCCTCACGCGCTCTCTCTCCCTCACGTGCTCTCTCACTCGCTCACGCTCTCTCTCTCGCTCACACTCTCTCTCTCGCTCACACTCTCTCTCTAGCTCACACTCGCACTCTCTCTCACACTCTCTCTCTCTCACTCACACTCTCTCTCTCTCACTCACACTCTCTCTCACACTCTCTCTCACACAGTCTTCCACACACTCTCCCTCATGCGCTCTCTCTCCCTCACGCGCTCTCTCTCTCCCTCACGCGCTCTCTCACTCGCTCACGCTCTCTCTCTCGCTCACACTCTCTCTCTCGCTCACACTCTCTCTCTAGCTCACACTCGCACTCTCTCTCGCACTCTCTCTCACACTCTCTCTCGCACTCTTCCTCGCACTCTTCCTCGCACTTTCGCTCACACACTCTCTCGCTCACACTCTCTCGCTCACACTCTCTCGCTCACCCACACTCTCACTCACTCACTCACTCACACTCTAACTCACTCAAACTCTCACTCACTCACTCAATCACTGACTCACACTCACTCGCGCTCTCTTTCGCGCTCTCTCTCTCTCACTCGCGCTCACTCTCTCTCTCGCACTCTCGCTCTCTCTCGCGCTCTCTTTCGCGCTCTCTCTCTCTCACTCGCGCTCACTCTCTCTCGCACTCTCGCTCTCTCTCGCGCTCTCTCTCTCTCTCCGTGCGCGCCCTCTCTCTCTCTCTCTCTCTCAGCGGCGCCCTCTCGCTCTCTCTCTCCCCGCATGCCCTCTCCCCCTCACGCTCCCTCTCTCTCTCCCCCTCACGCCCCCCTCCCTATCCCGCATGCCCTCTCTCTCTCCCGCATGCCCTCTCTCTCCCACGCTCTCGCTGTCTCATGCGCTCTTTCTCTCTCTCTCTCTCTCTCTCTCAAGCCCTCGCTCTCTCTCGCGCCCTCTCTCTCTCTCTCTCTCTCCCTCTCTCTCTCCCCCGCGTGCGCCCTGTCTCTCTCTCTCTCTCTGTTTCTCCCCAGCCTTCCTCTCTCTCTCTCTCCCCAAGGCCTCTCTCTCTCTCTCTCTTCCCGCGTGAGCCCTCTCTCTCTCTCCCCATGCACCCCTCTCCCACCCCTCTCTCTCTCGCCCTCTCTCCCTCTCTCTCTCAAGGCCTCTCGCTCCCCTCTCTCAAGGCGCCCTCGCTGTCTCTCTCTCTCGCGCTCCCTCTCTCTCTCTCCCCCTCACGCTCCCTCTCTCTCTCCCCCTCAAGCCCCCCTCCCTATCTCGCATGCCCTCTCTCTCCCACATGCCCTTCTCTCTCCCATCGCTCTCGCTTGTCTCATGCGCTCTTTCTCTCTCTCTCTCTCTCTCTCAAGCCCTCGCTCTCTCACGCCTCTCTCTCTCTCTCACGCTCCCTCTCTCTCTCTCACCCACGCCACGCCCAATCTCCCCTGGCGCCCTGTCTCCCCGGCGTGCGCCTCTCCTCCCCTCACACGCCCTCTCTCTCTCGGCGCCCCTCTCTCTCTCACACGGTCTTGCGCTCTCTCTCTCTCTCGCGCAGCTCTCTCGCTTGTCTCATGCGCTCTTTCTCTCTCGCGCTCCTCTCTCTCCCTCACAAGACCCTCTCTCCCACAGACCCTGTCTTCCCCACGAGCATCGCCCCCTCTCTCTCTCGCTGGCTCTCGCTGTCTCATGCGCTCTTTCTCCGCGCGCCTCTCTCTCGCTCTCTCTCTCCCCATGCGTGCCCTCTCTCTCTCTCCCCCGCGCGCGCCCTCCCTCTCTCTCTCTCACGCACGCCCCCTCTCTCTCTCTCTCTCTTGTGGCACGACGCCTCCTCTCTCTCCTTGTGGCATACGCTTCTCCCTCTCTCGCTCTCTCTCGCTTGACGCCTCTCCCTCTTGCTCTCTCTCAAGACGCTCCCTCCTCTCTCGCTCTCCCTCTCAGACGCCAAGACGCCTCTCTCTCTCTCTCTCTAGCGCCCTCGCTCTTTCTCGCACTCTCGCTCTCGCTCCCTCTCTCTCCACCACGCGGCTGCCGTCTCCCCGTCTGTGGCGCCCCTGTCTCCCCAGCCCAGCGTGGCGCCCTCTCTCCCCTCGTAGGCGCCCTCTCTCTCGCGCGCCCCTTCTCTCTCGCCCCCGCCCTCTCTCTCCCGCGTGCCCTCTCTCTCCCGTGCTCTTGCGCTCTCTCTCTCTCTCGCGCGCTCTCACTGTCTCATGCGCTCTTTCTCTCTCGCGCTCCTCTCTCTCTCTCTCCTTGCGCCCTCCTCTCTCCCAGCAAGACGTCGTCCCTCTCTCTCGCGCTCTACAGGCTGTCTCATGCGCTGTTCTCTCTCGTGCCCTCTCTCTCTGTCTCTCCCCTTGCTGCGCCCTCCTCTCTCTCCCGCATGACGCCCTCTCTCTCTCTGGCAAGACGCTGTGTTCCTCCTCTCTCTCTCTCACGCCAAGACCCTCCCTCTCTCTCTCTCTTCTCGCGCCCTCCCTCCCTCTCTCTCTCTCTCTCTCTCTCCTTGTGTGCGCCCTCCATCTCTTTCTCTCTCTCTCCCTCTCTCTCTCTCATGCCTTGCGCCCTCCTCTCTCTCTCTGGCGCTCGCCCTCCCTCTCTCTCTCTCTCTCTCTCGCCCTCTCTCTCTCTCTCTCAGACCCTCTCTCTGTGGCTCTCTCTCTCTCTCCCAGCCAGCCCTGTCTCCCCCGTGCACGCCCTCTCCCCCTCGCGCCCCATCTCTCTCGCCCCCACCCTCTCTCTCCCGCGTACCCTCTCTCTCCCTACAAGACGTCCCCTCTCTCTCAAGGCTCTCGCTGTCTCATGCGCTGTTCTCTCTCAGGTGCTCTCTCTCTCTGTCTCTCCCAGCGCACAGCCCTCTCTCTCTCTCTCCCCCGCGCGCGCCCTCTCTCTCTCTCTCTCTCTCGCGTGCCCTCCCTCTCTCTCCCGTATGACGCCCTCTCTTCTCTCTCACAAGACGCTGCGTTCTCCCTCTCTCTCTCTCTCCTCACGCGCACCCTCTCTCTCTCTCTCTCTTTCTCGCGCCCTCCCTCCTCTCTCTCTCTCTCTCTCTCCTTGCGCCCTCCATCTCTCTCTCTCTCTCTCTCCCTCTCTCTCTCTCACCTTGCCTCCTCCCTCTCTCTCTCGCCTTCTGCCCTCCCTCTCTCTCTCTCTCTCGCGCCTCTCTCTCTCTCTCTCTCTCTCGTGCGCCTCTCTCTCTCTCTCTGCACCCTCTCTCTCGCTCCCTCTCTCTCTCCTCACAAGGCGCCCTGTCTCCCCGTGCACGCCCTCTCCCTCGCGCCCCATCTCTCTCGCCCCCACCCTCTCTCTCTCCGTGCCCTCTCTCTCCGTGGCTCTCGCGCCTCTCCCTCTCTCTCTCGCAGACCCTCCCTCCCTCCCTCTCTCTCTTGCGCAGACGCTCCCTCTCGCGCCCTCCCTCCCTGCCTCCCTCCCTCTCTCGCCCCCTTCCTCCCTCTCTCCCGCCCTCCTCCCTGCCTCCCTCCTCTCTCGCCCTTCCTCCCTCTCTCGCGCCCTCCCTCCCTCTCTCTCCTTGGGCCCTCCCTATCTCTCTCTCTCGCTCTCTCTCTCTCTCTCATGTGTGAGCCCTCCCTCTCTCTGGCGTAAGGCGCTCCTCTCTCGCCCTCCCTCCCTCCTTCTCTCTCGCTAGCGCCCTCTCTCGCTACTCCTCCTCCCTCCTTCTCTCGTGGCGCGCTTCCTCTCTCGCGCTCTCCCTCCTCTCCTTCTCTCTCGTCAGGCAAGCTCCTCTCTCGCGCCCTCCTCCTATCTCGCGCCCTCCCTCCCTCCTCTCTCTCTCAAGGCGCCCTCCTCCCTCCCTCTCTCTCGCTTCCTCCCTCTCTCTCAAGGCTCGCTTCTCCTCTCTCTCGCTCCCTCTCTCCTCTCAAGGCTCGCTTCCTCCTCTCTCTCTTCAAGGTGTGGTTCTCTCTCTCACTGTGCTGGTTCCTCTCTCTCTCACATACTGTGCAAGGGTCTCTCCCTCTCTCTCTCACGCCTCCCTCTCTCGCGCCTCCCCTCTCTCACGCCCTCCCTCCTCTCTCTCGGGCTCCTCCCTCCCTCTCTCTCGCGCGCGCCCTCCCTCCCTCTCTCTCGCGCGTGCGCCCGCCCTCTCTCCCTCTCTCTCGCCTCCTCCCTCCCTCTCTCTGCGCCCTCCTCCCTCCCTCTCTCGCGCCTCCCTCCCTCTCTCGTTGCCTTCCTCCCTCTCTCTTTCACGCGCGCCCTTCCTCCCTCTCTCTCACGCGCGCCCCTCCCTCTCTCCCTCTCTCACTCTCCCTCTCTCGCGCGCGCAGGCCCACTCTCTCTCTCTCTCTCTGCACGCTACTGGCCTCCTTCTCTCTCTTCATAAAGGCTGCTGCTGGTCTCTCTCTCTCTCTCTCGCACGCTGGCCCTCTCTCTCTCTCTCTCTCTCTCCTACTTGCTTGTGAGCCCTCTCTCTCTCTCTCTCTCGCTGGGCCTCTCTCTCTCTCGTCTTTGTACAGACTCTCTCTCTCTCTCTCTCTCTCTCTCTCAAGGCTGGCGCCTCTCCCTCTCTCTCTCTCTGTCGGCCTTGGCCTCCTCTCTCTCTCTCTCTCGCTGTGTGGGCCCTCTCTCTCTCTCGCTTCTCGCCTCCCTCTCTCTCTTCAAGGCTGGCGTCCTCCCTCTCTCTCTCTCGCCTTGTGGCGCCCTCCCTCTCTCTCTCGTGGCGTGCCCTCCTCTCTCTCTCCCCCTCCTCGCCCCCGCCCTCCCCTCTCGCCCCAGCCCTCCCCTCTCTCTCTCTCGCCCCGCCCTCCTCTCTCTCTCTCTGCCTCTCTCACTCAAGCCTTTCGCTCTCACTCTCGTGCTCGCTCTCTCTCTCACTCACACTCACTCACTCACTGACTCACTCTCTCACTCACTCACACTCTCACTCACTCACTGACTCACCCTCTCTCACTGACTCACCCTCTCTCACTGACTCACTCACTCCCTGACTCACACTCTCTCACTCACTCACTCACTCTCATTCACTCACTCACTCACACTCTCTCATTCACTCACTCACTCACACTCTCTCACTCACTCACTGACACACTCTGACTCACTCACTCTCTCTCTCACTCACACTCACTCACACGCTCTCACACTCTCACACTTTCTCACGCACTCTCTCCCTCACACTCTCTCCCTCCCACTCCCTCACACTCTCACTCCCTCCCACTCTCTCTCCCACTCTCTCTCTCCTCACTCACACTCTCCTCACTCCACACTCTCTCACTCACTCACTCACTCTCTCATTCACTCACTCACTCTCTCACACTCTCATTCACTCACTCACTCACTCACTCACACTCTCTCATTCACTCATTCACTCCCACTCTCTCACTCACTCACTGACTCTCACTCACTCACTCTCTCTCTCACTCACTCTCACTCACACTCTCTCTCACACTCTCACACACTCTCTCTCTCTCCCTCACACTCTCTCTCTCTCCCTCACACTCTCTCCCACTCTCACTCCCTCACACTCTCACTCCCTCCCACTCTCTCCCTCCCACTCACACTCTCTCCCTCCCACTCACACTCTCTCCCTCACTCACACTCTCTCTCCCTCACTCACACTCTCTGACTCACTCATACTCTCTCACTCACTCACACTCTCTCACTCACTCACTGACTCACACTCACTCACTGACTCACACTCACTCACTGACTCACTCAATCACACTCATTCACTCACTCAATCTCTCTCACTCACTCGCTGACTCACTCTTTCACTGACTCACTCTCTCTCTCACTAACTCACACTCATTCACTCACTCTCTCTCACTCACTCACTGACTCATACTCTCACTCACTGACTTACACTCTCACTCACTCACTCACTCACTGACTCTCTCACTCATTCAAACTCTCTCTCTCACTCACACTCTCACTCACTCACTCATTCAAACTCTCTCACACTCTCACTCTCACACGCTCTCTCTCACACACGCTCTCTCTCTCACACACGCTCTCTCTCTCTCTCTCTCACACGCTCTCTCTCACACTCTCTCTCTCTCACATGCTCTCTCTCTCACACGCTCTCTCTCTCACACGCTCTCTCTCTCTCTCTCTCACTCACTCACTGATTCACACTCACTCACTGATTCACACTCTCTCACTCACTGACTCACACTCTCACTGACTCACACTCTCTCTCTCACTCACTCACTGACTCTCTCTCTCTCTCAATCACTCTCACTCACTCACTCACTCTCTCTCACTCACTCACTGACTCGCACTCTCTCTCACTCACTCACTCACTCACTGACTCTCTCACTCATTCAAACTCTCTCTCTCACTCTCACTCACTCATTCAAACTCTCTCTCATTCAAACTCTCTCACTCACTCTCACTCTCTCTCTCACTCTCTCTCACTCTCACACGCACTCTCTCACTCTCACACGCTCTCTCTCACTCACGCGCGCTCTCTCTCTCACACGCGCTCTCTCTCTCACACGCGCTCTCTCTCTCACACGCGCTCTCTCTCTCTCACTCACACTCTCTCTCTCTCACTCACACTCTCTCTCACACTCTCTCTCACACAGTCTTCCACACTCTCCCTCATGCGCTCTCTCTCCCTCACACGCTCTCTCTCCCTCACGCGCTCTCTCACTCGCTCACGCTCTCTCTCTCGCTCACACTCTCTCTCTCGCTCACACTCTCTCTCTAGCTCACACTCGCACTCTCTCTCGCACTCTCTCTCACACTCTCTCTCGCACTCTTCCTCGCACTCTTCCTCGCACTTTCGCTCACACACTCTCCTACTCCACACTCTCTCCACACTCGCTCACACTCTCTCGCTCACCCACACTCACTCACTCACTCACTCACACTCTCACTCACTCAATCACTGACTCACACTCTCTCACTCACTCGCGCTCTCTTTCGCGCTCTCTCTCTCTCACTCGCGCTCACTCTCTCTCTCGCACTCTCGCTCTCTCTCGCGCTCTCTCTCTCACACGCTCTCGCTCACTCTCGCGCCCTCTCTCTCGCGTGCGCCCTCTCTCTCTCCCGTGCGCGCCCTCTCTCTCTCTCTCTCTCTCTCCCCCGCGTGCGCCCTCTCGCTCTCTCTCTCTCCCCGATGCCCTCTCCCCTCACGCTCCCTCTCTCTCCCCTCACGCCCCCTCCTATCCCGCATGCCCTCTCTCTCTCCTCAGATGTTCTTCTCTCTCCCACGCTCTCGCTGTCTCATGCGCTCTTTCTCTCTCTCTCTCTCTCTCTCAAGCCCTCGCTCTCTCTCGCCTCTCTCTCTCTCTCTCTCTCCTCTCTCTCTCCCAGCGTCGCCCTGTCTCTCTCTCTCTCTCTGTTTCTCCCCTTGCCTCTCTCTCTCTCTCTCCTCAAGGCGCCTCTCTCTCTCTCTCTCTCTTCCGCGTGAGCCCTCTCTCTCTCTCTCCCCATGCACCCCTCTCCCACCCCTCTCTCTCGCGCCCTCTCCCCCTCTCTCTCTCGCGCCCTCTCGCCCTCTCTCGCGTGCCCTCGCTGTCTCTCTCTCTCGCGCTCCCTCTCTCTCTCTCCCCCCCTCACGCTCTCTCTCTCTCTCCCCTCAAGCCCCTCCCTATCTCGCATGCCCTCTCTCTCCCACATGCCCTCTCTCTCCCACGCTCTCGCTGTCTCATGCGCTCTTTCTCTCTCTCTCTCTCTCTCTCTCAAGCCCTCGCTCTCTCTCACGCCCTCTCTCTCTCTCTCTCACGCTCCCTCTCTCTCTCTCACCCACGCGCGCCCAATCTCCTCAAGGCCTCTGTCTCCCCGTGGCGTCTTCCCTCTCCCCCTCACCGCCCCCTCTCTCTCTCGCGCCCCCTCTCTCTCACGGTCTTGCGCTCTCTCTCTCTCTCGCGTGCGCTCTCGCTGTCTCATGCGCTCTTTCTCTCTCTCGCGCGCTCCCTCTCTCTCCCCCGCGCGCACCCTCTCTCCCGCGCACCCTGTCTTCCCCACGAGCACGTCCCCTCTCTCTCGCGCTCTCGCTGTCTCATGCGCTCTTTCTCGCTCGCGCCCTCTCTCTCGCTCTCTCTCTCCCCATGCGTGCCCTCTCTCTCTCTCCCCCGCGCGCGCCCTCCCTCTCTCTCTCTCACGCACGCCCTCTCTCTCTCTCGTGCGCGCGCACGGCCTCCCTCTCTCTCGCGCGCGCACGCCCTCCCTCTTGCTCTCTCTCGCGCGCGCACGCCCTCCCTCTCGCTCTCCCTCTCTCGCACGCGCACGCCCTCTCTCTCTCTCTCTAGCGCCCTCGCTCTTTCTCGCACCCTCTCTCTCTCGCGCTCCCTCTCTCTCCACCACGCGCGCCGTCTCCCCCGTGCGCGCCCTGTCTCCCCCGCGCGTGCGCCCTCTCCCCCTCGTGTGCGCCCTCTCTCTCGAGCGCCCCTACTCTCTCGCCCCCGCCCTCTCTCTCCCGCGTGCCCTCTCTCCCGTGCTCTTGCGCTCTCTCTCTCTCTCGCGCGCTCTCACTGTCTCATGCGCTCTTTCTCTCTCGCGCGCTCCCTCTCTCTCTCTCCCGCGCGCGCCCTCTCTCCCCCGCGCGCACGTCCCCTCTCTCTCGCGCTCTCGCTGTCTCATGCGCTCGTTCTCTCTCGTGCCCTCTCTCTCTCTGTCTCTCCCCCGCGCGCGCCCTCTCTCTCTCTCCCCCGCGCGCGCCCTCTCTCTCTCTCTCTCTCTCGCGTGCCCTCCCTCTCTCTCCCGTGCGCACGCCCTCTCTCTCTCTCGCGCGCACGCGTGCCCTCCCTCTCTCTCTCACGCGCGCACCCTCCCTCTCTCTCTCTTTCTCGCGCGCCCTCCCTCCCTCTCTCTCTCTCTCTCTCTCACGCGCGCGCGCCCTCCATCTCTCTCTCTCTCTCTCCCTCTCTCTCCAAGGCCGCCCTCCCTCTCTCTCTCGGCCTGGCTCTTCTCGCCTCCTCTCTCTCTCTCTCTCTCTCTCGCGCGCCCTCTCTCTCTCTCTCTCTCGCACCCTCTCTCTCGCGCTCCCTCTCTCTCTCCAGCCTTGTGCCCTGTCTCCCAGGTGGCACGCCTCTCCCCTCTCGCCCCATCTCTCTCGGCTTCCCACCCTCTCTTCTCCTCACAGACTCTCTCTCTCCTCAGAGCTCTCGCTGGCCTCCTCTCTCAGACCTCCCTCCCTCCCTCTCTCTCTTATGCCAGACGCTCCTCTCTCGCGCCCTCCCTCCCTGCCTCCCTCCCTCTCTCGCGCCCTTCCTCCCTCTCTCGCGCCCTCCCTCCCTGCCTCCCTCCCTCTCTCGCGCCCTTCCTCCCTCTCTCGCGCCCTCCCTCCCTCTCTCTCGCGCGCCCTCCCTATCTCTCTCTCTCGCTCTCTCTCTCTCTCTCGCGCGCGGGCCCTCCCTCTCTCTGGCGTGCGCGCTCCCTCTCTCGCGCCCTCCCTCCCTCCTTCTCTCTCGTGCGCGCGCTCCCTCTCTCGCGCCCTCCCTCCCTATCTCGCGCCCTCCCTCCCTCCCTCTCTCTCGCGCGCCCTCCCTCCCTCCCTCTCTCTCGCGCTTCCCTCCCTCTCTCGCGCTTCGCCCTCCCTCTCTCTCTCGCGCCCTCCCTCCCTCTCTCGCCGCCCTCCCTCTCTCTCTCTCTGCCTTGTGAACCCTCTCTCTCCTTGTGTGACCTCTCTCTCTCTCGTGTGTGCAGCCCTCTCTCTCTCTCCTGGCCTTGGAACCCCTCCACCTCTCTCTCACGCCCTCCCTCTCTCGCGCCCTCCCTCTCTCACGCCCTCCCTCCCTCTCTCGGGCCCTCCCTCTCTCTCTCTCGCGCCCTCCCTCCCTCTCTCGCGCCCGCCCTCCCTCCCTCTCTCTCGCGCCCTCCCTCCCTCTCTCTCGCGCCCTCCCTCCCTCTCTCTCGCGCCCTCCCTCCCTCTCTCGTGCCCTTCCTCCCTCTCTTTCACGCGCGCCCTTCCTCCCTCTCTCTCACGCGCGCCCCTCCCTCTCTCCCTCTCTCACTCTCCCTCTGTCGCGCTACAAGAGCCACTCTCTCTCTCTCTGACGCTTGCTGGCCCTCCCTCTCTCTCTCTTGCTGGCTCTCTCTCTCTCTCTCTCTCTGACGCTGGCCTCCTCTCTCTCTCTCTCTCTGCACGCTCTCTCTCTCTCTCTCTCTTGGCCCTCTCTCTCTTCAGTCTTGTGGCTCTCTCTCTCTCTCTCTCTCTCTGGCCTTGTGGCCTCTCCTCTCTCTCTCTCTCTCTGTCGCGCGCGGGCCCTCCCTCTCTCTCTCTCTCTCGCGCGCGTGGGCCCTCTCTCTCTCGCGCGCTCGCCCTCCCTCTCTCTCTCGCGCTCGTCCTCCCTCTCTCTCTCGCTTGGCCTCTCCCTCTCTCTCTCATGCGCCCTCCCTCTCTCTCTCTCTCCCTTCTCCTCTCGCTTCCTCCCTCTCAAGGCCTCTTCCTCCCTCCCTCTCTCTCTCTCTCGCGCGCGCCGCCTCCCTCTCTCTCTCTCTCGTGCCCCCACCCTCCCTCCCTCTCTCTGGTGCACCCCACTCCCTCCCTCCTCTCGCCTCCCACCCCACCCCTCTCTCTCTCGCCCACCCACCCTCTCTCTCTCTCGCCCACCCCACCTCTCTGCTCCTTACAGGCCCTCTCTCTCTCTCTCTCTCATGGCCTTGCGCCCTCCCTCTCTTCTCTCTCTCTACACAGCCCTCCCTCTCTCTCTCTCTCTCTCGCGCGTGCCCTCTCTCTCTCTCTCTCTCTCTCTCTCTCGCGCCCTCCCTCCCTCTCTCTCTCTCTCGTGCGCACCCTCCCTCTCTCTCTGGCGCGCGCCCTCCCTCTTTCTCTCGCGCGTGCCCTCCCTCTCTCTCTCGCGTGCCCTCCCTCTCTCTCTCTCTCGCGTGCGCCCTCTCTCTCTCTCTCTCTTATGAAGGCGCCCTCTCTCTCTCTCAAGGAAAGGGCTGGCCTCCCTCTCTCTCTCGGCAAGCCATTCTCTCCTCTCTCTCTCTTCGCCTTGGCATCTCCTCCCTCCCTCTCACGTACAAGACGCTCCCTCCTCCCTCTCGCGCGCCCTCCCTCCCTCTCTCGGCGCCCTCCCTCCCTCTCTCTCCTGTGCGCCTCCCTCCATCTCTCTCGCGCATCTTGGCGCCCTCCCTCCCTCTCAGGCGTGCCAGCCCTCCCTCTCTCCCTCTCTCCCGCGCGTGCGCGCGCGCCCTCCCTCCGTCTCTCTCTCGCGCACCCTCCCTCTCTCTCTCGCGCGCCCTCCCTCCGTCTCTCTCTCTGGCGCCTCTCCTCCGATCTCTATCTCGCCTTGCGCATCTCCTCCGTCTCTCTCTTCTGCGCCCTCCCTCTCCGTCTCTCTCGCGCACTCTCCTCTCTCTCTGTGTGCCTCCCTCTCTCTCTCCCCCCCTACCTCTCTCTCTCGCCCACCCTCCCTCCCTCTCTCTCTCCCTCTCTCGCGCGCCCTCTCTCCCTCTCTCGCGCGCCCTCCCTCCCTCTCTCGCGCGCCCTCCCTCCCTCTATCGCGCCCTCCTCTCCCTCATGGCCCCCACCCTCTCTCTCTCACGCCTCACCCTCCCTCTCTCGCCCCCTCCTCTCTCTCTCTCTCTCTGGCCCTCTCTCTCTCTCTCGCCCTCTCTCTCGCCCCCTCTCTCTCGCCCCCTCTCTCTCGCCCCACCCCTCTCTCTCTCGCCCCGCCCCACCCCTCTCTCTCTCGCGCGGCCTCCCTCTCTCTTTCTCGCGCGGACTCCCTCTCTCTCTCGCGTGCCCTCCCTCTCTCTCTCGCGCGCGCGCCCTCTCTCTCTCTCTCTCATGAAGGCTAAGGCTTCTCTCTCTCTCTCTTCTTCAAGGAAGGCTTCCCTCTCCCTCCTCTTTCCCAGCTCTCCCTCCTTTCCTTCTCAAGGCTTCGCCTCCTCCCTCTCCTCTCCTCTCTGTGCTCGCCCTCCTCCTCTCGCCTCCTCCTCCTCTGTGTCCCTCCCTCCCTCTCTCTCGCGCCTCCCTCCCTCTCTCTCGCGTGTGCGCCTCCTCCCTCCCTCCCTCCCTCCCTCTCTCTCGCGCCTCTCCCTCCCTCCCTCCCTCCCTCTCAGGCGTGCCACGCCCTCCCTCTCTCCCGTGTCTTAGGCCACTTTCGCCTCCTCCCTCTCTCTCTCGCGCGCGCCCTCCCTCTCTCTCTCTCGCGCGCCCTCCCTCTCTCTCTCTCGCGCGCCCTCCCTCTCTCTCTCTCGCGCGCCCTCCCTCTCTCTCTCTTGCGCGCGCCCTCCGTCTCTCTCACGCCCTACCTCTCTCTCGCGCACCCTCCCTCCCTCTCTCTCTCTCGCACGCGCCCTCTTTCTCTCTCTCGCGTGCGCGCGCCCTCCCTCCCTCTCTCTCTCGCGCGCGCCCTCCCTCCCTCTCTCTCTCTCTCTCGGCGCCCTCCTCCTCTCTCTCGCCTTCTCTCCCTCTCTCTCGCCGGCGCTCGCCCTCCCTCTCTCTCTCGTGGCGCGTACTCTCTCCTCTCTCTCTCTCGCCGTCATCGCCCTCTCTCCCTCTCTCTCGCGTGTCTTGGCGCCCCTCCCTCCCTCTCTCTCTCGCGCGCGCACTCCCTCTCTCTCTCGCGCGCGCACTCCCTCTCTCTCGCGCGCGCGCACTCCCTCTCTCTCGCGCGCGCGCACTCCCTCTCTCTCGCGCGCGCGCACTCCCTCTCTCTCTCGCCCTACCGCTCTCTCTCGCGCACCCTCCCTCCCTCTCTCTCTCTCTCTCTCTCGCGCGCGTCCTCTCTCCCTCGCGCGCCCTCCCTCTCTCTCTCTCACGCCCCACCCTCCCTCTCTCGCCCCCTCCCTCTCTCTCTCGCTCGCGGACTCCCTCTCTCTCGCGCGGACTCCCTCTCTCTCTCGCGCGGACTCTCTCTCTCGCGCGGACTCTCTCTCTCGCACGGACTCTCTCTCTCGCACGGACTCCCTCTCTCTCTCGCGCGCGCGGCCTCCCTCTCTCTCTCTCTCGCGCGCGCGGCCTCCCTCTCTCTCTCTCTCGCGCGCGCGGCCTCCCTCTCTCTCTCTCTCTCTCGCGCGCCCTCCCTCTCTCTCTCTCGCGCGCCCTCCCTCTCTCTCTCTTGCGCGCGCCCTCCGTCTCTCTCACGCCCTACCTCTCTCTCTCGCGCACCCTCCCTCCCTCTCTCTCTCTCTCTCGCACGCGCCCTCTCTCCCTCTCTCGCGCGCCCTCCCTCCCTCTCTCGCGCGCCCTCCCTCCCTCTATCGCCCTCCCTCCCTCGCGCGCCTCCCTCTCTCTCTCTCTCTCTCACGCCCCACCCTCCCTCTCTCGCCCCTCCTCTCTCTCTCGCTGGACTCCCTCTCTCTCTCTCGTGGCAGACTCCTCTCTCTCTCTCTCGTGGCATGAACTCCCTCTCTCTCTCTCTCTGTGCAGACTCCTCTCTCTCTCTGTGGCAGAGACTCCCTCTCTCTCTCTCTCAGTGGCAAGAGACTCCCTCTCTCTCTCTGTGGCATGAGACTCCCTCTCTCTCGCGCGCGCGCACTCCCTCTCTCTCGCGCGCGCGCACTCCCTCTCTCTCTCTCACATGAGACTCCCTCTCTCTCTCTCACACAGACTCCCTCTCTCTCTCTCGCGCGCAGACTCCCTCTCTCTCTCTCGCGCGCAGACTCCCTCTCTCTCTCTCGCGCGCAGACTCCCTCTCTCTCTCTCGCGCGCAGACTCCCTCTCTCTCTCGCGCGCAGACTCCCTCTCTCTCTGTGAACTCTCTCTCTCTCGCCCTCCTCTCTCTCGCCCTCGCCTCCCTCTCTCGCCTCCCTCTCTCTCCGGCCGCCTCCTCTCTCGCCCTCCCTCCCTCTCTCAGCCTCGCCCTCCTCCCTCCCTCCCTCCCTCTCTCTCACGCCCCACCCTCCCTCTCTCTCTCGCCTCCCTCTCTCTCTCTCTCTCTCTCTCTCTCGCCCCTCCCTCTCAGACCCCACCCTCTCTCTCTCGCCCCACCCTCCCTCTCTCACCCCACCCCGCCTCTCTCGCTCGCCCCACCCTCCCTCTCTCACCCCACCCCCCCTCGCTCGCACGCCCTCTCTCGCCCGCCCCACCCCTCCCTCTCTCACCCCACCCCCTCCCTCTCTCTCGCTCGCCCTCTCTCGCCCGCCCCACCCCTCCTCTCTCACCCCACCCCTCCCTCTCTCGCCCGCCCCACCTCCCTCTCTCTCAACCCCCTCCCTCTCCCTTCCCTCTCCCTCTTTTGCACGCCTCCCTCTCTCTCTCTGTGACCTCCTCTCTCTCTCTCTCGTGTGACCTCCCTCTCTCTCTCTCGTGTGTGCCTCCCTCTCTCTCTCTGGACTCCCTCGCAGACCCCACCCTCTCTCGCTTCTCGTGTGACGCCTCTCTCTCTCGCCCCCTCATGCGTGCCCCCTCATGCGCCCCCTCACCCCTCTCTCTCTCGTCGCCCCCTCTCTCTCGCTCCCCCTCTCCCGCGCCCACCCCCTCTCGCACCCCCTCTCCCTCGCGCACCCCTCTCCCTCGCGCACCCACCCCTCTCTCCCCGGCGCCCACTCTCTCCCCAGCGCAATCACCCCTCTTTCCCCACACGTGCAGCCCCCTCGCGCGCCCTCTCCCCCTCGCTATCGCCCCTCTTCCAAGGCGCCTCCCCCCCTGCGCAGTCTCACTCTCTCCCCCAAAGGAAGCTAACAGACAATGTTAATATGTTCTGTGGTACAGCATACAAACAGGCTCTGTGGACTTTAAACTTTAAGAACAGTGTGTGTGTGTGTGTGTGTGTGTGTGCACGCGTGCACTTTTTTGCGTACAATGCATTAACTAAACCGATTCTGACAGCGCTCAACCACAGCAAGCACACGGCTGTCTGAACCTTTAAGTCTTAGAGACGCAGGACTCAAGGGAATAAGTGGTTGCCCTCCTTTCATCCTGATTAAACTAAAACTGAGGTACATTCAAACATTGGAGGGGTGGAAAAGTTATACACTTAAAAGGCGCAGCAGAGAGAATTTGGGAATGTGCTATTTCATCATTAACCGTTCATTTTCTGTAACCGCTTAATCCTAATTATGGTCACCAGGAGGCTGGTACCCATCCCAGCCAACTCCAGGCGAGCGCAGAGTACACCCTGGACGACTCGCCAGGCCATCACAGGGCAAAAACATGCTGACTGCTATGCAGCTACATTTGTTGAAGGTCAACAATGGTTCTTTTACATGAACCTCCCACCATAGATAGTGGGAGACATGGCCGGCCTTTGATAACCCAGTTAGCTGCACTGGGGAGGGATATGCTCTTCAATTGTCAATAAAAATGAACAAAATCATGAATAGAAAAAGCCCAACTTCATGAACTTCAAAAATGTACCCTGGGTTTACACTGGTTTAAGATAAGATAAGATACAGCTTTATTAATCTCACAATGGAGAAATTCACTAGAGAGAATCATGATGAGCATAGGGGAATCGGTTCTTGAGGGAACCTTGTGGATTCTCGATAATCATAAATTAATTACCATTGTAGGGGATCTTTAACTTGGCAGCACGATTCCTTCATGCTCTGATCATGCTCATAAATCACGAAGCTCTTTTTTTAATTTTTAAACAGCAGAGGTCACGGAAATCGCGCCCCAGTGTAAACCGAGGGTAACAGCTGCGAATGGGACTGTTTTCCAGTACTGACACAGAAGACTCCTTCACAAAATGGTGTGTGTGTGTGTGTGTGTGTGTGTGTGTGTGGACAAACAGGAATCCTTCACTTTCCATGGTTAATTGGGACCGAGACCCCCCGGGACTGCAGAATTCCACAAAGTAGGATCAACCACCCCGACTGATGTATATGTACATGTATATGTGTATATAATATCAATAAATACACATTCAACGCTATAAATGCTTATAATAACAATTGAACGTTCAAAAATAATGCCCAAGATGTAAATAAAATATAAATACACACACATACAGTGCAACTCACATAAATGTGCAACTCACATAAAAATGTACGTAGTTTTGTTGGGTTGTTTTTTCTTTTTGTTTGTTTGGGGTTTTTTTGTTTTGTTTTTTGCATAATTGTCCTTGTTTTGCAGCATTTTCCTTAACCTTTTTCCCTATTTTTTCTTAATTTTCTTTTTTATAATTTTTCAATGAATATTTTTGAAAAAAACGCAATGCATTGAATCTGCAAAAACTGAAGCACAAAGTAGGAAGGGATCTCTGTACAGTAGGCCCTTGACTATTCGCGGTTTTGCACCCATGGTTTGAGGATTCGCTGACTGCCGAGCAACCGGCACTTGATTCAAATTCAGCCAATGGCTACCCTCCTTTCTCCTGATTGGTTGAGCTGATGTCCCGCCCCTTTTTCCTCATTCGCGCACAAGTTGTCAATGAGCCCCTTTTTTGTATGTGTTTTAATTACCAGTTAAGTTCTATGATACCACTCAAACGCTATGCGTCTTCTCTGGCTAAGCCATAGAAAATGCTGGATGTCTCTTCTGAAGAAATAAGACTTTTTTAAGACAAGTTTTCTCTGAACTGTTGTATTAAAATAAATCTTTTTCAATTATTATTCCAGTACAGTACCCAAGTTCATGTTTATGCGTGAGATTTTATGTTCTGCAGCATGTTTAACAAACGATACCAAAAGGATAAATTTTATTACAGTACTCTTCATGTCCTTTTACATTGAAGTTGGAATGACGTCTCCAAGATGGCGCTGCCCAGAGGGCGACGTCACAGAGTTCTCGGAGTCAAATTGTTTCTTTGTTCGTTTTATTTGTTGTTTTGTTTGCTCATGTTTTGCACTATGCTCGTCTACGACCGGTCGACTGTACTACAGCGATAAGATCGGGGGATCTTCGGGCATGTAGAACTAAGCAGAGCTAGCATGCTATTAGCAGAGCTAGCATGCTATTGTTTGTTTTCATTTGTTTTATTTATTGTTTTGTTTGTTCATCTTATCGGGTGTACGCTCCTTGAGCCATGTTTCACAAAAACGTAGTCCTGTAGATCCCTCTGCGCTGGAATCTAAGCATGAAGCTCGTCCATCTTTTTTCGCAGGGACTGAACGGTTAGCCGGAAGTGCTAACCAAGCGCCGGAGAATCTGAGAACTTCGCCTGGGCTTCATGATAGCAGAGCAGCGCAGAGGAATCTACAGGACTGTGTTTCTGTGGAACGTGGCTCGAGGAGAATACACAGTCCTGTAGATCCCTCTGCGCTGCAATCTGAGCATGAAGCCCCCCCCATCTTTTTTCGCAGGGACTGAATGGTTAGCCAGAAGTGCTAACCAAGCGCCGGAGAAATCTGAGCATCTGCGCATGAAGCTCGTCCATCTTGTTTCGCAGGGACTGAACATTTTAAAGCGGTATGGCCGGAAGTGCTGACCGGAGGTGCTAACCGGGCCAGAGAATCTGAGGACTCCGCCTGGGCTTATTGTTAGCATTGAGCTCCCATAGCATAGCAGCTCGCGATAGGAGTTGTTGCATGCTTAGTTGCCCGAAGCTGATCATAGCTGTACTAGGGTCGACCGATCATAGACGAGCATAGTGCAAAACATGAACAAACAAATTAAAATTTTACTCCGAGAACAACGCGACATTGCGCTCGAGGCAGCGCCATCTTGAAGACATCACTCCAAGACATCACTCCAAGTTCAATGTAAAAGGACATGAAGCATAATAAAGTTTATCCTTTTGGTATCAACGTAGGTACTGTACTGGAATAATAATTGAAAAAGACTTTAAAACGAGTGCTTTACAACAGTATATGCTGTATAATGTTTATATTTTATCATAAATAAAACGAGTAAAAATTGAAAAGTTTTTCTTGATCATGACTATATTTTACTACATTAATACTGTATTAATGAGTAAGACTGTGTGTAGAATGTGTTTAAGAAGCATATTTTAGCGCATGTAATAGATACATAGTATTTTACTGCCGGCTGCTCATTCGCGCATGTGATGTCATACATGGGGTTTTACTTCCGCGTACAGAACTTGCGGATTATCTCGATTCGCGGGAGGGCTCGGAACAGTACCCCCGCGAATGTCAAGGGCCTACTGTAGATAAAAGTAGTAACTGTTTATATGTGTATTCCGGTATATAATAGACTACTACATTCTTTATAGATTACTAAAAAAATTTCTTTAAAATAAATAAAATAATAAAAACAATAATAATAATAATAATAATGGGGCCGGTGGCATTGTGGTTAGGGTTCTACGCTCATGATCAGGAGGTTGTGTGTTCAAATCCCAGTTAGACCCCGACTGTGCTAAGACCCCTGGGCAAGGTTTTAACCACAAGTGTGCCTCTGTCCACCCAGCAGTATAAATGGGTATCAGTAAAAATATACCGGGACGGTAACCTGCGATGGACTAGCGTCCCATCCAGGAGGAGTTGAACTCCTGGTCGCTTCAAACTATAGAAAAAGGAAATAAGCTCCGGCTTGATGAGCCATTAGACTTAGGTGTAAAAGCTCAACAGACTTTACCAATAATAATAATAATAATAATAATAATAATAATAATAATAATAATATCAATGCACTATTTAAAGGGTACCTGTGTTATTTGTATTACTAGCTCTTTAAAACAATCACTAGTGACATCAGTCGTTCCATTAGGCATCACCTGGCCTTGCTTGTTGTCAAAGATGCACAAGTACTGCCACATTACTATTACTACTAGACAAGTCCAGCGAGATATTACCTTCTTCATTGGCTGTTCCAGCCATGGTAGGAACACAAATTTGTTGTTTTATCCTATCGGCTGGGCTGCGTGCAGCAGACACCAGGCTAAGATAATACAATATGGGCCAGTGCTGAGCTGTGTCTCACCAGGAAAATGCCAGGGTGCAAAGCATACGGCTGCAAAAACAACAAGCACAAAAATAATGGAAAACATACCGTTACACAACACTGGCATGGGCTGTACTCTGAAAATGTTTCCTTTCGGACGCACTTCAGTATACTGCAAAGACCACCAGCCCGACCTGCTCTCATGTGACCTCCAGGTAGAACTACTTGGGACGCTTTCACATCTTTCACCAGATGCTGATCCTATGGAATTCCTTGATAAAAAGTTAAAGGATGACACTGTAGGGGAGCAGCACCTCACAAAAGGAACCAGTAAAACATAAGAACTTTTAGTGTGCAGCGAGTTTATCGCCTAACATGACACTTGCTGCTTGTACTGGCCTACGAGGCTAAAAATATCAACATCAATTTTATTAATTTCAAAGGACTTTTATTTTGGAGTTTTTAAGGTACATGGGACAAAATAAAATATTTAGAACACATCACTTATTTTCCATTGCATGCATCAGTACCTTTACTTCCGAGGAAAAAAAAAGGTTGTTCCACACTGGTTCAGTCACCTCTAGTAATCCACGAGCTAAAATTACCCGGTAAAGTTCTTTTTACTGTTGATCATGTTAAAATAAGCTCTGTATCGCTTAAACATATTACAATATGCACTAGGGCAGTGGTGACCCAGTAATAAGGCGCTGGTTTACTTGATTCAAAGGTCGGGCGTATAAAATAGAATATTGAGAATACAACACTTTATCCCTTTCATGTATTAAACAAAGGGATGTAACGTACATAAACTCACATTTTAAAAAAAACAACAACAACATACTAACAAGGAGCAGACTCACACCTTTCTCACTGTGAAGCATGGTGGTAGCGGCATTGGGTTTTAAAAGCAGAGTTCGCTATTCTATTTAAAATCAACTTTTGTAGTCCTTAGTCATCAGGTCGTCAGGGTGTTATCATGCGCCTGTGTCTGCATCTGCATTTAAAATAAGTCCAGGCTATTTGTCAAGAACTGCCAGGTGGATAATGTGGAAATTTTGCATGCTGATATGAGGTTTTGCACAGGCTTATCAGTTTACCTGATTGACCTTTATAATTTTTGCCGGACTATTTCTTCAGAATTTCTGAGTGCTTCAAGGATAAAAGTTCAGGACCAAGTTCTCGAAAACATAATGGATCGAATTTTGCAGTTTTTCCCTAATTACAATGATTTTTGTGTGCCTTGTTATACTTCCTTTCTGCCGCCGTCAGCCTTCTGTTCTATATCAGAAGGTTTTTTTTCTGATGACGCAGCACTTTTATATGTATATATGCTCTGAAGAAATGGAACTGTTCAAGGTTAATTGAAGAATATTCTTTAATTCATCAAAACTACAATCAGTGGGGGAAGGAAGAGAGAGAGAAAGAAAGAGTGAGAAAGAGCTCATCAGGATTAGACAGGCAGCAGGACGTGATGTCGCCTTTGAGATGCTGCTCAGCAGTATATGAGCTCATCGCTACAGGAAGTATCAATCACATCAGAGATGCAATTACCTAACAACCCCCCCCCCCCCCCCAAGCTCAGATTCCCAGCGGAGCCAACACACACACACATACACCCCCCCCCACACACACACCTGTAGCGAGAAAAGCAAAAAAAAAAAGTAAGTTGTATTATTATCAAAAATCACAGGAGGCAACCAACATCAGCCTGTGAGTATGTGTTTCATCCTGTAGTGGAACGAAATCATTTGCATCACAAAATAGCAATATGAATAAATGTGCATGTACAAATAATTACAATTACATAATACATGCACTATAATAAAAATATTTTGATATTTCAATTCAAAAATACATTTGCATTCTAAATATTTACAAAATATTGTATTATATTGGTATGCTATTTATATTATATTCTTTACTATCTTCTTTTCCTGTCGGCTTTTTCCCTTTTTCACATTAAAATCTAGATTTTCTCTCTCTATCTCTATGGCTTGCTCTCGACAGTGATCTCACAGGATGGCGTCATAAAGGACAGTGCTCCCTTCCATACAAGCAGCAGCTGCAGAGCATAGTGCTTGAAATGCGCAATGCTTGGCCACGCCCCCAGCCCCCCAACACACGCTGAGCTCTGATAGGCCAATAACCTGAAGACAGTAAATAGATTGATTGGCTATGGTTTTGAGGAGAACAGGCATGCTGCGCTATGACCAGATATCTTTCTGAGCAGAACGGACAGGCTATGATGTGACTGGCTGTGTGTATGTGTGTGTGTGTCTGAGTGTGTGTGTGAGGCCTCAAGGCTATGAACTGGCCCAAAAATAATATCAGCAGGTTGAGCAGAATTAGAGCTGAACTGCAATCTGGATTAGAAATCAGGACTCGGGTTAAAACATGCACACACACGTGCGCGCACACATACACACACACATACATATACACACACATACACACACACACATACACACACACACATACACACACACACACACACACACACACACACAGTTTATGGCATGATCACATTAGGGTTCTTTAGGATAAATGAGTGAGTGAGTGAAGAGTGTGTGTGTGTGTGTGTGTGTGTGAGAGAGTTTTCCAAAATCACAAATACAAGCGCTGTTCTGGAATCAGAATGCAAACTAAACACTGTGTCTGTTCAGGTCAAATGCAAGGGCATTTACACAAAACTACAACTTATGTTTCTCTTTGTAGGCAATCCCATAATCTCCATGCCTGGTTCAACAAAGCAGCGGCCACACATCCGTGACCGTTGGCTCGCCTTGTAAGCAGCAGCCATGTCTGTACCCGCAGATTTGCCAGAAATTCATTTATGGTTAAAATTCACTCAATAATGACAAACTAATGAAACTGACTGATGTCTTACGACTCATCGGCCAAGTTTTTCAATGAACTTGATCTTGAATGAATGATCTTGACTTGTGTTACAAAACCGTTCTCTCATCAGCCCTTCTGCTTTTCCTAACAAACTGATCTTACCTTGAGCTTCAAAGCTGTTCTCTACTGATCAACTTTTCTTCACAAAATGAAAACTAAAATTATAATTAAACAGGACTGATTTCAGTTCCGTACCTCCTCCTAATGAACTGATCTCATACTGCGTTGTGAAAAGTGTCTTCAGATCATCTAATTTCTTTTCAAAATCAAAGCATTGGAATATAATCAATCATGGATCAGTGCATTATGATTCATAATCTCACCTTATTTTGCAAAACTGTTCTCGGATCAGCCTTTGTTTCTTCCTAGGATCATGGTATATTATGTAGTAAATCAGGGCTCGGCTGTAATCCAACCTTTATTGACGACCTGATTACATTGCATTACAAAACTGCTATCTGAGAGGCTCTTCTCATCTCATATGCTAGAATGAAACATAACTAATGCCACGTCAGCTGTGCTTTCTTTCTTGATGGCTTAGTGCATAATAGAAGCACAGTCATCACACTGATTAAGTCTCTGCCCATAGAACTGATCTCACCTTGTCTTTTAAAAAAAAAAAAAAAGCCCGATCAGTAAATCCTCCTCAGAACAGAGTGTAACATGTTTAATGAAGTATAGCTGATCACTCATCAGCTCTTCTGCTTTGCTTAATGAACGGATCTTCACCATGTGTGAGAAAACTGGCTCCTGAAGGGCTATTCCTTCTTCCAAAAAAAAAAAAAGAAAAAAAAAGCTATGACTGAATGGTAACATCAAGTGAGATCAATTCATTAGGGTAAATGAGCTCTCTCAACTTGGATTACAAAACTGACTTCTTATAGGCTCTTTTGATATTAAGTACAGTGGCACCTCACCTTACGAGAGACCCAACAAATAAAAAAATCCAAGGTACAAAACGCATTTACCTAAAATTTCCATCTCTGGATATGAAAAAAAAAAAAATCACGTTACGTAACACGCCATCTCAAAAATTCAAACAATGCGTGAATTGCTCTCCCATTGGCTATCTCCCAACACCCCGCCCCACTGGCCTCCTATTGGCTAGGAGGGAGCTGCATCTCCATAATATCCAAGATGCTTTTCGTGTGCCTTCGACCCATTGTTCGTCACGGAGATGCAGCTCCCTCACATTGGCTATTATGGAGCTGCATCTCCATAATACTTATGGTGCTTTTCATGTGCCTTCGACCCATTGTTCGTCACGGTCTTCAAACACGCGTAAAGGACAGAGTTGCTGCTGTTTCGTGAGGTTTTCGAGTGTGCTCATTTGTAACTTTATTTTTCATCATTCATCATGGGCCCCAAGAAAGTGATTCCAAGTGAAAAGAAGAAGCGTGCTCGTGGCATGCGGTTGAGTGATATCACAAAGGAATATGGCCAAAACCCGTCTGCCATCGGTACGATATTGAAGCAGAAGGGGGCTTTAAAAGGTATACTTTTATAATTTTTAAAGGATTTATGGGGTAGCATCGGGGACCTTGGAACGAATCAGGCCTTTTACATGTAAAATGATACTCAACTTACGAGAAAAAAAAAATCAGGTTACGAAACCACTTCTGAAATGGATTAATTTCATAAGATGAGGTATGACTGTATAAACAATCTATTCTGCTTTTTCTAATGAACTATTCATATATTGTGACCTAAACCTTCTTTTGTATCATCTGTTCTTCATTGTTCATCGTTCATTTTCTGTAACCGCTTAATCCTAATTGGGGTCACGGGGAGGCTGGCGCCCATCCCAGCCGACTTCGGGCGAGGGCAGAATACACTCTGGACAGCCCACCAGGCCATCGCAGGGCGTAAACACGCTGACGGCTTTGCAGCTTCTCTTGTCGAAAGTCAGCAATGGTTCTTTTACATGAACCGTGAGAGACATGGCCGGCCTTCGATAACCCAGTTTGCTGCACTGGGGGTCATCGAAAAAAATCAGGTTACGAAACCACTTCTGGAACGGATTAATTTCGTAAGATGAGGTATGACTTCCTTACTAGAAATGTACAGAGTGCAACGACTCATGACTGATCAATATTAAAGAAAATTCTCTGAAGGAACTTTTCACCTTGGGTTATAAAACTGTTCTGTGAATGATTGCAGGGTGTATAACCGAACAAGGCTAGTCTCTGACCACTTCTGTTTCCTCATGAACTGATCACGCCTTGACTTTCAAAACTAACCAGCTCACCTACCTCATACTTGATATGAAAATGCCAGCGTTGTACGTGTGTGTGCTTCTCTCTGTATCCCTGTCTAGGGACAACAAAACGTCCTTGACAAAAATCGCAGGCGTCACACAAAACCCTGCCTAAAGCAATGTGGTTAATATGGCTGCTATATATAAAGTCCAGGAAGTCCATCGACGGCAAGTTGAAATGAGAACTGTTGATGGAAGCAATGTTCAGGCCAAAACGTATCGCCGAGATGCATTTCTATCCGCCCCAGAGCTGCACATCAGCAAAGACTGAATGTGGAGGACACTCGGACGTGACCATCACTTCAACTATAATCAAATGCAGTGTTAATACTTTCCAAACTTAAAAGTGTTGAACAAGAGTGTTTGATTGGAGCAGCTGCTTCCTGCAAAAAAGAGACACACTGCCCTGTGAAATCTGATTGGTCAGAAGGTGTTGACCACTGTTCTGCTGATCTACAGTAAAGGACAGGACTGCTGGGGGCTTTTAGACAGGATATTAGTTCCTAGCACAGGCATAACCTGCATACTTTGTCATGTGACTGATCTAGCAACATTTAACCAGCTCCGCCAACAGGGGAGGTTACAGTAAATCGCCGTAGATAAATTACACAGGATGCACTTTTGGTGTTTTGAGAAGCAGGTACATCAGGACAATTGCTACTCATGAGTTTTTTGCTGTCAGTCAAAACAAAGTTGTGTATTGTGCGTAAAATAAATCGAACCTGAACCGCTTTAGTCTGCAGTATGATTGCAGCCAGTGTGTTAACTCTGAAATGGGAGAAGGTATTTGTGGGGTATTGGACTTTCCAGACACACACTCACACACGAATGGATCCGTCCTGGATTTCACTCGATTCTCATTCGGATCTACAGCAAATTCTCGTGTATTGTAAATATTGACACCAGAGAATTAAGAACTGTTATCATAACCTACAGCAGTATCAGTGTGTGTGTTTTAGTGCCAAGGATCAGTTACAGTATAATCAGCAGTAATGTTGACTTTATTTGAATGAGTCAACTTCTTCTTCTTTTCCTTTTGGCTGTTCCCTTCAGGGGTTGCCACAGCAAATCATCTGCCTCCATCTCACCCTGTCCTCTGCATCTTCTCTTACACCAACTACCTTCATATCCTCCTTCACCACATCCATAAATATTCTCTTTGGTTTCTCTAGGCCTTGTGGCTGGTAGTTCCAACCTCAGCATCCTACTCCCAATATATTCACTATACCTCCTCTGTACATGGCCAAACGATCTCAATCTAGCCTCTCTGACTTTGTCTTCAAAACCTCTTACATGTGCTGTCCCTCTGATGTACTCATTCCTGATCCTATCCACCCTCATTACTCCCAAAGAGAACCTCAACATTTTCATCTCTGCTACCTCCAGCTCTGCCTCCTGTCTTCTCATCAGTGCCACTGTTTCTAAACCATACAGCATCATTGGCCTCAACACCGTCTTGTACACTTTTCCTTTCATTCTTGCCGCTACCTTCCTATCACACATCACACCGAACACTTTTCTCCAACCATTCCAACCTGCCTGCACACGCTTCTTCACCTCTTTTCCACACTCTCCATTGCTCTGGATTGTTGAGCCTAAGTACTTAAAATCCTCCACCTTCTTTATCTCTGCTCCCTGTAACCTCACCACTCCTCTTGGGTCCTTCTCGTTCACATACATGTATTCTGTTGAATGAGTCAACTTTATATATATATATATATATATATATATATATATGAGACATAGAGATCAGAGATTTCCTTTCAGCTTTTCCCTTTCTCAGGGGTCGCCACAGCGAATGATTCGCACGTTTGATTTGGCGTAGGTTTTTACGTCGGATGCCATTCCTGACACAACCCGTTTAGCAAGGGACAGAAATACGCTGACAGCTTTGCAACCTACTCTTTACGAAAGTCAGCAATAGTTCTTTTACATGCCTCTCACCACAGACAGTGGGAGACATGGCCTGCCTTTGATAGCCCAGTTAGCTGCACTGGGGGGGTGGGGGTGGAGTGACAACCCTGTGGGGACTCGAACCCCCAACCTTAGGATCAGCAATCCAGCGCCCTATACCACTAGACCACCACTGCCGCCATGTAATCTATACATACATACACACACACTGTAAATCATACACACACACACACACACACACACACACACACACACACACACACACTCAGTGACATATACATGAGAGAGAGAGAGAGAGAGAGAGCGAGACAGAGAGAGAAATCACTGACTGCTGCTATAGAGCACATAATTAATAACCGATCAGTCAATATATTATGCTGTAAGGTGCCTCAGGCTGATTGTGTGGTTAGCTGGACATGATGAGCCAAGTGACTTCTCATCTTCTTGCTCTCCGTCTCACACTGTCTCATCATGTGTTGTGTGTATGATTAAAATTAAAATATTAGTTTGTGTACAGTCAAACAAGGAAAAAAAAAAAAGAAAAAAGAAGTGCAGGAGTAACATGACTGTCACTGCAGTGGCCGAGAGAGAGAGAGAGAGAGCGAGAGAGAGAGAGAGAGAGAATGTTGGCATGATTATTGTTTTCCTTGTAAACGTTTAACCATCCTTCCACACAGTAAATACAACTGTCCTCCTTTACATCATGCCGCCGAACTTCATCTGTCCCTTTCAGCCTTGACCCATCTCGCCTTCTCTTCCTTCCGTTATTTCTTTACCATACCATGTTCCACCGCTCATACTTTTCACTAGGTTTCGGATGGTTTGGACTGGCTCACTTTAACTGGGTTACAGAGCTGCATTTGTCCCTTCCCGACACACACACACACACACACACACACACACACACACACACAGGTGTAACCGTGTGTGCCTTTGTGTTCTGCTATATAACACTGCACTCAGGTTGTAAATCTCACAAGTAGAAGATGCAGGAAGCTGCGAGTACTGACCTGTAAATGACATTACCCTGACGGAGACAAGTGCCTCCTGGCAAGGGATTCCAGCACTCTGATTCCGATAGGTTTGATTTGGGATAAAGCAAGCAGCATTTAAAAGGTTTGGATCTCAAAACTTTGGGACTCAACTTGGTCACAACATTCCAAAACCCTGTATGGGTCATGATCAGGTCATACCGATTCATTCATTCATTTTCCAAGCAAATGAAATTAATCCTAATTGGGGTCTCGGGGAGGCTGACACCCATCTCAGCCAACTGCAAGCAAGGGCAAGGCACACCCTGAACAGTTCGTCAGACCATCGCAGGCTAACATACACAACCATTCACACTCATTGTCACACCTAGGGGTGATTTAGAACAGCTGACGAGACTACTGTGCATGTTTTTGGAATGCAGGAAGACACCGGAAAATACCCAGGGGAACCCACACAAGCACTGCAAGAACATGCAAACTCCACACAGAAATGCCCCCACAGAGCCTAGAAATTGAACCCAAGACCTTATTACTGTGGAGCGGATGTGCTAAACACTGTGCCACCCCCAGAGTTCAACATAAACACAATGCGAAAAATATCACCTTGAACATTAAGCATGTCTCATCTAGGGTGGTCCTGACAGTGGTTCAGCTTGGTTCCTAAATATGGCGGCGGTGTGATAAAACAGCCTCACACAAGGCTGATTTTGACGGCGGTTTAGCTCAATATAATATGATGGCAATCATGGTGTGAATGTTTTAATGCAGTTGTACTGATCACAGTTCAAAGAAAGGTCTCTACAAGGAGGTTAGACTATAACAGTTATGACTAAACTGTTCTCCTGAGAATCGCCGAGACATTTCTCGTTGGTGCCAGTTGTTGGCAAATGTCATCATGGTGTCAAGACAACATTACTGCCGTCCAGCACGATTTGGAGATGTGCTGAATTGCCATCAGAGCTGAGGTCTTCTTTAGTCTGCTTGCCCTGTGGAGCTGAAGCCTGGAGTAAGACCAGGCTATGAGCAGCTGTCTAGCCTAAGTGAACCTGTCCACACTTTTCTTAGTGATAAGGAATGGAAGTTGATGGAACAGCCATCGCCAGCTAATCATGGGTGTCTGTGAGCTCATTCCTACATACAGTACAAGCATATGGCACTTTTCCCTCCGAGTGTGTTCGGCCACCCCCTAATACGCATGCGCAGCAGTTTGAAAAGAGGCAGGAGGCAGCATCACATGTCACAAAGCGAGCATGTGCATGCTTACGCCCCTTCCTGGTTGGTATAGGTTGGTTGGTATAGGCAATTGACTATGACAAAAAATTAGGGGAGAATGGAGGATATCAAGTTCAAGAAATATAAAGAGTCAAGTTGACAAATAGGTCAGCCAACATTTTACCAGAAGTAAAAGACAAAGTGATAACTTGTAGCAGGGTGCTAGTGTATCCGTGTATTGTAGTGTGGAAAATTCTTTCCGCTCATTTAAAACATCACTCGAGTTTTTTTGTTTTGTTTTTTTAAATGTGTATCATTGGAGCCATTTGCATCAGATAGGAATTGTACGGTTCTACCCTCCTGTTCAATTCTTTGAATGATGTGAGCACTTCTCTGCAGTTTTGTCCCAGAAGACAGTTGGTGGGGATGGGCATTAGAGTGGTTACTTATCCTTTACCCTCGCTTCTCTATTACTCCTGATCATCTGGTTGAAAAACAAACAAACAAAAAAAAACCAGCCTGGATAGAGATGGAATGACATGAAAACTGGCAGTGATCAGCTACATGAATGTAGTGCCTGTGCAAGAAGAAATCAGCCGAAGCCTCAGTTCTTCATACTGATTACTGGTTGAGCCGAAGCTTAAGAGACAAGAGCTAAACGAAATATACATAAAGGCTGCTTTATAACAACACGCGAAAGGCTAACGCAGACCACAGTGACACGATGTTTGGTTTTTTTTTTTTTTAGAAAATTTCTATTACGAGAAATAATTTTATCAACCCGCTTTCTTGGGAAATAAAATAGCCTGCGCGACCTTGAGGATTGCTAAAAATTGTACTGATACATTGTGAAAGCAAACAGGAAGAGCATGAATCCACCCTTTTCTGGCTCATGGCTCGAACCCTGGACCTTCTTGATGTCCGCCGGGTGTGGTAACCATCCATGCTACTGTGCCCACCCTATCATGATGATGATTAAGCAGTATATGGTGGAACTAAAAGACGTCCATTTTGGTGTATCATATCACACAGTGACCTCAAAAACATCCAGAACTAGCTGTGCGTCTCTGAGGACAAAAGAGTAAGATATATGATGGAAGGTCATATAAAGTGAAAGTTGGTTAGGGTTGCTATGGTGATTTGAGCTTTATCATAAGTGGGATTGTTTTTTGTTTTGTTTTATATATATATATATATATATATATATATATATATATATATGAATAACTAAATACCTGGTTAGCCAACCAAGTAGACAAGTTGCATTGTGTCATGTTTATTAAAAGATCCTGCTTGCCAATAAACTCGGGCGTGCGCATTTACACCTGAAACCTGGAGGAAATCATCTGTTCGTTTTATAAAACAAACACAAACATCACTTCAACAAAAAGTCTAACACACTTGCACGCGCATGATGTGCGCAAGCACGTGCATTTCATCCAGGATTTGGGAATGAAAATTAAAGCCCATTGCAGCGGTGCGGTGACGCACAGTCACCGAGAGCGCGCGCCACTCAAAGCAACATGCGGCACTGCTGTTGTTTTTGTTTTCATCTAAACAAATCCTACAAAATAAAAATACTCACCCGTGCGTGTTTGGATGAATACGGGTCTTCGAAAAGCGCCCAGATTTTGGGTTGCCACACGCGCCACCAACCCACTTTGCGCCCGTCCTCGTGCAAGCACAGACGCCGCAGGTCTCCGTCCGCGCCTCCCGCGAGCGCGGCATCATCATCCGGCGGATCCGGTTCGGGTGTCTCGAAGCTGTCGAGCGCCTCCTCGGCGTCGCGGTGCTGCCGGTAGTTCATCCAGCAGCACGCCTCCACATCCGTCTCGTCGATTCCCCAGAAGGCGAGCTCCTCCTCGAATAGCGGCCCGCACACATCGCCCGGGCAGTGCAGCTTCCCGGTTCGGTAGTAGTTGAGCACGAAGGCGAACACAGCTGGGTGCCGGTCGAAGAAGAACTCGTCGGCCGTCGCATCGTAGTCGAAGTTGCTGGACGCGTCGGGCTCGGTGAGCCACGCGAGGCGCGTGCCGGGCAGCGTGCGCAGGGTGCTGCGGTAAGTCTCGTGGCGCACGCCGCCGCAGTTGATCACGATGCGCTCGCTGTCCGCCGGGCACGGCATGTCGGCGCTCCCGCATGCCTTGCTGGACGACTGGTTGCCCGCCTTGCGCCCTCGGAACGACGACACGCACACCGAGCTGAGCATCGAGAGGAGGGGGTGGGGGGAGGTGAGAAACCGGGAGGAGAGGGAGGAGTCTGCGGAGAGAAATAGAGAGAGAGAGAGAATGTTATGAGAAATCATTTGTCTGTTTGTATACCTGTCTTTCTCTCTGCCTGCACCATGTTACCACCAACCTGTCAGGATATTTATCAGACCTTTATCTCTGTCTTCAGATCATTCCATCTGTTTATCTGTCTGTGTCAATGTCTGCAGCTCTATCCATCTATCCACGTGTCTGTTTCTCCATGCTTCTGCCCTTATATATAAATAATCAGGCTGTCTCCAGATCTTTCAGGTCTGTTTCTAAACCCCTTCACCCCCCACCCCACCCCCACACACACTTGTCTATATATTTATTTATAACGGAGCACCTGCATGAAGTGGGCAGTGGTGGTCTAGTGGTTTGGGCACAGGATCGCTGATCCTAAGGTTGGGGGTTCGAGTCCCCACAGGGTTGTCACTGTCCCCCCAGTGCAGCTAACTGGGTTATCAAAGGCAGGCTATGTCTCTCCCTGTCTTTGGTGAGAGGCATGTAAAAGAACCATTGTTGACTTTCGTAAAGAGTAGGCTGCAAAGCCATCAGTGTGTTTCTATGACCTGGAGAGGGATGGGCTCCACCAGGCCAAATCAGCCCAAGTCTCGCCATGAAGGCGTCCCAATGACATCCTCAGGATGTTAAGGGATAAGTGAAGAAGTCCTGCATGAAGCCTCAAACGCAGATGTGAAGACTTGGATGGTTGTCCCCGCAGGAAACCCAATAAGACTGCCACGACACCAATATATTAATGAAAAAAAAATAATTACTGTAATAATAATGAAGTAGAAATATAAAGGCGAAATACAGTATAAATATATAAAGGCTTATACAGCACTGACAGGAGAATGGAACATGAACTTGTTCAACGGAAAAATAAACTAACAAGACCAGTGCAACAATCAGTAGTGATATCTATTGGGAGCTCCACATTTAGGCAGTGGTTGAATCTTTATTACAGCTGTCTGTTGTCTATCTTTCTGTTTGACTCTCCATCATTTTTAAACGATCCTTTGAATGTAGGTTGAAAATATAGAGCCTTTAGGGACAAATTAAAAGACTTTAGGGTTTAAATTGAACATGTTCCAAGAGTGTGTGTTACTTATTAAATGTAAATTACTGAAGTGACCAAAAACCATCAGTGTCAAACTTAGGGCCCGTGGGCCAAATCTGGCCCTCTAACTCATTTTATGTGGCACACAAGAACTTTTAAAGTACACAATGATCACCCATTATTTGTGTATCAACTATTACCATGAAATGCAATTCATCATCCATCCACTAGGTGTCATTTGACAACCTATTTCAAATAAACAGCTAACCATTTATGACAGAGATTGCAGGTTAGCTCATCATTGTCAATCACTGTCAGAAAAGGAAATCACATAAAAGGAGGACAAATGTGTAAAACAAATAAAAATGCTTTTATCGATTTTATGGTTTCCTTTTCTCAACAGATGTTGAGTGATTATTCGGCCCTGGATAACCTCAAACCTTTTTAATGTGGCTTTTGGTGAGTTTGACTTGGCCTACCATAAAGTATATATAACTATGCCTAACAAACAGACAGATAGATGCATATACATTTACTGCAGATGGATAAACGGGAGGCACAGTCGTTAGCATGTCTGCCTCACAGCAAGAAGACCTGGGTTCAATTTCCAATTTTGGACTCTCTGCATGGAGTTTGCACATTCTCTCCGTGTTTGCGTGGGTTTCCTCCAGGTACTCTATTTTCCTCTCTCTGCCCAAAAGCATGCAGGGCAGGCTAAGTGGCTGTTTCAAATCACCCTAGGTGTGAGTGTGAATGGTTGTGTGAGTGTTGGCCCTGTTCCCAAGCTTCATCCCCGATTGGTTGTCAACTTTGGTCTTGGTGAAGTCTTACCATGTATTTTTGTTTGTTTGTTTGTTTCATATCCTGCACACAAAAGTCCTTATTTTCAAACTCTGTGTCCATCGTGGGTTTAAACACTATGTTTTACCATGCTATAAATAAGGCTAGCATTGTCTGTCTGCCAGTATTCCAACCCCTGCTATCAGGTGAGCAAATGCTTGTTGAGTGAGTTTACTGTTACTACAGAATATACACAATGATCTATTAAAACCACCATATTAATGATGCCACACAAAATACTTGTACTACCAGAGGAGCTGTTATAGAGTAGAAAACTAATCAACACTTTCTGACCAGTCAGAATCAAGCGTTGAAATGCATTGCGGTGTGAAACATGTAAATCCATTGGCTTTCAATGTAATTCTGCACTTTAGAGGCTAATTCAAGGATTTGTCTGGAGAGTACTGTAGGTAGTGGTGCTCAGAATTACAATGTCATTCAGTAAAGTGAACAAAGTGAGAGAGAGAGAGAGAGAGAGAGAGAGAGAGAGATGTGTTCAGCAGTACAGCTTTCCAGTGTTAACGTCACTAGCAGGAGCCTGTGGTGGGGGGTGAGGTGTTGGGGGGTGAATGAGTTTTCTGCTGCAGTGAAAGATGGAGCTGCTTTCTCATTTCATTCTCTCTCTCTCGCTTTCTCTCTGCCACTGCAGTACCAGCTGTGTTACCTCTGTGCTTCCTGTTTGCTCAAATGCAAACTAATGTTAACTTTCTCTCTCTCTCTCTCTCTCTCTCTCTGGTTCTGCTTCAGGATCCTTTCCCACATGCTTGTCTTTTTCTTCTCCATTTTTCCTCCTCTCTCTTGCTTGCATCCATTCCCTTATGTACATCTCAACTTTGCTCTTTCCCATTGCCATTTTTCATCTCATCTTCCTCTGTTCTCGTCCCAGCCAGTTTCCATTCCATACTTTCAGACTTCCTTCCATTTCTAGGTCCTCGCCAAAAGTTTTGCAAATTAAAGTGGCAGATGGAGACAACCGAACGTGAGGTAGGACGTTTCTCATATAAAGTCTGTCCAGCATGACTTGTTGTTTTGCTCATGGCTGCTAACAGCCAAACAAGATCAAAAATATCAGAATAAAATAACTTCATCAACATCCACATCAGGTGATTTGTTGTTGACAAATGTCGCAATAATTTGTACGAGTTAAGAACAAACAGTTGTTTGAAAATAATGCACAAAAGAAGCAAGGCTGGGGCTGATTTCTTTTCATCCCAAATTGTAGAGCCATACAGTTTATTATTGTGCTGGTGCTGCCAACTAGTGGCAGTATTTTAGGCACATTTGTAACTGATGATTATCCCCAATCATAGAGATACATGTGAACCTCCAAGCACAGTGGATTATTTACTCTATCCTATCATAAATATATGCCTTGAAATGAGAAACTAAAGTAGACATTGTGCAATCAAAAGTACTAGTAATTTACTCAAAAGAACTAAACCCACAACAACAGACCTATAGACTTTTCTGGTTACCAGTAGAGAATTACAAACCGGAAACAGTTCTACTACAACTAGTACCAGTTAGTGTAAGCAGTATAGCTATTAGTGATGTGCAGGTTGACCCACTGCCAATGGGTCAAGACAGAGTTGTGTATGTTTACTAAAAATATTTTGGGTTTAGACAGAGATGTTGCTATTCAAGCCAACATTGGTGGATTGGGTGAGGTCAGGTGTGATTGTTTGATTAAATCATATTTTTACAGGTCAGGTAGTGTCAGTTTTCAGTACTGTAATAATAAGTTGGGAAGGTGCAGGTATTGATTCTGCTTTTCATTTACAGACACCACCCTAATTCAGAACAACTGACATTTTTAATCCCATTTATACAATGCTGAAGGGTGCAACAATGGGGTTGGCGGTACTGAGGACTGCACCCAACTTTCTGATCACTAAGCCAGAGCTTAACTGAGCCATCAGTGATCACTTGCCAGAAAAGTGTTCCGAAGGCAAACCCACAGGTTGTAGCGTGCTAGAAAGAGCTAGCGCTGTCCTTTATTCCACTTGATGCTAATTTGCATAGTTTTCTGAGACCCAAGTTGCGTGAACTCCATGTTGTTGAGCTTTCCTGAAGAAGGAGTCAAGTGGGAGGGAATCAAATAGTTATCTCTATAAACTTCTGCTAAAATTCCCAAATTTATCGAAGTGGCAGCTTCTTCTCTTTGACATGAGAGCAGCACAGTATGTGTGAGTGAGAGTACTCTGGGAATGTTTGAGATATGACAGTTGAGCATTAGTTCCAGAGACAGGTACTACAGTAAGAAGAGGAAAAAATGGGCGTATCATGCATGCCAAAGCTCCACTGATTTTCTCATCAATCTCAATGTTGTAATCATGAGGTAATGTGTTCACTGCTCATATTTTGCTCCATATTGCTCCAAGTGATGAAAAATCCAAGTTCTCGAAGCCCATTGGGGCAGGTGTCATGTTGGCCTGTGCTTGCTTCAGGTACAGAACATTTACTACTGCAAAGAGTGTTCAAGGGATTAATACACAGCTTTTAATTTTAAGTGGGTTGTCCAACACCACCAATTTCCATGGCCGTGAGCCACTGCTGGATTTTATACTGCTTCAGTGCTACTTTACTTTTAATGCTTCAGTGTCACTTCTGAAAACAGACATCGACAAAAAGTAGAAAATTATTAAAATGATGTACAAGAAAAAGATGAGCTTTCATATCGAACTCCATACCTTTACGATTTGTCTACTAAGTGTATGGGTGGGGCAAAGGTGGTTTTAGGAAGAAGATGAAAAGGAACCAATCAGGAAGGAAATCAGGCCGAGTGTGTAGATGAGAGAATGAACAGAAAGGAGATAATTTAATTACCAACCATGTAAGGCACAGTTGACATTCACCACATAATTTACCACTGTACCTGTGTGTGTGTGTGTGTGTGTGTGTGTGTGTGTGTGTGTGTGTGTGTGTGTGTGTGAAAAAGGGGCAAATACTAGTCATCAGTAAAAAACAAGAGAAAACAAAGAAAAAGAGAGATACTCAGATACTAGGACAAATGTACATTAGAAAACGCTGCAGTTAGTGGATGAGACGAAAGAGGAGGGAACGCGTGAGACAGCGAGAGAGAGAGAGGGGGAGTAAATGATGTCAAAATGCATAGAGAGAAGGGGGATTAAAGGTGAAAAGAATGGAGGGGGAGAGGAAAGATGGAGAATAGCACATAGGGATGACGTGAGGGGAGGAGGTGGAGGAAGCGTAAAGGCAAGAATTTGCATGTACGGGATGAAGAGATAAAAGGAGTAATGAGGATGAAGTAGGGTGATATAGATGCAGGTAAAGAAGAAAGAGAAAGACATGCGAGAAGAAGTGTGTAGTAGAAGAGAGGCGACAGGAAGGATAAAGGGGCAGAGGCATGCTTGGACAAAGACCGAAATGACAGTTTATGGACAGAAAAAGGACATGAATTGACAGCAATAGGGCAAAGAGTAAAAAAAAGAAGGCAGGGATGAAAAGCAAGAGATGTTGGAGGATCCTCTGTTTTGTTTTGGGGTTTTTTCGCCACCTGCAGCAGTGTGTTTTAGAGAACGCCTCAGGCTCAACTCGCACGCTTTCTGCATCTCTCCTGCACTTGTCCTCTACCTTTCTGTCTGTTTCGTCCTTTAGAGGCACCACCAACAGGACGAATGTGGTGTTGCAGCCATGCAGAATACTGCAGTTCCCTCCCACTTCCATGCAGTGACAACACTAGCCCCCACCAGAACCACTTCTCTCATACATCCTTTCATGATCTTCCATGATCATCTCCCCCACAAGCTCCAAACCCCCCATTATGTCTCTCCCCATCTCTATGTCTGTACTATATTACAGAATATTGTATGTACAGTATGTTGTAGAATAGGACAGATTGCAGTGGAATAAAATAGAATAATGATAATGCCACAGGTAGAACGAGGAGCAAAGTCTTCTGAGCTGTCTGTACAGACGGGGCATAATCTCACTTCTCTGTCCATCACACTTACCAATACTCAGCATCCATGAGCTATATATGTCTAACGGTTCCAGGACATTTGCTCTCAGGACAAAAGGACAAATGCTCATAAGACAAATGCTCACAACCTTAATGAAAAAAACAGACATTTGCTCACAACATAACCCTAACGTATAATGAGTTAATTTAGCATTATGTATTTATAAGAATAAAGAATTTTTATAAAACATTGTGATCTTTTTATATTATACATGTATAAAGAAAAAATGCAGGGTACATGCATGTACAAAGAAAAAAAGATGTTGTGGGCAAATGTCCATTTTTCATTAAGGTTGTGAGCAATTGTCCTGTGAGCAAATGTCCGCGCACCATGTCTAACAGGCCAGATAAATCAATATGCTCCAGGTGAAGCAACGCCAAAACCAGGTCATTTTTTTATAATGATGATCTATGTAGATTCTGCCCTCATCTTAAGTGTGTTTTCAGCTGTGCATCTCTGAAGGATGCACAGTAATATAAAAGTGCTATAAGGTGCCAAACCATCTTATTGCATTTTAAGTTAGCAGCAGGCCACATGTAAAGCTTATTAATATTTTTAAATTAAGTTTAAAAAAAAAAAATAATTAAATCTGTTTTAAACCAAGCAGAGTTTAAACAAAATATGATATTAGGAGGTTTTTACGTCAGATGCCCTTCCTGTCACAACCCTTGTTAGCAAGGGACAGAAACACGCTGACAACTTTGCAGCCTACTCTTTACGAAAGTCAGCAATGGTTCTTTTACATGCCTCTCACCATAGACAGTGAGACATGGCCCGCCTTTGATAACCCAGTTAGCTGCACTGGGGGGGCAGTGACAACCTTGTGGAGAGTGGGACTCGAACCCCTAACCTTTGGATCAGCGATCCACCGCCCTGTACCACTAGACCACCACTGCCCCCTCATAATCATCATGCTAACTGGCCTAAATTGCCCCGAGGTGTGAGCGTGAATGGTTGCGTGTGTGTTGCCCTGCGATGAACTGGTGAGCTGTCCATCTGTACCCTGCCTTCAACTTGTTTGGTTTGAGATATGCTCCAGCCTCCCTGTAACCCTTGTAGGATTAAGCGGTTCAGCAAATTAATAAAAATAGAATGGAATATTGGGTGGCACGGTGGGGTAGTAATTAGCATGTCCGCTTCACAACAAGAAGGTCCTGGGTTCGATTCATAGCTCAGGGGTTTCTGTATGGAGTTTGCATGTTCTCCCCGTGATCCTTTGGGTTCTCCGGTTTTCTCTCACAGTCCAAAAACATGCCGAGTAGGTTAATTGGCCCAAATCGCCCATAGGTGTGAGTGTGAGTATGAATGGTTGTGTGAGTGTTGGCTCTGCAATGGCCTGGTGAGCTGTCCAGGATGTACCCTGCCCTTGCCCGGAGTTGGCTGAGATGGGCACCAGCCTCCCTGCAACCCTGATTAGGATTAAGCGCTTTTCAGAAAATGAATGAATAAATCAAAGAATAGAATGGAATACAACAGTTGGGCAAAACATGAAATATTAGAACACAATGAAAAAGAACAAAAGAGTGACGTTGGGTGAGTGTTATAGCATGTGGCATACCACATCAGAGATGTCTTCAATGTGACGTCACTCCCTTGTGGCACAATGGAGCAAATGGAGAGAAGACAGCAGGGGTGCCATTACACTGTGTGTGTGTGTGTGTGTGTGTGTGTGTGTGTGTGTGTGTGTGTGTGTGTGTGTGTGTGTGTGTGTGTGTGTCCTGAGGTTTTATGTGGCATTATGCTGAAACTGTGTCAGTTTTCATTTTATTCTGTCAAACACACATTTGTGTAGAAAAACCATAGGGTCCTCCTGATTGGTGGCTTACTCTATAAAACTGCCTGCAGTAAGTTCCACCTCCTCCTGTCTTGTTTATTTGTTTGTTTATTTCTTCACAATAGCCCCCATCCCCACCCCCCACCTCCCATTTCATCCTTCTGGGGTCACAAGAAGGCTGGATCGAACACATGCACAAGCATTCACACTCACAACCAGGGGCAATTAGGAATGGCCATTTAGCCTAATGTGCATGTCCAAAAACATAGGGTCTTGGGGTCCACACATAAATGGGAGGGGGGGCAAGCATACTCCACACAGAAATTCCCTTGCCAAGCACGGTACTTGAACTCAGGACCATCTTGCTGAAAGGCGGACATTCTAACCACTACACTTTAAATAAAGATAAACATCACATCAGTCATGTAGATTGCAAATATTGTATAATGTACACTATCACAGATGCAAATCCTGACTTTACTACAGTTCATTCAGTTCATTTTCTGTAACCGCTTAATCCTAATCAGGGTCGCAGGGAGGCTGGTGCCCATTCCAGCCAACTTCGGGTGAGGGCAGAGTACACCCTGGACCGCTTGCCAGGCCATCACAGGGCGGAAACACGCCGACGGCTTTGCAGCCTACTCTTGTCGAAAGTCAGCAATGGTTCTTTAACATGCCTCACACCATAGACAGTGGGAGACATGGCCGGCCTTTGATAACCCAGTTAGCTGCACTGGATGGGGGGGCAGTGACATGAATGTGGAGAGTGGGACTCAAAACCCCAACCTTTGGATCAGTGATCCAGTGCCCTATACCACTAGACCACAACTGCCCCTACTTTATTACACATTTAAGTAAATTAAAAAAAAAAACCTTTCTAGTTTGGACCAAAGCTATCCGCTGTACATAAGACACTTCACTAGGCTGCCGTTTGACTAGAATCTAGCTTGATAGCACAGTGCAACTTTCTTTAACATTTATAGAGTGCCAGTGTAAGTAGTTTGTAAAACATTCTTTTTCCAACACATACACACAAAGCTTCAGAATTTTACACTTTGCAAATATTCGGGTAACATGGCAAAACATTTTTTTCCTAAATTTATTCATTTATTTTCTGAACCTTAATCCTAATTAGGTTCGCGGGGAGGCTGGCATCCACCTCAGCTGCCTCTGGGAGAAGACAGAGCACACCCTGGACAGCTCACCAGCTCACAGGGCATAAACACACTGCAGCAATGGTTCTTTTAAATGAACCTCTCACCACAGACAGTGAGAGACATGGCCGGCCTTTGATAACCCAGTTAGCTGCACTGAGGGGACAGTATGTAACAACATTCAAATTCACTGGCCATATGACTGTTGCTGCAACCACCAAATTATGCAATTTACCTCAGTATGTCAATAAAATCTCATTTGCATACTCAAGCTCCACCAGTGACAAAAGTAATGTTATAACCCTCAGGTACCTATGCTGGTCTTGCACAATGTACTGCAACATACAACTATTCCTATATATAAAATGTATCCCTCATGACGGTCATGCCAGCTACTGACGTTTCTGCCAAAAAATAGAATGATATAAGAGACTGAACACATTCAACTTCAACAGTTCTTCTCTGCAGAGAATGAGATTTTTTTGTTTCAATCTATAATTAAAATTCAAAAAATAACAATAGTAGTTTTTTAAGAACTAAACGAGTTATTAAAATATAGTGCAAAGAAGAAAGCCCGAAGTCACACAGGAAGTGATGAGCTACACAAATGACTTTTTTTTCGGCTGAACCATACGTGGAATTGACTATTTTACATGGTCTACTGGAAGCAAATAGGAAAAGGTTTGTGAGAACTCAGTGTTTGGCAGCATCTTTCAATCAGTGGTATCTTTTAGCACTGATTGGTTCAGGATTGAAAGCTTAACATATTACTCTGTGCTCACCCACTTTGTGTTGTTTAAGAAATTCTGTTTGTTGTTGCTCATTTCACTTTCATTTATTAACCTTGTATGGTCACTTGTTGCTTAAAGCTTCTAGTGTAGATGCAGCTTTAGATTTAAGTGAAAGAATTGTGAGAAGTTGACCTGGTCAAAAGTAAATCAAAACCAGACCTTTGACATTAGCTGTAGAGATTATCTGACACTCAAAAAAGGTCAGGCACTGATGTCCAGCATTAAGGTTTGGGTTGAAGTTGGCATTCTGACTCTGATCTGTGCTGGCCTTTCAATTCTATTCCAGCATTTGCAAGCCAGGCCCTGATGGACTTCAGTTTGTGCACAAGGGGTATTGTCATTCTGAAACAAGTCCAGCGAATCATAATGTTAAATCATCATCATCATCAGCTTCCTCCACTTAATCTGGGGTCGGGTCACGGGGGCAGCCTGAGCAATGAGGTCTAGATATCCATCTCCCCACCACCTTCCTCCAGCTCTTCTGGGGGGACCGAGGCATTCCCTGAACAGCCGAGGGACATAATCCCTCCAGCATGTTCTGGGTTGACCCCGGAGTCTCTTCCTGGTTGAACATGGAGGCGTTCAAGAGGCATTCTAACCAGATGCCTGAGCCACCTCAACTGGCTCCTCTCAACGCAAAGGAACAGCGCTTCTACTCTGAGCTCCTCCTGGACGGCTGAGCTTCTCATCCTATTTCTAAGGGAGAGCCTGCCACCCTGTGAAGGAAGCTCATTTCAGCCACTTGTAGCTGTGATCTTGTCCTTTCAGTTACTACCCAAAGCTCATCAACATAGATGAGGGTTGGAACATAGATTGATTGGTAAATTGAGAGCTTTGCCTTGCGGCTCAGCTCCCTCTTCACCATGACGGACCAGTACAAGCTCCACTTTACAACACAGGCTTTAGCGATCCGCCTGTCGAGGTCCCGCTTCATCCTTCATTCACTCAAGAACAAGACCTCTTTTCAGACTTGAAGGGTGCATTCCATCATATTCCGGCCCTCAGACTTGGAGGTGATGATTTTAATCCTGGCCACTTGGCTGCGAATCACTCTAATGAGAACTGGATTGATGGATTGAAAAGGACAATGTTATCCACAAAAAGCAGAGATGAGATTTTATGGCCACCAAACCAGAACCCCTCAATACTGTGGCTGTGCCTAGAAATTCTTTTCATAGAAATTATGAACAAAATCAGTGAAAAAGGACAGCCTTAGTAGACTCCAACCCTCACCGTAAAGGAATTCAACCTGTTGTTACTAATGGGGACCAAGCTCTGGCTCTGGTGATACAGAGACCAAACTGACCATAGCGACAGGTCCTCGACATCATACTCCCAGAGCACACTCGACAAGAGTGCCCGAGGGAGAGAGTCGAAAACGCATATGGAGAGATTGGGCAAACCCCCATGCCCCATCCAGGATTCTGTAGAGTGTATAGAATTGGTCGAGAGTGCCATGGCCAGGATGAAAAATACCAGTATTCTGAGGAGTGTGATTCTACAATGATTGGAACATGCCCTTCGATTCCCCTTTTTAAAAAGGTGGACAACCACCTCGGTTTGCCAATCCAGAGGTACGGCCCCCGATGACCACATGATGTTGCAGAGATGTGTCAACCAAGACAGTCCTAAAACATCCAGAGTCCTGAGATATTCAGAGTGGGTCTCATCCACCACCGGATCCGACCACCAAGGAGCTTTAGGGCTACCTCTGCAACCTCAGCCCCAGTGATGGACAGACCCCCACCCAAACCCCAGGGTCTTCCTCCTCCACTGAGGGCATGTTGGTGGGACTGAGGATTCTCAAAGTATTCATCCACCTCCTGATAACATCCCCAGTCAAGGTAAGCAGCTCCCCACTTCCACTGTAAACATTATTTTTGGAGAACTGCTTCCCCCTCCTGAGGTGTCAGATAGTGACCAGAACCTTTTTGAGGCCAACCAATATTCGCTTACCAGGCCCTCACCCAACTTCTCCCTCACCTGAGATTTAGCATTAACGACAGCTTGGGCTGTGGCACATTTGGCCTGCCAGTACCTTCCTACTGCCTCAGGAGTCCCACAGGCCAATAAAACCCAATAGGCCTCCTGTTTCAGATGGACAGCCCCCTTCACCGCAGCTGTCTACTACTGGGTTCAAGGTTTACCGTCACCACAGGCTCCGATGACCTACTGGCCACAGCTATTGGCTGCCCCCTCAACAACAGAGGCAAGAAACATGGTCCATTTGGATTCCATGTTTCCCTCTCCTTTGAGTTGGGATTGTAGCTCTGCCAGAGGTGGGAATTAAAGGCCCCTCTGACAGGAGACTCGGCAAAACATTCCCAGGAGATCCTAACTGCACACTGGGTCCGGAGGGCGGCCACTCTGTCATCGAAGCCAGCTGACCACCAAATGGTGATCAGTTGACAGCTCAGCTCCTTTCTCACCTGAGTACCCAGAACATATGGCCGTAAGTCCAGTGACATGACTACAAAATCGATCATTGAACTGTGGCCTAGGGTGTCCTGGTGTCAAGTGCACGTATGGACAACCTTATGTTCGAATATGGTGTGCAAGACAGCCAGTAACTAAATTGTATAAGGACATGGGGGAGTGGTGGGCACCATAGGTGTCTTCTTCTTCTTTTACTTTCGGCTGCTCCCTTCAGGGGTCGCCACAGCAAATCATCCGCCTCCACCTCACCCTGTCCTCCGCATCTTCTTTTCTGACTCCAACGACCTTCATGTCTTCCTTCACCACATCCATAAATCTCTTCTTCGGTCTTCCTCGAGGCCTTCTGCCTGGTAGTTCCAACCTCAGCATCCTACTGCCAATATACTCACTATCCCTCCTCTGTACATGTCCAAACCATCTCAATCTAGCCTCTCTGACTTTGTCTCCAAAACATCTTACGTGGGCTGTCCCTCTGATATACTCATTTCTGATCCTATCCATCCTCGTTACTCCCAGGGAGAACCTCAACATTTTCATCTCCGCTACCTCCAGCTCTGCCTCCTGCCTTTTCCTCAGCGCCACTGTTTCTAAGCCATACAACATCGCTGGCCTCACCACCATCTTGTACACTTTTCCCTTCATTCTTGCTGACACTCTCCTATCGCACATCACACCGGATACTTTTCTCCAACCATTCCAGCCTGCCTGCACACACTTCTTCACCTCTTTTCCACACTCTCCATTGCTCTGGATTGTTGAGCCTAAGTACTTAAAATCCTCCACCTTCGTTATCTCTGCTCCCTGTAACATCACCGTTCCTCCTGGGTCCTTCTCATTCACACACATGTATTCTGATTTTCTGAGGCTAACCTTCATTCCTCTCCTTTCCAGGGCATACCTCCACCTCTCTAGATTTTCCTGCGCTTGTTCTCTGCTCTCACTACAGATCACGATGTCATCTGCAAACATCATAGTCCATGGAGATTCTTGTCTCACCTCGTCTGTCAGCCTGTCCATCACCATAGCAAACAAGAAGGGGCTCAGAGCTGACCCTTGATGCAGTCCCACCTCCACCTTGAATTCGTCGGTCACACCGACAGCACACCTCACCACTGTCTTACATCTCTCATACATGTCCTGCACCACTCTAACATACTTCTCTGCCACTCCAGACTTCCTCATGCAATACCACAGTTCTTCTCTTGGCACCCTGTCATATGCTTTTTCCAGATCCACAAAGGCACAATGTAGCTCCCTCTGACCTTCTCTATTAACATCCTCAAGGCAAACATTGCATCTGTGGTGCTCTTTCTTGGCATGAAACCAAACTGTTGTTCACAAATGCTGACCTCTGCCCTTAGTCTAGCTTCCACTATTCTTTCCCATAACTTCATCGTATGGCTCATCAACTTTATCCCTCTGTAGTTGCTGCAACTCTGCACGTCTCCCTTGTTCTTAAAAATGGGCACCAGCACACTTCTCCTCCACTCCTCCGGCATCTGCTCACTCTCTAGTACCGTGTTGAATGTTCTTGTCAGAAAATCTACTGCTACCTCTCCTAGACACTTCCATACCTCCACAGGTATATCATCAGGACCAACTGCCTTTCCATTCTTCATCCTCTTCAATGCCCTTCTCACTTCACCCTTACTGATCTTTGCTACATCCTGCTCCTCAATGGTTACCTCTTCTACTCTTTTTCTCTCTCATTTTCCTCATTCATCAGCTCTTCAAAGTACTCTTTCCATCTTCCCAGCACACTTCTGTCATTAGTCAATACAGTTCCCTCTCTGTCCTTTATCAATCTAACTTGCTGCACGTCCTTCCCATCTCTATTTCTCTGCTGTGCCAACCTGTATAGATCATTTTCTCCCTCTTTACTATCCAACCTATCATACAAGTCATCATATGCCCTCTGTTTGGCCTTAGCCACTGCTACTTTCGCCTTACGCTGTGTCTCCCTGTACTCCTGTTTACTCTCTTCGGTCCTCTCAATGTCCCACTTCTTCTTGTGAAAGTAAGAAAATATAAATATAGGAGATTCAGGTATGGTCCATCTGGCAAAGTGAAACTGGTAATCATTTATAGATGGTGTTATGGCATTACTAGATAATAACAAACCTTTTTTTTTATATCTTGCAGATCAACCAAGATCTGAGATGATAAATTCTCCTGTATCTATCAACATGCTCTTTAGTACTGCTACCAATTATCATCCTGACCCCAGCAAGGGTAACAATCACCAACGTCTCAACTTCTACAGTGCTGGAAATAAACAAAGGGGCAGAAGATTCCAAATTACCTTGGGATGGAATTCCCCAGTAATATAACACGCACACACACACACACACACACACACACACACACACATATATATATATATATATATATATATATATATATATATATATATATATATATATATATATATACATATATATATATTTACATCGGATGCCCTTCCTGTCACAACCCTTTTAGCAAGGGACAGAAACACGCTGACGACTTTGCAGCCTACTCTTTACGAAAGTCAGCAATGGTTCTTTTACATGCCTCACACCATAGACAGTGACAGACATGGCCCGACTTTGATAACCCAGTTAGCTGCACTGGGGGGAAGGGGGGGGGACAGTGACAACCTTGTGGAGAGTGGGACTCGAACCCCCAACCTTTGGATCAGCGATCCAGCACCCTATACCACTAGACCACCACTGTTTAATATATATATATATATATATATATATATATATATATATATATATTAAAAGGGTTGTGTCAGGAAGGGCATCCGACGTAAAAACCTATGCCAAATCAAAAAACCTATGCCAAATCAAATGTGCGAATCAGATGATTCGCTGTGGTGACCCCTGAGAAAGGGAAAAAGCCGAAAGGATAGAAGATATATATATATATATATATATATATATATATACACACACACACACACACACACACAAGGGTTGTTGGAACTTCATGCAAAACAAATAAAAGGGAAAGCTGAACATGTTACTTGTGCATGTTCTTTGAACTTGCCAAAAGATCCTAACACTAATAAGGAGTGACATTCCTCAAGATGACAGCCTGATGACCCATGAGGAATTCTGTGGGAAGTCTTAACACACAAAACCAAAGGGCAAGAAGAAGCATTTTGCGAACCTGTCCCTTGTGAAAATCTGTCCATGTCAGCCCACACCGTCAATTTTACTCTACTGAAACATGCTTGCGGGCAGTGGTGGTCTGGTGGTAGGGTGCTGAATAAGTGATCCCAGGGTGAGGGATTCATTCATTTATTCATTTTCTGTTACCGCTTAATCCTAATTCCAGTCATGGGAAGGGTGGCGCCCATCGCCAGACCATCGCAGGGCAGAAACACGCTGACGGTTATGCAGCCTACTCTTGTCGAAAGTCACCAATGGACATTGGCCGGCCTTTGATAACTCAGTTAGCTGCACTGGGGGGTTGGGGGAGTCCCCCATAATCAATGGGTTGTCACTGCTGTCCCACAGTGCAGCTAATCAAAAGATAGCGTTGTCTTTCACCGCCTCTGGGGAGAGGCATGTCAAACAACCATTGCTAACTTTTGTTAAGAGTAGCTGCATAGCTGCCAATGTGCTTCTGCCCTGTGATTGCTAGGCGAGCTGTCCAGGATGTACTCTACCCTCACCCAGAGTCGGCTGAGATGGGCCCCAGCCACCCCGCGACCCTAATTAGGAGTAAGTGGCTCAGAAAATGACTGAAAAGTGCTTGCTAAAATAATTCATAAACTTGTACTGAATAAAAAGTGAAAAGGTGACCCTTTTGGTAAAGGGTTTGCAGTAAATTCACAGACAGCAGAGCAATATTTGATTTATGATACACTCCTAACACTGAATGTCGTTGATGTATTGTCGAAATATGTCATAAGGTTGCAAGGGACTATGACGAGCTTTTAGTTCATCTGCTGGAGCTGCTGAAGGGGTACTGTTATCAGAGAATAACTCTTAGGGTGATGGTGTTATATATCCCAATACAAACTGAAATTACTTTTACTAGTAAGAAGGTAAGTGTAATTGGCATTTGCCTTGAAGTGTTTATTACATTTAATAGCACAGAAATTTGATTATTTCTAAATGCTTTAGAAAGTACAAAATCATACACAAGTCATTCATTTAAAGTTACAAATACAGGGATCCCCTCACTACTTCGTGCTTCAATTCATGTGGCTTCAGTGCGTCGCTTTTTTTTTTTTTTTAATATTCATTGAATTAAAAAAATAAGGAAATTAAGGAAGAATAAGGGAGAAGTTAAGGAAAATGCCACAAAACAAGGCCAATTATGCCACGCCCCCCCAAAAAAAAAAAACAACAACCCAAAACTCCCCATCAAAACTACTGTACTTACATTTTTATGTGAGGTGCACATCTGAGTGCGTGCACGTGCATCTGTATTTGTGTATATTTATATTTTATTTACATCTTATGCATTATTTTTGAATGTTTGTTACTATAAGCATTTATAGAGTTGATTATGTATTTATTGATATTATATACACATACATGTACGTAAACGTCAGTCAGGGGGGTTAATCCTACTTCAGGGAATTCAGTGTTCGAGGGGGGATCTCGGTCCCAATTAATCACGGAAAGTGAGGGATCCCTGTATCATACATAAAATTCCTTCTTGTAAATATTTGTTATTGCAGCCAAGGTCATTATCTCACTTCCTGAAGGTAAATACTACCTGGAAAAAACTCACAAACCGTAATATTTTGGATTGCCTTTAGATTTCATTTGGGCTCATAATCTCCATGGCTTTATTGCTTCAATTGGTCAGGTCAGGGCTCAGCAACATTATGTGGCATTAAAATGATCTGATTTTACTGAATGACCAGATTTTCCCAGTAATGCACTGTTTCCCCTGATGGCATGAAAATAAGATTTGGGCTCAAATAGTGAATGAGTGGTTCAGGGAGCATAAGAATTCATTTTTATGCATTAAACCCAACACTGGATGGAAATAAATGATGTAATGTTACCTAAGTTTGTGAAAACAATGGCATGATGGTTGTATGCTGCAGTTAAAAGCCCAACAAAATATTAGTGTGGGGCTGGGCATTGCACAAAGCCATCAATCGTGATGACTTTTTCATGGTGGGAACCCTACGGAGTACCTTTGACTAAAAACTGCTGACACTGGAGACTCTTTTCATGAAAGTTAAATAATGCTCTGTTTTGTCAAATCACCTTTTCATTGATAAATAACAAATAGCAATGAATCCTGTTAGGGCCATCACACACATACACACTTATACCTAGGGGCAATTTGGAATAGCCAATTAGCTTAACACTACTAGAGTTGTGAGGAGGGTGAAGTCTATTTCAAGTGACTTCAGGTGAAGGCAGGGTAAATCCTGGACAGCTAGCACACACCACCTTTGCACTAGTACTTACAGTTAGGGGTGGTTTAGAACAGTTAATTGGCATAATGTGCACGTCTATTGACTGTGGAGGAAACTCACACAAACATGGAGAATACAGGCAATGCAACATGACTTCAGCTGACTAATAATAATATTGTAATAGTAATAATAAAACTAATAATAATAGCAATAATAATGTCCACACCTGATGTAAAGAGCAGTATACAGACAAACACGCACAATGGCTTTCTTCATGATAATACAACCACACTAGGCCCTCAGGCAGAGTTGAAAGTTATTTAAATTGTAGAGAAATCTCAGGTGGCAGAAATGTGTACTCAGAAAAGCAAGTCACTGCTGGATGGATGAACAGAGGAAGGGAGGGACTAATGCTAAATGAGGAAAGAGTATAACATTACACTGGCTGCCAGGTTTTTTGCTGCCTTTCAATCCACAACTTTTTCAAAATTTTTATTGTTACCTACATTACACACAGTTTACTGTAGAGTCGGTGCAAAGAGATTACTTCATTGGCACCAAGGCCAGTACTGAAGTGGTAATGCTAATTTCCTACACAAGTAAAGACAAATATATAAAATACTTGACTTTTAAAAAGTAAATAAAGTGCTTGATGAAATGCATGTTTACTTTGCATTCATGGAAGGTGCCTTCATCGTCCATAGCGGTTGTACTTAGATCTCCTGTTGTCTGGAAGCAAATGTGTATCTGGAAGCAAATGACTCTCAGAAGTCTTGGAGCTCCCAGTTCTGTCCAAGGTAATATCTATGCATATTCATCATCAGTCAACCCCTTTCTCCCGGTCAGGGTGGGGCCAAATCCAGAGCCTATCCTGCAATCTCTGTGCTGGTGGAAGGAATACACTATAAATTGTACAGTAGGCCCTTGACTATTCACGGTTTTGCATTCACGGTTTGCATATTCGCGGACGGCCAAGCAACTGACATGTCATTCAATTTCAGCCAATGGCTGTCCTCCTCCCTGCTGATTGGTTGAGATGATGTAAAGCCCCCTTTTTCCTCATTCGCGCACAAGTTGTCAATGAGCCTTTTTTTAGTGTGTTTTAATTACCAGTTTAAGCTGTATGATGACACTCAAACACTGTGCGTCTTCTCTGGCAAAGCGATAGAAAAGATAATGACGTTGGATGTCTCTTCTGAAGAAATACAGTCGGCCCCCTACTTACGAAGACCCCTGGGTACAAAATCCCCGGGTTACGAGGATCATTTTCATAAGTTTCCATCCCCGGGATACGAAAACAACCCCCTCTTACGAAAATAAATTCAAAATTCAAACGTGCCAATCAAAATTTCACACGATGCGCGAGTTGCTCTCTCATTGGCTGTCTCTCAACATCTCACTCCGCTGGCCTCCCATTGGCTAGGAGGCATGACGCAGAACCAGAAGGAGACCTTAAAGCAGAAATACAGTGAGGACTTCGGATCTTTCAAGAGACAGAAGGAAGCTTAACTCTTTAGTTTTTAGTTTAGTTTTTTAAGCTGTTTAATTCAGTAAATGTTTAATAAATATGGACGCATTTGAGCTCATCTGGAATTCCGATCCCTTAAGGAATCAAGTTAAAGTTGAGTTTGGACGTTTGTCAAGCAGGGAATGCGCTTTGAATTCCATGTCTTGTGGGCATGGCCTGCAGCGCACGCGGGAGAGAGAGAGAGAGAGAGAGAGAGAGAGAGAGAGAGAGAGAGACAGGGGTGTGTGTGTGTGTGTGTGTGTGTGTGTGTGAATAAAAAATGTTTAATAACGGTTTAATAAATAAATATGTTAATAAAATGGTTTAATATAATAATAAAATATTTAAATGGTTTAATAAATGATTTTCTTTTACTTTTAACACATATTTCATACAAAATTGGTGTACTTTTATAATTTTTAAATGGTTTATGGAGTTTATCCAGTCCAAAGACTGGAGCCTTGGAATGAATTACGCGTTTAACATGTAAAATGCGACCCCTACTGACGAAATCCCCGCGTTACGAAGAAGGCTCTTGAACGGATTAATTTCGTAGGTAGGGGGCCGACTGTAAGACTTTCTCTTGAAGAAACGACAGTTTCCTCTGAAGTGCCTGAAGAGGAATAATCATCTTAATGTTTAGAATGTTTGTGTGTGTGTGATTTTATTTACTGTGGTGTAGCATGTTTCTCATGTTTTGTTTATCCAATGTATTACATTTCATTTTCTTTTAGTTATGGTCTGTGTTTTTGGAGGACTTTGATTTTGACGGCTATGTTTTAACTGTAACTCTAATTGTCCTCTCCGGCTGAGGGGCGTGGCTGAGCTGCTCCATGGCTCACACCTTCACTCTTCTCCTCTCAATAAACACAAGTACGCTCACCTCTGCACCAGAGTGTTAACTCACACTTTTGTTCCAGGTACAAATGGAGCTTCTGAGACGAAGCGTGGTTTATCAGGACTTCTGATATTTTAAGTGTGCAAGATCAAGCTCTGTGTGTCACCTGCAAAAAATGCCTCACATTCAAAGAGGAAGGCAATTTAATTAATTATTTAATTGAGGTGAGCGTGCGGTTTGTGTTTATATGGAGTAAATGAGATTACTTAATTCAAGTATGAACTGCATTCAGTCCGAGCAGCTCAGCCACGCCCCTGAGCCGGAACACACACACACATTCTAAACATTAACTTAGGCACTGTACTGGAATAATAATTGAAAAATACTTAAATACTCCAGCTTTACAACAGTTCAAATGATTATTCCTCTTCAGGCACTTCAGAGGAAACTGTCGTTTCTTCAGGAGAAAGTCTTATATCAGAAGAGACGGCACTTAGCCGACGTTAGAGTGGCATCATACAGCTTAACTGGATAATATATTATACATACAAAATGAAAACATATACATACTATGTGTGTGTGTGTGTGTGTATATAAGTAAAAATAAAAGGACAGGACAAAGACTTTCTATTGAAACTTCATTTTCACTACAGATCTGTTTCGAGGGGTGGTGAAATATATATATATATGCATAGAGAGAGAGAGAGAGAGAGAGCGAGAGATATAGATATATAGATAGTTTATATACTTTATTAATATCACAGTACAAAATTAAAAGGTTTTTCTTAATCATTACTACATTTTACTACAGTAATATTGTATTAATGAGTAAGACTATCTATAGAATATATTTAAGAAGCATATTTTAGCAAATGTAATAGATACATAGTATTTTACTTCTGGTTGATAATTCACACATGTAATATGATACATGGGGTTTTACTTCCGGGTACAGAACTCGCGGATTATCTTCATTCACGGGAGGGGCCGGAACCAAACCCCCGCGAATATCGAGGGCCTACTGTATACCACAGGGCACCTATACCCCCACCCCCACAGGAGCAATTTAGAAAATCTACATAGTGACATAATTTTGGAAAGTGAGATGAAATTGGAGATCCTAGAGGGAACCCATGTGAAACTCCACACAGACAGTAAACTGAGCTCAGAATCAAAACCTGGTGCTGTCAGACAGCAACACTACCACCGTGCCACCCAAACTAACAAGCAGATGTTCATATTTCAGCTTGTCACACAAATTGTGTGTCATTAGGTGTCTTGTGCAATGAAATCAAACACGACCTGACCTTTTCTGATTGACTTTCTGAAGCTTGGCAGGAAATGTTCTTCAAAACTTTAGTAGAATTAAATGAATTCAACTAACAGTATTAGGACAGGATGACCCGGGATTGAGAGTGAGGGTAGATCAGTCCAGGACGGGGAAATTTTATTTCTTGTCAGGCTGTGAATTAATCACGAAGGTATTTGTCGTTATAGATAGGGATGGATTTCCAAACCCAGGTAAGTGTTGGTATGGCGATTTTGATTGCGTCCATATGATGTGACTTAAAGCTGGGACTGGCAATATCTTAGCTGTATAGACAAACATCTATATTAAGTGAAATGGACTTTACACCCCAACATCAACCAATCACAGGACTATCATCTGTAGTCACTAACAGGTAATCCTGTAAAAACTCCAACAAATCACTTCTGCACAATCCAATTTGAAACATCCAATCAAATCCTCCAATGTCTAAGTGCTTGTGCGTGACCCTACTGTGAATGAACCCGATTTCAGAGTGTGTGTGGAGAAAAATATAGCTTTAGAAGCACCTCCAAGGGCAGGAGAGTGTTTAACCGGAGGCTTGAAGAGATGCTACTTTCAAATTTTGCAAGTTTTACATTACACTAATCCTGGATTTAAAAGCGAAAAATGAGTTTCCATTTCAATTTTGATAAATATTATTTAGTCAAGTAAAAAAAACAGGCACATGTACAAATTCAGACATTTATTTATTTTCTGAACCACTTAATCCTAATTAGGATTGCAGGGAACGCCAAGTACACCGTGGACAACTCACCAGGCCATCACAAGGTAGAAACACACTTATGGCTATGCAGCTACACTACACACAGTGAGAGACATGCACAGGCACTGGGCAGTGACAATTTGGTGATAGTGTGACTTGAAACCCGGACCTTCGAATAAGTAAGCCAGCGCCATTCCACTGGGCCAGGACTAACACACACACACACACACACACACACACATATTCACACTCACACCTAGGGGAACTCTGAAACGGCCAGTTAGCCTCTTGTGTGAAACCGGAGTACCCAGATGAAATTTGTGCCAGCATGAGGGGAATATACTAAGTCCACATAGATGGGAAGGAATAGTGGAAGCGAGACTAAGGGCGGAGGTCAGCATTTGTGAACAACAGTGGTTTCATGCCAGGAAAGAGCACCACAGATGCAGTGTTTGCTTTGAGGATGTTAATAGAAGTACAGAGAAGGTCAGAGGGAGCTGCATTGTGCCTTTGTGGATCTGGAAAAAGCATCTGACAGGGTGTCAAGAGAGGAACTGTAGTATTCCATGAGGAAGTCTGGGGTCGCAGAGAAGTATGTTTGGTGCAGGACATGTAACAGACATGTAAGACAGTGGTGAGGTGTGCTGTCGGCATGACAGAAGAGTTCAAGGTGGAGGTGGGATCAAGGATCAGCTCTGAGCTCCTTCTTGTTTGCTATGGTGATGGACAGGCTGAAAATGAGGTTAGACAAGAATCTCCATGGACTATGATGTTTGCAGATGACATTGTGATCTGTAGTGAGAGCAGAGAACAAGTGCAGAAAAATCAAGAGAGGAGGAGGTATGCCCTGGAAAGGAGAGGAATGAAGGTTAACCTCAGTAAGACAGAATATATGTGTGTGAATGAGAAGGACCCAAGAGGAACGATGAGGTTACAGGGAGCAGAGATAAAGAAGGTGGAGGATTTTAAGTACTTAGGCTCAACCGTCCAAAGCAATGGAGAGTGTGTAAAAGAGATGAAGAAGCGTGTGCAGGCAGGTTGGAATGGCTGGAGAAAAGTGGCCGGTGTGATAGGAGGATATCAGCAAGAATGAAAGGAAAAGTGTACAAGGCGGTGATGAGGTCAGCGATGTTGTATGGTTTAGAAATAGTGGCGCTGAGGAAAAGACAGCAGGCAGAGCTGGAGGTAGCAGAGATGAAAATGTTGAGGTTCTCTATGGGAGTAATGAGGATGGATAGGATAAGGAATGAGTACATCAGAGGGACAGCACATGTAAGATGTTTTGGAGACAAAGTCAGAGAGACTAGATTGAGATGGTTTGGACATGTTCAGAAGAGGGATAGTAAATATATTGGTAGTAGGATGCTGAGGTTGGAACTACCAGGCAGAAGGCCTAGAGGAAGACCAAAGAGGAGATTTATGGATGTGGTGAAGGAGGACATGAAGGTAGTTGGTGTAAGAGAAGATGCAGAGGATAGGGTGAGATAGAGGTAGATGACTTGCTGTGGCGACCTCTGAAGGGAAAAGCCATAAGGAAAAGAAGACACAGATACGCCTTCGCTGGGACTTTCTTTCTCTAAGTCAGACATGCTAATCACTACACCACCATGCCACCTTCATATAAATTCATTCATTTTCTGAACCGATTAATTTTAATTAGGGTCACGGGATGGTGGGCGCCCATCTCAGCTGACTCTGGTCGAGAGTCAGGTACACCCACTCCATCCCAGGGCAGAAACACTCTGATGACAATCCAATGACCTTCTCTTTTCCTCATATAAATTAGGTAAAGATTAGTAAAATGAGAAACAGTAATCCAGAACAGTAGAAAGGATGGATTGAAAAAGATTCCAGATTTAAATCCACTTGAACAAATGTATGATTTAACTGATTCAGATTGATTAAATAAAGATTTTCCTCCAAGTACAGTTTTAAGGAACAGGTATAGTGCCCATCTCAGCTGTCGAGTTAGAGAAGGGTACGTCCAGGATAGCTCGCCAGGCCATCGCAGGGAAGAAATATGCTGACAGATCCTATTGACAACAATGGTCCTTTTAGATACTTCTCATCTTAGACAGCGACCAGCTTGGGGACAGTAGTGACAACCCATTGCTAGTGGAGCTAGAACTTTCGACCATGGGATCAGTAATCCAGCACCATGTCACCAGACCAACACTGTCCTGCTACAGAAACTGAAAATCAATAATGTTTTGATATTCAAAAGATTATGGGTTCAACGAATGAATGGTGATTTGATCAATGAGGGGCAGCACAGTGGAGTACTGGTTTGCACATCCGCCTCACAGCAAGAAGGTCCTGTGTTCAAAGCATTTCTGTGTCAAATTTGCGTGTTTTCAACGTACTTGTGTGGGTTTCCCTCCGGTTCATCTGGTTTCCTCCAAAAGACATGAACAGCAGGCTAATGAGCTGTTCCAAAGTGTGTGTTTGTGTGTGTGTGTGTGTGTGTGTGTGTTTGGTTTGGGGGGGACATGACAAATAAATACATCATGCTTCTTCAACTAACAACAAAAAACACAAATAAAAATGTATTCATTGTTATACACTTGTCAAAAATACTTGTATTCACTGATCAATATCCTACTTATTGATTTATTTATTTCTCCTCAAAGCGCCCCCACCCCCCACCCCTTTACTCATCCCTCTGCTAGCCTGAATAGCATCAATTAGCTCTCAATGATTTGTAAAATAAATCATTTCAAAACGTGTCCATGTCCATTAAAATTACTTAACCCATATTAACCGCCGGTAAACTTTCTATTTATTTCTGACACAACACCTGTCGTATTTCACGGGTTTTCTTTTAAAAAAGAACAAATATGCGCACGTCCGAAAGCTAACTAGGCTAATTTGGTGCAGTGGTGGTTCACCAGAAGAAGGAGCGCGCGCGAGCTTCTGCACTGGCGCGAGACAGATAGCATCCGTCGCGACTGGATTAAGA
>CM045728.1:113817297-114064797 GCA_024760905.1 Plotosus lineatus
AAAGCCTTTTCGTAGTCAATGAAGTTGACATACAATGAGGATCCCATTCCAGCAACTGTTCCACAATGATGTGTAGGCTGGCAATTTGGTCTGCACATGATCTGTTCTTGCGGAAACCTGCTTGTTGGTCTTGGAGTTTGTTGTCGACTGGCTCCCTCATTCTTGTCAAGAGCACTCTGTTTAGTACTTTCCCGGGGACTGACAGGAGCATGATTCCTCTGTAGTTATTACAGTCTCAAAGGTCTTCCTTCTTGAATAGCTTAATGAGGTGTCCTTCTCTCCACTCCCCAGTACTTCTTCCTTCTCCCAGATCTTGTTGAAGAGGCTACACAGCATGGTTGTACCGGTCTCCATGTCTGCTTTTATGGCTTCTGCTGGTACATTGTCTGGTCCAGCTGCTTTTCCATTCTTCAAGTCTTTGATAGCCTTCTTGATTTCTGCTTTTGATGGCTTGTCACAGTTAATTGGCAGATCTTTCTTGGCTGGAAGAATTTCTGGTGGATCTTCTGGAGCTGGTCTGTTGAGAAGTTCTCGGAAATGTTCTGCCCATCTCTTTAGCTTTTCCCCTGTTGTTGTGAGTGGGTTGCCATTTTTGTCCTTGACTGGCTTGTCTGTTTGCTGGTACCTGTTTGCTAGCTTCTTTGTGACGATATACAGCTCTCTCAGATTTCCCTGTTCTGCTGTTTCCTCTGCTTGACTGGCAAGGTTGTGAATTGAGCTCTTTTGTCTCTCTTGCAGCTCTTTTTGACTTCCTTGTCTGTGATGGTATACTCTTCCTGTGCTCTTGCCTTGGCTGCCCTGGTTTTACTTGTGTTCACATCTTTCTTCTTCCTGATTTCCACTTTTTGCAATTTATCGACAGAGATCCATTCTTTGTGTTGAGTCTTTTTATATCCCATTATTTCCTAGCAAGTGTCATGCCAGAGTTTCTTGGTGTGCTCCCACTGGGTCGCTACACTTATGCTGTCGTCCTCTAGAAGATCTTGGAGAGGTTGGAATCTGTTGAAGAGATTGAGCTGGAACTTGGTTTGTGTGTTGCAGTTCCTTAGCATGTTGGTATTGTATCTTGGGCTTGTCTTGTTGTTAGTGGTCAGCTTCTTGAGCTTGAGTCGTACTTCCATCATAAGGAGATGGTGATCTGATGATACATCTGCTCCTCATCGCACTCTTATGTCCTTGCAAGATCTTCTGAACTTCTGGTTAATGCAGATATGGTCTATTTGGTTCTCTGTTATGTAATCTGGAGATCACCACGTGGATTTGTGGATCTGCTTGTGAGGGAAAATACTTCCTCCTATCACCAGTCTGTTCAGGGAACCCAGGTTAGCAAAGCGTTCTCCATTTTCATTCATTTGTCCCAGTCCGTGTGTTCACATTAATTCCTCATATCCGGTGTTGTCACTCCCAGTCTTTGCATTCACGTCGCCCATGAGCACTGTGATGTCTTTCGCCTTGCGTTTGTCCAGCACGCTCTGCAATTGTCGATTAAAGATCTCTTTGCTGTCATTGTCTGCATCGTTGGTAGGGGCATAACATTGGATGATACTCATGTTGATGTTTTTCTTCTTTGTGGCAAATTTGGTTGTGATAATTCTTGGGCTTACTGGTTCCCATCCTACAAGAGCTTGCATCAAGGCAACTCCCTGGGTGTGTGGTGAACCTTCCTCACTATGTCCTGAGTACAGCACTGTTTCTCCTGATGTTAGCTTTAATTGGCCTGCTTGGAGCCATCTTGTCTCACTCAGTCCTAGGATGAAGATGCTGTATTTTCTCATTTCCTTTGCAATCTGGAAGGACCTGCCTGTCTCATACATTGTTCTGATGTTCCACGTAGCCAATCTTGTTGGTTTCTTGGGGCTAAGAAGGGGAGTCAGCAACACAGCTCCCATGTGGTTTTCACTGCACCTTCCCATAATCCTCCTGTGTTGAGGCTCTTCTGTTCCCAAGTCATGATGATTTTGATTTGCCATTGGTGTTTTTGTAACAGTTGATTTTCCGGGGAAAGTGATTAGCCCTACGCAAACCTGTTATACTCTAGGAGAGTTGTTGTCCAGATTAGTCTGACCTGTACCCTTTGACCTGTCCAGCTTGGGTGGCCCTACCAGGAACTAGTGTTCTGGCTGGCATACCTCTCTAGGTCATAGAGGTGCACAAGCGACTACCCCTCGAGTTGGACACACACACACACACACACACATCTATCTCTCGCTCTCGCTGTCTTTCTCACACACACACACACACACACACACACACACACATCTCTCTCTCACTGGTTTTAGGAGAAGATTTTAATTATAGAGAAAATCATATTTTATACCGAAATCACCCTGAAACACCCCCCCCATTGCCTCATAAAAGAGGTTAAAGAAATTTGTAGAGACACATGTACAGCAACCGGCACGACATCTGGTTCCATTCGAAAGATATACTACTGCCCATGGCAAGGCTTGACAGGTTTTATTGTTTTAAACATCATTTCAGTGTTTTCAAAAATTGTTCCAGTTGTGACTGCTGGAGCATATGAGTCGGACCCAAAGATGCAGTAGACCATGTATGATGCTTCAACAAGTTTATTTAGCACAGTCACTGGAAATAATATTTTAACGGAACTGGTCGAGCACAAGGCAGGATATCAGGAGTCAGAGATCACAGGGGAAACGGAATCACAAGGAAGGACAATCTTCTTATGCAGGAAAGCACCGCTCCTATTTATAGCTCGCTGATTGCTGAATGAATACAGGTGCACTCTCTGGACCTCGCCTGGAGGTAACAGCCACGCCCCTCGCCAGTGCCTGCAATGAATGGAGCGAGAGAGAGGGAGAGAGAGAGAGAGAGAGAGAGAGTGAGTGAGTGAGTGAGTTCATGCCCCAGCAAGCACAGACCGTAACACCATTGGCACAGTGGGCTTTTCAGATGATTAATTGGTCGAGTGCTGTATTTTAATCAAGAACATCAGATGTGGAAGTGCATACTGGCATTTTAACACAGCACTTTTATCTGACCAAGATTTTTGAGAACATTTTTACTGGGGTTTTTTTTTTCTTTAATGATTTTATACAAACAAAGTCCGGTTTTAGTTCTTTGCAGCAATGGTGGGACATTGGAGAAAGTAAAATTAAATCTCTGTGCCTGCAATACACTTGCAATGTCTCCAGGGACTTAAGGATTTGGAGAGAGAGAGAGATAGTGGATTTGCAAACTTTAGCAGGCTCAACAGGAGAAAGAAGACATTTTGAAGGCTTCAAAAATCCAAAAATTGCGTTTTAGCTGACTTGCTGGTTGTCACCACCAGATGCACTGTGGTACGCAGTCTGTTTCAAAACGTTACTCTGATGGATGCTCCCTCTCTTTTTTTTTTTTTTAAGCTGGAAAGGAAAACAGGCTGAGGAGGCTTATACACTGCCTAAACGGCTGCTGCTGGACGCTGCAGAAATTTGCAGGTACAGCAGGTTTCTATGATGAATTGTATCAATGTGAATATTCTGAGAAATCAAAAACATTTCATACGTTCCTCACTGGTCTGCCAAAGGTGTCAGAAGATGCTAACAGTAGGTAGAGTCTGACATCTCCCCACAGGAACTGTTGGTGGTGCTACAGAGCTTCAAATTGGGGAAAGCCCCAGGTATGGATCGCCTGCCAGCTAACTTCTATAAAACCTTCTGGACAATGATTGGTGAGGACCTGCTGAATGTTTTCACGGACAGGCTGATGAAAGGCCAGGTTGCCCCCTATTGGGCATGCTGTCCACCCTCACAATAGAACTGCTTTTACACTGACTCGGATCATCTCTCTCTGGTGTTAATGTTCCGAACTGTGATTCAATTTTTAAACTGCCTGCATATGGAGACGATCTTGTTATTGCTGTAAAGAACCAGAGTTATATATATATATATATATATATATATATATATATATATATATATATATATATATATATCACTTCAGCAAAGGTAAACTGGGAAATATGTTAAGGTGGGAGCGAGCTGAAGGATGTCGTCCTGCCTGGCGTTCTCACCTGGAAAAGAGGTGGGATCAAGTACCTGGGGGTTTACCTTGGCGACCAAAACACTGTAAATAAGAATTGGGAAATGTTTTGGAGAAAGTGGAAGAGAGGCTCAAAAAATGGAAATGGATTTTTCCAAAAACGTCTTTTAAAGGTTGTCTTTTCATTATCAATTATTGAGTTGCTTCCATGTTGTGGCGGCATCTTTCGTGTATAGATTTCCCTGTGACCCTACTCGCAAAAGCCCAGGCAGAGATCATCAAATGCTTCTGGGACCAGCTGCATTGAGTCCCACAGAGTGTCCTCTTCCTCCACAAAGAAGAGGGGGGAGGGCATGGTCTTGTACAGCTGGCCAGCAGGGGAGCAATCTTTCGGCTCCAGTTCATTCAGAGACTGTTGACTGGACCAAATGATTTGGTGTGGCTCTGTGCTGGGAACAGGGTCTGCAGGACTCTCTGTTTTTAGTGGACTTATAAAAAGACAACCTGAGAGTCTTTCCAAGATTTTACCAGCACCTTTTTAACATCTGGGGACTTTTTTAAAAGAAAAGATCACAGACACACATCTCACCGTTCTGGATTCTAAAAGAACCTGTTGTTTATGGAACTCATTTTAATGTGCGACAGACTGCTGGTCCATCTGTCACAGAGAAGTTTGTAGCAGCACACATCAGCACACTGGGTCGCTTGCTTGACCTGTGTGGTCCACACCTGGAGGATGCCGCTGCTCTCTCTACTGCTGTCGGTATCTGTTCAGTGAGACTTTTAAGAAACATGCTGAGGGTCTGGAAGGACCAGTTGTCCCTGGTTGAACACCCCAACATTGTCTCCCAAACCAACAGTGTTTTACCCCTCGGAGACACAGATCCCATTCCTGTGGAGAGCCTTGCTCAGGATTTTAAAGACTGTTCTGGTTGATTTTTAGAACATGATGTGTCAAGACCTATACATCTATGTAACACTTCATTTAAAACAATGTACAAACTGATGGTGAAAATGATCAATAGAGATAAACTAAAAGGTCGGATTGACACAACATGGAGGGTCCACCTGGGTTTAAAACCAGAAGTAGACCCTTCATGGAAAATACTGTATAAACCACTCTTAACAAAAAGGGTTTGAGACTTACAGTGGAAGGTTTTACTTGGAGCTTTTATTGTAAATGGTTCTGTGTCTATCTTAAATCCAGGTGTCCATGAAAAATGTTCATTCTGTTCCCTCAGAGAGACCGTGTTCCACTGTTTCCTGGACTGCAACTGGCTGCAGTCTCTGTTCAGGTGATTAGAGGTTGTTCTGTATGTATGGAGTGGTTTTTAGAAAACACATGTTCATTCTGGGTTTAAGGTCCCAACAAAAACAGAAGGCTCAGTGTCAGCTGTTCAACTTTTTGTTAGGTCAATCAAAACTGACCCACTCCAAATTATCTTGACAAATATCAACAACATTCAAAAGAGCCAGGGTTTTACCCATCTTAAAGAAACCCTTTCTGGATCCATTGGACATTAGCAACTATAGGCCGGTATCACTTATTTCTTTTCTTTTTAAAATTCTCGAACACACGGTTGTGACGGTGACCCTAATCAATCTGGCTTCAAAGCAACACATTCCACAGAGACTGCATTCTTAGCTGTTATAGAGAATCTACATGCTACAAGATCAGCCAAGATGTCATTAGCCCTCATCCTGCTCAATGTTCCAGCAGCATTTGACATCATCAACCACAAGACTCTCTTGTCCACCCTTAGGAGTCTAGGAATTTGTGGTGTAGCATGGCAGTGGTTTGCTTATTACCTTGAGGGTCAATCATATGAGATTAAATGGAGGGGATCCACCTCTTCTCCATGCTGACTTTCCACTGGTGTTCCCCAGGGCTCAGTTCTTGGTCTCCTGTTCTCTCTTTATACAAAGTCCCTTGGTGATGTTATATTCTCACATGGGTTCTCGGATCACTGCTATGCAGATGACACTCAACTTGTTCTCTCTTTTCCTACATCAGATACTGATGTTTCTGCCCAGATCTCTGCATGCCTGGCAAGTATCTTCTCATGGATGGCTGAACTTTAATCCCAGCAAGACTGAATTGCTGTTCCTCCCAGCTGACTCATCCCCACATCATGATCTTGCAATCTCCTTGTAAAATGCTGTGATCGCTTGTTCAGGCACTGCACAAAGCCTTGATAAGTGCCTATCCTTCTCTTCTCATATCACCAATCTGTCTCGATCATGTGGATTTTTCCTCTTTAATATCCAAAGGATTCGTCCTTTTTTTTTTCAGGATGACCACTCAGATACTTGTTCAATCCTTTGTCATCTCAAGACTAGGTTACTGCAACTCACTCCTGGCAGGTCTACCCTTCAGCGCTATTCGACCTCTTCAAATAATCCAGAATGCAGTTGCACAGCTTGTTTTCAACCTTCACAAATTTTACCACACCAGACCATTGCTACAGTGTCTTCACTGGCTACCTGTAGCTGCTTGCATTGTTGCTAAAACACTAATGCTTGCCTACAAAGTCAAAAATGGACCTGCACCATCTTACCTCAAAACACTTATCACACCTTACACTGCACCAGGGTCTATCAGATCCTCTGACACTGCAAAACTGATCCCTCTCTGCACCAAGCAACAACGGTAAAATGCATCTAAACCAGTGCTTCTCAAATAGTGGGTGCAGTGTGATTGTTGGGGGGGGGGTACGTATGACCCTGTGGAACATGCTTTTTTTGCCATGCTGTACTAGAATTAAGTGTAATTGCACTTCAACTCCAGTAGTTGGCAGTGTCACTTTTATTGTTGTGCGATGGTGCAGGGGAAAAAAGCACTGAGCAAACGATATGAAGTGCAGTAAACAACCCCTCAAGAAATAACATGAAAAAATTTCTAACAGGAACGAGGAGAATGGTGGAGAAAGACGAAGATATTGAGACATAAGTTGAAGGAGTTTAAATAAGCATGTTTTTTTAATTCGGGCAGATTGGTGCACTTTAAATCTTTTTCTTATTCATTCATTCATCGTCTTTCGCTTCTTCTGGGATCAGGTCACGGGGGCAGAAACCTAAGCAAAGAGGCCCAGACATCCCTCTCCCCAGCTACTTCCTCCAGCTCTTCCGGGGGACACAGAGGCTTTCCCAGACAAGCCGAGTGACATAGTTCCTCCAGCATGTTCTAGGTCAACCCCGGGGTGTCTTCCCGATTGGACATGCCCAAAACACCACACCAAGGAAGCATTCGGGAGGCATTATAACCAGAAGCCCGAGCCACCTCAACTGGCCCCTCTCAATGCAGAGGACCAGTGGATCTACTCCGAGCGATCGAATGGCCCGTAGCAACAGGTCAGAAACGCCATACTCCCGGAGTGCGCCCTACAAGATAGCCCAAGGGACACAGTCGAAAGCCTTCTCCAAATCCACAAAACACATGTGGACAGATTGGGCAAACTCCCATGCCTCCTCCAAGATCTTGTGGCGCGTATAGAGTTGGTCAAGAGTGCTACAGCCAGGAAAAAAACCACATTGTTCCTCCTGAATCTGAGGTCCAACTATTGGTCAGATCCTCCTCTACAGTTCCCTACAGAGACCTTCCCGGGTAGGCTGAGGAGTGTGATTCCCCTATAATTGGAACACACCTTCCGGTTCCCATTTTTAAAAAGGGAGACTACCACCCCGGTTTGCCAATCCAGAGGTACAGCCCCCAATGACCACGTGACGTTGCAGAGATATGTCACCCAAGACAGTCCTACAGCATCCAGAGCCCTGAGATATTCAGGGTGGATCTCATCCAACCACCGGAGCCCGACCATTGAGGAGCTTTTTGACTACCTCAGTGACCTCCACTCCAGTGATGGGCAGACCCCGCCCAAACCCCCAGGGTCTTCCTCCTCCATGGAGTTTGTGTTGGTGGGATTGAGGATGTCCTCAAAGTATTCCCTCCACCTCCCGACGACATTCCCAGTCAAGGTGAGCAGCTCCCCACATCCACTGTAAACAGTGTTTGTGGAGAATTGCTTCCCCCTCCTGAGGCGTCGGATGGTGGTCCAGAACCTTTTTGAGGCCAGTCGATAATCACTCTCCAGGCCCTCACCAAACATCTCCCATGCCAGAGATTTCACATCAACAGCTTCGGCTGCAGCATGTTTAGCCTGCCGGTACCTGTCTGCTACCTCAGGAGTCCCACAGGCCAGTAAGACCCGATAGGCCTCCTTCTTCAGCTGGACAGCCCCCATCACCACAGGTATCCACTAACGAGTTCAGGGGTTACCACCACGACAAGCATCGACGACCTTCCGACCACAGCTATGGGCTGTTGCCTCAGCAATGGAAGCACGAATCCTGGGTGTAACTCTGCCGGAAGTGGGAGTTAAAGGTTTCTCGGACAGGATACTTCACCATATATTCCCAGCAGACCCTAATTACACACATGGGCCTGCCAGGTCTGGAAGGCAGCCTCCCCCACCATCGACGCCAGCTCACCACCAGGTGGTGATTGGTTGACAGCTCAGCTCCTCTCTTCACCCGAGTGTCTAGAACAGGGGTGTCAAACTTGTGCCAGAAAGGGCCATGTGGCTGCTGGTTTTTGTTTCAACCAAGCAGCAGCACACCTGACTTTGCTCATTTAATCAACTGAGTTGAGTGTTCAGGCAGTTGATTGGTCAGTCTCTGTACAGAGCACACAGATTGACCAATCAGCGGCCTGAAGGCCGGTAGGCTCAGGTATAAAAACCCAAACAGTTAATCAAGTATCAATCAAAGTACACACTAATATATGTTGGTCTGCCTTTATGCTTGTTTACAGCACATAATCAACTTAAAAAGTTTTTAAAAAGTTTAGAAACTTAACATTTATTTCCATCCAGTGTCAGGTTAATCTCTCACCAATGTCTTGAATCAATGAGGGAAAAACTGAACCACTCCATAAAGTCTTCTCCAGCACATTATGAAAACTTTCAATGGGGTTAAAGTCAAGACTCTTGGGTGCCAATACATGTGTGAAAATGATACCTCATGCTCCCTGAATCCGTCTTTCATTGTTTGAGTTCTCATTTTATGTCTGTACCATCATGGAAGAAAAAGCGCACGGATGTGATACCCTGCTCATTCAGTACATTAAGTTCATCAGCTGCTTTATTTTATTGCCACTTTAATGTTGCTGAGCCTCGACCTGACCAACTGAAGCAACAATGCCAAATGATGCACTCCCATGAAAATTTTAGAGTGTGAGACCTTTTGTCATTTTGTGTATATTTTCTATTTACAAAATTTTCCTGAAATAACAAATAAGCCGCTTAATAGTGCAATGTCACCTACAGCACCGACTAAAACCTTTAGTACTGTACTGAACACATAATTTGGGTGAAAATGAAAAGCCTAGATGATAATTAAACACTATCTTCTTCTTTTCCTTTCGGCTTTTCCCTTCAGGGGTCGCCACAGCGAATCATCTGCCTCCATCTCACCCTATCCTTTGCATCTTCTTCTCCTACACCAACGACCTTCATGTTCTCCTTCACCACATTCATGAATCGTCTCTTTGGTCTTCCTCTAGGCCTTCTGCCTGGTAGTTCCAGCCTCAGCATCCTATTACCAATATACTCACTATCCCTCCTCTGTACATGTCCAAACCATCTCAATCTAGCCTCTCTGACTTTGTCTCCAAAATGTCTTACATGTGCTGTCCCTCTGATGTGCGCATTCCTAATCCTATCCATCCTCATTACTCCCAAAGAGAACCTCAACATTTTCATCTCTGCTACCTCCAGCTCTGCCTCCTGTCTTTTCCCCAGGGCCACTGTTTCTAAACCATACAACATCGTTGGCCTCAACACCGTCTTGTACACTTTTCCTTTCATTCTTGCCGATACCCTCCTATCACACATCACACCGGACACTTTTCTCCAACCATTCCAACCTGCTTGCACATGCTTCTTGACTTCTTTTCCACACTCTCCATTGCTCTGGATTGTTGAGCCTAAGTACTTAAAATCCTCCACCTTTCTTATCTCTGCTCCCTGTAATCTCACTGTTCCTCTTGGGTCCTTGTCATTCATGCACATGTATTCTGTCTTACTGAGGCTAATCTTCATTCCCCTCCTTTCCAGGGCATACCTCCACCTCTCTAGATTTTCCTGCACTTGTTCTCTGCTCTCACTACAGATCACAATGTCGTCTGCAAACATCATAGTCAATGGGGAATCTTGTCTAACCTCGTCTGTCAGCCTGTCCATCACTATAGCAAACAAGAAGGGGCTGAGAGCTGACCCTTGATGCAGTCCCACCTCCACCTTGAACTCTTCTGTCACACCGACAGCACACCTCACCACTGTCTTACATCTCTCATACATGTCCTGCACCACTCTAACATACCTCTCTGCCACTCCAGACTTCCTCATACAATACCAAAGTTCTTCTATTGGCATTCTGTCATATGCTTTCTTCAGATCCACAAAGGCACAATGCAGCTCCCTCTGACCTTCTCTGTACTTCTCCATTAACATCCTCAAGGCAAACACTGCATCTGTGGTGCTCTTTCTTGGCATGAAACCAAACTGTTGTTCACAAATTCTGACCTCTGCCCTTAGTCTAGCTTCCAGTATTCTTTCCCATAACTTCATCGTATGGCTCATCAACTTTATCCTTCTGTAGTTGCCACAACTCTGCACGTCTCCCATGTTCTTAAAAATGGGCACCAGCACACTTCTCCTCCATTCCTCTGGCATCCTCTCACTCTCTAAGACCTTGTTAAATGTTCTTGTCAGAAAATCTACTGCTACCTCTCCTAGACACTTCCATACCTCCACCGGTATGTCATCAGGGCCAACTGCCTTTCCATTCTTCATCCTCTTCAATGCCCTCCTCACTTCACCCTTACTAATCTTTGCTACTTCCTGGTCCTCAACGGTCACCTCTTCTACTCTTTTTTTCTCTCTCATTTGTCTCATTCATCAGCTCTTCAAAGTATTCTTTCCATCTTCCCAGCACACATCTGTCATCAGTCAATATATTTCCCTCTCTGTCCTTTATCAATCTAACTTGCTGCACGTCCTTCCCATCTCTATTTCTCTGCTGTGCCAACCTGTATAAATCATTTTCTCCCTCTTTACTTTCCAACCGAGCATACAAGTCATCAAACGCGCTCTGTTTGGCCTTTGACACTGCTACCTTTACCTTACGCTGTGTCTCCCTGTAATCCTGTTTACTCTCTTCGGTTTTCTCAATGTCCCACTTCTTCTTAGCTAACCTCTTCCTTTGTACACACTCCTTCACTTCCTCATTCCACCACCAAGTCTCCTTATCTCCTGTCCTGCCAGATGACACACCAAGTATTCTCCTACCGGTCTCCCTGATCACATTAGCTGTAGTTGTCCAGTCATCTGGAAGCACTTCCTGACCACCCAAAGCCATTTTCAACTCCTCCTTGAAGACAACCCGACACTCTTCCTTTTTCAACTTCCACCACTTTGTCTTCTGCTCTGCCTTTGCCTTCTTCACCTTCCTCACCATCAGCATCATCCTGCACACCACCATCCTATGCTGTTTGGCAACACTCTCACCCGCTACTACTTTGCAGTCACTGACTTCCTTTAAATTACATCGCCTGCACAAGATGTAGTCTACCTGTGTGCTCCTATAAGTCACCCTATGCTCCTCTCTCTTCTGGAAGAAAGTATTCACCACAGCCATTTCCATCCTTTTTGCAAAATCTACCAACATCTGTCCTTCTGCGTTCCTGTCCTGGATACCAAACCTGCCCATCACTTCCTCGTCCCCTCTGTTTCCTGCACCAACATGTCCATTGAAGTCTGCCCCAATGACCACTCTTTCACCTCTGAGTGTACTCTGCATCACTTCATCTAACCCCCTCCAGAATCTTCCCTTCTCTTCTCGCTCACATCCTGTCTGTGGGGCATAAGCATTAACAACATTGACCATCACACCTTCAATTTCTCACTTGAGACTCATCACTCTGTCTGACACTCTTTTCACTTCTAGAACATTCCTGACAAACTCCTCCTTCAAGATGACTCCGACTCCATTTCTCTTCCCATCCACACCATGATAAAACAGCTTAAACCCTGCTCCTATGCTTCTCGCCTTGCTACCTTTCCACCTGGTCTCCTGAACACACAGTATGTCCACCTTCTTCCTCTGCATCATGTCAGCCTGCTCTCTACCTTTTCCTGCCATAGTTCCAACATTCAAAGTCCCTACTTTCAGTCCTAGACTCACGCCTTTCCTCTTCTCTCTTTGGCAACGGACACGCCTCCCGCCTCTCCTTCTTCGACGTCTTTCGTCCAATTTCCATCAGCACCCTGTTGGTTGACGGCACTGATGGCGGTTGTTGTTAACCCGGGCCTCGACCGATCCGGTATGTCATTCTTTCTTGTGATTCGCATAGTTTATTTGGCATTTGTTTTACGCCGGATGCCCTTCCTGACGCAACCCTCTGCATTTATCCGGGCTTGGGACTGGCGTGAGGGAGAGACTCACCCCCCCCCCCCCCCCCCCCCGGCTGCATTATAATTAAACACTATATAGTGCACATATTTAAAAGGAATATACTGTAGTCCTGTCTAATGGGCCACCACTACTTGGTTTGTGTTTTTTTCTAATACTGTATATATTAAGTGTGATAATTTTTATAGGACTTTGAGGATTCAAGACCTGAATTTCAGAGACTCAACTGGTTACCAAAAAAAGAAATATATAGCAATCAAAAAACTTAAAACTGGTGAATATACCATAATTACTTTCCTAAATTACTGATAGTTTTTTTAGAACCATGTACCAGAATGCAATGCTAGAAATACTTGCACAGGTTTTATCCCAATACTCCGGTTTCCTCCGCACAGTAGGCTGAGTGGCGGTTCCAAATCACCCCTAGGAGTGAGTGTGAATGGTTATGTGATTGTTGGCCTTGTGATAGCCTGGAGAACTGTGCAGTTTGTACTTCACCCTCGTCCCGAGTTGGCTGAGATGGGCACCAGCCTCCCTGAGTCCCTAATTAGGATTAATCGGTTTAGAGGATGAATGCGTGCGAATCATTCACTGTGGCGACCCCTGAAAAAGAGAAAAAGCCGAAAGGAGATCTCTCTCTCTCTCTCTTAGAGAATGAATGAATATTAAACAGTATTTCTGTAAATATGCTCAATCTGTTTATTTTACACAGGATGAAGTTAATACACTGTACATTCCTCATATCCGAGTCTCTATCGGTTCTCTAAACATCTTAAAAACCCTGGCACAAACCTCTGCTGCCATCAGGTAGACAAACTGGTGAACTACAGCTTTGTGAAATGTTTTGTTTCAGTACATACTACAAACAATACAAATGTCTTGAAATTAAAAATGTTATGTGTAGTGACCATGCTAAAAATGTAAAGGATTCATGAAGGAACAGGGCCATGTCCAGCTAATACTGGAAATCTCATACATATACTTTGCATTTATGGATCTAATCCAGTGGTTCATAACCTTGTTGGAGGTACTGAACCCCACCAGTTTCATATGCTTATTCACCAAACCCTTCTTTATTGAAAAATAAAATGTGATTTTTTTTTTTCAAGACAGGTTTTAACTGGGGCACCAAACCGAACTGTGCATTTCCATCACTGTGTTCAAAGAACAAAATCAATACAACTACTTATATTTTTATGTGAGGTGTGCATCCGAGTGCGTGCACACGCATCTATGTGCACGCGTGCGTCTGTATTTGTGTGTATTTATATTTTATTTACATATTATGCATTAGTTTTGAATGTTTAATTGTTATTATAAGCATTTATAGCACTGAATATGTATTTATTGATATGTATGTATATGTCAGTCAGCAGGGAGATGATCCTACTTCGCAAATCAGGCAGATAGGAAGCTGAATAGCAATGCAGCCGTGAGGGAGGGGCACAAGCCAGTGTCTCTCCCTTACGCTGGTCCCAAGCCCGGATAAATGCAGAGCGTTGCGTCAGGAAGGGCTTACTTTCAGTCCGGACTTTGAATGTTGGAACTATGGCAGGAAAAGGTAGAGACCTGGCTGACATGATGCAGAGTAGGAAGGTGGACATGCTATATGTTCAGGAGACCAGGTGGAAAGGTAGCAAGGCGAGAAGCTTAGGAACAGGGTTTAAACTGTTTTTTCATGTTGTGGATGGGAAGAGAAATGGAGTAGGAGTCATCTTGAAGGAAGGGTTTGTCAGGAATGTTCTAGAAGTGAAAAGAGTGTCAGACAGAGTGATGAGTCTCAAGTGAGAAATTGAAGGTGTGATGTTCAATGTTGTTAGTGCTTATGCCCCACAGGCAGGATGTGAGCTAGAAGAGAAGGAGAGATTCTGGAGTGAGTTAGATGAAGTGATGCAGAGTACCCCCAGAGGTGAAAGAGTGGTCATTGGGGCAGACTTCAGTGGACATGTTGGTGCAGGAAACAGAGGGGACGAGGAAGTGATGGGCAGGTTTGGTATCCAGGACAGGAACGCAGAAGGACAGATGTTGGTAAATTTTGCAAAAAGAATGGAAATGGCTGTGGTAAATATTTTCTTCCAGAAGAGACAGGAGCATAGGTTGACTTATAAAAGCAGAGGTAGGAGCACACAGGTACACTACATCTTGTGTAGGGGATGTAATTTGAAGGAAGTCAGTGACTGCAAAGTAGTAGTGGGTGAGAGTGTTGCCAAACAGCATAGAATAGTTGTGTGCAGGATGACACTGATGGTGAGGAAGGTGAAGAAGGCAAAGGCAGAGCAGAAGACAAACTGGTGGAAGCTGAAAAAGGAAGAGGGTCGTGTTGTCTTCAAGGAGGAGTTGAAAATGGCTTTGGGTGGTCAGGAAGTGCTTCCAGATGACTGGATAGCTACAGCTAATGTGATCAGGGAGACAGGTAGGAGAATACTTGGTGTGTCATCTGGCAGGACAGGAGATAAGGAGACTTGGTGGTGGAATGAGGAAGTGAAGGAGTGTGTACAAAAGAAGAGGCTAGCTAAGAAGTTGGACATAGAGAGGACTGAAGAGAGTAAACAGGAGTACAGGGAGACACAGTGTAAGGCAAAGATAGCGGTGTTGTGGTGGGAGTGTTTACGTAGGACCCAAGGATGCAGGAGACCGAAGGAGGGTTCAACGATTTATTAAAATGTTCATAACTGGACATCGCTAGAAAATGCAGAATGGCGGGAACTGGACGTGCACAAAGCGCGGGCCAGGGATCAGAGAAAACGTTGAGGAACAGAGTCACTGGAATCAATCTTCTGACAGTCGAGGGAAGCATGCCGCTCCCATTTATAGCTGGCTGCCACTGATTGCCGATTAGGACCAGGTGTGCTTCACTCCGAAATTCCTCTACCGGTGACCGCCACTCCCCTCGCCCGCACCTGCAATGAACTGAGGAAAGTTTAGTGTCTCCAGCAAAGCACAGACCATGACAGTACCCCCTCCTTTAAGGGGCGCCATCTGGTGCCCGACCAGGCTTGTCCGGGAACTGGCGATAGAACTCCTCTAACAGGTCCAGGATTAGGGAGCGGGGAATCCATGACCGCTCTTCGGGACCATACCCCTCCCAGTCCACTAAATACTGGAAGCCTCGGCCCCGCCTGCGCACATTGAGGATCTTGTTGACCGTGCATGCGGGGGTAAGGAGCGAGCCCGGTCCTTGCTGAAGACTTCTTGCAGATCGTGATATTCCTCGGGCATGCCGGCAAAGTCCAGATCCTCCAGGTCGATTGGGGTTCGTGATGCTTGGGAGGGGACGGCTGCCATTAGGCAGTGCTGCAGACAGTAGTCGCTCCAGCCACGTATGGGAAGGGTGTGCCCGTCTATGTAGGGATTGTGGGTCTGCAACCAGGGCCATCCCAGCACTAGGGGGGGGAGAGAGAGGCAGGGAGAACAAATAGTTCCAGGTATTCTTGGTGATTACCGGATAACGTGAGCTTCACTGGTCTGGTCTTGTGCGTGACACAGGCAATGCGTTGGCCATCTATGGCCACCACCTCCTTGGGAGTATCGAGTGCCTCCACAGGGAGCGCGTGGAGCTCAACCATCTCCGGATTGATAAAGTTCGCGTCAGCTCCTGAGTCAATGAATACATCTACAAGGATGAGAGTGTTTTGCAGAGTGTAGCATACCTTGAACTCGTAGGCGCTTCCCGGGGGTCGTGGAGGATCCTCGCATCGCTGGAGGGCTCTGCCGCGTGGGGCATTGGGCAAGGTAATGGCCCCTTACCGGCGCGGTAGATGCAGAGACCGTCGTCCGGCCGCCGTTGCCTCTCTTCGGCTGTCAGTCGGGTGCGGTTCACCTGCATGGGCTCTGGGTCATCATTATCCCTCAGGGAAGGGAGTGGTGAGTGCGTTCAAGGTGGGGTCCACTTCCGGGATCTATCCCTCTCCCTCAGCTGGTTGTCCAATCTCGTGGACAAGGCGATTAATCCCTCCAGCGTGATCGTCTCGTCTCGGGCCGCGAGCTTATCTTTCAGTCGTTCATTGAGCCCTTGCAGGAAGGCCCCCCGAAGTGCGGGGTCGTTCCAGCTGCTCTCGATGGAGAGAATCCGGAATCGGATGGCGTATTCTGACATCGACTGTGCGCTTTGCCGGATTCGGAGGAGCTGGGAGCTGGCCTCCTCACCTTTCATCAGATGATCAAACATCTTCAGTTCTTACATGAACCGTTCGGCCTGGGAGCATTATTCCGGGTTGTGGGTAGCAACTGCCAATGCCTGGGACGAGGCTTGCTCCGTAAGTAAGCTCATGATGAAAGCGGTTCTTGCTTGATCTGTGGCGTATGTGAGCGGCTGCTGGCTGAAAACGAGTGAGCACTGGTGGAGGAACTGTGCGCAGGAGCCGATCACGCCCAAATACCTGGCTGGTGTGGGGATGAGTGGTTCTCGGTGCACGGGGAGTAACGCTGGTGCTGCTGCCGAAACGGAGGGTGAAGGGTGCGGGGACGGGGTCGTGGCAGCGAGATGAGCGGCGACGGCGTCCATCCTTCCACCGAGCTGCGCCAAGCTGATGGTGATGTGCTGGAGGGTATCCACCATTTGGTGCAGGGTAGAGTGGTGTTGTCCCAACAGGGCTCCCTGGTCGGAAAAGGCTTGCCGGAGCTGAGCAGTCTCCGCTGGGTCCATGTTTAGGTCAGAAGATTCTGTCGTGGTGGGAGTGTTTGCGTAGTACCCAAGGATGCAGGAGACCGAGGAAGATTCAACGATTTATTAAACGTTCAGAACTGGAAATCACTAGAAAACGCAGAATGGCAGGAACTGGACGTCCACGAAGCGCGGGCCAGGGATCAGAGAAAACTTCGAGGAACAGAGTCACTGGAATCAATCTTCTGACAGCGGAGGGAAGCATGCTGCTCCCATTTATAGCTGGCTGCCACTGATTGCCGATTAGGACCAGGTGCGCTCTGCTCTGAAACTCTTCTACCAGCGACCGCCACGCCCCTCGCCCGCACCGGCAAAGAACTGAGGAAAGGTTAATGTCTCCAGCCAGCACAGACCATGACAATGGGAAGTATGTGCAGCAAGTTAGAGTGATTGAGGACAGAGAGGGAAATGTATTGACTGATGACAGAAGTGTGCTGGAAAGATGGAAAGAGTACTTTGAAGAGCTGATGAATGAGGAAAATGAGAGAGAAAAAAGAGTAGAAGAGGTGACTGTTGAGGACCAGGAAGTAGCAAAGATTAGTAAGGATGAAGTGAGGAGGGCATTGAAGAGGATGAAGAATGGAAAGGCAGTTGGTCCTGATGACATACCGGTGGAGGTATGGAAGTGTCTAGGAGAGGTAGCAGTAGATTTCTTGACAAGAACATTCAACAAGGTCTTAGAGAGTGAGAGGATGCCAGAGGAATGGAAGAGAAGTGTGATGGTGCCCATTTTTAAGAACAAGGGAGATGTGCAGAGTTGTGGCAACTACAGAGGGATAAAGTTGATGAGCCATACGATGAACTAATGGGAAAGAATACTGGAAGCTATACTAAGGGCAGAGGTCAGCATTTTTAAACAACAGTTTGGTTTCATGCCAAGAAAGAGCACCACAGATGCAGTGTTTGCTTTGAGGATGTTAAGAGAGAAATACAGAGAAGGTCGGAAGGAGCTGCATTGTGCCTTTGTGGATCTGGAGAAAGCATATGACAGGGTGCCGAGAGAGGAACTGCTTTATTGCATGAGGAAGTCTGGAGTGGCAGAGAAATATGTTAGAGTGGTGCAGGACATGTCGGAGAGATGTAAGACAGTGGTGAGGTGTGCTGTCGGTGTGACAAGATTCCCCATGGACTATGATGTTTGCAGATTACATTGTGATCTGCAGTGAGAGCAGAGAACAAGTGCAGAAAAATCTAGAATGGTGGAGGTATGCCCTAGAAAGGAGAGGAATGAAGGTTAGCCTCAGTAAGACAGAAAACATGTGTATGAATAACAAGAACCCAAGAGGAACGGTGAGATTACAGGGAGCAGAGATAAAGAAGGTGTTTTTAAGTACTTAGGCTCAACAATCCAGAGCAATAGAGAGTGTGGAAAAGATGTGAAGAAGCATGTGCAGGCTGTACAAGACGGTGTTGAGGCCAGCGATGTTGTATGGTTTAGAAACGGTGGCCCTGGGGAAAAGACAGGAGGTTGAGCTGGAGGTAACAGAGATGTAAATGTTGAGGTTCTCTTTGGGAGTAACGAGGATGGATAGGATCAGGAATGAGCACATCAGAGGGACAGTTCATGTAAGACGTTTTGGAGACAAAGTCAGAGAGGATAGATTGAGATGGTTTGGACATGTACAGAGGGGGGATAGTGAGTATATTGATAGTAGGATGCTGAGGTTGGAACTACCAGGCAGAAGGCCTAGAGGAAGACCAAAGAGACGATTCATGGACGTGGTGAAGGAGGACATGAAGGCAGTTGGTGTAAAAGAAGAAGATGCAGAGGATAGGGTGAGATGGAGGCAGATAATTCACTGTGGCGACCCCTGAAGGGAACAGCCGAAAGGGAAAGAAGAAGAAGGAAGCTGACTAGCATCACGTTCCCTTATGTTAATCCATGTTGTACATATTCATCAGACCACTTTCTTTTTTTGCTCAACATAGTAAGGATTAAAACGTTCAGAAAGAAATCACACGACATACCATCATGACAGTCACAAGTTGACTACTGAACACACCAAATTTCCTGCAGCACAGATTGGCCAAGCAATGTAGCGTGATCACCTGCAGCCAGTGATGGCCAAGCGGGGTGTGTCATCATGAATATGAGTCAGGTGTGTGTCTTGACCTCCGCCGAACCCCTGAGACTGACTCACCGAACCCCTAGGGTTCGATCAAACTCAGGTTAAGAACCACTGGTCTAATCACTGGCACATTTTCCATCTACCCTACTTCAAACTTGAATAAATATTTCCATGTCAAGTTTATTTGTGAATTAATGCATCAAAATCTTTAGTGCACACCTGGGAGATATTATCATATCAAAATATGTACACATGGTGAACACAGTTTTTGAAATAATTCAAATACAGTCGGCCCTCTATTTACGAAAACCTCTGAATATGAAAAATCGAGGTTACGAAAAACTTCTTCTTTTCCTTTTAGCTTTTTCCCTTTCTCGGGAGTCGTCACAGCGAATCATCTGATTCGCACATTTAATTTGGCATAGGTTTTTACATCGGATGCCCTTCCTGACACAACCCTTTAGCAAGGGACAGAAACACGCTGACGGCTTTGCAGCCTACTCTTTACGAAAGTCAGCAATGGTTCTTTTACATGCCTCTCACCATAGACAGTGAGAGACATGGCCGCCTTTGATAACCAGTGACAGTGACAACCCTGCACTGTTCCTATTTCTGCGAATGGGACAGAGTGCAACCCCGAGAAAAGACATCACCACATATGTCACTTCGGCATCAGCTTCAGGCTGAGCAGCAGGAAATGTACAGTGAAGAATAAAACTGTCTGAATAAGCACCAGATATAACATTCAAGTGTCATATAGAAAGAAAAAAACACACCAAGTAAAGTCAAAAAGGACTCGGTCTAGAATACTTCATCACTGCAATATCCTTTAACTAATCCAGTTCTCGGGTTACAAACAAATAAAAAGTTTAACTTGATTTTGGTGGCTTTTGGATAAATATGGGACCAACCACAAAGTACGTAGCATAAAACCTGGCAAAATTTACCCTTAACCCCCGAAAAACATTTTCCTAAATTTTTGTCCTCTGTATATGAAACAACTTCTTCTTACGAAAAGCACCAAACACGCCATTCAAACATTCAAACAATGTGCAAGTTGCTCTCTCATTGGCTGTCTCCCAACATCCAGCCCCGCTGGCCTCCCATTGGCCAGGAGGGAGCTGCACTGTACCCATTACTGTACCCATACTCCTTGTTTGTCACACGCGTGAAGGAGAGTTGAACAAGACTGTTAGCTCGTGAGTTTTTTGAGAGTGATCATTGCAGCGTTATATTTCGTTATCCATCATGGACCCCAAGAATGTGATTCCCGGTGACACAGAAAAGAAGTGGGCTCCACTATCAATCGAAGTGAAGCAGGAGATAATAAAAAAATACGAAAGTGGGATGCAGTTGAGCAAAATCGTAAAGCAGTATGGCTGAAACCCCTCTACAATCAGAATGATAATGAAGCAGAAGGAAACCTTAAAAGCGATGACCCCTTCAAAAGGTCTCTCTGTGATATCGAAAAAGAGGTCGTCACTGAACGACGAGATGGACAGACTGTTACTCCTTTGGCTAAAGGAAAAAGAAATTGCCAGAAATACAATGACGCACGCAAGTGACGCCACTGAAGGAGGGTGAGAGTTCTTTGGACCAGCAACCCCCAGACTTTAAAGCGTCGCATGGGTGGTTCGAGAGATTTAAAAAAAATTAAATAATTTTCTTTTACTTTTAACACATATTTCATACAAAATTGGTGTACTTTTATCATTTTTAAAAGGTTTATGGGGTAGTCTTGGGAGCCTTGGAATGAATCACAGGTTTTACATGTAAAATGCGCTTCTACTTACGAAAACTCAAGGTTACGAAAAAGGCGCTGGAACGGATTAATTTCATAAGTAGAGGGCCGACTGTATTTCCAAGTTTAAACCTTTTTCATGCTCAATTTTGTGACAAGAAAAATGTCATGATTTTCACTTACTGCTGATCCTCTGCTAAGGTCTCCAAAGGTCCAATAACCACCTGAATCGGAGCAGAGGTGCACCATGAACAACGGAATCTGTATGCGTGTGGCAAAATTAGTAAATAAGCACCAAACTAAAAACAGCATACTATACGTAACGTTTCCAGTCCATGTTACAAGGTGCATCTTGTGCTCCCACCGATCACTGATCTTCTTCTTGTCCTTTCAGCTTTTCCTTTCAGGGGTCACCGCAGCGAATCATCTGCCTCCATCCCACCCTATCCTCTGCATCTTTTTCTCTTACACCAACTGCCTTCACCTGGAGCCAGGCCTGGGGGAAGGGCTCAAAGGTGAGTTCTGGGTGGTTGGGCTTCTGCCCATGGAGTAAGGCCAGGCCCAGCCTGGAAAGAAGATGTGGGTCCACCCTCCCATGGACCTACCACCTGTGTGAGGAACTATAGGGGTCAGTGCACTGTGAGTTGGGTGGCTACCAAAGGCATGTGTTCTGTCAGTCCAATTAATTTCCAGTGAGGGTTAGAGCCCACCAAGGCTGTCCTTTGTCACAGATTCTGTTCATAATTTTTATTTCTAGGCGCAGCTACGGCATTGGGGGTTTCTGGTTTGGCTGCCAAAGAATCTCGTCTCTGTCTTTTATGGATGATACTGTTCTTTTGTCTTCATCAATCCAGGATCTCCAGTGCTCATTGAGGCAATTTGCAGCTGAGTGTGAAGCGGCTGGAATGAGAATCAACACCTCCAAGTTCAAGGCCATGGTTCTCAGCCAGAAAGGGGTTGAATGCACCCTCCAGGTCTGGAAAGAGGTCCTGCCCCAAGTGGTGGAGTTCAAGTATCTTGAGGTCTTGTTCATGAGTGAAGGAAGGATGGAGCAGGAAATCGACAGGTAGATCACTGCAGCCTCTGCTCAGAAGCAAAGCTTGCATCGGTTTGTCATAGTGAAGAGGGAGCTGAGCCGCAAAACAAAGCTCTCAATTTACCAGTCAAGCTATGTTCCAACTCTCACCTATGGTCACAAGCTTTGGGTAGCAACCGAAAGAAAAAGATTGCACACACAAGTGGCTGAAATAAGCTTCCATCACAGGATGGTAAGGCTCTCCCTTACAGATCAGTTCAGAAGCTCAGTCATCCAGGAGGAGTTCGGAGTAGAACCGCTGCTCCTCCACATTGAGAGGAGCCAGTAGAGTTGGCCCAAGCATCTGGTTAGAATGCCCCCGAACGTATCCCTGGTGTGTTGTTTCGGGTATGTCCCACGAAGAAGACACCCCAGGGTGAACCTAGAATGCGCTGCAGGGATTGTCTCTCGGCTGGTTTGGGAATGCCTTGGTGTCTCCCTGGTAGAGCTGGTGGAAGTGGTTGGGGCGAGCAACGTTCGGACCTCATTGCTCAGGCTGCTGCCCCCACGACCCGACCATGGATTAATCAGAGGAAGAAGATGGTGATGATGATGATAATTAGTAGAGCTGGGTATTGACTCGATTTTATGTATTGCGATATATTGCGATTTCTAGCATGTATTGCGATATTGCGATATGTATTGCGATATACTGCAAAAAGAATTTTCAATTAAAAGTGAGCCTGTTCCTGACAGGATTTATTCTTTATTTCAAAAAGAGAAATCAACAACACTAAAAATGTTGTTTTTAATCATTAAAATAAAAATTCTAAGGATCAGAAAAAATCTACTTCTGAAAATTTAATGTTTTAAACTTTGCAACAAACATTAACACTGAAATAGAACTGCATATTGAGCAAAATAAGCAATTTAAACATATTAAATACACATAAACATTAGAATAGTGTAATTGCATCTAGTGCTTTTATTAGCATATTGTGAAACCTTAATCATTAATGCATGTATATTCATTTTTTAAGGTGGGATTAAAGGTGGAGCATCATCCGCGCATGCGCATAACTGTATCATGCACGAATATACCTCATCAGACCTGTGACCCTATGAGCAGTAGATTGATTTATTTATATAGAACAATATTAAGATTACATGTATATATATTAATGCCATCATAGCGATGCTCAGGAAAGTCCATCAAACTTTAGGACTTTACAATCATAACATGCAATATCGTTTATACTAAAAATCACATTAATATGATCATTATGCTGGAAAGAAGTGGAATGCAATTTACCGGAATCTGGGACCGATTTGGAGCATGTTGAGCCTGAGGCTCAGTCCGCAAGTTGTGTGACGTCATTTTTTTCAGAGTCTACAGAGCTATTTATTTATTTATATTTATATATAGAGGTATACTTCACCCTACGTTGTTAATTGGTTCCAGGAGAGACGACTTAAGTCGAAAAACGCTTAAAAACGAATTAGCTTGTCTCTATGCTAGCCTAGGCTAGACTACACCAAATTTACTTGTCTAGACTAAACAGAAAATAACCATTCCTAGTTCTGTACCTTATTCATGAAAGCAATTTTCAATAAGGTTAATAATGTTGCGCCTGGAGCATATGCGTTGGACCCAAAGATGCATTTTTTAAATGTTTCTATACTTTTTTGAAAACCGATGTATAATCGAGAATGACTTAACTCGAAACGACTAAAGCTGAGATATACCTGTATTTTATTAAATATGTATATTTATAATGTATATTTATAAATATAATATATATAAACATACATTTATATTTATTTATTATAGAGTGACAGAGATATTGCCGCATTAATCAAAAAAAAAAAAACATGCATGGTTCATGGGAGCGCTTCTTTTGTTCATTTAAGAAATAAATGTTTACATGAAAATCTAGATGCAGTACGTCAGTAAATTTCTGAGCAATTAGCAACATGAACCGTGGTTTTGTTTTTAGCAGGAATTTCCGTATCCTGTACAAAAACAAATTCTGTTGGCTGAAGGCCTTCGTGACAATTCGCACTGCCCAATCACAGCATGGCTCTTATTATACTGGGCTCTCCACACACTGACTGACTGTAGATAAGAGAACCAAAACACGATTGTGTCAGGATTACATGCCTGGACCTCTGTGGTCACCATTTTTTTTTTCAACGAAACATTACTTCCAGTTCAATTAGTGGGAATAGCCAAAGTTTTTTTTTTTTACTGTTCCGAAGTTTTCCGAATGCATGTCAAAAAAACGTTTTTTGTTTCAGAGTATCGCAATACTTATTGTTTGCATGTTAGAACCGGTTTAAACCGATAAACCAGTTTTATTGCGCAGCTCTAATAATTAGTGTAATAAGATTGTAGCCCTCCTCTCCAATCCTAACAGTACCACTCATAAAAGCCAACATATGGATTAATGGATTTTGTAAAGGATGATGAAAGAAATTTTTGTAATTAGGCTAACAATGGGTATGATCAAACCACAAAGGACATGTTTTCCCAAGACACCCCCATTCTCGCCTTCAATGTCCCTAATGTGATGCAAATCAGCTTCAGTGAACCAGGAAAAGCTTTTTCTCAGTGGTTAATAATATGAAGGAGCAGGCATGAAGTGGAGCACACTCACTTACAACAAAACGGACAACTTTATCAGCTCTGTATTATAATACAGTGTTGTTGAATGTTTTAATGTGATTGGTCAAAACTCATTAGTTGATTTTTTGTGATATCCATGTGCCGAGAAGGCTAACAACCCATACCTGTAGTCAAATTTTCACATGGAAGAAGTTTTTAATATAAATCTTTAGTAGGAAGGCTGGAGCCTATCTTGGCTACTCTGGGTGCAGGCACGGTACGTCGTCTGTTTGCCAGACCATCACAGGGCCAACACAGACAAAGGTTAATTGGCTGTGAGGCAGACAATGCTAACCACGACATCACCAGCTTTAACAATTCTTTAACCACAACCTTGCTATTATATTTGTATGATATATTTGAAAACTTTTAAGCTATGTCTCATTTATTCATTCATTTTCTGAACAGCTTAATCCTAATTAGGGTTGTGGGGGAGGCTGGAGCCCATTTCAACCGACTCTGGGCAAGAGCAGAAAACACCCTGGACAGCTTGCCAGGACATCACACGGCAGAAATACGCTGACGGCTATGCAGCTACTCACGACAAAAGTCAGCAATGATTCTTTTAAAAGGAACCTCTCACTATAGACAGTGAAAAACATGATTGGCCTTTGATAACCCAGTTAGCTGCACTGGGGGACAGCAGTAAGAATTCATTGATAGTGGTTGCTTAAAGGCCCAACCTTTGGGTCAGTAATCCAGTACCCTACCACCGGATAAACACTGACCTGAGCTACATGTCTTGGGGGAAAAAAAATTAATACTTATAAACATACAGTATTTTGATGCTTTTACAAATAAGTATACTCACTCACTGCACCACTTAACCACTCCTACTATGGTCATGGGGAAGCTGAGGCCTAACTTAGCCAATGCCAGACCAATGCAGGGTACACCCTGAACAGCTTGCCTGACCTTTGCAACCCAAATACACACAACCATTCACACTTACACTCACAACTGGCTCACTCACGTCGCCTAATGTGCACATCTTTGGATTATTGGAGGAAACAGAAAACCAGAAAACGTAGCAGGAGGAACCAGAGAACGCAGAAAAAACCTATGCAAGCACAGAGAGAACATGCAAACTCAACAAAGATATGCCGTAGCTGAACCTGGTATTCGAACGCATGAACCCTGTTTCATCAACATGGTAGTTCTTACCCTACAAACTGAGAATCTGGACAGCTGAGTCACCAGGTATCTTCAAACAACGGCTGAAAACTTACCTTTTTCAGCAGTACTTAGATTAAGCACTATGCTGTATACAAACACACAGCGTGCAACACACACACACACACACACACACACACACACCACACATCTGACTTTGACTGATGGTATACTTAGTCTATGTTCTAACAAACCAGTACAAGGATATATTCACAGATAGAAACTTTAAAGCTCTTCTGTATGTTGCTCTGGATAAGAACGTCTGCGAAATGCTGTAAATGTAAATGTCAATATATTTTTGTCTTAAAGCTGTGACGTAATGAACTTTCAGCCGGACCCAGAAATACAGGAGACAGTGTGAGATGACACAGAGCTGATTTATTACTTAAAGGGGACGTACTCAAGCAGAATGCAAACACGGTAACTCTTGGAGATGAAGGGAAACACAATAAGCGTGAAGCACTGGGAACTAAGGCGTGGATAACTGGTCGAGCGCAGAGCAGGAACCAGGAGCCAGAGAGAACAGGGAAACTTAGACGTGAAGTGAAACAATCTTCTGACACCAAGATGAGCGCACTGCTTGTCTTTATAGCATGGTAAATTGACGAGTGGGATCAGGTGTGCGTTCTGCAATCTGCCCGCGTATGTCAGCCATGCCACTCCACTGGAGCCTGCAACTCATAACAGTACCCCCCCCCCCCCCCCCCAAGGAGCGCCACCATTCTTTTCTCAGAACCTACTGTAGAAATCTAACAGCAGGTCAGGGATCACGATCAGGGATCAAGGGATCCAGGAGCATTCCTCAGTCCCATACCCCTCCCAGTCCACCAGGTACTGGAAGCCGCGACCCCGCCTGCACACCTTGAGAATACGGTTGACCGTATAAGCCAGGTGTCCATCAACCAGCCGGGGGGGAGGGGGGGATCAGTAGGGGGATGAAAGGAGCTTTCTACCATGGGTTTCACCAGGGACATGTGGAACACTGGATGCACTTTGAGAACCACTGGGAGCTTCAACCTGAAGGCACTGGGGCTTATGATGCGCTCAATGGTATAAGGCCCGATGTACTTAGGAGCCATCTTTTTGGAATCAGCTTGAAGGGGCAGGTCTCTGGAGATGAGCCAAGCCTGTTGCTCAACTTTGTAGGCCGGTGCCAGTGTCTGGTGGTGATCGGTGATCCGCTGATTCCCGGGCTGCTGACTTCTCCAGGGCAGTGTGAGCTTCCTTCCAGTCCCGGCCTTCTCTGCAGAAGTGGGCCTGGACAGATGGGACAGCCACTTCGATCTCCTGACTGGGGAACAGAGGTGGTTGGAACCTGTTGAGTACCATGAAGGGAGACATACCCATGGCAGCGCAGACCAGGGAGCTATGGGAGTACGTACTCAATCCACGGTAGGTGTGTGGACCAGAAGGCTGAGAGGCAACGTAGCACAGGGAGGATTCCAGGCTCTGATTAGTTCGCGCCACTTGCCCGTTGGATTATAGGTGGTAACCAGAGGTCAGGCTGCTGGAAACTCCCAGGGTGTCACAAAACACCTTCCTGGATGCGAACTGGGGGCCTCGGTCAGAAACAATGTCCTGGGGGATGCCATGGAGGCAGAACACGTGTTGGACCAGCAGATCAGCTGTCTCCATAGCCGAGGGGAGCGTGGGTAGTGGGACAAAATGGACTGCCTTTGAGAAGTGGTCCACTAAGGTGAGGATGACAGTGTTGCCTTTGGATGGAGGTAGCCCAGTGATGAAGTATACAGCAATGTGTGACCAGGGCGATGATGTATGGGCAAGGGTTGGAGGAGACTTGCTGGTGCATGGTGGGAGGATTTGCTTTGGGCACAGGTGGCACAAGCTCTGATGAACTCCCTGGTGTTGGCTGTTATAGTTGGCCACCAGAAACGTTGTTGGAGGAGGAAAAGGATCCGGTGGACTCCGGGGTGGCAGGCCAATTTGGACACATGTCCCCACTGGAGTACTGGAGGGCTGGCCAGCGGAGGACCATGTAACGATCCCTGGGGACACTCTTTGGGTTCCTGTTCCCCTTGCTGTGTGCCCTGGACCAGGCACTCCACCTCCACCGGTCAGCTCCGAGCACACAGGAGACAGGCAGGATGGTTTCCATGGTGGTGTCTTCCTTTGGGGAGTATTGCCGAGAGAGTGTCAGGTTTAGTATTTAGTGAACCAGGACGGTAATGAGGGTAAAGTTGAACCTCCATAGGTAGGTTATAAAGCTTTTGAACCCCAGCTGAAATATTTAATTTCCTCTATTTCTGAACCTGTTTCCTTTATTTTGCCCATCATGCTTACCAGGAGTTCAATCTCTTTGCTGAATGGAGGTATGACAGATTCTTGTGGTTCGTCCAGACGATGAAGGGATGGGCTGCATTTTCCAGCCAGTGCTGCCAATCTTGGAGCGCCAGGACCGCTGTCAGCAGCTCACGGTTCCCCATGTTATAGTTTTGTTCTGCTGGGGACAGGCGATGGGAGAAGAATGCGCACGGGTGTAATTTCTGGTCCACAGGGGAGCACTGGGAGAGGACAGCGCCCACTCCCATTTCTGAGACGTCCACCTCTATCACGAACTGCCGTGTAGGGTCTGGATGGGTCAGAACGGGTGCATTGGTAAACCTAGTTTTCAACTGGTCAAAGGCTGTTTGTGCAGTAGGGGACCATTGGAAGGGTATCGTGATGGACGTTAGCTGTGTGAGGGGGCTGCTAGGCAGCTATAGTCCCAGATGAATCTTCTGTAGAAGTTTGCAAACCCCAGGAACCTCTGTAGTTCTTTGCGTGTTGTCGTAACTGGCCACTCTGCCACAGCTTTCACTTTCTCCGGATCCAGTTTTATCTGCCCCTTCTCCATGATATACCCCAGGAAAGATACTGTGGAGACATGAAATTCACACTTCCCTGCCTTGATGCACAACTTGTTCTCCAGCAGTAGATGAAGAACTGTTCTCACGTGAGAGGCATGTTCGTCATGAGTCTTCAAGAAGATCAGGAAGTCATCAAGGTACACAAAAACGAAGTTCCTGAGAACGTTATTGACGAATGCTTGAAAGACCGCAGGGGCATTAGTCAACCTGAAAGGCATCACCATATATTCAGAGTGCCTCAGGTGCATGTTAAAGGAGTCTTCCAGTTGTCACCATCCCAAATTCGGACTAAGCGGTACGCATTCCTAAAGTTCAATTTAGTGAAGATGGTGGCATCGTACAGAGGAGTAAAGGCTGAGTCGATGAGAAGAAGGGGATACTTGTTCTTAATGGTGATGCTGTTAAGTCCTGTATAATCGATGCAGGGTCTCAAAGTCTTGTCCTTTTTTTCCACATAGAAGAACCCCATGCCTACTGATGATAACAAGGGAGGATAAGACGTGATGCCAGCGAGTCCGTGATGTATTGCTCCATAGCCCCCTTCTCAGGTTTTGATAGGTTATATAATCTATTTGTGGTGAGTGCGGATCTGGGAAGCACATTTATCGCGCAGTCGTATGGGAGTTGCTGTGGCAGCAAAAGAGCTCGGTCCTTCCTGAACACCTCTTTTATATCTTGATATTTAATGGGGACACTATTCAGGTCGATTTTCTCCGGCAGGACAGGGGTTTGTTAACCTTGGGGAGGAACAGCAGCCAGCAGGCAGTGTTGGTGGCAATAATCACTCCAGTTGCGAATGGTGAGGGTGGCCAGGTCAATATGGGGATTATGGGCTCATAACCAGGGCCACCCCAACACCATGGGAGTGAGTGGGGCTGAAATGACGAACAGTTCCACGTACTCATTAGTGATTGCCCGATAGAGTGAGCTTGACGGGTTCCATCTTCTGCATAACACAATCAATGAGTTGACCGTCGATGGCTACCACCTTTTTAGGGCTTTCCAGATTGTGCACTGGGAGCCAAAGGAGCCTAACTAGCTCTGTCTCGATAAAGTTGTCATTGAATACGCGAACAGGGTGTGTCCATCATACAAAGTGTAGGTTACCCTTGATCTGGATGTGCTTCCAGGGAGGTGAGGAGACTCGGCTCGCCTCAGCCCTCCTGCCTGCAGGTGGTCCTGGCACCGCTGGACAATGGGTGAGGTAATGGCGGTCGTTCAGTTGGTGTGGTCTTTCTTCTGGCATCAACTTGGTTCGGCCAAGCTGCATGAGCTCAGGGTGGTCCCCTGAAGCCGTTGAGAGGGTGACCGAGGGGGTTGGGGACGAGGTGGGAAGAGCGGCATTTGACATCGCGGAAATGCATGGAGACGGGGTGACGTGACCATCCAGCTCTTCCCGGAATCTTTCCTTCCCTCTCGCTCTCTAAGTTTATTGTCCAAATGGATAGCGAGCGTAATCAGGTCCTCAAGCGAAGTTGGCTCATCCCGCGCAGCTAGCTCGTCCTTGAGCTGTGTCGGTTAAACCTTTGACGAATGCTCCTCGGAGAGCAGGGTCATTCCAGCTTCTCTCGATGGTATTCCGATACTGACTGAGCGCCTTGTTTGATCCATAACAGCTGGCTGCTCGTCTCCTCCCCTTTTGCCGGATGATCAAAAACTCTCTTAATTTCCAGCACAAAAAGATCTACTGCTAGTGCCCAAGACAAGGTTTGATCTGTGAGCAGGCTCATCACAAACGTGGTCTTGGCTTGGTCCGTGGTGTAGGTGAGCGGCTGCTAACTGGACAAGCAAGCACTGGTGGAGGAACTGAGCACACGTGCCGGTTGTGCCTGAATACCTTGCCGGCGTGAATATGAGTGGCTCTAGGTGCATGGTGAGCAGGGCTGGTGATGCTGCCAGTGTGGAGAGTGAAGGGTCCGTGGGCGATGGCAGGGTGGTTAGTCGGGTAGCGATGGCGTCCATCCTTCCGCTGAGCTGAACGACACTGGTGGTCAATTGTTGGAGGCTGTCCAAAACCCGGTGCAGGGTGGAGTTATGCTGGTCCAACAGGATTCCCTGGTTGGACAACAGCTGCTTGAGCTGCTCGGTCTCTGCTGGGTCCATGATGGCCAAAAGATTCTGTGAGGTAATGAACTTTCAGCCAGACCCAGAAATACAGGAGACAGTGTGACATGACACAGAGCTGATTTATTACTTAAGGGAGAAGCACTCAAGCAGGATGACTCTTGGAGAAACGCAATAAACACTAAGCACTGGGAACCAAGGCGTGGGTAACTGGTTGACTGTGGAGCAGGAACCAGGAGCCAGAGCGAACACAGGAAAACTGAGACGTGAAGCGACACAATCTTCTGGCCCTGACGTGAGCACTCTGCTTGTCTTTATAGCGTGGTAGATTGGCGCGTGGGATCAGGTGTGCGCACTGCAATCCACCCATGTAAGTCAGCCACACCCCTCCGCTGGGGCCTAACAAAAGGAGAGCAATGAAGTTATTATCATGCTGAAAAGAAGCTAGCTGACGAATGTTGCATGTTAATTAGTTAGAATGAAACAGGTTAAAATAAAGATTTCAAGCTAATAAGATAAAGCCATGAGATTGTCCTGGTGCTTCCTGATGTCACCGCATATGTAATGGACTCGTAGTGGAGCAGATGGCACTCAAATGGGTGAACAGATTTGAGCAGAACTGTCAATGGTATACTGGGTAGAGCCAAGTCATTGGTGACGCAGATTATGTTAATTAACAGCTTTGTATATTTGTAGGGGTTCAGGTTTTTTTGGCAAGATTTGGCATAGTGACTGCAGAATGAACAGACTTTAATGGAGAGTGCTTTAGAGAGTACGGGCGCTATATTTGAATCAACATGTAATTTGAGTTTGAGTTCTGGTTGAAGATATTTTGGAAAATGTTGGCTTTTTTTAGTTGGAATTGAAGCAACACAATATTTGGGGCAGAAATGTACGCATATCATATCATTAGTATAGTATAGTATACTGGAAGTTCGATTTCCAGCTAGGGCGTTTCTGTGTGGAGTTTGCATGCTCCCTCTGTGCTTACGTGGGTTTCCTCCCACAAAAACATGCACAGTAAGCTAATTGGCTGTTCCAAACCGGCGCTAGGTGTGAAAGTGAGTCTAAATGGTTGTGTGAGTTTTGGCCCTGCACGCTGGCGAGCTGTCCAGGGTTTACCCCGCCCTAACCCAGAGTTGTTTGAGATGGGCGCCAGCCTCCCCGTGCCCTGATAGGACTAAACAGCTTAGAAAATGAATAAATGAATGAATGAATTAATGAATGAATAATTGGTTGATCCAAAGGTTTTTTGACTTAGCACATCTGCATCAAATCCACAAGGTCCTGGATTCGAGATCCTGGCTTGGCCGTCATAAATAGCTTGCCAGACCATTCCAGGCCAAACACACACATAACCATTCACACCCACACTCACACACAGCTCACCAATTTAGCCAAATGCACACAAGTGGGGAGAAGATGCAGATTCCTCACAGAAACACCCTCTCCAAGCCTGGGACTCAAACGCAAGATCTACTTGCTGTGAGATGGACATGCTAACCACTATGCCACCCTGCCAGCCCAGGTGAAACATGAAATTGCCTTTTAGTTCATGTTGTAGAATGGGGCCACACACTGTATGTAGTGTAGTGGTTAGCACGTCCACCTCACTGCAAGGTGAGTGGCTTCTCACTCAGAGTGAGTGGCTTCTGTCTGGAGGTTGGAAGGCCTTTGTGCTTGCGGCGGTTTCCTCTGGGTGTGCTGGTTTCCTCCTATAGTCCAAAGACACACACAGTGGCTAATTGGGTATTCATAATTGCCTCTTGGTGTGAATATGAGAGCGAATGGTTGTATGTGTGTTGGCTCTGTGACAGTCTGATGAGCTGCTCAGGGTGTACCATGCCTTCTTCAACAAAGGTGGTTGAAGTATTTATTTACTTATTTATTTATTTTATACTGTATTAATCCTGCAAGGGAAATTTTGACTCCTGCATTTAACCCATCACAATACACATGTAAATAGTGAGTGCACACACACACACACACACACACACACACACACACACACACACACACTAGGAAGAGTGGGTTGTCCACACATTGCGGCACCCAGAGGATAGTTGGGGGTAGGCACCTTGCTCAAGGGCACTTCATCCATGAAAGTGGAGGAAGGGAAGGTGCAGCTCACTCCCCGAGCGGGAAATCGAATCAGTGGCCTTTCGACCCCAAAAGTCTTCTTTTCCTTTCGGCTGTTCCCTTCAGGGGTCGCCACAGCAAATGATCTGCCTCCATCTCTCCCTATCCTCTGCATCTTCTACTCTTACTCCAACGACCTTCATGTCCGCCTTCACTGCATCCATAAATCTTCTCTTTGGTCTTCCTCTGGGCCTTTTGCCTGGTAGTTCCAACCTCAGCATCCTACGACCAATATACTCACTATCCCTCCTCTGTACATGTCCAAACCATCTCAATCTAGCCTCTCTGACTTTGTCTCCAAAACATCTAACATGTGCTGTCCCTCTGATGTACTCATTTCTGATCCTATCCATCCTCGTTACTCCCAAAGAGAACCTCAACATTTTCATCTCTGCTACCTCCAACTCTGACTCCTGTCTTTTCCCCAGGGCCACTGTCTCTAAACCATACAACATTGCTGGCCTCATCACCGTCTTGTACACTTTTCCCTTCATTCTTGCCGATACTCTCCTATCACACATCACACCGGACACTTTTCTCCATCCATTCCAACCTGCCTGCACGCGCTTCTTCACCTCTTTTCCACACTCTCCATTGCTCTGGATTGTTGAGCCTAAGTACTTAAAATCCTCCACCTTCTTTATCTCTGCCCCCTGTAACCTCAAAGTTCCTCTTGGGTCCTTGTCGTTCACACACATGTATTCTGTCTTACTAAGACTAACCTTCAATCCCCTCCTTTCCAGGGCATACCTCCACCTCTCTAGATTTTCCTCCACTTGGTCTCTGCTCTCACTACAGATCACAATGCCTGATTTTTTCATAAGTTGAGTAGCATTTTACATGTAAAATGCCTGATTCGTTCCAAGGCAATGAGCACACTCGAAAAACTCACGAAACAACAGTAACTCTGTCCTTTATGCGTGTTAAAACTCCGTGACGAACAATGGGTCGAAGGAACACGAAAAGCATCATGGGTATTATGTAGATACAGCTCCCTCCTAGCCAATGGGAGGCCAGCGGGGCGGGTGTTGGGAGATAGCCAATGGGAGAGCAACTCTATCGTGACAATTTCAAAATAAAAGCCAAGGGTGCATTGTTTGAATTTTTGCGATGGCACATTTCGTAACGTGAATGTTTTTCGTATCCAGAGACGGAAATTTTAAGTAAATGTGTTTCGTAACCTGGATTTTTTGTTTGTTGGGTCTTTCGTAAGGTGAGGTACCACTGTAATTCAGTTTTGTACATGTGTGTTTTTGTTTCTCGTTTCTCAGTTGATGGTCCCTTGTCTTACATCAATAAAGTTACTGTACTCCTTCACAAGTGTAGCCTTGTTTTTTAAATCTTCATTCATATAATCATTTTGCACATTGGTGTCTGTCTTTCAAGTCCATTTTAACTTGACTAAAAACCTGCAGTCTAAATTACAGTACATCAGGTTCAACAAGACGACGTTCCCCAAGCTCCTGTCCAACCTTCAGAGGTATCAAGCTACGGTCACACATGAAGCAAAAAGTAGCAAGCGACCAATGTGATATGATGATGTACGTGATATGTGGGATGAGGGGTGGCAAGATGGGACGTTTTTTTCATGCAACAGAAAGTGGACAAGCATGGAATTCAATTGCGCTGAACTTTCACACAAAACAAGTTGAGCGATTTCCAATCAGCTTAAAGATAGCGTTGATTGACAGATGCTTCCATACACAGAGTTCCACATAATCCTTCTTAATGAAAACCATAGACATGAGTTTAAATCTCATGCTCACATCAGCATTGAAGAGCAGCTTATTATAGCCGTGTGTAATTATCCAAAAATTTTATAAGGATAATTACCTGATACGTAATGATAGCCTGGTCCATGTTTTTGTGAGGTTATATTTATATGTTTATTTACAGCACATCTTCTTCTTCTTCTTCTTTTCCTTTCGGCTGTTCCCTTCAGGGGTCGCCACAGCAAATGATCTGCCTCCATCTCTCCCTATCCTCTGCATCTTCTACTCTTACTCCAACGACCTTCATGTCCGCCTTCACTGCATCCATAAATCTTCTCTTTGGTCTTCCTCTGGGCCTTTTGCCTGGTAGTTCCAACCTCAGCATCCTACGACCAATATACTCACTATCCCTCCTCTGTACATGTCCAAACCATCTCAATCTAGCCTCTCTGACTTTGTCTCCAAAACATCTAACATGTGCTGTCCCTCTGATGTACTCATTTCTGATCCTATCCATCCTCGTTACTCCCAAAGAGAACCTCAACATTTTCATCTCTGCTACCTCCAACTCTGACTCCTGTCTTTTCCCCAGGGCCACTGTCTCTAAACCATACAACATTGCTGGCCTCATCACCGTCTTGTACACTTTTCCCTTCATTCTTGCCGATACTCTCCTATCACACATCACACCGGACACTTTTCTCCATCCATTCCAACCTGCCTGCACGCGCTTCTTCACCTCTTTTCCACACTCTCCATTGCTCTGGATTGTTGAGCCTAAGTACTTAAAATCCTCCACCTTCTTTATCTCTGCCCCCTGTAACCTCAAAGTTCCTCTTGGGTCCTTGTCGTTCACACACATGTATTCTGTCTTACTAAGACTAACCTTCAATCCCCTCCTTTCCAGGGCATACCTCCACCTCTCTAGATTTTCCTCCACTTGGTCTCTGCTCTCACTACAGATCACAATGTCATCTGCAAACATCATAGTCCATGGAGATTCTTGTCTAACCTCATCTGTTAGCCTGTCCATCACCATAGCAAACAAGAAGGGGCTGAGAGCTGACCCTTGATGCAGTCCCACCTCCACCTTGAACTCTTCTGTCACACCGACAGCACACCTCACCACTGTCTTACATCTATCATACATGTCCTGCACCACTCTAACATACTTCTCTGTCACTCCAGACTTCCTCATACAATACCACAGTTCTTCTCTCGGCACCCTGTCATATGCTTTCTCCAGATCCACAAAGGCACAATGCAGCTCCTTCTGACCTTCTCTGTACTTCTCTATTAACATCCTCAAAGCAAACACTGCATCTGTGGTGCTCTTTCTTGGCATGAAACCAAACTGTTGTTCACAAATGCTGACCTCTGCCCTTAGTCTTGCTTCCACTATTCTTTCCCATAGCTTCATTGTATGGCTCATCAACTTTATCCCTCTGTAGTTGCCACAACTCTGTGCATCGCCCTTGTTCTTAAAAATGGGCACAAGCACACTTCTCCTCCATTCCTCTGGCATCTGCTCACTTTCTAAGACCTTGTTGAATATTCTTGTCAGAAAATCTACTGCTACCTCCCTAGACACTTCCATACCTCAACTGGTATGTCATCAGGGCCAACTGCCTTTCCACTCTTCATCCTCTTCAATGCCCTCCTCACTTCTCCCTTACTAATCTTTGCTACTTCCTGGTCCTCAACAGTCACTTTTTTTCTCTCTCATTTTCCTCATTCATCAGCTCTTCAAAGTACTCTTTCCATCTTCCCAGCACACTTCTGTCATCAGTCAATACATTTCCCTCTCTGTCCTTTATCACTCTAACTTGCTGCACGTCTTTCCCATCTCTATTTCTCTGCTGTGCTAACCTGTATAGATCATTTTCTCCCTCCTTACTGTTCAACCTATCATACAAGTCATCATATGCCCTCTGTTTGGCCTTTGACACTGCTACCTTCGCCTTACGCTGTGTCTCCCTGTACTCCTGTTTACTCTCTTCGGTCCTCTCAATGTCCCACTTCTTCTTGGCTAACCTCTTCTTTTGTACACACTCCTGCACTTCCTCATTCCACCACCAAGTTTCCTTATCTACTTTCCTTCCAGAGGACACACCAAATACTCTCCTACCGGTCTCCTGATCACATTGGCTGTGGTTGTCCAGTCCTCTGGAAGCACTTCCTGACTACCCAAAGCCTGTTTCAACTCCTCCTTGAAGACAACACGACACTCTTCCTTTTTCAGCTTCCACCACTTTGTCTTCTGCTCTACCTTTGCCTTTTTCACCTTTCTCACCATCAGTGTCATCCTGCACACCACCATCCTATGCTGTTTGGCAACACTCTCACCCACTACTACTTTGCAGTCACTGACTTCCTTCAAATTACATCGCCTACACAGGATGTAGTCTACCTGTGTGCTCTTACCTCCGCTTTCATAAGTCACCCTATGCTTCTGTTTCTTCTGGAAGAAAGTATTCACCACAGCCATTTCCATCCTTTTTGCAAAATCGATCAACATCTGTCCTTCTGTGTTCCTGTCCTGGATACCAAACCTGCCCATCACTTCCTCGTCCCCTCTGTTGCCTGCACCAACATGTCCATTGAAGTCTGCTCCAATGACCACTCTTTCACCTCTGGGGGTACTCTGCATCACTTCATCTAACTCACTCCAGAATCTCTCCTTCTCTTCTAGCTTACATCCTGCCTGTGGGGCATAAGCACTAACAACATTGACTATCACGCCTTCAATTTCTAACTTGAGACTCATCACTCTGTCTGACACTCTTTTCACTTCTAGAACATTCCTGACAAACCCCTCCTTCAAGATGACTCCTACTCCATTTCTCTTCCCATCCACACCATTATAAAACAGTTTAAACCCTGCTCCTAAGCTTTTAGCCTTTCTACCTTTCCACCTTGTCTCCTGAACACACAGTATGTCCACCTTCCTCCTCTGCATCATGTCAGCCAGCTCCCTATCTTTTCCTTGCATAGTTCCAACATTCAAAGTCCCTACTCTCAGTCCGAGGCTCACGCATTTCCTCTTCTCTCTCTGCCTACGGACACGCCTCCCTAAACATTAGGCTATGGCTGCTCCCTGTTAAACATTCTGTGAGAACAGAAGTAACTGGTAAAAGTTTCTGCAGAGACAGGTGGGAGCAGTCAACCTTTCTCTGGGAGTGTCTCTGCTCTTCTTTGGAGCAGGAGGTATAAGGAGTTTTCCAGGAACATTAGTATGAATTATCTTTCTGTAGAAATTGGAGGGATCGGTCAAATCTTCGATGGGAACAGGCAACAAATCAATTCATAAATTTGTGATGTTCAAATCCCACATGAAGGGAATTGTTGCGAAATGATACTGACTTTTGAGTCCAACCACTGCAGTGTTGTAGTGTACTGTGTGGTAAATTAACCCCTTTCTGTAGGACTGTTATGAAAAGCACACAGGATGATGAAATGCTCCTCAGAGTCACATGGGGGCAGCATCTCGGGCACTTTCATGTTAAAATTCCATGATAAAGGACTTGTAATATGATCCTATCGATAATAAATACAATTTACTGGCTATATATCATCCTTCAGGAGGGGGGAGTAGGATTTAATGATTGCAACCCATCAGTCACTGTGACAGACAGTCAGAAACTGCTCAGCTTGAGTGTATAACAACCTACTGAATATAATATACTGTATGTAATTTAAATGAATTATTATTTAGATGCTAATATAATGAATTGTATTATAGGGATGTCAAATGTCCTTATAGACAAATTTAAAGATGTTTCATCAGTAAGGACTTTATAGATACACACACACACACACACACACACACACACACACAAATCAATAAAATAACAGAGATGAGAGCTCAAGTGACCAATTGGGTACCGAGCTGTCAATCAAAATGAGTGTGGCTCACAGGTTACAGGAAAAGGCGCACATACGTATGCGTGTAAGTGTGTATGTGTGTGTACTAGCATTCGCTTCATATTACGGAACATGTTTTTAATCAGCAAAGTGGGGACGTGTTTGGAAAGTGAGGACATTTTGTCTGGTCTTCACCTCTTCAAAATACTGTTTAAGGCTTAAGACTTGGTTTTATGGTTAAGGTTAGAATTAGGGTTAGGGTTAAAAACGTGAGGGTTGGACATTTAACTGTCATTTTTGAGGAGAGGCATTAAAGAATGCAATATGAATTTCAATGAATGTCCTCACAGTAATAGAACTACAGGATTGTGTGTGTGTGTGTGTGTGTGTGTGTGTGTGTGTTTTAACTGATAAATGAATGACTCATTGACTGAGGCTCAGCAACTGAGTCATCAACACATCACAGACTGCACTACTGGAAGCATATGCACACACTGCATGCCAAAGTGTGTGTGTGTGTGTGTGTGTGTGTGTGTGTGTATGTGTGTGTGTGTGTGTGTGTGTGTGTGCTTCATTTAGAAATCAAACATTTTGTGTGTGTGTGTGTACTTCATTTAGAAATCAAACATTTTGAGTGTGTGTGTGTGTGTGTGTGTGAGCTGCTTTATTTAGAAATTAAACGTTTTGAGGAAGGCTGATGTGTGTGTTTTGGGGGGTCAAATAAAGTGTTTAATACAGACAACAGGCGTGAATTTTTGTGAGACAACATGTACAGTATGTGTTTATAGGAGTATGTATGTGTGCGTACATGCACATGTGTATGTGACTGGAAGCAGATGGCACGTTCATGTTTGTGCTCATACTGCACATACTATATAGGTCAGGTGCGCCACGGGCTGCAGTTACTATGGCAACAGAGAGTCAAACATGACTGCGAATGCACCAGTAGAGTGTGTAAAAGAATCCACACACTTGCACACCTTTTGTGGTAATGCTCTGTTCGTGGGAAATGGGTGCACACACACACACACACACACACACACATCAATCCCAGGACTCATGAGAACCCACATGGGGTCTTTCACTTTCACTCATAGTCTTTCAGCACGAAGCTAAACCCACTAAACTGCCTTTTCATTTTTTCATTTTTTTAATGCTATGTCCTCATCTCTCTCTCTCTCTCTCACACACACACACACACACACACACACACACACACACACTCGTACTCTGTAAGTCTAAAATAGCACTCCTGCCCCATCTCACTCGACTTCCTTTGATTCACTGTCCTCTCCTCTCTACCGCCCATCGATTGTACACATACCCTCTCCCCAGGCATGCTGGGTAATAAATCTTTTTGTCTGACCGATGAGGCTCATGGGAAGCCTATGTACTATTTTCTCGGGGAGTGAAAGGCAGTCAAAAAGGAGTGTAGAGAAGAAAGCAAGGTCATAGGTTTTCTCTGAATGTTTGGAGCAATTTTTGGAGCATATTTGCACAGCAATCGGGTTCATGTCAATATATTTTTTAAATAAAAAGAACTTAATATAAAATTGTATTTTTGGCCAACTATATGGGATTATTTTCTCTTAAGCCTTGCAATAGAAACCAGCATGAGGGCCTGTCCAGAATCACTGAATCATTTAATCCAACCAGGGTCATGGGGAGGTTTGGGCCTAACTAAGCCGACACTGGGAAAAGGCAGGGTACACCCTGAATAGGTCATCACACCATCACAGGACAACACACAACCATTCATACACACACACACACACACACACACACACACACACACTCATAGTCACACCTAAGCTCAATTTGGAACAACCATTAGCCTAATATACATGTCTTTGGACAGTAGAAAAAACCAGAGTCCCCGGAGGAACCCCACACAAGCACAGGGAGAACATTCAGTCCTGGGAATTGAATACCATCTTGTTGTGAGGTGGACGTGGTAATCAACACCACCGCTGTGCGGCCCTGTTTAGAATTAGAATATTCAAATTAGTTTAAATATACTGTACACCGCTCTATATATATATATATATATATATATATATACACACACAGTCGGCCCCATTCTTACGAAAACGCCTGAATACAAAAAATCCAGTATACGAAAAACATTTTCCTAAATTTTTGTCCTCTGTATACGAAAAAAAATTATTTTTACGAAAAGCGCCAAACACGCCATTCAAACATTCAAACAATGCACGAGTTGCTCTCTCCCGCCCTGCTGGCCTCCTATCGGCTAGGAGGGATGACGCAGCTCCCTCCCATTGGCAATCTCTCAACATCCCGTCCCACTGGCCTCCCATTGGCTAGGAGGGATGATGCTGTCGTTCCAACTTTGTTCAAGTATATGTGTGAACAATGTTCATTTTGGTGTCATTCCAACTGTATTTTATGCTCAGGCTTTTAACCTTCCATAAACATTTGTAAGATTAAAACTCTGCTAAGAAGACATGGTCAACACACGCAACAGGGTGCTGGTGGAAATTAGACTACTGTTGGTCAAAGAAGGAGAGGTCAAAGAAGGAGAGGCAGGAGGCGAGTCCGTGGGCAGAGAGAGAAGAGAAAAAGCACGAGTTTAGGACTGAGAGTAGGAACTTTGAATGTTGGAACTATGACAGGAAAAGGTAGCGAGCTGGCTGACATGATACAGAGGAGGAAGGTGGACATACTGGAGACCAGGTGGAAAGGTAGCAAGGCTAGAAGCTTAGGAGTGAGGTTTAATCTGCTTTTTCATGGTGTGGATGGGAAGAGAAATGGAGTAGGTGTCATCTTGAAGGAGGGGTTGGTCAGGAATGTTCTAGAAGTGAAAAGAGTGTCAGACAGAGTGAGGAGTGTCAAGTAAGAAATTGAAGGTGTGATGTTCAATGTTGTTAGTGCTTATGCCCCACAGGCAGGATGTGAGCTAGAAGAGAAGGAGAGATTCTGGACTGAGTTAGATGAAGTGATGCAGAGTACCCCCAGAGGTGAAAGAGTGGTCATTGGTACAGACTTCAATGGACATGTTGGTGCAGGCAACAGAGGGGACGAGGAAGTGAGGGACAGGTTTGGTATCCAGGACAGGAACACAGAAGGAAAGATGTTGATAGATTTTGCAAAAAGGATGGAAATGGCTGTGGTGAATACTTTCTTCCAAAAGAGAGAGGAGCATATGGTGACTTATAAAAGTGGAGGTAGGAGCACACAGGTAGACTACATCTTGTGTAGGCGATGTAATTTGAAGGAAGTCAGTGACCGCAAAGTAGTAGCGGGTGAGAGTGTTGCAAAACAGCATAGGATGATGGTGTGCAGGATGATGCTGATGGTAAGAAAGGTGAAGAAGGCAAAGGCAGAGCAGAAGACAAAGTGGTGGAGCTGAAAAAGGAAGAGTGTCGTGTTGTCTTTAAGGAGGAGTTGAAACAGGTTTTGGGTGGTCAGGAAGTGCTTCCAGATGACTGGACAACTACAGCTAATGTGATCAGGGAGACAGGTAGGAGAGTATTTGGCATGTCCTCTGGAAGGACAGTAGATAAGGAGACTTGGTGGTGGAATGAGGAAGTGCAGGAGTGTGTGCAAAAGATGAGGTTAGCTAAGAAGAAATGGGACATAGAGAGGACTGAAGAGAGTAAACAGGAGTACAGGGAGACACAGTGTAAGGCAAAGGTAGCAGTGTCAAAGGCCAAACAGAGGGCATATGATGACTTGTATGCTCAGTTGGACAGTAAGGAGGGAGAAAATGATTTATACAGGTTGGCACAGCAGAGAAATAGAGATGGGAAGGATGTTCAGCAAGTAGGACTGATTAAGGACAGAGTGGGAAATGCCGTTGACTGATGACGGAAGTGTGCTGAGAAGATGGAAAGAGTACTTTGAAGAGCTGATGAATGAGGAAAATGAAAGAGAAAAAAAGAATAGAAGAGGTGACCGTTGAGGACCAGGAAGTAGCAAAGATTAGTAAGGGTGAAGTGAGGAGGGCATTGAAGAGGATGAAGAGTGGAAAGGCAGTTGGTCCTGATGACATACCGGTGGAGGTATGGAAGAGTCTAGGAGAGGTAGCGGTAGATTTTCTGACAAGAACATTCAACAAGGTCTTAGAGAGTGAGCAGATGCCGGAGGAATGGAGGAGAAATGTGCTTGTGCCCATTTTTAAGAACAAGGGAGACGTGCAGAGTTGTGGCAACTACTGAGGGATAAAGTTGATGAGCCATATGATGAACTTATGGGAAAGAATAACAGTTTGGTTTCATGCCAAGAAAGAGCATCACAGATGCAGTGTTTGCTTTGAGGCTGTTAATAGAGAAGTACAGAGAAGGTCAGAGGTAGCAGCATTGTGCCTTTGTGGATCTGTAGAAAGCATTTGACAGGGTGCCGAGTATGTGGTATTGCATGAGGAAGTCTGGAGTGGCAGAGAAGTATGTTAGAGTGGTGCAGGACATGTATGAGAGATGTAAGACAGTGGTGAGGTGTGCTGTCGGTGTGACAGAAGAGTTCAAGGTAGAGGTGGGACTGCATCAAGGGTCAGCTCTGAGCCCCTTCTTGTTTGCTATGGTGATGCACAGGCTGACAGACGAGGTTAGACATGAATCTCCAGGCAGTGAATGCAGAGAACAAGTGCAGGAAAATCTAGTGAGGTGGAGGTATGCCCTGGAAAGGAGAAGAATGAAAGTTAGCCTCAGTAAAACAGAACACATGTGTGTGAACAACAAGGACCCAAGAGGAACGGTGAGGTTACAGGGAGCAGAGATCAGGAAAGTTGAGGATTTTAAGTACTTAGGCTCAACAATCCAGAGCAATGGAGAGTGTGGAAAAGAGGTGAAGAAGTGTGTGCAGGCAGGTTGGAATGGCTGGAGAAAAGTATCCGGTGTGATGTGTGATCGGAAAGTATCAGCAAGAATGAAAGGAAAAGTTCCAAGACGGTGATGAGGCTAGCGATGTTGTATGGTTTAGAAACAGTGGCCCTGGGTAAAAGACAGGAGGCAGAGCTGGAGGTAGCAGAGATGAAAATGTTGAGGTTTTCTTTGAGAGTAATGAGAATGGATAGGATCAGGAATGAGTACATCAGAGAGACAGCACATGTTAGAGGTTTTGGAGACAAAGTCAGAGAGGCTAGATTGAGATGGTTTGGACATGTACAGAGGATGCTGAGGTTGGAACTACCAGGCAGAAGGCCGAGAGGAAGACCAAAGAGAAGATTTATGGATGTGGTGAAGGAAGACATGAAGGTAGCTGAAGTAAGAGTAGAAGATACAGAGGATAGGGTGAGATGGAGGCGGATGTATTGCTGTGGTGACCCCTGAAGGGAAAAGCCGAAAGGAAAAGAAAATAAATAAATAAATAAATATATATATATATATATATATAAATATATATATATATATATATATATATATATATATATATATATATATATATATATATATATATAGTTATACTGGTGCAGCTAACTGGGTTATCAAAGGCGGGCCATGTCTCTCACTGTCTATGGTGAGAGGCATGTAAAAGAACCATGGCTGACTTTCGTAAAGAGTAGGCTGCAAAGCCTTCAGCATGTTTCTGTCCCTTGCTGAAAGGGTTGTGACAGGAAGGGCATCCGATGTAAAAACCCATGCCAAATCAAATGTGCGAATCAGATGATTCGCTGTGGCGACTCTCGAGAACGGGAAAAAGCTGAACAAAAAAGAAGTCCCTGATAAGTGAGTGTTAGCATAATTGCATTCCATTATGCAGAGAAGTACCAAACGGTGTGCTGTACAACAGAATGGGGTTAATGATTTTTTAGTTCTGCCAAAAAGGTTCGGTTTTAACCTAGGTGTGTGTGCTTGTTCCTTAACAAGGTTACACAGATACCTTCATTAATTTGTTCATTCATTTTCTAGTTCACCTAATTAGGTTCTACACAGTCACTGTGGACATCTTGCCAGGCCATTGCAAAACCAACACACATACAACCATTCACACTTACACAACTAGGGGCGAATTGGAGCTTCCAATATGCCTACAGTGCATGTTTCCGGACTGTGGGAGGAAACCACGGTATCCAGAGGAAACCCACACAAGCACAAAGAGAATGCGTAAACTCCACATAGAAATGCCTCGAGCCCAGGAATCAAACTCAGGACCTTCTTGCTGTGACATAACCATGCTAACTGCTGCGCTAGATTGCCACCCTACACAAATACTATGTATGGATTTCTCCTACAGGCAGGACTTGGAAATGATACGAATCAAATTCTGGATCCAGGGTTTATTTTTTGTTTAAAGAAATCATTAACATTGTAAAATAAGGCAGTTTTGATTTATATTGCTGTGCTCTGTGCGGGATTGTGCTCTCTGAGTGCTCCTGTTAACCAACAGATGGCATTTTGGGTAATTTTCAATCTGCAAGACGTAATCCTTTATTAACACCAGTATATTAAATGGTGAGTTTCTTGTCAGCACAGTTAGAAACACATTCAAGTCTGCAGAATCTCTTTTTTCTATAAAAACTATCTTAATTTAAAAAATTAAAGATTCAAATCCAGGTTGCTTCGCATTATGGTTTCTACAAATTGACATTACAGTCATAGAGCAGTGAATAATTACAGCGGATGTGTCAAATCACAACCTCTTCTTTCTTTACTACATACTGTGTGTTGTTGATGTTGATGGCTGAGTGTGTTATTTACAGCACAGTGCTCTGTCAGGTCAAGTCCAAATAACAGAAATCTAATTTTGAAAGGTTATAGACAGCAGGATGATGCAAAAATGTAGACAAGAAAGAGTCCAGTGACAGAAATAATATAGAAAGGAGAAAATACACTTTAGACCAGGACTGATGCAAGAGGAGAGTGATGTGGTGAAGTGTGTATGTTCAAAATGAGAAGGGAATTGGTGGTTGTCCACCAAAAATAGATTGTCTGGATTTAAAGTGTACCTGTGGTGAATTAATGTTACTAGCAATTTAAAATGGTAACGTATATAATCAGCGCGTCCTTCAGGAAACATCACTCCTCGTCTGATTTTAAAGTGTGCGTGAGTGTTATGACTCTATGCATGCTCAAACACATGTTACCTCTCTGATTGGCTCTTCCAGGCTGGTAAAGAGACAAACTCTTTAGAATGGCTGGGCTACGTCACTGACCTGTGTAGCATAACACATTATTGTTCGGTGCTGAGCTGCACATACGTTCCCCTCTAAAGAAAGCCCCGTAACAACTTACAATCACATTCATCTAATAAACGGCCATCTGGAACCTAACTCGTTCGTAAGCTGGGGAGCGTCTGTAGTTTTGTGCTAACGGTCTAAGTTCAAATAAATGTAATGTATTACATACAGCTACATAAATTATGCTGTAAAAATAACCAGTACCACTACATTTTAAGATTCTGTACCCATAGTGAAAGTGTCCCAGCCAGGAGGAGCTCAACTGCTGGTTACTTCATGTTGAGGAAATCAGGGATAAGTTCCGGCCTGATGAGCCTGTAGGCTCAGGTGTAAACACCAACAGAGATTATCTACCTACCTACCATCATGAAATCCCCTAAAAAATCAGCATTGTGCCAGTTCACACTTAAAACAAACTGGTTCCAAGTTCAGTTCATGCAGCAGAAAATGAACTTGCTTGTGTTTATTTGTTCCATATTTATGAATAAATAAGCTGCTATTCTTTTTCAGTAGTACCTCCTGCCCATGCATCGCCATCCCCCAACTTACTGAACCGTGATGCCTATAAACACATTGTTCACATCTGACCAGCGATCTGTTGATGTACACATGGTATCTACCTCAGACAGTCGAGCCTTGAAGCAAGGCAGCAACATTCCTATTGATTTCATTGTTCAGGATTTTCTGTACCTATTGAAAGCACACGTTTAGAGTTTAGATGGCTGTTATTTGTTTACACATTTGTCCTTGTTTCCTTTATTGGTTTTGGCTCCAGCTAGTGGACTGATGATGAATTACATTTCATGTCAATAGTTAATACAAAGAATACTGTATACAGCGGTACCTCACTTTACGAAAGTCTCACCAAACAAAAAATACAGGTTACGAAACGCATTTTCCTAAAATTTTTGTCTCTGGATATGAAACAAGTTCACGTTACGAAAGGGGCATCTTAAAAATTCAAACGCGCCATTCAAGCATTAAAATGCGCCATTCAAATATTCAAACAATGCACGAGCTGCTCTCCCATCAATGACGTTCAAACATCCCGCCCCGCTGGCCTCTCACTGGCTAACAACTTGGCTGTCGTTCATGTCGCCTTCACTCGAGCGCCATCTTGGACAGGTCCACCTGACGCCATCATGGACAGGGATGTCATTGGCTAGGAGGGATGACGCAGCTACCTCCCATTGCCTATTGATGATGATGATGAGTTCTTTTCAGCTTTTTCCCTTTATCAGGGGTCGCCACAGTGAATGATTCACACGTTATATTATGAAGCTGAATCTACCATGATGCTTTTCGTGTAAAGGACAGAGTTACTGTTGTTTAATGCTTTATTTCTTGACTCAGGCTTTTAACTGTCCATAAATATTTGTACGATTATAACTCTGCTAAAAAGATATGGTCAACACACGCTCGCGCACACACACACACACACGCGCGCGAGTGAGAAGAAGAAACGGGCTTGAGTGATATCACAAAGGAATATGGCCAAACCGGTCTACCATCGGTACGATATTGATGCAGAAGGAGGTCTTAAAAGTTATGTTTTTATACTTTTTAAAGGGTTTTATGGGGTTGTATTGGGGGCCTTGGAATGAATAACGCGTTTTACATAAAGTTTCAATTTTTACGAAAAATGCAGGTTCCGAAAAAGGCTCTCGAACGGATTAATTTCGTAAAGTGAGGTACCACTGCACACTAATCATATACTTTAGAAACTCTCACAGGCCACCTACAATGAGTTAGGGGACCGGATTTGGCCCACTGGCCTTGACTGTGACACCTGTGCAGTACATGCTTACTTATTTACTTGTTATTGGGAAAGGAAGGCAACAGGTCCTTTAATAAATACTGTAAGCTTCAGTATGGGTTGCCATACACTATCTCGTACACTACTCGACTGCAAAGATTTGGATTTGTAATTTGGCCCGCAAGGTAAAAGTAACTGTCTCGTCCAGACTGATGGTCAATTGATGTTCACTTTCCGTTGTCCGCAGTGCCCTCTCAGAAACCAGTTACCCCGCTTGTATACATATACAAACATATACACACATGAATGTGTGATACATACAGTATATATACTGCATATTGGAGCTAATGGGAAGTGATAGCAGACAGGAGAGGTAAATTAGCTGTAGTCATGGCAACGGATCACTTCTCTGGAGATGGTTTAGTCCGAGCGAGATGTTGTGGCTGTGTAAGCGGGTTCAGTGCATGCATGTTTAAACACAAGTGTAATAAAATAAAGTGTAAACTATGAAGCTATTATTATGTCTAGGTGTCATTTAAAGGACATGTACTTTTCAGTTGTGAAATAAAAGACAACTCATAGTTCAAGGTATCTATATCATCCCGCAGCGTAGATAATTTTTATTTACATATGTGTTTGGCGTACAATAAGCTCTATCTCTATCCCGCTAACTGCTAGGTAGTGCTAATTCTTTAAGGTATCAGAAACCCCAAAGATACAACATGATATGACTTATATAAACATATATAAATATCAGGCCCTTTTCATTCCTAAAGATGTGTCTCATCATTTTTTTTCCTAAGTTCTCAGTTGTTTCCTCCAAAGAAGAAGAGAACGGATGCAAGAGAAGGAAAAGTGAAGAGGAATGGCCGAGAACATTTGAGTCAAAGCAGGTCATTTGAGTTTAATTAATAGTCATGCCAAAGCAACAGCCTCATAAGAAGTGTATACAGCAGTATGGTAGAGCAGGTGTATATTGTTGCTGTTGGGTAGACACCTTTTATGCTCACATTTCTCCAAGGGCAGGGCGATGTTATCCCCAACAAAGGATTATGGTTAGGCTAAGGGGCAGAGCTACATGTTACCCCGACCAAAGGGTTATGGTTAGGGTGTGACTATACTAGTATATTACCCCGACCAAAGGGTGAAGATTAGGGTTAGGGCAGGGTGTACAATTGATATTTGTATTCTATTTTCTTTTTACTTTGTTCAATAGTATGTTGTACAGTAAAATTACATCTGTTTTCTTTTCCATTTACTGTCTTTTTCTGTACAACCTATCCCCTTAATCTTTTAAGGAAACTGCTTGAAAATAAATACAAATAACAACAAAACAAATGAAAAATAAACTGTAAAAGATAATATATGTTGTTAAACCCATCCCAAATCCATTAGTTTTTCTATTTGCGGGATGGGTTTACTTGTTTACCTGTAGCCATTTGATTTACAATAAATTGAATTGAATTGAATTGAATTGAATTGAATTGAATTGAATTGGCTAAATGTTACCCCACCAAAGGGTTATGTATAATTTTAAGAGCAGGGCTACATGGTAACCCACAAAAAGGGTTAAGATTTGGGTTTGAGCCAGGGCTAGATGTTACTACTACCAAAGGGTGAAGGTTAGGGGTAAAGGCAGAGCTACATGTTACCCCACCACCACCACCAAAGGGTTAATGTTAAGGCAGGGTGTACACATTGCATCTTAAAAAAATCATGGCTTGTGGTGGGACTACATGTATGGTCCCGCCTTGTTCTTTAAGCAGAGAACCAAATTACTCATTAAAAGCCAGTTGTCCAAAGATTCATAAATAGAAATTCATCTTTCTTTACATTAAACATCAAGAACACAAATACACAAAGAATATGAACAGAAACAAGAAGAATTGGAGAGTAAGTTCTCTCTTTATCAGTTGATCTGATATGGTGGGGGGGGGGGGGCATGTGTATGAGACTGAGTGGGTGGGTGTTATTTATTAATTAATTTATTTATTTTACTGACCAATAATAAACACAAGGAAGAGGGATTAACAAAGAAAGAGTGGATCCAAAAAAAGAAGACAAATAGTGCATTCTCCATGTCAACACCGGCAGTTGTCCGCATTGTTGCCATAGTAATGGATGAATCTTGATGTATCCTGAGATTCGAATCTTGTTTCTGCACTTGTATTCATCCCTCAGAGGCCAAAGTCTCACTAAAGCCTGATGTTAGAGGGCAGAATTTTATTTAATGATGTAATGTTTTAATTAGCTGTGCGTGTACACATCTGGAAATTATATATGATAATATAGAGTACATTCTGATCATATTAAAATTCCATCATATCCTACACGATTGGGTATCCTGTGTGTTTTGATTACTATTTATTATCATAATATTCTTCTATTCAAAAATTTTTATGATTATAAATAATATATACTGTATAAGTATTTATATTACACCAGATCTGGACTCTTGCATGGAATTTGAGACGACTAGACTGGATCTAACATCCAGAAAAATGATCCATTACCATATGATGGCTCACTGTATTCTATCTGCTCTTTATAAGTGACTGATCACTGATGTTATTCAGGAAATGCAGAAAACAAACAAAGCCAGAAATGACATGTGACTCTCGCTCTCTCTCTCTCTCTCTCTCTCTCTCTCTCTCTGTGTGTGTGTGTGTGTGTGTGACGTAAGTGGTAAGTGGAACGATTTCACACAGGAGTGCTCTGTAAGATTCCAAAAGACACTCATTGCTCCATTCACTGGGACGCTCAAAGTACTGATTGCTCAACTGACCTTCCGATAATGAGCGAAAAATTAAAAGGAAGTGAGTCATAAAAAAAAAAAAAAAAATTTTTTTTTTAAAAAACCATACAAAAGCAGGAGCCATAACAACTTACATTGTGGGTTTATTATTTCTAAATCACTACCATGATTGAATGGCACCAGTTATTTCATGCTTCACCACTAATCAGTAGGAGTCTGAGTCTTGCATTTAAAGACAGAGTATGGAACGATTTTAAAAGCACTTTTTTGTAATATTTTACTCATTTACCGAACTGCCAGTGTCGTGGAGAGGATGAAGAAGATACTGGGCAAAGACAGGTACAACCTGAACGACTCACCAGACCATCGAAGACCCCAAATTCACATCCACACCTTGAGGCAATTTGGAACAATCAACCTAATGCGCATCTCTTTGCACCATGGGAGGAAAACAAAATACTAGTAGGCGACCTCTGCACACAAGAAGAACATGCAAACTCTGCACAGAAACATCCAAGCCTGAGACCTACTTGCTGTGAGGTGACCATGTTAACCACTGTGCCACCATTCATTCATTTTCAGAACCACTTAATCCTAATTAAGGAGGCCAACTCTGGGCAAGGGCAGAATACACACTGGACAGCTAGCTAGGCCATCGCAGGGCAGAAACATAGTGACAGAAACACTCTTTACAAAAGTCAGCAGTGGTTCTTTTACATGAACCTCTCACCATACGCAATGAGAGACATAGCTGACCTTTGATAACCCAGTTTTCTGCCTTGGGGGGGACAGCAGTGACAACTGCTGACAGTGGGGCTTGAACCCCCAACCTTTTGACGGGTAAGCCAGCACATTACCACCAGGCCAATACTGTACCATTACCGCCATTATCATTACCACTGTACCACCATAAATTCTCTTATAATGAAAAGAAAAAAATTATAAAATCTACAGCTATCACATGCCGTAAAATATAACTGGATGTCCTTCCAGTCTGTCAGCTTCCTTATTTTGTGGAAGTTCGTACTCTGGCCAATAATGAAAGCTGATAGCTTTAAGAACTAGTAGCCATGTTTGTTATTTAGATTCATCATAGTAACATTTTTTTGTTTACATGTAATTAGTGCAGGGCAGTGGTGGCACAGTGGGTAAGATTATGGATTATTGATCTGATCCTTGGGGGTTCAAATCCCCTGTACCACTATAGCCGAACCTTTGGGACCCTGAGCAAGGCCCCTTAACCTGAATTGCTTGGTTGTATAAATGTTAGTGGGGCCGGTGGCGTAGTGGTTAGGGTGCTGCGCTCATGATCGGGAGGTTGTGAGTTTGAATCCCACTGAGACCCTCACTGTGCAAAGACCCCTGGGCAAGGTCCTAACCACAAGTGTGCCTCTGTTCACCCAGCAGTATAAATGGGTACCAGTAAAAATATACTGGGAAGGTAACCTGTGATGGACTAGCGTCCCATCCAGGGGGAGTTGAACTCCTGGTCGCTTCATGCTATGGACACCGGGGATAAGCACCGGCCTGATGAGCCATGGGGCTCGGGTGTAAAAAAAACCAACAGACTCAGACTTATAAATGTTAGTCACTCTGGATATGAGCATCTGCCAAATACTGTAAATGTAATTAGACATGTACAATAACTGGTACTCAGGTAATGTGCATTCATGTATTTCAGAGGATTGGCTTTGGAGGTAGTGGTGGGCTTTTTCAGTTTGATCCTGAAAAAAACGTAGCTTTGCACTCACAAATACATTATTATGCCATTATCTACACAATTTTAACCAAATTCCGATGGCACTGCTGCACTAAAATGACAAAATTAACTAAAGGGCACTCAGAGTACAAAGTACCTCCACCATATAGCACTGATAATCTATCAAACAGGCTGTATATTGGTACTGGTTTTAGTTACCCATGTGTTCATCTTACTATAGGCACTACACTACAGTACCGTACAGATGTTTACATTTATATTTATAGCATTTGACAGATGCCCTTCTACAGAGAGACTTACATTTATCATTTTAATACAAATGAGCAGCTGTGCTCGCATGGGTTTCTTCCGGGTACTCCGGTTTCTTTCCACGGTCCAAAAATATGCAGAAGACTGTTGGCTGTTCCAAATCAGCCTTAGGCATAAGTGTGAATGGCTACATGAATGGTTATATATACCTACAATTGTTTGAGCTATTCAGGGTGCATGTGGGTCAAGAAGTCGGCCGAGATAGGTGCTAGCCGCTCCGTGACCCTAATTACAATTAAAAGTCGTAGAAAATGAATAGGAAAGGAGCAATTCAGGGTTAAGGACCTGACTTAAGGACCCAAAAGTGGCAGGTTGATAGTAGGACGGTTTGAACCCCTGACCTTCAGATTACTAAGACACAGCTTTAACCACTGAGCTAGTTAACCATCACCACTGGATGTACTAGTAATCAAAACGGTTTCATTTGAACTAGTTCCAAGATGGCGATGATTTGACTTTTAAAGGTTACTAAAGATATATATATATATATATATATATATGTATAATTATCTTTTTTGGAATTCCATATATGGTTTCATATTAGTGCACCTTAGTAACAGCATGACTATCAGCACTCGTTTCACATTAGGGGAACGTGGAGTTGAATGTGGCATTTCACATGGGGCAGTGGTGATTTAGTGGTTAAGGCAATGGGTTCCTGGTCCGATGGTCAGCAGTTCAATCCCCACTATCACAACTGTTGAGCACGGCCTTTAACACTCAATTAAGAGTGTCTGCCAAAAGCTGTAAATGTATAAATTAGAGGCGCTCAATCTCCAAAATTCTGTGACCTTTGCTTGACTTTGTGCTCTCACCCAGACAGTCCAAAATCAACTCATTTATGCGACTCAGGTAGGATAGTGTCCCCACCAAATTTAGTGAAAATCTGTGCACAGGTGCAGTCATGATTTTGTTCACAAACAAATAGGGCCTGAGTATTTGGTGTGTCTTGTTAAGGCGATGTTAATAATGAAAGTGTATTGGACAAATACCATGGACCAAAAAGGAGTTTACTGTAAAAGTAGGGTGTGGGCAACATTAATAAATCAATACCAGTAAGGACTGCTGGGGTTTAGCAGTTAAACGTAAGATGAGTACTCGCCACATTTCTTCATTCGTACATTCAGTATCCAGTCCATCAAAATGACTTTTTCAATTCCAGATAATTATCCCTACGCTGTCCCTATCCAGTGTTTTCACTCAAACCCTTGACAACTACTTGGGAATAAAAAGCCCTCCAATGTGAGAATGAATCAGTTGCAGATGTCTGTGCAGGACTCTGCTGTGATTGGGATCAAGGCCAAGGGACTCCAAGGCAGGAAATTGCATTTTAAATTGGTAATCATCCATAGCTCAAGTGCTACATCTGCACCCTTGTATCACCTAAAAATTAACCATTCAAATTCATTTTAAACCAAACCATGTCTTCCCTTACCGTTCAGAGAAAACGGCTAAACCCATCAAAGGCAACAGTGTCATTGTTTACATGGGTTATTTGCAAATAATGACTTTCATTCAATAACATCCAAAAAAACTCAGCGTTTGTTTATTGGCTAGACAGTTTTTCTCAAAACAAAATCCTGACCACACCCAAGCATGGATTTTGGCCAAACCTGGTGGGGACACTTCCTTACACATAAATTGTTTCATCTTGGAATGGCAATGTCAAAGGTAAAGGCCAGAGTGTCACTTACTTCCTCATATGTGTTCATGTTCTATGCAACTCAAGTCACAGCAATTCTGTGTTTGTGTGGCGAACAAACTACAAACGACCTACACTCTGGAGATGGCCCAACTGCCAATGCAAAGAGAATGAGCCACAATGACTGACTATATAAACACATTCCGGGCATGTCAACACACCTAGCCTTCACCCAATCGCATTGGCAACAAATTGTTTTACTCACTGTTCCTCTGGGTGCCATAGCCTCTGAGTGTCTCTTGTATCTAGCTCTCTAAAGTTCAGTCTCGTGTTCCTTTTGTTTTTAGGTTTGCCTGCCTGACCAGCTAATAAAGCTATTTTCTGTTTTGCATCACCTCAACAGTGCCTAGAAATTCTTTCCTTAAAAATTATGAACAAAATCAGTAACAAAGGACAGCCTCGGCAGACTCGATCTCACACCAGAAACGAATTTTCCCAGTTGTTACCAATGCAGACCAAATTCTGACTCCGGTGATACAGTGACCGAATGGCCCGTAGCAATGGGTCCAGAACGCCATACTTCCAGTGCACTCCCCACAAGATAGCCGGAGGGACATGATCGAAAACCTTTTCTAATTTCACAAAATACACATAGACAGATTGGGCAAACTCCCATGCCACCTACAGAATCATGTAGAGTGTATAAAGTTGGTCGAGAGTGCCACAGCCAGGAAAAAAAAAAACACATTGTTTGTCCTAAATCCAAGGTCAACTATCGGTCGAATCCTCCTGTCCAGCACCCCTGCATAGACTTTTACTGGGTAGGTGAGGAGTTAATTGGAACACACCCTCTGGTCCCCCTTCTTAAAAAGGGGGACAACCACCCTGGTTTTTGCGCATTTGAGGTGAATCACTAGCTTGAACTGATTGCTGCTTGTTTTTATTTGTGTTCCAGTTCAATTCTTATCATGAGTTGTTTTCCTCCTCTGTGTAGCTTTTTTGTGTTCATCCATTTTCTCCAATCTTCACTGTGAGTTCTTACCATTTATGTCATCCATTTCTTAGCATTGTTTCTTTTGTTTATCAGTTTCTACTGCTAACTACGGTCCTTGAAATTGCTGACATGTCTGAAACCTGGCATTAAACACTGATGACAGTTCTTGGCTGGATCATCATGGACGCCCAAGTTGAATACACTTGAGGATGCTTCCCTCCTGCCACAAAGTGCCCACGATTCAGTTTGTCCCCATTTGTATCATTTTATTAAACATGATGCAGTTAGAAAACACCACCTCTTAAGGAATACATATACCTCACGTTTCAGCTGCTCCATCCTTCTTTACTGTGATTATAGATTCTTTTTGTAACAAACATCAAGCCCCCTTAAAACGTCCAAGTTTTTTTTTTTAATCATTCTTCATTTTGTGAACTCTTTATTGAACTGTTATCCCCCTGCTACACTGAGTACCGTGCCCTACTTTCATATTTTTGCTTCAAGAAACCTTTTAATACTATTGTATTTGACCCAAATACTGTATAAAATGGGTAGACTACTACAGTTTGCTTCTGTGCAAGATATTCACTAATAAAGTTTCTTATAAAAGGAAAAAAGCTACATAATGGCACTACCTGAACACATTTGTTCCAGTTTACCCTCTCATCAGCTCTTAAACATTCCTAAACAAGCCATTATAAATTTGTGCATGTATTATACACAGCTATTAAACACACACACACACACACACACACACACACACACACACACACATTTATAATAAAGAATCCCTGACATCTACTGACACTTTTCTCTCAAGGGGTGTGATGTCACATCCCGTGTGCCTATAACATCCATATACGGAAAGTGGGCAAATTATTTACAGTCCATTCATACAAATGCATGCCAATCCAAAAAAAAAAAAGGTTGTCCGAGGTTCTCAGCCCATTGCTAGACTGGTTTGTTGAGTCACATGTCTAGAGGGAAGCCGCCTCAGGCAAAGTTCCTCTAGGGATGGAATTCTCGTTGTATGCTCTTAAGGAGCGAGGAAGAAGAGAAAGAAGCTGTACTCTGAAATGGAGAGTTTTAGAATTGAAAGAGGAAGCATAGGACACTGGGAAGATTATTTTACAGTCATCCTATCAATCCATAAATTACTGCCAAAAATCCTCTAATTAAGCCCTGTAATAGCTGTGTAGTTATTAGATAATCATTAATATTGTGATTGTTTTATGTAGGAAAATGGTCCAACCATAAACTTATGGAAGAAGTCTCCAGTTTCAGCGTTTTGTTCTATAGCATAAGTGATCGCAAAATCATACCATAACTAGAAATGAATAAAAGGTATAGCGTATTTATTATATTATATTTTATATATATATATATATATATATATATATATATATATATATATATATATATATATATATATATATATTTTTTTTTTTTTTTTTTTTTTCTTTTTTTTTTTTTTTTTTTTTTGAATTGTTAGCAACTTCCTGTTGTTGAAGAGGAAAAAACACCAAGAAGTACTATAATCTAAAAACTTTGGAGTGCCAAAACATTATACAACTAATCCATAATTTCTTTTCTTGTCTGTATTTCTTATTAAAAAACAGGGTTATTTGAATACCTATTCCTATGTTAAGATGATAGAAGCAGCCATGCTTTCATACGCAGATCTCAATGGGCGTGGCCATCACCATCTTACTCTTGTCCTGCCGATTTGGGGAGGGGCTTTTTGAAAGTTCCTCCCTCGACGAATGTGGCTCTGACAGGATGCTACGTTTAAGAGGCGTGGGTCGAAGACAGGAATTGCTCGGCACAGAAGCGTGTTCTCCATGTTTATGGGCAGAGCCTCGTGAAGCTCTAGAGGCTCTACAGGAAGCTCTTCTGCGATGATGGGTAAGTAGATCATATTTTAGGAAGTAAAAAACGTCTTTGACACCGCAGCGGCGCTCGGGCTCGGGCGCTAGGAGCCGACTGAACATGCGCAGTGCTTCATCAGAGAAGCGACGCCATTGTGAAGGCACAGTGCCCGGGGGACCCGTGCCATGCTGCCAGCGCTGAAATTCTGCATAAAAGTTGTCACTTGGCAGTGCTGCTTCCCATGGGAAGTTTCCTGTCAGCATACAGAACAGGAGTACGCCAAAAGCCCAGACATCCTGCGGTGTTGACACGACGATGCCCTCCGAGCCAGTGACCTGGCACACCTCGGCCGCTGTGTAGGGGATGGTCCCACTGACTCGTTTGACACGGCTGCCTACCCTCCTTGTCATTCCGAAATCAGCCAGCTTCACATGCTGGCACTCACGGTCGAACAGGAGAACGTTTTCTGGCTTCACGTCTCGATGGACCAGACTTTTACTGTGCATGAAGTCCAGGGCCAAGCCGAGCTGCTGCACACATCGTTTGACCATGTCCTCAGGCAACCCAGCCTGAGCAAACGACAGAGAGAAATGGAGAGGGGGAAAGAGGGACAAGAAATTCAAGAGAGAGGTTGTTTAATCAAAAGGAATTTAAAGCAGCTCAGCTATCATAAAAAAGAGTAAAATATTAGTGAAAAGAAAAGAAATACAGAGAGACAGATTTCAATTCAAATGTCTGCATCACACCACTGATGATTCTTTTTATGAAAATCTAAACGGAAGAAACACCACAAGGAATGGTAACCCTTACTATGTATTCTACATGGAGACTGACCAATAAATGAATTCATAACCTGTTATAATGTATTTCAAGAGGATTTATCATCCCCATCATGGGGAGAGGCTATATGAAGTCTATGTGTCTGTTTGTTTGTGTATCTGTGACCACAATAACTCAAAATCTAATGAATGAATTTCCAAAAAATTTTAACCAAAATGTTGGTCTTGGGTCACCAAAAAACTGATTAAAGTTTGCGCATGAATCGGATTCCGATCCAGGACTGTTTTGAAGAATTTTTCAAATAAGGACGTTCGGAAAAATCACCCAGAATGTGACAGGAGGAAAAAAAAAAAACAGAGCTCAAAAATAATTGTGGAACAGACCACTAGAGGGCATGATAAATTTAGATGATCTACCAGTGTAATAATAATAATAATAATAATAATAATAATAATTTGCCACATTTACCCTTTAGTGAGTGTTAAGAGCCCAGTTTTGGTGTGTTTTTTTTCTTTTTGATGTAATATAAACATTTAAAGACATGATTGCACTAATTTGGTTGATGTCTGCACTCTCTGAGTGGATTTATACCAGTGATAATGGCTTATAAAATGTTTTAAATCTTATGAACTCATTATGAACAGTGTTTATGAAGCATTATGTAGTCAATGCAAGTACAGGGATCCCTCGCTACTTTGTGCTTCAATTAATGCGGCTTGAGTGCATCGTGTTTTTTTTTTTTTTTCAAAATATACAAATAAATATTCATTGAATTAAAAAATAAGAAAATTAAGGAAGAATAGGTGGAAAGGTTAAGGAAAATGTTACAAAAACAAGGCCAACTATGCAAAAAAAAAAAAAAAAGCCTAAACCAACACAAAATAAAAAACAACTCCAAATAAAAAACACGTGTGCGCGCATGTTGACCATGTCTTCTTAGCCGAGTTATAATCTTACAAATGTTTATGGAACTTTAAAGCCCGAGTCAAAGAAATAAAGCATGAAACAACAGTAACTCTGTCCTTTACACGCAAAGCATTATGGTAGATGCAGCTCCATAATATCCAATGGGAGGGAGCTGCGTCATCCCTCCTAGCCAATGGGAGGCCAGCAGGGCGGGATGTTGGGAGATAGCCAATAAGAGGGAGCTGCGTCATCCCTCTTAGCCAATGGGAGGCCAGCGAGGTGGGATGTTGGGAGATAGGCAATGGGAGGTAGCTGCATCATCTCTCCTAGCCAATGGGAGGCCAGCGGGGCGGAATGTTTGAACGTCATTGATGGGAGAGCAGCACGTGCATTGTTTGAATGGGGCGTTTGAATGTTTGAATGGCGCGTTTGAATGTTTGATTGGTGCGTTTGAATTTTTAAGATGGCGCTTATCTTATATCCAGAGACAAAAATTTTAGGAAAATGCGTTTCGTAACCTGAATTTTTCATTTGGTGAGACTTTTGTAAAGTGAGGTTCAGTACCACTGTATTGCATATTACATTCATAAGGAATATACTTTTATAATCTCATCAATTTCTTTCTGTATCAATTATTATGGATGCTTGTGTAGCGTATACTCCAGACATGCTCAATGCGCTCGTCGCCACCATGCGGCACCAGTTAATGTGTTGTTCTATCCTTTTGATGTTGAGTGCCAAGCAGGAAGCAACAACTCCCACATTTAACGTCTTATGATATGACGCAGCCGGATTCAAACTCCGAACTCCCTGAGGATGAAGAGGACGCTCTACCAACTGAGCTAAATCCCCAGTACTCAATTACCCAGTATCTTCTTTAGTTAACCAATAAAATAAATTATGAATGATGAACCGGGTTTAATTATAGAACTGGGTTGGTATTGGTAGTATAATGAGTTAAAAGGCATGTAATGAATTGTATTAACTTATAATGACATAAACACTCATTAGCATTTCAAAGAAACTTAATCACAGCTTCCATAGTGCATCTATTTGTTCATTAACACTCATACGAGGGAGGATTGTAACCACATGCAGTACATAACAGAATTATAATACCTTATACAGTGCATCTACACACACACACACACACACACACACACACACACACACACACACACACACACACACACACACACAGCACAAGCCAGTGTCTCTCCCTCAAGCCGGTCCCAAGCCCGGATAAATGCAGAGGGTTGCGTCAGGAAGGGCATCCAGAATAAAACAAATGCCAAATAAAATATGCCAGTCACAACAAAAAAATTCATACCGGATCGGTCGAGGCCCGGGTTAACAACGACCGCCATCAGTGCTGTTGACCAACAGGGTGCTGATGGAAATTGGACTACTATTGGTCGAAGACATTGAAGAAGGAGAGGCAGGAGGCGTGTCCGTAGGCAGAGAGAGAAGAGGAAAGTCATGAGTCTACGACTGAGAGTAAGGACTTTGAATGTTGGAACTATGACAGGAAAAGGTAGAGAGCTGGCTGACATGATGCAGAGGAGGAAGGTGGACATACTGTGTGTTCAGGATACCAGGTGGAAAGGTAGCAAGGCTAGAAGCTTAGTAGCAGGGTTTAAGCTATTTTTTCATGGTGTAGATGGGAAGAGAAATGGAGTAGAAGTCATCTTGAAGGAGTTTGTCAGGAATGTTCTAGAAGTGAAAAGAGTGTCAGACAGAGTGATGAGTCTCAAGTTAGAAATTGAAGGCATGCCCCACAGGCAGGATGTGAGCCAGAAGAGAAGGAGAGATTCTGGAGTGAGTTAGATGAAGTGATGCAGAGTACCCCCAGAGGTGAAAGAGAGGTCATTGGGGCAGACTTCAATGGACATGTTGGTGCAGGAAACAGAGGGGACGAGGAAGTGATGGACAGGTTTGGTATCCAGGACAGGAAAGCAGAAGGACAGATGTTGGTAGATTTTGCAAAAAGAATTGAAATGGCTGTGGTAAATACTTTCTTCCAGAAGAGACAGGAGCATAGGGTGACTTATAAAAGTGGAGGCAGGAGCACACAGGTAGAGTACATCTTGTGTAGGCGATGTAATTTGAAGGAAGTCAGTGATTGCAAAGTATTAGTAGGTGAGAGTGTTGCCAAATAGCATAGGATGGTGGTGTGCAGGATGACACTGATGGTGAGGAAGGTGAAGAAGGCAAAGGCAGAGCAGAAGACAAAGTGGTGGAAGCTGAAAAAGGAAGAGTATCGGGTTGTCTTCAAGGAGGAGTTGAAAATGGCTTTGGGTGGTCAGGAAGTGCTTCCAGATGACTGGACAACTACAGCTTCCTGTTCCTGGTGGAATGAGGAAGTGCAGGAGTGTGTACAAAGGAAGAGGTTAGCTAAGAAGAAGTGGGACATTGAGAGGACCGAAGAGAGTAATCAGGAGTACAGGGAGACACAGCGTAAGGCAAAGGTAGCAGTCTCAAAGGCCAATGGCACAGCAGAGAAATAGAGATGGAAAGGACGTGCAGCAAGTTAGAGTGATTAAGGACAGAGAGGGAAATGTATTGACTGATGACAGAAGTGTGCTGGGAAGATGGAAAGAGTACTTTGAAGAGCTGATGAATGAAGAAAATGAGAGAGAGAAAAAAAGAGTAGAAGAGATGACTGTTGAGGACCAGGAAGTAGCAAAGATTAGTAAGGATAGCATTGAAGAGGATGAAGAATAGAAAGGCAGTTGGTCCTGATGACATACCGGTGGAGGTATGGAAGTGTCTAGGAGAGGTAGCAGTGGATTTCCTGACAAGAACATTCAACAAGGTCTTAGAGAGTGAGAGGATGCCAGAGGAATGGAGGAGAAGTGTGCTCGTGTCCATTTTTAAGAACAAGAGAGACGTGCAGAATTGTGGCAACTACAGAGGGATAAAGTTGATGAGCCATACGATTAAGTTATGGGAAAGAATAGTGGAAGCTAGACTACACCACAGATGCAGTGTTTGTCTTGAGGATGTTAAGAGAGAAGTACAGAGAAGGTCAGAAGAAGCTGCATTGTGCCTTTGTGGATCTGGAGAAAGCATTTGACAGGGTGCCGAGAGAGGAACTGTGGTATTGCATGAGGAATTCTGGAGTGGCAGAGAAGTATGTTAGAGTGGTGCAGGATATGCATAAGAGATGTAAGACTGTGGTGAGGTGTGCTGTCGGTGTGACAGAAGAGTTCAAGGTGGTGGAACTGCATCAAGGACTTGCTATGGTGATGGACAGGCTGACAGACGAGGTTAGACAAGATTCCCCATGGACTATGATGTTTGCAGATGACATTATGATCTGCAGTAAGAGCAGAGAACAAGTGCAGGTATGCCCTGAAAAGGAGTGGAATGAAGGTTTGCCTCAGTAAGACAGAATACATGTGTATGAATGACAAGGGACGGCTCCCAACAGGAACAGTGAGGTTACAGGGAGCAGAGATAAGGAAGGTGGAGGATTTTAAGTACTTAGGCTCAACAATCCAGAGCAATGGAGAGTGTGGAAAAGAGGTGAAGACACGTGTGCAGGCTGGTTGGAATGGTTGGAGAAAAGTGTTCGGTGTGATGTGTGATAGGAAACTATCGGCAAGAATGAAAGGAAAAGTGTACAAGACGGTGTTGAGGCCAGCATAGAAACAGTGGCCCTGGGGAAAAGACAGGAGGCAGAGCTGGAGGTAGCAGAGATGAAAATGTTGAGGTTCTCTTTGGGAGTAACGAGTAACGAGGATTGATCGGATTAGGAATGAGCACATCAGAGGGACAGTACATGTAAGACGTTTTGGAGACAAAGTCAGAGGCTAGATTGAGATGGTTTGGACATGTACAGAGGAGGGATAGTGAGTATATTGGTAGTAGGATGCTGAGGTTGGAACTACCAGGCAGAAGGCCTAGAGGAAGACCAAAGAGACGATTCATGCACATGGTGAAGGAAGACATGAAGGCAGTTGGTGTAAGAGAGGAAAATGCAGAGAATAGGGTGAGATGGAGGCAGATGATTCATGGTGGCGACCCCTGAAGGGAACAGCCGAATGGAAAAGAAGAAGATACAGTGCATCTACAGTATGAACTCAGTTCAGTATGACATACAGTCTTTTCTCTGAAAGGCTTTCTTATAATTCCTTTCATAAGGATGCGTCTATACCATGAAAGGGAGTTATTAGAGTTCATTTTTATGAACTGTTAACACAGTGCATTCTACAGGACATAGTATTCACAACAAATTATTATATCAATAACACCAAATAAAACAACCACAAAGAATAAAATGGATAAACCTGGGCTGTAAAATGAAAAGGCTAGTTTTGAGGAAGGATTAAGTAGACGGCTATTTTAAGAAGCTTTGAATAAGCGGAGTAAACAAGGCTCAGTGCACAGATATTAGTGAATGAGGTATGAGTGACGGAGATGAGTCACACTTCCAGAAACATTCTTTTATGCAAAGTACAATAGCGAGTCTTGAGAATATTCACATTGCAGTAGTTTCTGAAATTTTCAGACATTTCTAAATTACAAATAGAGAAACTATTTTGAAGCTAGTGTACCAAAAGAGAAATCGGTTCACCGCGGGACATACAGTATGTTGTATGTTGCTTTTGGCAAGCTTAAACCTCTTGGCACACAGCACGGTTTAGCACTGCTAGGTCCCTTGTTTTGGTTCTATATTAGTTCTGTTTCCGCCCACGTTTTGTCATTGGCTTGTTCCCCAAATGTGTGCATTTGTTCTATGTTTAGTCCTTGTTAGGCTGTAGCTAAACAAGATAAAATATAGTTTTACACACAAAAACATATTGTAAATGTCGCATATTGATCCCTCTAACACTGGCTTAATTATTCATCATCTTGCCTTGCTTAATCCAAATCAACAGGAAATTATATGTCCGCCCTTCAGATATCCATCCATTTTTCCTCTGAGGTCGCGTCACAACAGGTTTAGGAGGGAAACCCAGGCATCCCTCTCTCCAGTGACACTGACTTTCGCCCCTCCTGGAGGATCCCAAAACATTCCCACATGAGAGTGATATAAATACTCCATCCAGCAAGTTCTGGGTCTGCCCTGGGGCCAGTTAGATGTATCCAGAACACCTCTAAAGGGAGAGAACCAGGATGCATTCTAATCAGATGTCCGGACCACCTTATGGAGAAATCTCAAACAGTTTCCAACTTCTGGCCCTGAATTTAAATAATTATCGAGAAATGGATGGATAGATGGAAGAAGCTATGATGATTATAGCCTCCAGTATGAGATGTCAGGGTGGGGGGTGGGGGTGCAAGATATTGAAGCTCAGAGCCTGTTGATCGGTACAAATTTGGGAGGGGAAATGAGTGTAAATTTTATGCCTGGTTGCATACTTGCATACTGACAGAACATACGAGAAGGGAAGACCACCAGTATGGACTAAATCAACATTAATACATACCATGTATTTGGATGCAAGAAATAAAAACTAATAAAAAACCAGGAGCGGAGATAAACCCGTACGTAAAAGAAAAGAATCCAGTAAAATGAGGAGAGCTGGTTTAACAATAGAGATAACAGGACTTGTTTTATCACCTTGCACCTTGTACATTTTTCAAAAATAGTCAAATTGTAAATACAAGTGATAACATCATAAATACCTGAGGAGGTATGATATCGAAGAGATCTCCTGCAGGTGCATACTCCTGACCGAAGACGTAACTCCCTTCAGTTTCAAACAGAACATCAAGAGTTTTGATGATGAAGGGACTGCAGCCCAATGCCGCCGTCAAACTGTATTCACGAAGGAAACTCCGAAGCTTGGTCTTGTTCTTACTGACGTACTTCAGGGCCAGTTTTGTGCCTATTCCATACATACACATACAATAAAAAAAATCCGTAATTCACCAAAAACAGGCATAATAAACCTCTGAAACACACCAATCCCATACACACTCCAACTTACCCTGTTTGCGGTGAGCCACCAGATCTACTCGGCCATATGTGCCCTTCCCTAACGGACCAATCAACTCATACTGCTGCTCCACCTCAGATGCCGAGAGAGTGGTGATCGACAGCGCCTGCATGTCCTCCACCGGGGCCGAGCCCACATTGGTGCTCCGCGCCACGATAGACACACCTACCAGGGCACTGAGTGAGAGAACGTTCCATCATGCATGGTGGATTTTATTACAGCTTCTTGAGGTGATCATATTGTGAGAGACAACTCGGAACCAAAAGGTGTGAGCGGGGAGTTAAAACAATATGTTGTACAATATGTGTGTTCAAAGAAGCCCTCCAGTCAGTCATTTGGCTTTACTGCTTTATCACACCACAGCCCACTGCACAGAATTAAGAAACAAGACCAAGTAAATCACCCACCAACTCACCAACACGACACCAAAAGCTGGTTTCCTTCAATTATACCAAATGCATTGGTTTCCTCTTTCTCTTTTTATTTCTTTGCTTTGCCAAAGTCCTGATAACTCAGCGTTCCTCAGAAGACTTATCACTTCCAGTTTACACAAAAGCCTCAAACAAATATAGCTCTTACATGTGTTACTTGATGCCGTGTGTGGTTTGCTGTGCTTTGAGTTTATTATGGATTCAGCACTGACTCTCTGATGGTGCACACCAGGGGATAGAACTGGATACGAATACATAATTCGAAACAAACAGATAACGGTTTCTAAACAGATAGGAACAGTAGACGCACTATATCTGGCATCTAGTTGAGACTGAAGGCACGTGAGTTGGACGTGATTACTGTCAACTTGGGGTGAACGACAGGTTAGATATGAAGCCGATAGGGCAAAAATTGACTATGTTTTTTCCTGCAATGTTGTCACGTTCACCTCACAGCGAGATCGTAATGGGTTCAAGTCTCCATCTCATTGAAGACATTTTTGTGTGGAGTTCATGTGTTTTCCTTGTGATTGAGTGGGCTTCCTCCGGGTATGCTGGTTTCCTCCCATAGTCCAGTCCCAGGATATGCTAACTGGCTGTTCCAAATTTCCCCCTGGCATGTGTATGTGTGTTGGCCTGCAATAGACTGGTGAGCTGATCAGGGTGTGCCCCACCTTCGCCCAGAGTCGGCTGTGATAGGCTCTAGCATCCCTGCGACCCTACTAGGACTATACGAATGAATGAATAAATGTTTTTCAGAGGTGGTTTAGCCTACTTGAAGTTAAATACAGAAAGTGTCACTGCATAGTATTAGAATAACACAGTGTGAGTGCTATGACTGAAAGAAAACGAGTGTCTCTTTGTCTGTCTTTGTCTCTTTGTGGGTGAGATACAGCTTTTGATCACCGCTCCTTTGCAGCCTTGTTGTTATCAACTAAAAAAAATCTGCTTTCTCAAATGTTCAAAGTCGCTGTAGGGGGTTAGTTACCGTTTTTTTAAGGGTTGGAAATGACTCGAAAGGGGCACCTACTGGTTAGAATCATCCTGATGGTTCAGTATCCTTCAATGCTGATGATGTAGTCGTCTGTTTAGTAGTTCTCTATATCATTCATTCACTCACGTGCTAAACTGCTTAGTTCTACTTGCTTAACCAGGGAGCTAGAGCCTATCTCAGCCACACTGGAGGAAGGCGGGGTATACCCTGAACAGCTCATCAGACCATCACAGGACCGTATTTCTCTAGAACAGGAAATCTATATGATATTTTAAAATGAACAGAAAACAGAGGAGGTCTGCACACCTTCCCTTGACCACGCCCCTTGACCACTGCATTCATTGATTAAAAAAATAGAGAGACCCTGAATATATAATTCAGCACTCATAGTCCACATTATTAATTATAGCTTGCTTGTTTCTTTGTGCAAAAACAACAGAAAAACAATCAAGATTATTTAGATCAGGGGTCTCCCTTTTCCTACCTTCCGCGCACCGAACCTAATCGTGCACACCTGACTTAATAATTCTCCATCGGCTAAAAGAGCTTCGTAAGATTTTGTTTGGAGATAAAAAACCAGCCGGAGCACAGCTCTTCAGGAACAGGGTTGAACACTCCTGATTTAAATCATAAGAAACACTAAAAAGGGCAAATTTCAAAAATTGAATCGAGTTTTTGTGGAAAAAAAGAGGACAGCTGCGCAAAACTCCTCGGTATTTCATTTAACACCTTCAGTACTGTGGAAAGTGCAGCTGGAATAGTAGTCAGATTTCTGGAACCCACTTCTTTAAAACCTGAAATATTCATTGAAAAAACAAATAAATAAAAATAAGCTGCAATAAACTCAGCATTATTATTATTATTATTATTATTATTATTATTATTATTATGAGGCAGTGGTGGCCTGGAGTGGGATTATTGATACCAAGGCTCAGGGTTCAAGCCCCACTGCCAATGGTTGTTACTGCTGTCCCTCCAAGCAACCTTAATTCGGATTAAGCGGTTCAAAACAATGAATGAATAACTATTATTATTATTATTATTATTATTATTATTATTATTATTAGTGGTAGTACTATTCTGAATAAGACTGGTTTTTTTTCCGAACAACTGGTAATTTTTATTATTATTATTATTATTATTATTATTATTACTACTACATATTTTGTATATATATTATTATATACAGGAGGCTGGCACCCATCTCAGCTGACTCTGGGTGAGGGTGAGGTACACCCTGAACAGTTCGTTAGTCCATCCCAGAGCAGAAGCAACCCCCCACCCCCCACCCCCATGGCCAACTCTTTAGGAACAACAGCAATGGTTCTTTTACATTGTCCTCACCACAGACAGTGAGAGACATTGCCAGCCTTTGATAATCCAGCTGGGGGGGTAGCAGTGAGAACTTGGTTTGCTGAATGTGGGGCTTGAACCCCTGACCTTCAGATCAGTAAGTCTGCACCTTTCACCACGACTGCCCAAATCATCATTAAAAATAATTATAATTAATATTATTACTAAACAATTATCATATTTATTACTATTATTTATTGTGATGATGATGATTATTATTATTATTATTATTATTATTATTATTATCAGTGTATTATTTTAACTACATTTTGTTTATTATTATTATTATTATTATTATTATTGCACTTATTATTATTACTGGGTCTCACCTGCTGCAGGCGCCCTGTCTCTCTGCTCCATGCTCCTGCATCCACGCGCCACGGGGTCACCGCGTGTAGATTTAGGTTCCGACGAGCTCGCGCGTCTCCGGTCCTAACCGGAGCACCAAAAGAGCGCTCGTGTTCCCGCTTGAAGAATTTACCCACTTTCTCTGAATATCTCTAAATGCTTTGTGTCTGAAATACTCAGCAGGTTAGTCTTCGCGCGCCTGTGCGTAACGGTGCGGAGAACACAAAAAAAAAAAACCGAGACTTTGTGTTCTTTTGTGTCCATGGGCGCGTGCGCATGGGTTGCTCCGGTGTTTATTCCCGTTTGCTCGGTGCGCGCGCAGCGCACGCGCGCGGATGACCTACTTCAACGAGCGCCTTCGGGACGGCGTCCATCCGACGTCCCCCGTGCGTCATTTTCCCCGGCGCGTGCGCTGCGCACATCTGAGGAGACAAGTCTCAGTCTCCGGGTTCATTCCGGTGCGCAGCGCCGCGCGCTCTGTTGTTCTGCGCCTCTCGCGCGCTTGCGGTGTCTCTTAAAAACAGGAGCGCGCTCACGTGAGCACATGGTCCTAGTGCCCGAAGATATGACCGTGAAAAAAAGTGTAGAATGTTATGAATCGTGTTTTATTTCTTTTTAAACACCAGTTACAGAAATCTAATCGTTAACAGATCTTTTTATCTGTTAATGGAAGGAGTCTCCAGTTTCAGGAGATCGGATCAGCAGTGTTTTTCCAACACAGAAAAATCAAAGCCCCCAGTGCAGCTAACTGGGTTATCAAAGGCCGGTCATGTCTTTCACCGTCTATGGTGTGAGTTTCATGTAAAAGAACCATTTCTGACTTTCGACAAGAGTAGCTGCATAGCCGTCAGCGTGTTTCTGCCCTGCGATGGCCTGGCGAGCTGACCAGGGTGTACTGTGTCCTCGCCCGGAGTCAGCTGGGATGGGCTAGCCTCCCCGCGACCCTTAATTAGGATTACGCAGTTCCAGAAAATGAATGATGAATATCTAAGACTTTTCCGAGCTCTTCATATCATCACACCTTTATTAGCATGTTTGGCTTAATGACAGGGAGATGTTTTATGGAAATGATACCGCGGACTGTGGACACATGCAGATATACGTAATCGGATCAAATCCAAATTAAAAGGTATAAGAGGAATAAAAACACTATAAAGCAGGCATTGGAATATCACATCACACACTCAAGTGATTTATTCCTTCCATGCTGTTTTATATTTATAGCATTAGACAGACATTATTATCCAGAGCGACATACTGTACAATTATCTTTTTTATTATTATTATGCACATTATTTTTTAATAAAATGTGCTGTGATGTCACACATTGTGATGGAACCAAAAAGTTATGTTCAACAGTGATGCTCTTTTTTATTTTATGATCTTCTCTTTAAAATACCCTGTCCCTGTCCCACTCTCTGCCTGCCTGACTTGTTTCAGCGTCCCACTTTTACTTTGTTGCCCCCGCTCTATCCAGGGCGTCCTGTTTTTCTCCTGTAACGCTCTGTCCTCAAAACTGGCTGAACTGTTTATGTCAGTTCTTTTAGTATTCAGTGCTGTGAGGGTGTAGAATGGTACACAGTATATCAGAGCACTGGTGTCAAAATAATTTCATGAAATTGGATGAGGAGATTATTTACTTTGGTGGGTCACAGAAGTTCAAGCAGATTGATTTAATCTTACAGGAAGACTACGGTAAATCATTCATTCTTTTATTCATTTTCCAAGCCACTTAATGTGGGTCGCCGGAGGCTGGCACCCATCTCAGCAGCACCAGGCCATCGCAGGGACAACACTCGTACGATAATTACACTCACATCTGGGAGCAGATTGGAACAGCCAGTTAGCTTACTGTGCATGTTTTTGGGCTACTGGAGGAAACCGGAGAACCTGGAGGAAATCCACACAAACACTGGGATGCAAATTCCACACATAGACACTAGAGCTGCAACTCAAACCCAGGCTTTGCTGTGAGACATACTTGCTGAACATTATGCCACTGTGCTGCCCCAGTGATGGTAGCTACTCTAATTAAAGAACTCACTGAAAATTGCACTGAGCAGAAAAACATTTCAACATCTCAAACGCTGAGGCAGATGAGTGAATGCATCAGGTTCTGTCTCTGTCAGCAAAGAACAAGGATTCATTCAAGGCTATGTGAAGCATTTTAAACTCAATAGCTGATGATAAATATACATCCTAGTTCAATGTGAATATCGCTGTACCCACAATGCACTTTTCCATTAACTTGCAATAGATAGTAGGGCAACAATTGTAATTGTGTTACGCGTAACGCTGACATCACACAAGTGGACAGTTCCTGAACAAGTGGACAAGGGCACACTGAGTGATGGGTTTTATAACAGGAATTCATAGACTGACCATAAACACCAATCTAAAGAATAACTATTTGCCATAAAACTCAACATTAACTAGAGCAGCTTGTCACTGTTAACTATTTTCACAAATTTGTTAAGAAATGACGGATGATGAAGTGAATGAGTACCTTATATCACTCATCCCCAACCACCGGGCCACAGACCGGTACCAGTCAGTGGATCAATTGGTACCGGTCCGCACAAGAAATAATTATAAAATTATAAAATTGTCAATCCTTGGCCGGTTCGTGGTAACAAAAAGGTTGGGGACCACTCTACCTTATATAACACGGTGCCGTTATGTCTGTCTTCCTTCAAGTTCTTTTTTAGTTATGTTGCCATAGTTAGTCATGCCAGAGTCCCTGCCTACACTCAACATTAAAAACTCTCATCTTTAACCTTTACATTATTACATATCTGTGTGTGTGTGTGTGTGTGTGTGTGTGTGTGTGTGTGTCTGTGTTTTTGTTGAGGTACAGATGCTACTTCTGAGATATGATCCTTCTTCTCTAACCTTGTGATCCATCAACGATCCTTGTGGGCCTATTGCTGGTTGGCGTTTTCATCTTAGAAGCCCTTCACGCCTTCTGTTGCCGTTTCATATGGACCTAAATATAAACTCAGAAACAATAACCATTACAATTCTAAATTGATTTCATGTTAAACTATAATTTGGTTTCACCCAAATAGCCATCTGTTTTCCTTTTGAGTCTGGAACCTCTCCTGTGTCATGTGCGGGAGTTTTCCTTGATTCATTAGGAATGTGTAGGAGTGTATAGGGTTGATCGAGAACATTGTTAATCTGCTTTAAAACAATTTCAATTGTATAAATGCCTACCAGAGGGAGCAAGAAATGTCCGTTTGATACACAGTACTGTATCATGACTGTAATACTGTCCAGAAATCAAATCTTCAATGAGAATACGTAAAAAGGTCATAGTATCCTTGACCTTATTTTAAATCGTGTTCTGATTTATTGCGTTGATAATAACTGTGTTGACTTTTATTTAACTGTGAGCATTTGTGCTAGAGTTCTTCTTCTTTTTCTTTCGGCTGTTCCCTTTCAGGGGTCGCCCCAGTGAATCATCTGCCTCCATCTTCATGGAAATCTTATTGATGATTTGCATATTCCATTTGGCATAGGTTTTTACGTCGGATGCCCTTCCTGACACAATCCTCTAGTATGGGGCAGAAACACGCTGACAGCTATGCAGCTACTCTTTATGAAAGCCAGTAATGGTTCTTTTACATGAACCTCTCACCATAGACAGTGTGAGACATGGCCAGCCTTTGATAACCCAGTTAGCTGCACTGGGGGGACAGTGACAACCTTGTGGAGAGTATGACTCAAACCCCCAACCCTAGGATCAGTAATTCAGCACTTTTTACCACCAGGCCACCACTGAACTACCATTTGTGCTCAAGTTATTTTCCTGAAATCTTGAGTGCCCGCACCACCTACTGAACCGCCCACACAACCATCAATACAGCATAACAATATAATACAGCCTGTTTTTTTTAAATCCAGCGTATATAAAAACGCTATACCAGAAAAACTGAATTGACTTGAAGAAATACCATACTGTAGCCAAATTTACTTGATAAATTAGCATTATTACTTAGCATAGCATGTCACTGGAATGCAATCAGTCAAGTATCTTGAATGAAGTAGCATGGTTGAATTCTCGGTTCTGATTGGTGGATAATAATACAGTAATCCCCTTATTTCGCGGTTAATGGGGACCAGCCCCCCCACGAAATGCAAAAAACCTCGAAATGACTTCTGCCACCTCTTAAGGACACCCATCCACTTATATATATATATATAAAATCAGCCCCTGACATACGAAAGCCCCTGGGTATGAAAATCCTGGGTTATGAAAAACATTTTCCTAAGTTTTCGTGCCCGGGATACAAAAAGCACCATTCAAAATTCAAACACGCCAATCAAAATTACACACAATGTGTGAGTTGCTCTCTCATTGGCTGTCTCCCAACATCCCACCCCTCTGACTTCCCATTGGCTAGGAGGGATGACGCAGCTGAACCTTACCCAAACTTCCTGTTTGTCACACACGTGAAGGAGAGTTGATTGTTGGCTTGTTTTGAGATTGATCATGCAGCGTTATACAGCATTTCGTGATTGCCGAAACCCCTCTACAATCAGGACGATATTGAACCAGAAGGAGACCTTAAAGCGAAAATATAGTGAGGACCTCTGATCTTTCAAACAGCTACTGTAATTCCGCTTTAAATAAAACATCCCGTCTGTGTGTGTGTGTGTGTGTGTGTGTGTGTGAGAGAGAGAGAGAGTGTGCATGCATGTGTGTGTGTGAGAGAGAGACAGAAGCATGCTTAACTCTTTAGTTTTTAGTTTAGTTTTTTAAGTTGTTTAATTCAGTAAATGTGGCGCATGTGAGCTCATCTGGAATCCCTCAAGGAAACAAGTTAAGGTTGAGTTTGGACCTCCGATCTGTCAAGCAGGGAAGACATACATTTAATGCGTACTGTATTGTGTGTCTGTGTGTGTGTGTGAGAGAGAGAGAGAGAGAGAGAGAGAGAGAGCGAGAGAGAACGAGAGAGCTAGAGAGAGGGTGTGCATGTGTTTGTGTGTGTGTGTGTGTGTGTGTGTGTGTGTGTGTGTGTGTGTGTGTGTGTGTTAAGAAAAAATGTTTAATAATGGTTTAATTAATAAATATGTTAATAAAATGGTTTAATATGTTAATAAAATGTTTAAATGGTTTAATAAATAATTTTCTTTTACTTTTAACACATATTTCATACAAAATTGGTGTACTTATCATTTTTAAAGGGTTTATGGGTGATGTGTATTGTGTATTGTGAACCTTGGAATGAATCAGGCGTTTAACATGTAAAATGCAACAACTACTGACGAAACCCCCGCGTTATGAAAAAGGCGCTGGAACGGATTAATTTCGTAAGTAGGGGGCCAACTCTTCTTCTTCTTCTTCTAAGAAGAAGAGGGGGCCGACTGTATTATATAAAATGTATAAAGAAGTTAAATTTAAAGTGTTCTATGCATGTTAATGTCATACAGGCAATGTGTATTAATATATAAATAAATTATTCCCCTTATAATGACAATAAATATATATAAATACTGTATAACAAATCTTCTCCACGTTGAGGAGAATCACTGGCAGCACTGGTGCTTGGTTGGGGCTTGTCAGCGCCTCCAGAGCCTTTGCTTTAGTACGTATCATGTTAATGTCCAAACTCACAGGCGTTTAACTCTCTTTCTCTCTCTTCTCATACACTGCATGTACTGGTGAAGGGCGTGGCTGTTAGCCGCAGGCGAAATCCAGAGAGCGCACCTGAATTCACTCAGCCATCAGCTATAAAGAGCTCTGTGGTCGACCAGTTTCTGTGTTGATACTTTCCCAGTGATTTTGGTTTTTGTTTTCCCCTTACCACTACAGTGAACATGATTTTTCCGCACCCCAGTGCTTCCCGTGAGCTCAATAAAAGTCATTGTTTTATGAGGGAGGAAAGGTGTGTTGGATGCTGGGAAATATAATCTCGACCAATCAGCTTGCTGGATTCACAACCAATCAGTGAACAGTCAAGTCAAGCAGGCGAACAGAGCATGTTGGGTAGCGTAGTTGAATGTATATGTAGTGTTGTACTGCTCGAGAATTTTGAATAATCTTTAATTTTTCAATTTCCCTATGGGAAATCCCACGATATTGCGGGACGCAAAGCAGGAAACGCAAAGTGGCGGGGGATTTCTGTATTCTAAAACAGAAGCCACTGGAAAAAGGGAGGGAGTTCATAATGCAAGATCAATATTATTGCACCAATTTTACTATGTTCCCCAGTGCAGCTAATTGGGTTATCAAAGGCTGGCCATGACGCTCACTGTCTATGGACAGAACCATTGCTGACTTTTATAAAGAGCAGCTGCATAGCCATCAGCATGTTTCTGCTGTGTGATGGCCTAGCAAGCTGTCCAGGGTGTACTCTGCCCTCACTCAGAGTTGATTAATTAGGGTTAGGCGGTTCAGAATATAAATGAATCAATCAATTCTACAATGTCATGGCTTCTGTAATACCTAGACAACATTAAATGGATAAAAGGTACACCATGTTATTATGCAATCAATTATCTGGGATAAGAATAACTCACCTGGATATTCAAATTGAGTCAGGTGTAATGAGGAATTTTGAATTACTCATTTCCCCCTCACTGTAATACAAGCAAGGCTACTTTTATTTCAGTTATAAACATACAGTACATAAACCAAGATATACAGAATGAAAAACAAGCATGTTGAGTTACTGTTGGAGTTTAATTAGCCTCTTCTGAAATGAAGGAAGAAAACTATACTGTCGCCTCTACAGTTTAACATCATATGCTCTTCCCAGCTCCACCATCTTTCAAACAAACTATTGCTGATGAACTGCCATCTGGAGACATTAAGATTCTTTCAAAAATTACCAGAAACCATGTGTAGTTGCTTTTCTTAGTAGAATATCAGCCCACTGGTGCCCTTGATTCCCAGTGCCAGCCAAAGTTTTTAGGGTGTTTTTGTTTGTTGCATAATATATTAAATTTATAGACAAAACACAAATTTTTCCCCATTTATGCACTGGTAGCATCTTCATTCATTTTCTCAACTGCTTCATCCTAATTAGAGTTGCAGTGAGCCTTTTTTCTTTTACAAAGAATAAGGTAAGTAAGATATGTCTGTTGGGCTTTTATACCAGATCCTAGTGGCTCTTCAGACCAGTGCTTATCCCTGGTTTGCATAGCATGAAGCGACCAGGAGCTTGACTCATCCTAGATGGGACGGTAACCCATAATTTTTACTGGTACCATTTATACTGCTGGGGGGACTCTTGTGATTAAGTCCATGCACAGGGGTCTTAGCATGGTGAGGGCCTAACTGGGATATCAAACCCTTGACCTCCTGATCATGAGCTCAGCATCCTAACCAACATTCCATCAGCCCCGACTCTTTAAGAAAAAGAGGACATTTCAACACTTCATCCCTTCCACTTGTTATAAACTACAATTTACAGACTGGACTTTATAGAGTGGCTCATATAAACACAAACAAGCATAATGGACCATAATATAACTTTACTAATAGGTTTTCTCTGCAATACACTTACACTGAAGTCATGTTACAACTACTATCATTGTCTATATATCTTTTTTGAAGTCATTTATACAGTAAGCACAACAGAAAAAGCTATTATTTGCACCTTTAATGCTAATGGATGATATTAGTACATTCATGCATAATAAAAACGTGTTAAGGTTCATTATTAAGCATGGCGAGGGATAATTTTCACAACAGTACTCATTCAGTTATTCCTTTTCTGTCCCACTACAGTGTAGCCTCGGTACTCGAACTTAATCCATTCCAGACAGCTGTTCGGATTCCGATTTGTTCGGATTCCGAATCCACTTTTCCAATTACAAATAATGTACAATAAATGGTCTTAATGCGTTCCATCATCTTTTGAACAGAAGTTAACAGTAACTCATACAATAGGTCTGCAAATTAAGTGAAAAAATTATTGAATACAGTACATTATGTTATGGTCTGTGTTGTGAGAGACTCTTTAACTGCACTGTGTTTTTTTAGTGTGGTTATGGTCTCTCACAAAATCACAAAATAGAGGGACGTGGCTGCCACACGCAGGGTGGAGTGCTAAACAAACACCCCTGATTCCATATATTCATGGGCTAAAAAGACTAGCAGCGTTCTAGCTCTTGATGCTAGAAGATTCTCCCTCTTCTCTTCTTCTTTTTTTCTCCCTTTAGTTTGATTTCCGTGTTTCTCCGCATCGCTATTAGAGTGACTACGATTTCCCCGTTTCATCTATGAAAATGGGTGCACTTTACTGTTCACAGAGAAGGCACTAGAGCACGGGCACTAGAGCACGAGAAACACGGAAATAAAAGCAGAAATAATATACATTTAGATTTCCCAAAAAAAAGATGTCTTGCCTTGAGCATCATTCAAACTTTTCCTATCATTTGACCTGATGAAGGCTGGTAAAGTGGGCGGGAAAGAACTGCTTCTAGCACAGAGTCAAGCAAACCTCCTACAAAGAGCTGTCATTGTCCTTCAGTTGCCGTTCAAAAAACTGTTCCGGAAGAATAAATGTTCAATGCAAAAAAATGCAATGTGAGCCTGTGCCTGAACAGCAAATCCAAGTGCTTCGAAGCTTATCATGAGTAGTCGCAGGATAAAGTACCGCAGAACTGTGAACACCATTATTTTCATACCAAACGATTTTTTAATAAGTTTTTTATTTCAACGTGATCCATTTTATTTTAAATACATTTAAAAGTACCATTTGTGCCAGTGTTTCTATGCCAAAATAATCTTATAAGGCTAGTTTTATACCGTTATTTTTGTAAAAGAGAATTTGTTTCAAGGTTTGTGATATATTGTGATACGTTATTGATAATGCAATAAAGGATATGTGATAAAAAATCTTTTACTTTTCACTTTACAAAATTTGCACGTTTCCTACCGATGTGACAAATTAATCACTCATTATTATTAATATTTATTCAATCTTTCCAACCGGATGTGACTAATTAGTCACGTACAGTATTACCATTTTTTTTATAATTAATGCAAAATTCATATTTTCAGTACATATTATCTTTAACCAGCTTACCTATGTCCCAAAAGAAGCATGAATTATTTTTTTTACAGCTAGAAAATAATTCAGGGTGTAAAGGGTTAAGGAAAAAATATGTTGATTTTAAATTTCATTATGTCAACAAATCTCAAAAATGTTTGGAAAAGGCCATTTTCATCACTGTGAGGCATCCCCTCTTCTTCTTACAACAGTCTGCAAACGTCTGGGGACCAGACAAGTTTCTCAAGTTTAGAAATAGGAATGCAAGGTCTTCTCTGAAAGAGACGACGTCTGGATGGGAGCATATGTTGTTCAAGAACCTGAATATACCTTTCTGAATTGATGGTGCCTTTTCAGATGTGCAAGATGCCCATGCCACACACATCCTTGTCCTCTTTAGTCCTGATGACATGGCGTCCCAGTTTTCCAAAAGGAACTTTGAATCGTGATTTGTCTGACCACAGAAAAGTTTTCGACTTTGCCACACTCTATTTTAAATGAACCCTGGCCCAGAGAAAATGCCTGTGCTTCTGGGTCCTGTTTAGAAATGGCTTCTTCTTTGTACTGTAGAGTTTCAGTTGGCAATGGCAGATGGCATGGTGGATTGTGTTCACCGACAATGGTTTCTGGAAGTATTGCTGAGCCCAGTCTGTGATTTCCCTTACAGTAGCATTCCTGTTTATGATGCAGTGCTGTTTAAGGGCCCAAAGATCATGGGCATCCAGTATGTTTTTTTTGGTCTTAACCCTTACGTATAGAGATTGTTCCAGATTCTCTAAATCTTTGGATGATGTTATTGTAGATGATGATAACTTCAAACTCTTTGCAATTTTTTGCTGGGAAACACCTTTCTGATATTGCTCCACTACTTTTCTGCACAACATTTGGGGAATTGGTGATCCTCTACCCATCTTTGCTTCCGAGAGACACTGCCACTCTGAGAAGCTCTTTTTATACACAGTCATGTTGCTATTGGTCCTCTTTAGTGGTAATTGGTCTTCCAGCTGTTCGTTATAAGTGCAATTGACATTTCCAACCTCTTATTGCTCCCCGTCCCAACTTTTTTGAGATTTGTTGACACCATGAAATTTAAAATCAACATATTTCCCTGAATATTTTCAGTTTAAACTTTTGACCCTGTCATCAATGTTCTATTCAGAATAAAATATTGAAATTTGGCACTTCCACATTATTGCATTCAGTTTTTATTCACAATTTGAATAGTGTCCCAACTTTTTTTGGAATCTGGTTTGTACACTCACACTCACACCTAGGGGCAATGTGGAACAATCAATTAGCCTAATATTCCTGTTTTTGGACAGTGAAAGGAACCCAGAATGCGTGGAGGAAACCAGATAAGCATAGTCAGGCCCATGGAGAAATTCCCTCACTTAGCTTCAGACTTCAACCCAGTAGCTTTTTTGGTGTTTACCACAAAGCCACATTGCAGAATATACATAAGGATGATAATAAATGGTATGTTGCGTGTGATCTGATTTTTTCCGTTAGAACAGCATGTCTTCAAGAGTTTTAATCTTCATCTACTACCAAGAAGGATAGCTGTGAGAGGAATACCACTCTTCTGGCTTACTGATCCCATTTTTAATGCAGTTTAAACAAAAGTAGCAAAAGAGTACCAGTTTCTAATAACCTGATCCTGAAATCAAAGCATCCGAGAGCATCATGCTGGGTCTCTGACTAAAGGTCAGACTCAAGCCAAGCTCAGTTATAATGATTAACTCATTACTGCCTCTTATAGTCAGATGTCTGTAACTGCAAAAAGTAAAAAAAAAAAAAAAATGTGCCATTACCATGGAAACTACTGTGGCAGACAAGGGTGCTTCAAGGTCATGTTAAAACAAGTCCTGGCTGTAATCTGGGGCATGTAATTGGGAAAATCTTCAGTTTTTATTCTAATACAAACATACAGGTCTTTTTCAGTATGTGAACCAAAACCATCTTTTGGTGTTGAAGCTCTTAATATAACCGCATCGCCGTATGATCAACACAACAGAGAAACAGTGTTCTTTCTCTTTCATTCTGTATGCGATATCTCAACCTGCATGCCATATTTAGTCCTGGTTTTCTCTGGGTTTCCACTGCTACTGTGGTTCTCTTACATTGAATCACTGGGAGAAGTAGACAAGGGTTTTTTTGTTTGTTTTTTGTTTTAGTTATTAGTAACACTATTAAAAAGCTATCCAACCAATCAGGGCGCACAGAGTGATTTAAAAAGTGGGGGGCTAACTGAAAATTTTGGGAATCCATGCAGTCAGTGAACGACTAGAGCATATATCCCCTCAAGGAGTCTGTGCATGGCCAATTTCCAGATTTCAGATGTCAGATGTATTCTGTGAGCACATATCCATTGATTTACTTATTTAAATTCCAATCCAATCACGTCTCGGCTCAATCAGATCCAAAACCTGTACATTCCCTAGAAGGCAGCCACTATACAGTATAGATGCGTGTATATACATACGTATACATACACACACACACATATATATATATGTATATATATATATGGATAGATATATTAGATATATATATATATATATATATATATATATATATAGATACAGATAGATAGATAGATAGATAGATAGATAGATAGATAGATAGATAGATAGATATGCATGGTGCATAAGCATTTACGGTACACGATATGCATGTATGTTATACTAGGCTTGTACAATCTACTCATTTTAAGCATTGTTGCGATGTCAGTAGACATACTTAAAAAATGTCTTTTTTTTTTTGGTTGAGAAAAAGTGGGGGGCTTGCTAATCAGATATCAAAACAAGAGGACTGCCGTTTGTGACCTGTAATGTCAATAATGGGTCTTTTTCCACTACTCTATACAACCGTGCTAAGCAGAAAAGAATCAGACGTGAAGGGAAATGGGTTACAAAAGCCGAGAACTGCATCGTGTTCAACTGTTGTCGAAAAAGAACAGGAATCTGATGCAACTCTCACTGGACAGGTGAAGATTCAAGGAAACGTTGCATGGCTGAAACCTTTTATGACTGAGCATGTGTATTGGAGTTTCCTGAAAAAAGTGAACATTTACAAACACATAATTTGTTGCTTTGTTTTATCCACATCGATATCACATACTGCCAATTGAACATTTCCATTTCCAGTAAAGCTGGTTCTAATCTACAGGACACACATCCAGAAATGCTGTGTGAGTGTGAGAAAGTGAAGGGAAATGTGTGGGTGCACACTTGCCTGCACCCTGCATAGGAGACTGGATTAAAATAGGATGGCGAGTCCCCCGTGTTCTGCACACTGAGTCACTGCAATGCTGGAGAAGGTCCACGCTGATGAGTTATTCAGGAGACAGTACCAAAAGTTTTGTTGGACATTTGAATTTTGAGTGAAGCAGCCAGCATCGAGAAGAGGCATGGCCTTTTCCCAAACAGTGCACTTGCTTAAGTCCAAAAAACCTTTTTACTTCCTCAAGAGCATGTACTGTATTATGGTCATTAAATGTTACCTAACGTAGGGTTTGCTTTGTTTATAGTCAGAGTTAGGAATAGGCAGGTGACATGAGGAATGGGAAATTTTAGATCATATGACTGTGCTTGTGGTATGAAAACAGTCAGTCCATGTCATTTTCTGAATGGCTTGTCGACTCTGGACAAAGGTGGAACCTGGGTAGCTTGTCATGCCACTGCAGAGCCAACACACACACACACACACACACACACACACACACACACACAAAACCTTTCTCACTCATAACTAGGAACAATTTAGAATATCCACTTTACTTAACGTACATGAATTGGACTGTAGGAGGCAGCGGAGACCTCAAAGGAAACACCCAATAATGAGAACATGCAAACAAACACCTCTGCCCAGCCCAGGACTCAAACCTAGGACATTTTTGCTGTGAGGCGGATATGCTAACCACTCTGCCTCATAACCGTTATAGTTAACTAATCTATTTATACAACTTCTGCTGTGGAACAAAGCACAGGTGTCATACCTGTGATCAGAATGATTCCTAGCACCTGAGCTGTTAAGTAACCCTGTGGAATATTTTTTGGCAGCTACATATTATATTCATAACAGGTTTTTGCTGGAATCCCCTGAGGGGTGAAAGAGCCACACCCCTGTACACACTTTCCAGTACTGTATACAGTAAGCCATGCATCATCAAACGTCTGTGCTAAAGAAACGCCTCGTCTCGCTTCTCAGTTTTGCTGTTAATACAGCATCTCTTGTGAGGAATTTCACCTTGCTTGCCAGATTCACACACAGTGTCCTGCATTAGAAGGGTGAGACTACAGCATCTGTAACTAAAGTGTCATCTCATCAAACTCACACTATGGGAGTCCGCACATGCTGGTACATGCACCCTTGGGTGTGACCTCCTTTGTCAAGTGAGGCATGGATGCCATCTGGGATTACTCCTGTTTTGCCATGCCACCTGAGGTCCGTTTTGTTACCTTCAGCAAGGATAAACGCTATTAAAAAAAGATTGATAGAATGTTGAGGAGTACCAGCTGGCATATGTATCTACTGACCTTGGGAGCGTCACATGACCTGATAAAAAGTGTTAATATCAAGGGCTAATATGATTATTAGCGGGAATCTTGTTTACTGCAGACGTTGCGCGATTTCATCGATTTTTCTAGATAGTTAGCGATTTCGTAAAGATACCGTTACACATTATTATCCCAAGTGTTATAACAGCTAAAGGTTCTTTAATAATGAAGACAGATAATAATTTTGCTCAGGGCTGTTCATCTAGGCAAAATGTCTCAGACACTAATGCTAAGCATCCGATTGGCTGTTGAAGTTGTATTACTGTACTGAAATTCGCTACACCAAACTGCATATATACACCCAAGTACTGTAATGAGAGTTCATGTATTATCATTCTTTTCACACTCAAAAAAAATGCGTTCTGGTATTTGATGGTTTCTCAAACAGTTAAAACAGTACTTGCTTGCTTGAAAATGATAAATACAGAAAATAAAACAAACCCTGTCTGCCTCTACCAGGAGGGTTTTACTTGGCTATAGACAGTGCTTTTAAAAATCTGTCACAACCAATATTTATAATTTCCAACTATGGACTTTCAACAAATTTGGTGGGAACACTACAGCACCCAAGCCCCACAGATGACTTGATTTGGGAAGATCATGGTCAAAGGTGAAGGTCAAAGCAAGGTCACAAATGGAGCACTAATAGGAAACTACTAGTATATGTGGACTTTCAAATGAGACTATTACCTTTGACCTTGAGTGACATTGAAAGATCAAAATCAAGGTCACAGGATTTTGAGTGTTTATACATAACTTTAATTGAGTGGTAGTAGAAATACTGTTACGATGGAACATTAATAGGAAACGAAATGAGATAGTCACCTTTGACCTTGAGTGACATTCAGAAGTCAAAGCTCAGTCTTTTCATTAAAACCGTTAAATGAGAAAAGGAGGTTGATTTTACCCCCCACAAATTTGGTGGCATATACATCCAACAGAACATATCACAAAATGAGTACTTGTATAATTAACACCAGTATCCATACTGAGCCTTTTTGCTACATTTTCCATGCCGCATAATGGAGTTACCTTGCACCCTTGTAGTTTAAATTGTTTTCATTCACCAAGTTAACCATACTGTGGATATACAGTCATACCGCACCTTACGAAATTAATCTGTTCCAGAAGTGGTTTCGTTACCTGATTTTTTCATAAGTTGAGTAGCATTTTACATGTAAAATGCCTGATTTGTTCCAAGGCAATGAGCACACTCGAAAAACTCACGAAACAACAGTAACTCTGTCCTTTATGCGTGTTAAAACTCCGTGACGAACAATGGGTCGAAGGAACACGAAAAGCATCATGGGTATTATGTAGATACAGCTCCCTCCTAGCCAATGGGAGGCCAGCGGGGCGGGTGTTGGGAGATAGCCAATGGGAGAGCAACTCTATCGTGACAATTTCAAAATAAAAGCCAAGGGTGCATTGTTTGAATTTTTGCGATGGCACATTTCGTAACGTGAATGTTTTTCGTATCCAGAGACGGAAATTTTAAGTAAATGCGTTTCGTAACCTGGATTTTTTGTTTGTTGGGTCTTTCGTAAGGTGAGGTACCACTGTAATTCAGTTTTGTACATGTGTGTTTTTGTTTCTCGTTTCTCAGTTGATGGTCCCTTGTCTTACATCAATAAAGTTACTGTACTCCTTCACAAGTGTAGCCTTGTTTTTTAAATCTTCATTCATATAATCATTTTGCACGTTGGTACACAGTGTCTGTCTTTCAAGTCCATTTTAACTTGACTAAAAACCTGCAGTCTAAATTACAGTACATCAGGTTCAACAAGAAGACGTTCCCCAAGCTCCTGTCCAACCTTCAGAGGTATCAAGCTACGGTCACACATGAAGCAAAAAGTAGCAAGCGACCAATGTGATATGATGATGTACGTGATATGTGGGATGAGGGGTGGCAAGATGGGACGTTTTTTTCATGCAACAGAAAGTGGACAAGCATGGAATTCAATTGCGCTGAACTTTCACACAAAACAAGTTGAGCGATTTCCAATCAGCTTAAAGATAGCGTTGATTGACAGATGCTTCCATACACAGAGTTCCACATAATCCTTCTTAATGAAAACCATAGACATGAGTTTAAATCTCATGCTCACATCAGCATTGAAGAGCAGCTTATTATAGCCGTGTGTAATTATCCAAAAATTTTATAAGGATAATTACCTGATACGTAATGATAGCCTGGTCCATGTTTTTGTGAGGTTATATTTATATGTTTATTTACAGCACATCTTCTTCTTCTTCTTCTTTTCCTTTCGGCTGTTCCCTTCAGGGGTCGCCACAGCAAATGATCTGCCTCCATCTCTCCCTATCCTCTGCATCTTCTACTCTTACTCCAACGACCTTCATGTCCGCCTTCACTGCATCCATAAATCTTCTCTTTGGTCTTCCTCTGGGCCTTTTGCCTGGTAGTTCCAACCTCAGCATCCTACGACCAATATACTCACTATCCCTCCTCTGTACATGTCCAAACCATCTCAATCTAGCCTCTCTGACTTTGTCTCCAAAACATCTAACATGTGCTGTCCTCTGATGTACTCATTTCTGATCCTATCCATCCTCGTTACTCCCAAAGAGAACCTCAACATTTTCATCTCTGCTACCTCCAACTCTGACTCCTGTCTTTTCCCCAGGGCCACTGTCTCTAAACCATACAACATTGCTGGCCTCATCACCGTCTTGTACACTTTTCCCTTCATTCTTGCCGATACTCTCCTATCACACATCACACGGACACTTTTCTCCATCCATTCCAACCTGCCTGCCGCAGCTTCTTCACCTCTTTTTCCACACTCTCCATTGCTCTGGATTGTTGAGCCTAAGTACTTAAAATCCTCCACCTTCTTTATCTCTGCCCCTGTAACCTCAAAGTTCCTCTTGGGTCCTTGTCGTTCACACACATGTATTCTGTCTTACTAAGACTAACCTTCAATCCCCTCCTTTCCAGGGCATACCTCCCACCTCTCTAGATTTTCCTCCACTTGGTCTCTGCTCTCACTACAGATCACAATGTCATCTGCAAACATCATAGTCCATGGAGATTCTTGTCTAACCTCATCTGTTAGCCTGTCCATCACCATAGCAAACAAGAAGGGGCTGAGTACTGACCCTTGATGTAGTCCCACCTCCACCTTGTACTCTTCTGTCACACCGACAGCTCACCTCACCACTGTCTTACATCTATCATACATGTCCTGCACCACTCTAACATACTTCTCTGTCACTCCAGACTTCCTCATACAATACCACAGTTCTTCTCTCGGCACCCTGTCATATGCTTTCTCCAGATCCACAAAGGCACAATGCAGCTCCTTCTGACCTTCTCTGTACTTCTCTATTAACATCCTCAAAGCAAACACTGCATCTGTGGTGCTCTTTCTTGACATGAAACCAAACTGTTGTTCACAAATGCTGACCTCTGCCCTTAGTCTTGCTTCCACTATTCTTTCCCATAGCTTCATTGTATGGCTCATCAACTTTATCCCTCTGTAGTTGCCACAACTCTGTACATCGCCCTTGTTCTTAAAATGGGCACAAGCACACTTCTCCTCCATTCCTCTGGCATCTGCTCACTTTCTAAGACCTTGTTGAATATTCTTGTCAGAAAATCTACTGCTACCTCCCCTAGACACTTCCATACCTCAACTTCAGTATGTCATCAGGGCCAACTGCCTTTCCACTCTTCATCCTCTTCAATGCCCTCCTCACTTCTCCCTTACTAATCTTTGCTACTTCCTGCTCCTCAACGGTCACCCTTCTACTCTTTTCTCTCTCATTTTCCTCATTCATCAGCTCTTCAAAGTACTCTTTCCATCTTCCCAGCACACTTCTGTCATCAGTCAATACATTTCCCTCTCTGTCCTTTATCACTCTAACTTGCTGCCACGTCTTTCCCATCTCTATTTCTCTGCTGTGCTAACCTGTATAGATCATTTTCTCCTCCCTTACTGTTCAACCTATCATACAAGTCATCATCGCCCTCTGTTTGGCCTTTGACACTGCTACCTTAAGCCTTCGCTGTGTCTCCCTGTACTCCTGTTTACTCTCTTCGGTCCTCTCAATGTCCCACTTCTTCTGAGCTAACCTCTTCCTCTGTACACACTCCTGCACCTCCTCATTCCACCACCAAGTCTCCTTATCTACTTTCCTTCCAGATGAAACACCAAACATTCTCCTCCCTGATCACATTGGCTGTGGTTGTCCAGTCCTCTGGAAGCACTTCCTGACTACCCAAAGCCTGTTTCAACTCCTCCTGAAGACAACACGACACTCTTCCTTTTTCAGCTTCCACCACTTTGTCTTCTGCTCTACCTTTGCCTTTTCACCTTTCTCACCATCAGTGTCATCCTGCACACCACCATCCTATGCTGTTTGGCAACATTCTCACCCACTACTACTTTGCAGTCACTGACTTCCTTCAAATTACCTCGCCTACACAAGATGTAGTCTACCTGTGTGCTCTTACCTCCGCTTTCATAAGTCACCCTATGCTTCTGTTTCTTCTGGAAGAAAGTATTCACCACAGCCATTTCCATCCTTTTTGCAAAATCGATCAACATATGTCCTTCTGTGTTCCTGTCCTGGATACCAAACCTGCCCATCACTTCCTCGTCCCCTCTGTTGCCTGCACCAACATGTCCATTGAAGTCTGCTCCAATGACCACTCTTTCACCTCTGGGGTACTCTGCATCACTTCATCTAACTCACTCCAGAATCTCTCCTTCTCTTCTAGCTTACATCCTGCCTGTGGGGCATAAGCACTAACAACATTGACTATCACGCCTTCAATTTCCTAACTTGAGACTCATCACTCTGTCTGACACTCTTTTCACTTCTAGAACATTCTGACAAGCCCCTCCTTCAAGATGACTCCTACTCCATTTCTCTTCCCATCCACACCATTATAAAACAGTTTAAACCCTGCTCCTAAGCTTTTAGCCTTTCTACCTTTCCACCTTGTCTCCTGAACACACAGTATGTCCACCTTCCTCCTCTGCATCATGTCAGCCAGCTCCCTATCTTTTCCTTGCATAGTTCAACATTTTAAAGTCCCTACTCTCCAGTCCGAGCTCACGCATTTCCTCTTCTCTCTGCCCTCGGACACGCCTCCGCCTCTCCTTCTTGGCGTCTTCGACCAACAGTAGTCCAATTTCCATCAGCACCCTGTTGGTTGACAGCACTGATGGCGGTCGTTGTTAACCCGGGCCTCGACCGATCCGGTATGAATTTTGTTTTGATCATTTGCATTTTTAAATGTGGCAGAAGTTTTACGCCGGATGCCCTTCCTGTCGCAACCCTCTGCATTTATCCGGGCTTGGGACCGGCATAAGGGGGAGAGACACTGGTTAGTGCCCCCCCCGCCTCATGGCTGCATTTTTTATTTACAGCACATGAAATGCACATTGTATGGGTCGAGAAGTAACTCCAGTAAATTGTTTTTTGCAAACGTCTACTACTTCTGGATACTGTTGACAGATGGGTTTTTATAAGAATAAGTTAATCAGGGGATAAAAACTGTGTGCAGTTCAGAATAAAATACTGTGGAAAGTGTACTCCACCTAAACTGAGCTCCTGAACGAGTCTCTGATTCTTCCCGTAATGATACCAGGCTTCGGTCACTGGGTGAACCGGCAGCAGTGGTGACATCATGGTGCTCTTTCTTGCCATCACCTCTCTATTTGAGGCGAGTGAATTGTTCCTGGTTCATGATGCACAGGTGCCTCTGGTCTATTCTTTCTGTGTGATGATAATAATCTACTACAGGGGTCACCAACCTTTTTGAAACTGAGGGCTACTTCTTGGGTACCAATTAATGTGAAGGGCTACCAGGTCGATACACACTTGTGACATAACAAATTTGCTCAATTTACCTTTAATTATGTTTTTATTAATAATTAATGATATTCATCTGTCTCAGAGGTCGGGAACCTTTTTGACTAAGAGAACCAAAAAAAAAAATTTTAATCTAATCCTCTGAGAGCCAAATATATATTTTTAATACTGAGACCAACAACTTTAGAGTATAATACAAATCTGAATTTATTTTAAACGACATTGTTATAATGAAGTTATTTATTAAAAAGAAAAGTACTTCATACTACTAATGCGACTTCTGGTGCTGCCTGGTTTTGCTGATAGCTTTGTAGGCTGGTTGATACTGGGTGAGGTTCAGCTTCATGCAGGCGTTTAGGCTTCCATCTATTACGTGACCGCAGGTTGGTCTTGATGCTTTTCAGGTGTGAGAAGGACCACTCACGTGTGCATGTGGAGCCAAACATGGTCAGTATGACTCACATGCTGCAGTGTTTATGTGACAGGAAAGGAAGCACGTCCCACATAGCTGTCAACCCCTAAGATTAATAAAGCGTGAGAAGCAGGGGTCCAGGGGGACTCCATAGTGAGGGGTGTAGGGGAGCCCCACCCCAGAAATTTTTGGTTTTAAGAATTTTTAAGGGTGATTTTTAAGCCATTTCATGCAAGTTTTATATGTCATGATTAAACACAGACATAGGGGGAAAAAATACAAAATTATACACATGTCTTTAAGATTTAATAATGTAATGTAAATGAAATCTTCAATGAAAGAACTAATGAAATATGAAGTGTAAACTAATAACATATATCAAAAATAAGGTTGGATAAAGTATTAATTGTTACATTTCTCTTTTTTGAAGTTTTATCCAAATAATTCTTCATAATAATCTTTGCTGTCTTTGCTCATAGATGGCATGTATCATATGCAACAACCTTGCAACTACACAATTAGTTTACAAACTGAAACTAATTCACCATGTCAACAAATCTACTCATATAGATGGCAAGTATCCTGTGCAGCAACCTTGCAACAACACATGGAATTACAAACTGAAACTTATTAACAATGCTAACAATTCTAACTAAATCTACATTTAACTAAATTAGTAAATGAAAACATCATCTGAGCAAGTTTCACAACCTTTAGTTTTTAAGTACAGTAAAACCTCCGCTGACGAACGCTTAAGCTCACGAACTTTTCGCCTCAAGAACATTAAATTTGCGAGCATATAGTCTCTGCTGACGAACTAGTTTTCGGCAGACGAATCAAACCACGCGGTCGAACAGCGCCACGGTGGCGGCCACGAGAAGCTGACGCACGCTCATGGCGTCACAGTTCGTCACCCCCTTTCTTTGAGTGCGGAAGTGGTTTGTGTTTGCTCGACATTTTGGACCATATTGAGTGTACTTTTGCTATTATGGGACCGAAAAAGACCCCACCACAGGCGGAGATCATTGAAAAACACGAACGAGGTGTGCGTTTGTGTGACTCAGCGTCCCAGTACCAGTACGCTAAGTCTACCATTGCTCCCATCCTTAAGAACAAGGAAGCTATTAAGGGTGCGTGTGTGGCTAAGGGTGTTTCCAAACAGTAGGCGTTTCCAAACACTCCTTCCAAACAGTAAGTCCCTCCCTCCCTCCTCCCACTCCATTCCATCAAGCCATCAACTACCATCACAAAGGTAAATAAAACGACTTTATTATACAGTACAGTTTATTTCTTTAATTACAATACAAGAGCACATTTATTATACATAAAATAAGGTATATTTTTGTGTAGTTTTAAGGCTTATTTAGTAGAAAATTATGTTTTATGGGGACCTGGGAACGGATTATTCTCATTTTAATGGTTTCTTATGGGAAATAAATGTTCGGAAGACGAACTTTTCGCCTTACACACACTTTCTGGGAACCAATTATGTTCGTGAGCTGAGGTATCACTGTATCTGATGTTTTTGTATCTGATTTTACTGTAAAGGATCCCGCAGCCAGAAGCAGAAAGAGAAGCTATATGTTTACGTAAAAGACAGCCAATGGCATTTGTTTAGTTCAGTTCATTTTCTGTAACCGCTTCATCCTAATTAGGGTCGCGGGGAGGCTGGTGCCCATCCCAGCCAACTCAGGGCGAGGGCAGAGTACACCCTGGACAGCTCACCAGGCCATCGCAGGGCGGAAACACGCTGACGGCTTTGCAGCCTACTCTTGTCGAAAGTCAGCAATGGTTCTTTTACATGCCTCACACCATAGACAGTGAGAGACATGGCTGGCCTTTGATAACCCAGTTAGCAGCACTGGGGGGGGACAGTGACAACCTTGTGGGGAGTGGGACTCGAACCCCCAACCTTTGGATCAGCGATCCGGCGCCTTATACCACTAGACCACCACTGCCAATGGCATTTGCTCATGGAAATTACATACTTAAAAAAAATAATAATAAAATTGGGAAATAATTGTATTAATGCGTGAGATTTTAGACACCTTGTGTGAGAGATTGAGGAGGAGATGAAATGCGTGAGAGTTGACAAGCATGGTCCCAAGGCAATCAGCAGGTCTGGGGGTTGAAGTTTTTTTCATTCTGTCCATTTGTGTTTTGCTTGCCAGCTCTGTTTTGCTTCTTGCACATGAGCTGATCAAAACGAGGGAAATTTAAAAACAGCTCGTGCAGGATGTTGTATATAATCCAATAAAATTAGAGTTTCAAGGTATTGGCCCCGCCCACACACTGAAGAACAGAAAGGATTGGCTCTCTGCTGCGTGCCACAGTGACAAGTGGCATTGAAAATATATGTATAGATTAAAATGTGTTATGGTCTGTGCTGGCTGGCTGCATTAATTCTTCTTCAGTCATTGCAGGCGCTGGCAAGGGGCGTGGCTGTTGCTGGTAGGCGAGTTCCAGAAGAGCGCACCTAGTCCCACTCTGCAATCAGCAAACAGCCAGCAATAAATGGGAGCGGCGCGCTTCCCTCCGAGGTCAGAAGATTGTCTTCCCAATGATTCCGTTCCTCTGCTTTCTCTCTGACCCCTGGTATCTTGCTTCGTGCTCGACCAGTTCCATTGATTTATTATTCCCGTGATTTAGAGTTACAAGTGCAAAATAAAATCGTTGAATCTTCTTATGGTCTGCTGCATCTCTGGGTCCGACGCATACACTCCAGGTGTAACAAAATGCGTGAGATTTATTTATGTTTTTGTTTTATTTGAACGTATTTTTTCTGTATTTTTATTTAAAGGACAGCGAAATTATATAGTACTTATTCTGTTAAGAAAAGCCACCTGATTTATCTGAGAGCCAGATGCAGTCATCAAAAGAGCCACATCTGGCTTGTGAGCCACAGGTTCCTGACCCCTAAACAGGTTCACGGGCAACTCATGTTGTCCTTGTGGGTGACCTGGTGCCCGTGGGCACCATGTTGGTGACCCCTGATCTACTATCAGTTAAAATAAACAAGATTAGATTACGACAATCAAAGCTCTCATGGACTTGCGAGGTGCTGCTCACAGTTTCACTTGGAAAAATTTTGAAATGTGAAACATGCGAGGGAGTTACCTCGGCAAGGAGAGCTGAGAAGTGAAGTAATTCGCCTCTTGCCAGGCAATGTCGCGTGTCGCTTGTTTCTACTTGTGTGAACACAGCTTAACAGGAAGTAAATGAACTGTTATGACACAGGAGAGCATATAGTTGTGGTGCCAATAATTTTGAAATAACAATATTTTATACAAAGTGTGTGTGTGTGTGTGTGTGTGTGTGTGTGTGTGTGTGTGTGTGTGTGTGTGTGTGTGTGTGTGTGTGTGTTTGTTTCGGCATATAAAAATGTATTTTATCAAACAGCATGTCTCCCAAGTGGCACACCAACAAGGTGTACATGACTATCAACACTGACATCACACATTTGAATCCAGGTTCATAACACAGCCATCCACAACTTGGTGTTACTGGGGCTTTAACCTGCCAACCTTCGGATCAGTAACCCAGAGCCTTAACCATTCAGCCATCACCGACATCTATTCTCTGCACTGCTTATCCGTCAGGGTCACAGGGAAGCTGGCGCCAATTGAGGTGTAACCCCAATGAGTCTGAATCAGTCTGAATCAATCACTTGGCTTAAAATGCGTGCCTTCGGACTGTAGGAGGAAACCCGAGTACTTGGAAGAAACCCATCCAAACGCACAAAGAACTCCTGTTTCCACACTGAAAAGTCACTGGGTGAGATTCAAATCACTGAGCCACTCCGCCCCCAATTTTTGGTTTCAATGATTTGCTCTGGATGTCTTACTTAAATATAATATTTCAAGAGCATTGCCACTACAGTGTTGGTCACATGATTGTGAAAATACCATCTATGTATACCATCAATGTCCTTTATGCCAGTGGTCCCAAAACCCCAGTCCGCAGGCCGGTACCGGCCCGTGGATCAATTGGTACCGGGCTGCACAATAAATAATTATTTATTTGTTTTATTTATTATCTGAGTCTGAACGAGCTTTTATTTTTGAAAAACTTTTATTTTGAAAATGACTGGATTCTCTCATATGAGCTAAAATGTAACCCACAAGGGGATGGCAGATGAACAGAGGCCAGTTGGACAAACAAAAGCAGGGATTTTGGGTGAGACTGAGCCTGAGCCTTCATTCTCCCAACTGGTGCACCATCAAAAAAATCCTGATTAGTTAGGCTGGCACACATCTCAGCCAACTCTGAGCAAGGGCGGGGTATTATATTTACAAAATAAACAAGCTACACCTCCACCCCCTTCCCCCGGGCCGCAGTAAAATTGTCAAGCGTTGACCGGTCCGCCCCTCCCTGAATCGCCACCTTATCGTGGTGGAGGGGTTTGCGTGACCTAATGATCCTAGGAGCTATGTTGTCGGGGGCATAATGCCCCTGGTAGGGTCACCCAAGGCAAACAGGTCCTGGGTCAAGGTCCAGACAAAGTGCGATTCAGAAGACCCCTATGCCATCTCAGAGGAAACATTTGAAGCAGTCTCCCTTGCCCGGACACGGGTCACCGGGGTTCCCTCCTGGAGTCAGGCCCAAGGGAGGGGCTCGAAGGCAAGCGCCTGGTTTTCGGGCTTATGCCCATGGAGCCTGGCCGGGCCTAGCCCGAAAAGGAGACATGGGTCCGCCCTCCCATGGACCCACCACCCATGGGAGGAGTTTTAGGGGTCGGGTGCAATGTGAGTTGGGTGGCAGCCAAAGGCATGGGTTCTGTCGGACCGATCCTCAGCTACTTACGCTGACCCTCGGGACATGGAATGTCACCTCTCTGGCGGGAAAGGAGCCTGATTTGGTGCGTGAAGTGGAGAGAGACCAACGAGATATAGTCGGGCTCACCTCAACGCATAGCTTGGGCTTTGGAACCATCGATTTCGAGAGAGGCTGGACCTTTTTCTATTCTGGAGTTGCTCATGGGGAGAGGCGGCGAGCCGGTGTGGGTATTCTTGTTGCCCCCCGTCTCGGTGCCCAAATGTTGGGGTTCTCCCCGGTTGACGAAAGGGTAGCTTCCCTCCGTCTTCGGGCGGGGGGACGGATCCTGACTGTTATTTGTGCTTATGCACCAAATGACAGTTCAGAGTACCCACCCTTTTTGGAGTCTTTGGGGGGGGGTGTTGGAGAACGCTCCCTCGGGAGACTCACTTGTTGTCTTGGGAGACTTCAACGCCCATGTGAGCAATGATAGTGTGATCTGGAAGGGTGTGATCAGTAGGTACGGCCTCTCCAGTCTGAATCCGAATGGTGTTTCGTTGTTGGACTTCTGTGCTCATCACAGTTTGTTTATCACGAACACCATGTTCGAACATAAGGGTGTCCATAAGTGCACTTGGCACCAGGACACCCTAGATCGCAGTTCGATGATTGACTTTGTAGTCGTGTCATCGGACTTTCGAACATATGTTCTGGACACTCGGGTGAAGAGAGGAGCTGAGCTGTCTACCGATCACTACTTGGTGGTGAGTTGGCTTCGGTGGTGGGGGAGGTTGCCTTCCAGACCTGGCAGGCCCAAGCATGTAATCAGGGTCTGCTGGGAACGTTTGGCGGAGTCCCCTGTCCGAGAGGCCTTTAACTCCCACTTCCGACAGAGCTACAACCATGTCCTGGAGGAGGCGGGGGACATGGAATCCGAATGGGCCATGTTTCGTGCCTCCATTGCTGAGGCGGCAGCCCAGAGCTGTGGCTGTGAGGTCGTCGGTGCTTGTCGTGCCGGTAATCCCCAAACCTGGTGGTGGACACTTGTGGTGAAGGGGGCCGTTCAGCTGAAGAAGGAGGCCTATCAGGTTTTATTAGCCTGTGGGACTCCCGAGGCATCAAACGGGTACCGGCAGGCCAAACGTGCTGCAGCCGAGGCTGTCGCGGATGCAAAATCTCGGGCGTGGGAGGAGTTCGGTGAGGGCCTAGAGCATGATTATCGGTTGGCCTCAAAAAGGTTCTGGCCCACCATCCGATGCCTCAGGAGGGGGAAGCAGTTCTTCACAAACACTGTTTACAGTGGAGGGGGGAGCTGCTTACCTTGACTGGGGATGTCGTCGAAAGGTGAAGGGGACCTCCTCAATCCCACCAACACGCCCTCCGTGGAAGAGGAAGACCCTGTGGGTTCGGGTGAGGGTCCGCCCATCACTGGAGTGGAGGTCACTGAGGTTGTCAAAAAGCTCCTCGGTGGTCAAGCTCCGGTGTTGGACGAGATCCGCCTGGAATATCTCAGGGCCCTGGATGCTGCAGGACTGTCTTGGTTGACATGTCTCTGCAATATCGCGTGGTCATCAGGGGCTGTACCTCTGGATTGGCAAACTGGGGTGGTGGTCCCAATTTTTAAGAAGGGGGACCGGAGGGTGTGTTCCAATTATCGGGGAATTACACTCCTCAGCCTACCTGGGAAAGTCTATGCAGGGCTACTAGAGAGTAGGATCCGACTGATAGTCGAACCTCGGATTCAGGAGGAGCAATGTGGTTTTCGTCCTGGCCGTAGCACTCTTGACCAACTCTATACGCTCCACAGGATTCTGGAGGGGGCATGGGAGTTTGCCCAATCTGTCCACATGTGCTTTGTGGATTTGGAGAAGGCTTTCGACCGTGTCCCTCGAACGATCTTGTGGGGCGTGCTCCGAGAGTACGGCGTTCTGGACAGGTTGCTATGAGCTATTCGGTCGCTGTATCACCGGAGCCAGAGTTTGGTCTGTATTGGTAACAGCAGGTCGGATTCGTTTCTAGTGGGAGTTGGAGTCCGCCAAGGCTGTCCTTTGTCACCGATTCTGTTCATAATTTTTATGGACAGAATTTCTAGGCGCAGTCGAGGCGATGAGGGGTTCTGGTTTGGTGGCCATCGGATATCGTCTCTGCTTTTTTCGGATGATGTTGTCCTTTTGGCTTCATCAAGCACCCCCAGCTCTCATTAGAGCGATTCGCAGCCGAGTGCGATGCAGCCGGGATGAAGATCAGTACCTCCAAGTCCGAGGCCATGGTTCTCAGTCGGACAATGGTGGAATGCCCCCTCCGGGTCGGGAATGAGGTCCTGCCCCAAGTGGAGGAGTTTAAGTATCTTTGGGTCTTGTGTGTGGGAGTGAGGATGGAGCGAGAGATCGACAGACGGATCGCTGCAGCCTCTGCTGTTATGCGGTGCCTGTACCGGTCCGTCGTGGTGAAGAAGGAGCTGAGCTGCAAGACGAAGCTCTCAATTTACCAGTCGATCTACATTCCAACCCTCACCTATGGTCCCGAGCTTTGGGTAATGACCGAAAGAACAAGATCACGGATACAAGTGGCTGAAATGAGCTTCCTTCGCCGGGTGGCGGGGTTCTCCCTTAGAGATAAGGTGAGAAGCTCCACCATCCAGGGAGAGCTCGGAGTAGATCTGCTGCTCCTCCGCATTGAGAGGGGCCAGTTGAGGTGGCTCGGGCATCTGGTCAGAATGCCCCCCCGGACGCCTCCCTGGTGTGGTGTTTCGGGCATGTCCAACCGGGAAGAGACCCCGGGGTCGACCTAGAACACACTGGAGGGACTATGTCATTCGGCTTGTCTGGGACCGCCTCGGTGTCCCCCCGGGAGAGTTGGAGGAAGTGGCTCGGGAGAGGGCCGTCTGGACCTCTTTGCTTAGGTTGCTGCCCCCGCGACCCGACCCTGGACTATGCAGAAGATGATGATGATGATGACCGGTCCGCGGTGATAAAAAGGTTGGAGGCCACTGCTTTATGCCACATGTATGCCATCAATGTCCTCCCTTACCACCTTGGGACTATCCAGACAACTCATCAAAGCCAGGGTGAAAAATCGTGGTTACAATTTTGAAGCGTCATCCAAACTACTGAACTGATGCAATGAAGAGCAAACACCAAACACCCCCCAGACGGTAACAAAGGAACTGGTTGGAAGGTGGACGCATCAGGTATCAAAGTTTGTATATACGGTATTACAACTACTAATAAAATTATCATTGAAAGAAAAATTGACATTCAAAGAGTGATTACCTCATTACCCTACCACTATTGAGTAGTAATGAGGGTGCTACACTGGTCCATTTTGGTGAAGAGGGAGCGACATTCCAACCCTTACCAATGGTCATGGTTAGTGACTAAAACAATGACATTGTGGATACAAGAGGGTATCTAGGCTCAGCCTTAGAGATGAGGACCTCAGATATCTGTAGGGAGCTTAGGGTAGAGTCGCTGCTCCTCCACATCGTAATGAGTCAGCAGAGATGGTTTGGCAGTCTGATTAGGAGGATTCCTGGTTGCATCGCTTAGGGGTGTTTCTGCACATTCTACTGGGAAGAGGTATCAGGGTAGACCAAAAACTCATTGGAGGGATTATGTATCCAAGAGGGATCCCTTTCTTTACACAAGAGACTTGTTGCCTCTGCTCCCTGACCTTGAATAAGTGGAAGAAGACATGGGGTATCATGTTGTACAGGTTTGAGAATTTACTGGAAAAGCAATTTGTATATGTATATATAAAATATCCTGAGATTTTAAAAAAGCCCACAAGAGTCACATTGGTCGTGTCTGTGGAAATGGGAACAATTCCCATAAGTACAGCAAGATGCAACACAGGAAAAGTACGTTAGCATGAAATATCTTGACGTAAAAGCTGAGTATGAATATCTTTAACACATAGTTCATGAACCGTTTTCTTGCTGACAGCTTGACATAAAAGTACACAAACCCACATCCCAAATTATGTTGACATCCTTCCACATGACTTCAATGTGACATCAAGCAACACACTGTATTTCTGCTGTGGTGATGTTTCATGCAAGCGCATTACTCAGACATGACGCACATAATCATTTCACTGTTCCAAATAAAATTTCTGCTTTCTAAAATAAGATCTGCTCACATGTGGCTGAACCAGCTAATCCTCCGAAGGACACAGGGAGGCTGGAGCCTATCTCATTTCATCCAGAACATTGCAGGACTGACACACAAAACATTCCCACACCAAGTGCTCATTTGAAACAGCCAATTAGCCTGAGACGTATTTCTTTGGACTGTGTGAGGAAAACGGTGTACCCTGAAGAAACCCACACAAGCATACAAAGTAAACATAGGAACACCACTGCACAGCCTGGGATTAGAACCCATGGTCATTTTGCTGTGAGGTGGATTTGCTAACCAGTACGCAACTGCATCATCTTTAAGTATTTGTTGAACACATGAATCTTATTTTAAAGTGAGGGTATAACTTTACACCGTATTAAACCTGAATGTAAGGCCTTTAGATGTTACACACACACACACACACACACACACACACACACACACACACACATGCATGCACACACACGATCACTGAGGGAACAAGACAGGTTTGACAGCCCACACAAATTACAACTCACCCTACTGTTTCGATTATGTAAAAGAAAACAGTTTTAAATGAATCAAGTTCTTTGCCTACAATCACAGAATCACTGTTAAATTACTCATCAGAGACAGCAGTTGAGTACAACTTATTTTACATCTGTACCAAATAACTCAGAATTTACTTGAAACTATAAATTACTTAAGTAACACCACTCATTTTATATTTGCTGAAGCACTTAAACCTACTACAATCCCTGGGATGCTGGAGCCCATCACTACCAACACTGGGGAAAGGTAGGGTGTACCCTGAACAACTTGCTGGACCATTCCAGCTCACACACACACACACACACACACACACACCAAGAGGCAATTGGGAACAGCCAATTTGCCTACTGTGTATGTTTTTGCACTTTAGGAGGAAACTGGAGTACCTGGAGGAAGCCCATGCATGGGAAGAACATGGAAACTCTACACAGAAACACTCAGAGGCCTGGGAACCGGAGACCATCTTTTGAGGCAGATGTGCTAACTACTGTGTTACGGTATATATATATATATATATATATATATATATATATATATATATATATATATATATATATATATATATATATATATATATATACCCCAGTGCAGCTAACTGGGTTATCAAAGGCCGGCCATGTCTCTCACTGTCTATGGTGTGAGGCATGTAAAAGAACCATTGCTGACTTTCGACAAGAGTAGGCTGCAAAGCTGTCGGCATGTTTCCGCCCTGCGATGGCCTGGCGAGCTGTCCAGGGTGTACTCTTCCCTCAACCAGAGTTTCCACCCTGCAATGGCCTGGCGAGCTGTCCAGGGTGTACTCTTCCCTCAACCAGAGTTTCCACCCTGCGATGGCCTGGCGAGCTGTCCAGGGTGTACTCTTCCCTCAACCGGTGTTTCCGCCCTGCGATGGCCTGGCGAGCTGTCCAGGATGTACTCTTCCCTAAACCGGAGTTTCCGCCCTGCGATGGCCTGGCGAGCTGTCCAGGGTGTACTCTTCCCTCAACCGGAGTTGGCTGGGATGGGCACCATCCTCCCGCGACCCTAATTAGGATGAAGTGGTTACAGAAAATGAACTGATATATATATACACACACACACCCACACACATGTAAAAATAAAAAGACAGAACAAAGACTTTCTATTGAAACTTCATTTTCACTACAGATCTGTTTCAAGGGACAGAAAAACCATCCTCTCTCTTCAGGTGATTACAGAAGATTATATATACACTCGTCCTTCTCAAAAAATTAGCATATTGTGATAAAGTTCCTTATTTTCTGTAATGTACTGATAAAAATTAAACTTTCATATATTTTAGATTCATTGCACACCAACTGAAATATTTCACGTCTTTTATTGTTTTAATTCTGATGGTTTTGGCATACAGCTCATTCAGCGAATCATCTGATTCGCACGTTTGATTTGGCAGAGGTTTTTACGTCGGATGCCCTTTCTGTCACAGCCCCTTTTTAGCAAGGGACAGAAACACGCTGATGACTTTTCAGCCTACTCTTTACGAATGTCAGCAATGATTCTTTTACATGCCTCTCACCATAGACAGTGAGAGACATGGCCCACCTTTGATAACCCAGTTAGCTGCACTGGGGGGGACAGTGACAACCTTGTGGAGAGTGAGTCTCGAACCCCCAACCTTTGGATCAGCGATCCAGCATCCTATACCACTAGACCACCACTGCCCCCATATATATATATATATATATATATATATATATATATATATATATATATATATATATATATATATATATATATATATATATATATATATATATTCGAAAAGTTTAACATATTTTGTATTATTCACTTCCGATTTTAATTAAGGATTTGTGTGTGTGCATATATATATATATATATATATATATATATATATATATATATATATATATATTTTTTTTTTTTTTTTTTAATCATACCCCACACTTAAATACAGTACTATACTCTACTGTATTTCATTATATTAACGCAAGAGTCGATTCGTTCATTGGAATCAGCTGAAGGAGTCATTTCAAAAGAAATGAATCCTTGGCGAATCTCCCATGAACTCCCAGGCGCTGGGGGAGGAGAATGACAGGACAGTGGGGTTTTGTTACGATTTTAAGGACACGAGAGAAGCAGCAGTGCTCGCAAGCAACCGCAAAACGTGTCCGGGCATCTCTGGGGAGTGAACCGAAGAGATAAAGTAAGTTTTTCCGGGTTTAAATGCAGATTATTTACGGCGTGTAAAACGCCTGGGTTTCGCCGAGCTCTCTGCACGAGCACCGCTGTGGCTTCTGGATGTTTGTGCTGGAAGATAGAACTGATCGGTTGCTTTTAAGTCTCAAGGTATTATTGAAAATCTATGAAAACTTGTGTTAGACTTCTAAACGGGATGATTTCGCACCCCATTATTAAAATACGAAGTAAATAAATATAGACACTAGTCCAACTACACGTTCAACTGTTGCCATAGTTACCATAGCAGTTAACCTAGTACTGTACTAGTTGTGTTACGTGTACTATTGAAGTGACGTATTACCGACGGGTCATCTAATCTATATCTAAACTTTTCACTCCCATTTGCTGAACCATTTAACCCTTCTAGTTCATCAAGTGCCTATCTCAGCCGACAAGGTGGGGAAGGTGAGTGCCATAGACCACTGACCATTGCAGGGCAAAATGTACTCAACTGTTCAGTCTCACCTCAATACCAACAGGCAAGTAGGAACAGCCAGTTGGACTAATATGCATGTCTTTGGATTGTAGGAGAAAACTGAAGTTCTCGGAAGAAACCCACACAAGCATGGTTAGAACATGCAAACTCCATACAGGAGTGTCCTTGCCCAGCCTGGGATGAGAACTTGGGGCCTTTTTGCTGTCAGTTGGAGGTGCTGCGGCCATGCCGCCCGTCAATTAAGCTTTCTTTGGACTGTAGGAGGAACTCGAAGGAACTGAACCGGCACATGAGGAGAACATGCAATTGCCACAAAAAAAAAAAAAAAACACCCTCACCATGCCCAGAAATCAAATCCCTGGGCACTCCCTCCCCCCTTCATTCTCACCCATCAGATATTTCCTTCCCTAACATATGACCACCAGCAACCAGGGAGGGACGAAAGCATGCACACTTCCCCTCCATGGCATGCAATGCTAGCCACCTGCCTCTTTATGAACTGCAGTGAATGTGAACTTTGGGGATGTTCTAACACTGAGGGAAAGTGCTATCCGCCCCCCTGTAGGAATGAGCTCACAGACACCCATGATTGGCTGGTGATTTCTGTGAGTGACAGGGAAATGAGTGTATGTCGTCCCTCCCTCCCTCGAGAGCATGGCCGATCAGGTCCCATGGACTGTGGCATTAACCCAGATTCAAACTTGTGATCTCTGGGTTAGTCATGCACCTTGTTGATTCTCGACTTGGGAGCCCCTTCCTGGGCGTTCCTGCTGTGAGACCAACATGCTAACTACTGTGCCACCGTACCACCTTGATTTATCGTTAATAAACAATACATGCTTATTTTGAGTGGTACAGAGTTGTGGCAACTACAGAGGGATAAAGTTGATGAGCCGTACAATGAAGTTATGGGGAAGAATAGCGGAAGCTAGACTAAGGGTAGAGGTCAGCATTTGTGAACAACAGTTTGGTTTCATGCCAAGAAAGAGCACCACAGATGCAGTGTTTGCTTTGAGGATGTTAATGGAGAAGGCCAGAGGGAGCTGCATTGTGTCTTTATGGATCTGGAGAAAGCATATGACAGGGTGCCAAGAGAAGAACTGTGGTATTGCATGAGAAAGTCTGGAGTGGCAGAGAAGTATGTTAGAGTGGTGCAGGACGTGTATGAGAGATGTAAGACAGTGGTGAGGTGTGCTGTCGGTGTGACAGAAGAGTTCAAGGTGGAGGTGGGACTGCATCAAGGGTCAGCTCTCAGCCCCTTCTTGTTTGCTATGGTGATGGACAGGCTGACAGGCGAGGTTAGACAAGAATCTCCATGGACTATGATGTTTGCAGATGCCCTCGTGATCTGTAGTGAGAGCAGAGAGCAAGTGGAGGAAAATCGAGAGAGGTGGAGGTATGCCCTGGAAAGGAGGGGAATGAAGGTTAGTCTCAGTAAGACAGAATACATGTGTGTGAACGACAAGGACCCAAGAGGAACGGTGAGGTTAGAGGGGGCAGAGATAAAGAAGGTGGAGGATTTTAAGTACTTAGGCGCAACAATCCAGAGCAATGGAGAGTGTGGGAAAAGAGGTGAAGAAGCACATGCAGGCAGGTTGGAATGTTCATTTTCTGTAACTGCTTAATCCTAATTTGGGTCGCGGGGAGGCTGGTGCCCATCCCAGCCAACTTCGGGTGAGGGCAGAGTACACCCTGGACAGCTCGCCAGGTCATCGTAGGGCGGAAACATGCCGACGGCTTTGCAGCCTACTCGTTACGGAAGTCAGCAATGGTTCTTTTACATGCCTCACACCATAGACCGTGAGAGACATGGCCGGCCTTTGATAACCCAGTTAGCTGCACTGGGGGGGGGGGGCAGTGACATCCTTGTGGAGAGTGGGACTCGAACCCCCAACCTTTGGATCAGTGATCCAGCGCCCTATACCACTAGACCACCACTGCCCCCAACCCAGGTTGGAATGGATGGAGAAAAGTGTCCGGTGTGATGTGTGATAGAAGAGTATCGGCAAGAATGAAGGGAAAAGTGTACAAGACGGTGATGAGGCCAGCGATGTTGTATGGTTTAGAGACAGTGGCCCTGAGGAAAAGACAGGAGTCAGAGTTGGAGGCAGCAGAGATGAAAATATTGAGGCACTCCCAAAGAGATGGTTTGGACATGTACAGAGGAGGGATAGTGAGTATATTGGTAGTAGGATGCTGAGGTTGGAACTACCAGGCAGAAGGCCCAGAGGAAGACCAAAGAGAAGATTTATGGATGTGGTGAAGGCGGACATGAAGGAGTAAGAGTAGAAGATGCAGAGGATAGGGTGAGATGGAGGCAGCTCATTTGCTGTGGTGACCCCTGAAGGGAACAGCCGAAAGGAAAAGAAAGAAGAAGAAACAATACGTGCTTATTTTAATTGCAGTTTCCCTGACATTCCCCAACGTGAAATATAAGTGTAACTGTATAGCCATTCTGAGGTGGTGATTTATGGGTGGTAAGTAGGTATGAATAGCTTTCACTTCAGAGGACCTTTTGTTTATACTAGTCCTTCTCAAAACATTAGCATATTATGATAAAGTTCATTATTTTCTGTAATGTACTGATAAAAATTTAACTTTCATATATTTTAGATGCATTGCACACCAACTGAAATATTTCAGGTCTTTTATTGTTTTAATGCTGATGATTTTGGCATACAGCTCATGAAAACCCAAAATCGGATCTAAAAAAAATTAGCATATTTCATCTGACCAATAAAAGCGTTTTTAATACAAAAAAAAAGTCAACCTTTTAATTATGTTCAGTTATGCACTCAATACTTGGTCGGGAATCCTTTTGCAGAAATGACCGCTTCAATGCGGCGTGGCATGGAGGCAATCAGCCTGTGGCACTGCTGAGGTGTTATGGAGGCTCATGATGCTTCGATAGCGGCCTTAAGCTCATCCACAGTGTTGGGTCTGGTGTCTCTCAACTTTCTCTTCACAATATCCCACAGATTCTCTATGGGGTTCAGGTCAGAAGAGTTGGCAGGCCAATTGAGCACAGTAATACCATGGTCAGTAAACCATTTCCCAGTGGTTTTGGCACTGTGAGCAGGTGCCAGGTCGTGCTGACAAATGAAAATCTTCATCTCCATAAAGCTTTTCAGCAGATGTTCAGCATGAAGTTCTCCAAAATCTCCTGATAGCTAGCTGCATTGACCCTGCCCTTGATAAAACACAGTGGACCAACACCAGCAGCTGACATGGCACCCCAGACCATCACTGACTGTGGGTACTTGACACTGGACTTCAAGCATTTTGGCATTTCCTTCTCCCCAGTCTTCCTCCAGACTCTGGCATCTTGATTTCCGAATGACATGCAAAATTTGCTTTGATCCGAAAAAAGTACTTTGGACCACTGAGCAACAGTCCAGTGCTGCTTCTCTGTAGCCCAGGTCAGGCACTTCTGCCGCTGTTTCTGGTTCAAAAGTGGCTTGACCTGGGGAATGCGGCACCTGTAGCCCAGTACACTGCTTCCATCGGTCCCCCAAGGTCTGGAAACGGCCCTTCTCCACAATCTTCCTCAGGGTCCGGTCACCTCTTCTGGTTGTGCAGCGTTTTCTGCCACACTTTTTCCTTCCCACAGACGTCCCACTGAGGTGCCTTGATACAGCACTCTGGGAACAGCCTATTCGCTCAGAGATTTCTTTGTGTCTTACCCTCTTGCTTGAGGGGGTCAGTGATGGCCTTCTGGACAGCAGTCTTACCCATGATTGCGGTTTTGAGTAATGAACCAGGCTGGGAGTTTTTAAAAGCCTTTAAAAGAATATTTTGCAGGTGTTTAGAGTTAATTGGTTGATTCAGATGATTAGGTTAATAGCTCGTTTAGAATACCTTTCATGATATGCTAATTTTTTGAGATAGGAATTTTGGGTTTTCATGAGCTGTATGCCAAAATCATCAGTATTAAAACAATAAAAGACCTGAAATATTTCAGTTGGTGTGCAATGAATCTAAACTATATGAAAGTTTAATTTTTCAGTACATTACAGAAAATGATGAACTTTATCCAGGCATGTGTTTTTTTTTTTTTTTTGTTTGTTTTTTTTTACCCCGTCTTTTTCATTTCCAGGGGCAAAGAATAAATAAATAAATCCATCTTTTTTTAGTAAAAAACGCATTAAATAAATCTCATTTCGTTTTATTCTGAATCCGACTTTTTAACGAGCTCCCTGCATGTAATGGGGACTGTGATTGGCTGACTATGCTGATGTAATGCATTTTGGCCAATCAATGCTTCTGTAGTAGCCATAGGTCTAATTACCTACATGTCACCAGAAATGTGATGGTTGTGGAGAGAAAGGATGCTGCGTGAATAAAAGAAATTGACAAATTCATCAAAAATAAGTTCCGCTTGGACTGGATGGCAAAGGTAATACAATACTGCCATCGGAAAAAAGATTGTGACGACATTTATTCGGCGACTTCATTCGCAAGATTGATCGGCCTGGAAAAGTATTGTGCACGTGGTGTCACGATGAAATAGACTATGGATCGCATGGATTCAAAGCATTAGAATGCCACGCAAATCGCCAGAAGCATGTTCAACAACTACATGCAAGAAAAACAAACACTTCGCTTGATGGGACTTTCGGATGTGAACCGAAAGTAACTGCACCTTACGGAATTCATCCATTGTTTACGGCCAACAATACAAAGATCGAAAGAAAGAATCCACCACGACAGCTGATCCTTGCTGCAGATAGAGTAGTTAACACTCAGGTAGGTAGTGTGGAAATAATTTAAAATTTGACTTGTGCATGTTTATTGATTTTAATCAACAAATTAATCCTGATAATCAGGGGTTGACAAATACTATTGCCCAACGCTCGTGTCAAGTACCGTGTTTCCCTGAAAATAAGACCTAGCGTGATTTTACAAGATGATTTTAATATAGGCCCTCCCCTTAAAATAGCCCGAGTTGAGAGCATGACGGCACAGGGTCACATGACTTATGTTTACTTGCCATATTGGACGGCATGATCCGGACAGATACGCGCCGTGTACCCACTTGTTTTAGTGGCTGAGTTGCGTGTACTGTATAACCCCAAACCTTTTGGGGGCTTAGCCCCCCTGAACCCCCCCAGCAAGGGCAGTTCGCCCACACCCCCGCAGGGGGCCAAGGCGGCCCCCTTGACCCCTGCCAATTTTTCCTCCTTTTCCATAAAGGTCCATTCTCATCCCTGATTATAGGAAATATTCTTTATTGCTGTTTTGTGTAATGTTATTTTTGCATGACAAAATGCTGAAAATCCAGGACCTTGGGGGGGGGCTACCCCCCCTGGCAATTTTCAGTCTTTTTGGGCTTGGTCAAATCATATGCCTGTTTATCACAATATGCTAATTTTTTGAGGACTAGTATATTGACTGGACAATAGCTGGGACTATCCCTTCAAATTCACATTAATTGAAGTAAAGGATGAAACTCCTCATGTTTTTTTTTTTTTTTTTACTATGGTAAACAATCAATGATGGGACATGAGTGGGGGGGCATGAGATTGGTTATGTCCATCTGTCTGTCCACGATAACTTGAAAATGAATTGATGAATTTCCACAAAAATTTTACCGAATGTATATCTTGGGCGGTTAAGAACTGATTACATTTTGGGATCGATTCGGATCCAGTTGGTTTTGAAAGATTTTTTTTTAGCATTGTGTGGTAGGGCATGGAGGTGGAAATTGCCCAGAATATGCCAGGGGGAAAAAAAAAATGCAAAACCTGACACTATGAGCACAATGACTCTACATCAGTGTTTTTCCACCTTATCTGAGCCAAGGTGCCTTTTTTTCTTATTGAAAGAATCACACCACCAGTAAAAATGTTTAAAAATAAAACTATATTCTATAAAACGAATATTAACAATATAAAGTAATTCCTGCCAAAGTGTCTTGAATAGGAAGCAAATAACCACAAAGGAAAATAAGTCTTTTTTTTTTTTTTTTTTTTTTTTTTTTAAAGGGAAGTGTGTTTCGTTTGGAGATGGCATTTAAGCTCACTTGGGACTGCTGGATTACTCTTCACCAACCACCAAGCACAACAGAGTCAGTGTACCTGCATCCCTGATGAAATTAAATACAAATTAAATATAGCTTTGGCTGTATTGCCTCACAGCAGAGACTTTGCTTGAGCTCTTTGTTTCTTTTGACCTCTGTTTATACTCCAGCCTTCATCAGGGTCCGAATTTTGTCCAGGGTCCAGGTCAGAATAAGCATTTTTCCTTTTCAAAAACTTCTCCATAACGTTCACCGTACAGTCTCGCTAGCCACAATTCCGTCACCGCCAACTTTCGTATCCATGCATCACTAATTCAATTGTCTGAAAGTGTCGCCCCCTCCTGATACTGGTTAGTATTACATAATCACTCTGTCAATCACTACGCAGCACAGACACTGGAGACAATGGTGCATTATTTGCATATAGTAACTAATTAGTTTTCAAAAAAAAAATAAATTTAGACCCATTAGCTGAAATTGGATAATTTTCCACAGTACACTTGACAAAAACACAGCTCTATTATCAGTTTAAGCTTGGATTGAAAGGTTTACAGATCGCCTTACTTGGTGGAGGTCTGCATTCTCCAAGTTCCTGTCATGAAATCTCAAATTAGCTGTAGACTTTTGAGACCTCCAAATGTTTGTCGGTTCTAGGACAACCACCCCTGTCAAATTTACTTTGATGGGGATCGTCAATGAATGTATGTGTATGTAAGATGATAATACAAGATAATAGTGTCAGATGATAATACAAAATAATAATATGAAATATGTTTAATTGAGATTTAATGTTTTATTCATAAACATGATCAATGTACAAATTAAACATAATTTAAACATTTTATAATTGAATATTGTGTGCAATTCCTCTTAGATAATCTACTAAAGGTCTGTTCTCATAGTCAGCAACAATTTTAGTCAGGTGTTGCGTGATGGCTTTGTACTTCTCTCTCTGAGGTGGAACTAGTACCCCTACTGACATCTGAGCCATTACAACCTCATTTAATTGTTCCCGTCGTAACATTCCTAAGAATGTCCAGACGTTGGGGTGGTAAGCTCCAACATTAGACTGCATGTCGTGGTGCCATCCCTCAATGTGGTTGTTGGTACGTGGAAATCCTTCAACTCGATTATTCACATTCTACATCGCATGGGGGAATGCTGGCAGTTGTTGACCACGGCGGTGAGGACAGCCAATGACGGTATCTTCGAAGTAGTCAGCTTCTGGTTGGGCAGCTTCTGGCATAAGCTCTGATGGTGTTTCGAATGTGTCATTGATGTCATCTAATGGAATAAATGCTAAGGCAGCAAGCATCCTAATGCTCACATTCAGGTCAGCATTGTTTTGGTAATTGATCTGTAATCCACTGTTTTGTACTTTGCGGTAGATAGCCTGAGACAAATAATAGAAGCAGCCCTGTCCAATAGCATTAGGGAAGACGAGGTGTCTCGACCAGTGTCTCTCCCTCACGCCGGTCCCAAGCCCGGATAAATGCAGAGGGTTGCATCAGGAAGGGCATCCGACGTAAAACACATGCCAAATAAAATATGCGAATAATGCAAGAAAGAATGACATACCGGATCGGTCAAGGCCCGGGTTAACAACGACTGCCGTCAGTGCTGTTAACAAACAGGGTGCTGGTGGAAATTGGACTACTGTTGGTGGAAGAAGGAGAGGTGGGAGGCGTGTCCGTAGACAGAGAGAGAAGAGGAAAGGCATGAGTCTAGGACTGAAAGTAGGGACTTTTGAATGTTGGAACTATGGCAGGAAAAGCTAGAGAGCTGGCTGACATGATACAGAGGAGGAAGGTGGACATACTGTGTGTTCAGGAGACCAGGTGGAAAGATACCAAGGCTAGAAGCTTAGGAGCAGGGTTTAAGCTGATTTTTCATGGTGTGGATGGGAAGAGAAATGGAGTAGGAGTCATCTTGAAGGAAGGGTTTGTCAGGAATGTTCGAGAAGTGAAAAGAGTGTCAGCCAGAGTGATGAGTCTCAAGTTAGAAATTGAAGGCGTGATGTTCATTGTTAGTGCTTATGCCCCACAGGCAGGATGTGAGCTAGAAGAGAAGGAGCAATTCTGTAGTGAGTTAGATGAAGTGATGCAGAGTACCCCCAGAGGTGAAAGAGTGGTAATTGGGGCAGACTTCAATGGACACGTTGGTGCAGGAAACAGAGGAGAAGAGGATGTAATGGGTAGGTTTGGTATACAGAACAGAAACACAGAAGGACAGATGTTGGTAGATTTTGCAAAAAGGATGGAAATGGCTGTGGTGAATACTTTCTTCCAGAAGAGAGAGGAGCATAGGGTGTACATCTTGTGTAGGCGATGTAATTTGAGGGAAGTCAGTGACTGCAAAGTAGTAGTGGGTGAGAGTGTTGCCAAACAGCATAGGATGGTGGTGTGCAGGATGATGCTGATGGTGAGGAAGGTGAAGAAGGCAAAGGCAGAGCAGAAGACAAAGTGGAGGAAGCTGAAAAAGGAAGAGTGTTGGGTTGTCTTCAAGGAGGAGTTTAAACAGGCTTTGGGTGGTCAGGAAGTGCTTCCAGATGACTGGACAATTATAGCTAATGTGATCAGGGAGACAGGTAGGAGAACACTTGGCCAAACAGAGGGCGTATGATGACTTGTATGCTCGGTTAGAAAGTAAAGAAGAAGAAAATGATTTATACAGGTTGGCACAGCAGAGAAATAGAGATGGGAAGGACGTGCAGCAAGTTAGAGTGATTAAGGACAGAGAGAGAAATGTATTGACTGATGACAAGTGTACTGGGAAGACGGAAAGAGTCCTTTGAAGAGCTGATGAATAAGGAAAATGAGAGAGAAAAAAAGAGTAGAAGAGGTGACTGTTGAGGACCAGGAAGTAGCAAAGCTTAGGAAGGGTGAAGTGAGGAGGGCATTGAAGAGGATGAAGAATGGAAAGGCAGTTGGTCCTGATGACATACCGGTGGAGGTATGGAAGTGTCTAGGAGAGGTAGCAGTAGATTTTCAGACAAGAACATTCAACAAGGTCTTAGAGAGTGAGAGGATGCCAGAGGAATGGAGGAGAACTGTGATGGTGCCCATTTTTAAGAACAAGTGAGACATGCAGAGTTGTGGCAACTACAGAGGGATAAAGTTGATGAGCCTCCCGATCACAGATGGCTGTGGCATTAACCCAGATTCAAACTAGCGATCTCTGGGTTAGTCATGCACCTTGTTGATTCTCGACTTGGGAGCCCCTTCCTGGGCGTTCCTGCTGTGAGACCAACATGCTAACTACTGTGCCACCGTACCACCTTGATTTATCGTTAATAAACAATACATGCTTATTTTGAGTGGAACAGAGTTGTGGCAACTACAGAGGGATAAAGTTGATGAGCCGTACAATGAAGTTATGGGGAAGAATAGCGGAAGCTAGACTAAGGGCAGAGGTCGGCATTTGTGAACAACAGTTTGGTTTCATGCCAAGAAAGAGCACCACAGATGTAGTGTTTGCTTTGAGGATGTTAATGGAGAAGTACAGAGAAGGTCAGACGGAGCTGCATTGTGCCTTTGTGGATCTGAAGAAAGCATATGACAGGGTGCCAAGAGAAGAACTTTGGTATTGTATGAGGAAGTCTGGAGTGGCAGAGAAGTATGTTAGAGTGGTGCATGACATGTATGAGAGATGTAAGACAGTGGTGAGGTGTGCTGTCGGTGTGACCGACGAATTCAAGGTGGAGGTGGGACTGCATCAAGGGTCAGCTCTCAGCCCTTTCTTGTTTGCTATGATGATGGACAGGCTGACAGACGAGGTTAGACAAGAATCTCCATGGACTATGATGTTTGCAGATGACATTGTGATCTGTAGTGAGAGCAGAGAAAAAGTGCAGGAAAATTTGGAGAGGTGGCGGTATGCCCTGGAAAGGAGGGGAATGAAGGTTAGTCTCACTAAGACAGAATACATGTGCATGAATGACAAGGACCCAAGAGGAACGGTGAGGTTACAGAGAGCAGAGATGAGGAAGGTGGAGGATTTTAAGTACTTAGGCTCAACAGTCCAGAGCAATGGAGAGTGTGGAAAAGAGGTGAAGAAGCGTGTGCAGGCTAGTTGGAATGGTTGGAGAAAAGTGTCCGGTGTGATGTGTGTTAGGAGGGTATCGGCAAGATTGAAGGGAAAAGTATACATGACGATGTTGAGGCCAGCGATGTTGTATGGTTTAGAAACAGTGGCCCTGGGGAAAAGACAGGAGGCAAAGCTGGAGGTAGCAGAGATGAAAATGTTGAGGTTCTCTTTGGGAGTAACGAGGATTGATAGGATTAGGAATGAGCACATCAGCAGGACAGCCCATGTAAGACGTTTTGGAGACAGAGTCAGAGAGGCTAGATTGATGGTTTGGACATGTACAGAGGAGGGATAGTGAGTATATTGGTAGTAGGATGCTGAGGTTGGAACTACCAGGCAGAAGGCCTAGAGGAAGACCAAAGAGACGATTCATGGATGTGGTGAAGGAAGACATGAAGGTCGTTGGTGAAAGAGAAGATGCAAAGGATAGGGTGAGATGGAGGCAGATGATTCGCTGTGGCGACCCCTGAAGGGAAAAGCCAAAAGGAAAATAAGAGGTGTATAGCATTCTTGAAAGCCATCTCAAAGTCAATCATAACACTACTTGGTGAGAGTTGTGGGTTGATATTCAGTAGTGCATAGAATAGTGCAGTGTATGTTTGTTGCCGTTTGTTAGGTAACAGTACATAGACACATGTTATCATGTAGTTGTTGGCTAGTACATGTATGGTGAATAGTTGGTAGAACTGTCCAGGAACCACCTTAAATGTCCCATCACAGAACCAGTTTGGTGATGTTTCCAGAATTTGCAGGTTACGTTCAGTGCAGAATAAGAATCCTGTCTTCTTCACCAGTATCGCTATCATACAGGAGGAACCTCTCCCCTGACGCAGTAACTTGGTACTCATCTGAGATAACAATATGTGCACGTGTCTGAGGAACAGGTTGTGGGTTCCCAGCATCTTGGTGATAATGACGAATACACTGGCGAATATTGCGTATGGCTGGTAGTTTTACAGCGGCCTGTTCAGAAATATTCTCCATTTCTTGTGTGAATACTTGTTGAGCTGTCTCAGTTGTATCAGTAGCGTGACATTTAATAGATTGATACATTCAGGGCCTCTGGTCGTCCAATATCTGGTGCATGAGTGCGCTCGCCATACTGACCAACTACTTGGTCTCCACTAACGCGGATCCTGGCCTTGCATTGTTTGAGGTTCCGTCGTATCGCACACTCATCTCATTCCACACCTTTGGCAAGGTTTTTCTGTCTGACATAAATAAATCCCTGGTATACCAACTTTTTGCCACCACGAGTTGAGATAATAAACTCCACGGTAAAAAAATTAAAAAAAAATTCTCATATGTTAATGATCAAACTTTATAGAGTCTCTTAAATGTACATCCAAGTCCCCGTTGCTGAAGTGTACATGTGTGTTGTTTCTAAAATGTCTTTGTCAATGTTTACTACAATGTGTGAAAATTGCAGCCGCCTTTGTGAGTTCCTTTAAGGCAGTGCTTCTCAAATAGTGGATGCTGAGGGGGGGCGCGTGTGACCCAGGAGAACATGCTTTTTTTCCGCTGTACTACAAGAAAGTGTAATTGCACATCCACTCCAGTAGTTGGCAGTGGCGCCCTCATTGCCCATTGTGCGCAGCAAGTATTAACTCTTCAACTGCTTCAAACCTCGCTTTGAGAAGCTGTGCGCTGCAAAACGTGCTCATTGTAGCCATTAATCTTGGCTTCCTCATTTTGAGAAAAAAAATCAGCACAAATTGTTCTATTTGTTCTTGTTTTGTAGGTTAAAGTGTTTATATATTGTGCTCCTGAGTTAATGTTTCTGAAGTCAATTTGAATTAATTATTTATTGATTTTATTTTCAGCAGCAAATGGTGTGGTAAGTTTGTCAAAAATGTAACAAGGATATTATTATTTTTAAATTTAAGGCAAATTGATGCACTTTCTTTTACAGACTAATAAAAAATGTTAAAGTTATTCTTGTAAGTTGAACTATATCTCTTTCTTTTTGTTTTATTTATGTTAACAAGGATACGATATAATGAAGAGATATAACTTTTTTCTAATATAGTTACAGGTATAATTTATAGTTGCGGCGGAAAGTGGGTGGTGGGGGGGGGCGCAAATTGTTTTCTTCTTGCTAGGGGGGGCGTAACAGAAAATAATTGAGAAGCACTGCTTTAAGGTAATTTAGACGGGCTCTTTAACTCTTTTGTGGACATGGTGTTTAAATGGAAATGTGACCAGACCGGATGTCTTACGCTAAGTCACCGAACTGTGACACAAGGAGAGAAAACACTTAGAAAAATTTAGACAAAGGCATAAGATCTACCTAACAGAGCCTTTATCCACAGATTAAACTTAGAGTTTTAGATGATTGTCCTAGGGGCGATTGTCCTGGGGGAGTGGTTATCTGGGGTAATTGTCCTCAGGGTTGTCTGGGGGTGGTTGACCGGGGGTGGGGGGTGTCCTGGGGGTAGTTGACCGGGGGGGGGGGTGTCCTGATACCATGTTAATCACCCCCCCCTGTCGGCTGAGAAATGCACCAGCTTCCCACAGCCCTTGTGGGGCCCGTGGTGTAATGGTTACCCTAATCGGATTAAACAGTTTGGCAAATGAGTGAATGTGGTTTTTTTTTTGTTTGTTTGGTTTTTTTTTTAAACCAATCATAAATCGGGTGGGGGGTTTTTATTTATTTTTTTGACAATTTAAAAAAAAAAAAGAATCTACTTGGTTTTAGTTTGTCAGCTCTGATTGGTGTATCCGCTCTATCTACAGGCCGTCTAGTCGTCCTGATTCACCTCCACCATGTGCTTGAGTGTCAGCAGTGCACTGCGGCTACTGAGGTTCTTCGTGTGTCTATCAGCAGTCCGCTCCTGTTTGATAATTAGTGAAGTGAATTGTGATAATCCCAGTTATGACACCAAGGAATTTGTGGAGTTGTTCTCCCTTAGTGGCGGTGCCACCTCACTGGATGGATATACCCTTGTTTTTTATAATGGCAGAGGCAATGTTGCGTACCGGGTCGTCGGTCTGACAGGGCACAGCACAGACGAACGAGGATTCTTCCTGATTGGATCGGCTGAGCTTAAGCCATCGCCGGCCATCCAACTTCCACCAAACTCCGTCCAGAATGGCCCCGATGCCATCGCTCTATACGGCCCATCCTGGGATCCTGTAGCTGAGCATGGCAATGTCTCTGCTATTGGGCTGCTGGATGCCATAGTTTACACGTCTCGCCAGGCGATAGGCAATGCTGATGTGTTGTCGCATGTCCTCACGCCAGGCTCTTTGCCAGAAGTTGAGGACGATACATTTTTAGAAGGAGATGAGTCCATTCAGAGGTGTTGGCTTTCTGATAATTACTATAGCTTCCAAAATGCCATTCCCACCCCTGGACGGCCCAATATCTGCTTGCCATCAAACCCCGGACACCTGTGGATTAACCGGATTCAGTTGAGTGGAGGGGCACTGACTGGACCTGTACAGATCAGCATTGGAAAAGAAAGAGGGCCGATGACAATGGCGGTATATAACCTGCACACAGACACCGTGAAGACCAGTGTAGGCTTTCAGGCCGCTGAAGCTGGTAATATCTCAGTAAACTTGAACACAACGGCTTTGTCAGGTAATGTCTAAAAAACAATCACATCACGCGAATGGTATTCCTTATGAAAGTTGAAAATGAAGCCATTATTCAACGGCTAACCTTTTCAGACCTAGATGGCTGGGCTTTGGCGGTGTACCCGGGAAAGGTCGAAGATTTCCAAAAAGACAGCCCACTCAACCAACTTCAGCCACTTGATGCTTTTGTCTGCAGAGGACGTACGAACGTGCCAAGCGTCATTCTTAAGGAGACTCTAATACCAGGCAGGAAAGCCTTCACGCTCGACAGCAGGTGACTGTGGAAGTCAGATCAGGAAACCAACAGTTACATCAAAACAGAGTTCTGATTTATTTTGCGATTTGCTTTCCCAGCTTTCAAGAAGTCGGTGCGTATGTCACGCGGTGTGGTACGGCTAACTGGCCGAGAGACCCCGGCGTATTTCAGCATCAGAGACAGAGACCGAGCGAGTCGAGCCGCTGCAACTGGTATAACACCTGTCCGTACAGCACTGGTATGGTCTGCGCTGTTGCCATTTGAACTCTATTCATTTTTCCAATGTTTGGCTTGCTTGACTTTATAGTAGAATGATGTCAAATTCTTCCTTGTGATTGTTCAGAAAGTGTTGATCTTCTCTACAAGTAACTTTAAGGGAGAGTAACCGTAGCTTTGACTTTGGTAACTTATTCTTGCATATCATTTTATCCAGGTATTGAAAAACCATGGCAGCTGGCAGTGTGGTATAATGTGTGTATATAGTTATAATATTGGATTCATATTGCAGCTATGAACACAACAGAGGAGCCTTTTGAGCCATGGTCCGATATTTATGACGACTTCCTGATTAGCGAGCTGAATGCTGACTCACCAGGTTCTGCAGAAGACGAGGAGTTTTTAGAACTCTGGCATCCATCTGGCCACCGGACTTCACTCAACGGCATCTGGGTCTTGCTGATTAATGGCAACGACGGTAAAATTTACCGTGAAATTGAACTCCATGGACATTATACCGACAATCATGGTTACTTCCTGGTGAGGGTTTTTTTTTTTTTTTTGGGATGGCTTATTTCTTTCTTCATTTCTGGATCTCTGCGAATATTCTTTCCCACTTTTGTAGATCGGCAGCAACAAGCTCAACCCACACATTGCCTTACCTGCAAACACCATCCAAAACGGACCAGATGCTATTGCAATATATCGCTCAACGACCCCACCTTCCACTGAGGAGGTAACTATACCCAGGAAAGGTCTCTTAGATGCCTTGATGTACCAATCCCGTAGCTCTGGTAGACAGATATGGGTGGATTTTATCAAAGATCTGATACCGGGACAGCTGCCCCTGCTGGAAGCCTCCACCTTTCTCGAAGGAGACGAGAGTCTCAGCCGATGTGGATTAAAGCGTCTTGACCTGAAGTCCTTCAGGGTGAGTTCACTTCCTGTTTGGGTCACTATTTTAACATGTTTACTGGAGAACGACTGGTTTTACTTTCAGAGAACAAGATTGTTTGTTTGTTTAGGCATGATTGTAAATAATGATGTACAGTCGACCCTCTACTTACGAAATTAAGCCATTCCTTTTTCGTAACCTGGAATTTTCGTAAGTAGAGGTGCATTTTACATGTAAAACGTGTGATTCGTTCCAAGGCTCCCAAGATTACCCCATAAACCCTTTAAAAATTATAAAAGTACACCAAATTTGTATGAAATGTGTTAAAAGTAAAAGAAAATTATTTATCCATTTTTTTTAAATCTCTCGAACTACCCATGCGACGCTTTAAAGTCCAGGGTTTGCTGGTCTGAAGAACCTCACCCCCACCCTCCTTCACGAGGTCCTTAAATATGGCGGTTGCTTTTTCCGAAATAATCGCCTCTATCACTGTATCGCCACTTTGAAGGTCTCCTTCTGCTTCGATATCGTCCCAATTGTAGAGGTGTTTCGGCCATACTCCTTTTGCGATTTCGCTCAATCGCATCCCACTTTCATATATATATATATATATATATATATATATATATATATATATATATATAATATTTTTTTTAATACTAATATATATCTCCTGCCTTACTTTGATTGATAATGGAGCCCGCTTCTTCTTTTCGGTGTCACCAGGAATCACTTTCTTGGGGTTAACGAAATATAACACTGCAATGATCACTCTCAAAAAGCTCACGAGCCAACAGTCCTGTTCAACTCTCCTTCATGCGTGTGACAAACAGGAAGTATTGGTACAGGAATGGGTACAGTTCAGTTCCCTCCTGGCCAATGAGGCGGGATGTTGGGAGACGGCCAATGAGAGAGCAACTCGCACATTGTTTGAATTTTTGAATGGTACATTTGGCGCTTTTTGTAAGAAGAGGTTGTTTCGTATAGAGGAAGAAAATTTAGGAAAATGTTTTTCGTAACCTGGATTTTTCGTATTCAGAGGTTTTCGTGAGTAGAGGGCCGACTGTATTGCAGAGTACATGTAGTGTACTCCATCCAGTGAAGCTGTTTGCTCTCTAGCTCCATTAGCCCCATTGCTATTGGTACACTTTGTCATTTCAGTTGTTCAGCCCTACTCCAATGAAAGATAACGATTGCCCCGTCCCCCCTAAAGAGCTCCTCATTAACGAGGTGGGCGGAGTGTCAGGACCCAACATTTACGTGGAACTAATTGGTCCACCTTTGACTCATTTGCATGGATTGGTTGTAGTGCTGTACGAACTCGGCACCACAAGACACATCATTCCATTAGAAGGACATCTAGGGAACGATGGATTCTTCCTCATGGGCAATGAGTCTCGAGCTGGTGAGCCTTGTTATGTAATTATTTTCCCTATTCCATGTGAACTCCAGGTTAAAGTTATTAAAAGAAGCTTGGCCATTATGGCAACATTCTTAGGCAGTTATTTTCAATCAAATAGTCTCTCTCTCTGCTTCTTCTAGATCAGAATCTGCCTGCTGTAACATCTCTTGGTGCAGTCTGGCTATGTTTTGGCCTGCCGAGTGTATGCAGCAGTGAATCAAAAGTTCAGGATGTGTTGTTGCTCTCCTCTAATTCAACTCCCCGCCCTTTTCTCCATGGAGTCACATATCCGGTCAAACTCCCAGTGGCCAGGTGGGTGTTTCTTGTGCAGTTTTATTTATCCATTAATTTGTACCAACGTTCCTGGTTTGTGTGCGTTTTCAGTTTTGATTCGGTCGCTCGCTGTGGAACAGATCGAGCCGCCGTCTGGACCGTCTCCTACCCAACGCCCCACCTTGAAAACCTCTGCCCAAGCTCTAACCACTCCGCTTCCATGGTCCTGTGTCTGAAGGCGGAGTCTCATACTGACATTAGTATGCTAAAACCTTTTGGTTTCTCATCTGTGTACAGTTGGCCCCCTACTTACGAAATTAATCTGTTCCAGAGCCTTTTTCGTAACGCAGAAGTTTCGTAAGTAGATGCGCATTTTACATGTAAAACACGTGATTCTTTCCAAGGCTCCCAAGACTACAATATAAACAATTCAAAAATGATAAAAGTACACCAATTTTGTATGATGTGTTAATCGCGGGGCGCGATTTTGGGAGACAGCCAATGAGAGAGCAACTCGCGCAGCGTGTGAAATTTTGAATGGCGCATTTGGCGCTTTTCGTAAGAGGTGGTTGTTTTCGTATCTCGGGGACGAAAACTTAGGAAAATGTTTTTCGTAACCCGGAATTTTCATACCCAGGGGGTTTCGTAAGTAGGGGGTCGACTGTACATAGTTTTAAGTTTGTTGTTTTGGCCTGGGGAGAAAGAATACACACCTGCATGCCTGTGTTCTCGCTCTTTCTTTTTCTTTTTTTTTTTTTTTTTTAAGTGTGTACACCTGGGGGACTTGCAGAGTTTTTGGAGCTTTTTTGCCAGTGTGGGATCTCCGTGGCCCATCTTGCAGGTAACATACTATCTGACTTGTTAACAGCACAATTTCTGAAAAGGTGCTTTTCATATATATACCTGCGACTGTTTTTGTGTCTGTTAGGTGTGAATTTAACCTGTACGTCCAACAACCTGCACGCAGAAGGTCCTGTATTTACACTTTCCAATCAGCAGAGGGAGCGAGTGATCCAAACACTGCAGAAAACGCATACACAGCCCTGCGACAGATTTGGGAAATGGCTATACAGTACAGGTACATAGGCATGTAAACACACACACATACTGTCGTAGGAATTAAATAAAAATATCACTATTGTTCTATACACACACGGGATGCAATAATAGGCTATTATTAGAAGTGCAGCATTATTACTTAGAAGTGAGTGAATGACAGTTTTGATTATCCAATCAGAGTCATCACTGGGGCTGCAGGTAGGGCTGGTGTTAGCGGTGATGGTGCTATGTGCATTGGGCGGAGCCATCTTCTTCTACCTGTACAAGAGAAAGTAAGCCTTTATGATTTACGAGATGTGCATCTCAAAGGCTTATTTTAATATCAGGTTTTAAGTGTGTGTGTGTGTGTGTGTGTTTCCATAGAAGGCCTCATGACTACTACTCTATGGAGCTGAATGAACATGACTCACCTGTGGATTTCTAGCGTGTGTGTGCACTCCTGTTTTATAGGAAGTTTTTATGATGTCATAAGTGTTTGTATGTTTTTTTATACTGAGTAAATAAACTTTTTGTTGTTGTCATTGTTTACATAATAATAACTAGAACTGCATTCTTTTCAGAACACTACTACCCTAAGTAGAATGAAAGTTTACTCACTTTGACCTCTGTGACCTTGAAAACTAGGCATATAGGCATATCTGGTATAAACGATTCTGTTCCAATTTTGAGGAATAGGACTTTTTTTCCTGACAAACTGTAAATTTTATGTGACTCCTGTAACCTTTTTTTAAATTAAGTCGGGGTGACCCAGGTTCAATTGGCTGGTGTAGGGAACATTCAACGTATTATAAAATATAAAGTAAATCAATTATGAAAAAGCAAGCTGGGGTCTTTTGTTTTAGTTTTTTAAAGAGTGTAATGTGTAATAGATGTTTCTGCAATTGTTAGCATAGCATCAGCCTGGTTAAAACGTACAATCTTGCTTGTGATTCAGTGAAAATATAATAAATTCAAAGGCTGCTTGAGAATAAAAACAACTTGATGTTGTTGGAAAAGGATGGACTGTGGTCACAGGAACTACACTCGCAATACTTGGATTATTTGCCAGTGGTCTAGTCTGGTACCTTCCGAGTCATAGGACGACTCTTGACGACCTGCCATAAAGGATAACGCTTTGATTATGATCTTCATGGAGGTTTTCTTGGCAAGGTTAGTGCAGTGGTTTGCCATTGCCTTCTGCATGATGTGAACCTATGGGCAATTTCGAACAGCCAATTAGCCTACTGTGCATGTTTTTGAGCGTGGGAGGAAACCTACGTGAGCATGGGGAGAATATGCAAACTCCGCACAGAAACCCAAGCTTTCTTGCTCTAGTCTCACTCTGCTCTGTAATACAGACCACTGTTTGGAATTATTGTTTGTAAAAATGTGATCTAGAAAAGAAATTTCTGAAGACACAATCACATAATAAATGTAAACCTGTTTAAAAAATTGTTGCTGTATTGGATTTTTTCAATTAACTCCTGGACGAAAGTTGCTTGTTAAAATTTATATATACTGTGTGATATATATTACAGGAATCCCTCACTTAACATGGTTAATTGAGACCGAGGCAAGACCCCCCCCCGCGATGTACTGTATATGTACATGTTTATATAATATCAATAAATACAGTACAAATTCAATTCTATAAATGCTTATAACAATTAAACATTCAAAAAATAATGCATAAGATGTGAATTAAATATAAATACACACACACATACAGATGCCATACACACCCAGGTGCACACCACACATAAAAATGTAAGTGGTTTCGATGGGTTTTGGGTTGTTGTTTTTTGTTTGTTTGGAGGTTTTTTTGCATAATTGGCCTTGTTTTTGTGGCATTTTCCGTAACTTTTTCCTTTCGGCTTTTCCCTTCAGGGGTTGCACAGCGACTCATCTGCCTCCGTCTCACCCTATCCTCTGTATCTCCTACTCTTACTCCAACTACCTTCATTTCCTCCTTCACCACATCCATAAATCTCTTTGGTCTTCCTCTAGGCCTTCCAACCTCAGCATCCTACTACCAATATACTCACTATCCCTCCTCTGTACATGTCCAAACCATCTCAATCTCGCCTCTCTGACTTTGTCTCCAAATCCTCTTACATGTGCTGTCCCTCTGATGTACTCATTCCTGATCCTATCCATCCTCGTTAGTCCCAAAGAGAACCTCACCATTTTCATCTCTGCTACCTCCAGCTCTGCCACCTGTCTTTTCCTCAGTGCCACTGTTTCTAAACCATACAACATCGCTGGCCTCATCACCGTCTTGTAGTTTTCCTTTCGTTCTTGCCAATACCTTCCTATCACACCGGACACTTTTCTCCACCCATTCCAACCAGCCTGCACACGTTTGTTCACCTCTTTTCCACACTCTCCATTGCTCTGGATTGTTGATGTTCAGTCCTTAAAATCCTATGCCTTGTTTATCTTTGCTCCCTGTAACCTCTCTGTTCCTCTTGGGTCCTTGTCATTCACACACTTGTATTCTGTTTTTACTGCAGCTAATCTTCATTCCTCTCCTTTCCAGGGCATACCTCCACCTCTCCAAATTTTCCTGCACTTGTTCTCTGCTCTCACTACAGATCACAATGTCATCTGCAAACATCATAGTCCATGGAGATTCTTGTCTAACCTCGTCTGTTAGCCTGTCCATCACCATAGCAAACAAGAAGGGGCTGAGAGCTGACCCTTGATGCAGTCCCACTTCCACCTTGAACTCTTCTGTCACACCGACAGCACACCTCACCACTGTCTTACATCTCTCATACATGTCCTGCACCACTCTAACATACTTCTCTGTCACTCCAGACTTCCTCATACAATACCACAGTTCTTCTCTCGGCACCCTGTCATATGCTTTCTCCAGATCCACAACGGCACAATGCAGCTCCTTCTGACCTTCTCTGTACTTCTCTATTAACATCCTCAAAACAAACACTGCAGCTGTGGTGCTCTTTCTTGGCATGAAACCAAAGTGTTGTTCACAAATGCTGACCTCTGCCCTTAGTCTTGCTTCCACTCTTCTTTCCCATAGCTTCATTGTATGGCTCATCAACTTAATCCCTCTGTAGTTGCTACAACTCTGTACCCTTGTTCTTAAAAATGGGCACAAGCACACTTCTCCGCCATTCCTCTGGCATCTGCTCACTTTCTAAGACCTTGTTGAATATTCTTGTCAGAAAATCTACTGCTACCTCCCCTAGACACTTCCATACCTCAACTGGTATGTCATCAGGGCCAACTGCCTTTCCACTCTTCATCCTCTTCAATGCCCTCCCTTACTAATCTTTGCTACTTCCTGCTCCTCAACGGTCACCCCTTCTACTCTTTTTTTTCTCTCTCATTTTCCTCATTCATCAGCTCTTCAAAGTACTCTTTCCATCTTCCCAGCACACTTGTCATCAGTCAATACATTTCCCTCTCTGTCCTTTATCACTCTAACTTGCTGCACGTCTTTCCCATCTCTATTTCTCTGCTGTGCTAACCTGTATAAATCATTTTCTCCCTCCTTACTGTTCAACCTGTCATACAAGTCATCATACGCCCTCTGTTTGGCCTTTGACACCGCTACCTTCGCCTTACGCTGTGTCTCCCTGTACTCCTGTTTACTCTCTTCGGTCCTCTCAATGTCCCACTTCTTCTTGGCTAACCTCTTCTTTTGTACACACTCCTGCATTTCCTCATTCCACCACCAAGTTTCCTTATCTACTTTCCTTCCAGAGGACACACCAAGTACTCTCCTACCGGTCTCCCTGATCACATTGGCTGTGGTTGTCCAGTCATCTGGAAGCACTTCCTGACTACCCAAAGCCTGTTTCAACTCCTCCTTGAAGAAAACACGACACTCGTCCTTTTTCAGCTTCCACCACTTTGTCTTCTGCTCTGCCTTTGCCTTTTTCACCTTTCTCACCATCAGTGTCATCCTGCACACCACCATCCTATGCTGTTTGGCAACACTCTCACCCACTACTACTTTGCAGTCACTGACTTCCTTCAAATTACATCGCCTACACAAGATGTAGTCTACCTGTGTGCTCTTACCTCCGCTTTCATAAGTCACCCTATGCTCCTGTTTCTTCTTGAAGAAAGTATTCACCACAGCCATTTCCATCCTTTTTGCAAAATCAATCAACATCAGTCCTTCTGTGTTCCTGTCCTGGATACCAAACCTACCCATCACTTCCTCGTCCCCTCTGTTGTCTGCACCAACATGTCCACTGAAGTCTGCACCAATGACCACTCTTTCACCTCTGGGGGTACTCTGCATCACTTCATCTAACTCCCTCCAGAATCTCTCCTTCTCTTCTAGCTTACATCCTGCCTGTGGGGCATAAGCACTAACAACATTGACCATCACGCCTTCAATTTCTAACTTGAGACTCATCAGTCTGTCTGACACTCTTTTCACTTCTAGAACAGTCCTGACAAACCCCTCCTTCAAGATGACGCCTTCTCCATTTCTCTTCCCATCCACACCATTATAAAACAGCTTTAAAAAAATAACATAAGATGTAAATAAAATATAAATACAGATGCTCTCCAACTTACCAACATTCGTTTTGCAAACATCCGAAGATACAAACAAGCTGTCCAAGGTCAAAAGTGAACGTGAAAGTGAAATGAAATTGAAGAACGGGTAGAAATAGAAATAGAATAAAATCTACAGAAAGATATACCATAAATGAAATATGATCAATCGTTATCCTAAGGTAAACTTAGGCTCCTGCAGAGGGGGGGGGGGCGTGGCTGCGTAGACTACAGATGCAACAATGTATCCAGTTTTGGTTGGAGATTTTGGGTTGTTTTTGTTTTGTGTTGGTTTAGGGTTTTTTGGTTTTTTTTTTTTTTTTTTTTGCATAATTGGTCTTGTTTTTGTGACATTTTCCTTAACTTTTCCACCTATTCTTCCTTAATTTCCTTATTTTTTTAATTCGATGAATATTTATTATGAAGCCGCATTAATTGAAGCACGAAGTAGCAAGGGATCCCTGTATACAGACGCTCCCTGACTTACGTTCATTCATTTTATGTTTTTTCGATTTTAAGGGGTTTTTTTCCAAAAAAAAAAAAAAATATGTCAAATTTTGAGTTTAGTGTGCTCTCTGTAGTACAAGATGTACCTACATAGTATGGTGACGTAATGATGCAATGACATAATGACGCTGCATCCATTGTTTACAAACGACAGACTGAATGTGCCCCTAATTCTTCCCAGTTCACTGCATGTTACCCTTGCATTAAGATGTCGTCTCTGTGATCTTTGTGTTTACACTGTTTTGCAGACTTTTGTAACCCTAAGCAAATATGGTTGGTTAGAAGCGTAAGTCTACTAGCATGGGTGCAAGTTTTCCGGCATATGCCGGAATTTCCGGTTTTCCCAAGACTGAATTAACTATCTGCTCGGATCGGCGCAGTGTACCATGCATACTCAGTTAAGCAAGGAGAGTTGTAAAATGAATGAAAACCCGAATCCATAAAAGAAAGAGAACTCTCTGCTCTGCTGGTGATTCACGTCAGTGCAGGCTGAGTACGAAACAAGTATTCAACGACGCCCTTGCTCACTTGAAAGACCAGAAGTCTGGATAACCCACGCTTTGTGTCAAGCACAAGCAAGTGAACTACTTTTGGTGGAGCGCCTCACATATTGTAAGCGTTGATTGGCTGTTTTAAGCTTCATGTAACGTGACTCGGCTCAATGCAAATTTGTGTTTAAAATGGTGCGAACTTTAATGAAAGAAGAGGAATCCCGCGTCTCAGAAATAGATAAGGATGTTAAGAATAAGTTTAAGTGGGAATAGCTTGAAAAGATTGTGAAATTTGAGGTGAAAATCGGCAGACGGACTCAGAACGTATCGGAACCTTTGGCGAGTTTCATAAAGAAATGTGACATCGCCGGCAAGGTCTCCCATGTACTAGTGATAGTGGTAATCAGAAAAAGATTAGAGGTTAAGATTAAAGGTGAGAAACGAAGATCGCTATTATCAAGAAAATTGATGCTGGTGAAAAACATGTGAATGTGGCATGTTTCTTCCAAATGGCTCCGTCAACCATTGGGACCATTTACAAGCAGAAAGATTGCATCACAGAGAATGTTAGAGGTTATATTTGATAATGTATTTGATATGTGATGAGTGAATTTGATTAAAATTTATCTATTTGAAATTATTTTGCTAAAATTTAATTTATTTGAAATTAATGTTGCTATTATTTGATATATTTGATATTATTTTACAATGTTCTGTTTATAATAATCGATGGTTTCAGGGTGTTTTATGAGATATGGTAATGGTATTTATGAATGTATAGTACAGTATGAACATCATACTTCACTGGAACATACTGTAACAACTTAAGTTTTTTTATTTATATATATATATATATATATATATATATATATAAGAACATGAGTGTAATACAGTAAAATGGTTTGTTAATTAATATCAGATGCCCACTAGAGGGAAACGGAATCACTGGGAAGGACAATCTTCTGACATCGGAGGGAAGCGCGCAGTATATGCCGAAACGTATACATTCATTTTACAACTCTCTTTGCTTAACTGAGTATGCATGGTAGATTGTGCCAATCCGAGCAGATAGTTAATTCAGTCTTGGGAAAACTGGAAATTCCGGCATATGCCGGAAAACTTGCACCCATGCTAGTCGGCTTAGGCTTCTAACCAACCATATTTGCTTAGGATTACAAAAGTCCGCAAAACAGTGTAAACACAAAGATCACAGAGACGATTTCTTAACACAAGGGTAACACGCACTACTGAACTGGGAAGAAGGAGGGGCACGTCTGTCGTTTGTAAACAATGGACGCAGTGTAATTGTCATTGCGTCATTACGACTACGTAAGTACGTCTCGTACTACAGAGAGCACGCTAAACTCAAAATTTGACTTTTTTTTTTTAAAACCCCATAAAATAAAAAAAAGCGTTAAATGAATAAGTAAGTAAGTCGGTGAGCATCTATATATACATATAATATAGGAATCCCTCACTTTTCGTGGTTAATTGGGACTGAGATCCCCATGCGACCATCAAAATCTGCACAGTAGGGTCGTCGTCCCCCCATCCCCGTCTGACGTATACATATTCAATGCTATAAAAGTTTATAATAATTCAACATTAAAAAAAGCATAAGATGTAAATAAAATATAAATACACACACATACAGATGTTATTGCATGAGAAGAAGACGACACACATACATACGCATGCGTGCGCAAATACGCATGCACACATAGATGCAGCAATGTAAGTAGTTTTGATGGGAGATTTTGGGTTGTTTTTTGTTTTGTGTTGGTTTAGGGGTTTGTTTTGGGGGGGGGGGGGTTGCATAACTGGCCTTGTTTTTGTGGCATTTTCCTTAACTTCTTCCCCAATTCTTCCTTAATTTCCTTATTTTTAAATTTGATGAATATTAATTTATTTATTTTTTAAAAAAACACAATGCATTGAAGCCGCATGAATTGAAGCACGAAGTAGCGAGAGATCCCTGTACTAATATATATTATATTATATAGTATAGTACTGTACTAATATATATATATATATATATATATATATATATATATATATATATATATATATATAGTATAGTAGGCCTCTGTCAGTCCCGAAGAACTATGGCTGCACTCTGGCTGGTATCCCGGCTGGTGATACTCTCCAGCGCACAGAGCTGGGTTAGGGAGTAATGGAGGACAGGCTGTTACCCAAGCAGCAGGTCCCCCCCTCTCGGCGCCACCGGAAGGATCCAATGGAAGGACAAGTGCCGATAAGACTGGATTCCAGTGCTGCTGCAGGAGTTCCCAGAACGTTACTGTGAACGAACTGCCTCAGGAGACTCCCGATTGGAAACATGCTGACGGCTTTGCAGCCGACTCTTGTCGAAAATCAGCAATCGTTTACATGCCTCACACCATAGACCATGAGAGACATGGCCGGCCTCTGATAACCCAGTTAGCTGCATTGGGTGGGACAGTGGAAACCTTGGAGAGAGTGGGACTTGAACCCCCAACCTTAAGATCAGCGATCCTGTGCCCTATATCACTAGACCACCACTGACCCTATATATATATATATATATATGGTAGGCCTCCGTCAGTCCCGAAGGACTATGGCTACGCTCTGGCTGGTATCCCGGCTGGTGATACTCCTCAGTGCGCAGAGCCCGGGTAGGGAGTAATGAGGGACAGGCTGTTACCCAAGCAGCAAGTCCCCCGTCTCGGTGCCACCGGAAGGATCCAATGGAAAGGCAAGTGCCGATACGACTGGGTTCCAGTGCCGCTGCAGGAGAGAATCTACGGTCAATTTAGAACGGCCAATTAACCTACAGTACATGTCTTTGGATTGCGAGAGGAAACCGGAGCACCCGGAGGAAACCCGCACAAGCACGGGGAGAACATGCAAACTCCACACAGAAACGCCCAGGCCGGGAATCGAACCCAGGCCTTCTTGCTGTGAGGCGGACGTGCTAACCACTACGCCACCGTGCCGTATATATATATATATATATATCCTTATATATATATATATATATATATATATATATATATATACCCTATACATACCAGTATATATGTGTGTGTGTGTGTGTGTGTGTGTGTGTGTGTGTGTGTGTGTATTAACATGGACTGTTTATTTGCTGTTTTATTAGAGCAAATAAACATTCAACACACTCCACTTAGAGAATTAAATCATGAAAAATCCCAAGAATCCCCAAGTGTCCCAAGGCAAATAGTATTTGAAAAAAATGAATGCAGGATGTTCAAATACATAATTTGATGCAGTGTCTCATTCTGTCTGTCTGACCCTCCTGTGTTTTCCTGTTCTCTCAGAAGCACTTCCTGCCACAAAACATATACTCAACCACTGTAACTTTCTTATACTCCATCTGTCAAGCATGAGCAATTTTATTGAAAACTGCATCAACTAAATGCAGTTTGTGACTTTTTTCGATAAGTACAATTTGTGTTTAACAATATATGTGGACACCGCATGTGGTGAGAGAGATGGAAGATGATGATGATGCAGGTGAAAATAGTGAACTTGTTGCAAAAGTGGATGGATGGGGGGGGGCAGAGATGCTGCTGCCTCTGATGAAGTTCTATCTCTGATACAGGAAGAGGGTGAGGTGTGACAGGAAGAACAAACGAAACAGTTAGAAAAAGACGAGTGTTGTGCATGTGCACTCCAGAATGCAGAAAGAGAGCTAAAACAAACAAGGAAACACGTTTTTTAAAATAATAGCCGGGAAAAGAGAGGATGAAAACAACTATCAAAGGTGAGTTATACTTTTCAGAATATTGTGTGTGTGTGTGTGTGTGTGTGTGTGTGTGTGTGTGTGTGTGTGTGTGCTTGCTTATAAGAGAAAACTGTGGTACCACGAAGCTTTGATGTTGTCTTGGACCTCTTTGCCTGATTTTTTGTCTGTTTATTTGTATATTTTTTGTCTGTTTATTTTATTTAATGTTTACCCATTTACTTATTTATGACACACAATATTTTATTCATTCATACACTCACCAGCCAAAACATCGGACACTAATATTTTCATGGAGTTCATTTCAATTCAGAACACAACATATAATCTCCACGGTATTGTTGCTCCAGCTGGTCCGGTCAAGGCTCAGAAACATTAATGTGGCAATAAAATGAAGCAGTTTATGAGCTGAATATATTGAATAAGCAGGTTATCACATCAATGCACTTTTTCTTCCTTGATGGCACGGATAAGTGGTTCAGGGAGCATTGGGAATAATTTTCACATATGTATTGGCCCCCCAGAGTTCTGACCTTAACCATATTGAAAGTTTTCGGGATGTGCTGGAGAAGACTATTATGGAGTGGTATGTATGTGTGTGTGTGTGTGTGTATATATATATATATATATCCATCCTGTTCAACAGCTCTCACCCACTGCACCAGACTGTCGAGGAGCTAAGCAGCTCCTTCAGTGGACGACTGAGGCATCCTCAGTGCAGGAAGGAGCGCTACCGCAGGTCGTTCATTCCCACCGCTATCAGACTGTACAACGCCACTTTGTAACTGTCTGTGAAAATACCGGTTATGTGCAATAAAAACCCCGCGCACTTTAATCAACCACATCTACCCCACTGACTGTCAACCATATCAACCCATCTACTCTGCACTCAGATACATTACACTTTAATATAGGCCAATCTATAAAGTTGCTCCATTCTTTTCTTTTATTGTTTAGTAATTTATACTATTTATGTATCTATTTATTTATTTACTTATATATGTATGTGTGTATGTTCGTACTTGTATCTATTTTTGCACCCCCTACTGATAGTACCTCAAGAGCCTGTAACAGTGAATTTCTCCATTGTGAGATTAATAAAGCTGTATCTTATCTTATCTTATCTTATATATATATATATATATATAAAAATAAAAGGACAGGACAAAGACTTTCTATTGAAACTCCATTTATCACTACAGATCTGTTTCGAGGGGTGGTGAAACCATCCTCTCTCTTCAGGTGATTATAGAAGGTCCTATAGTTATAGATTATAGATTCTTCTATAATCACCTGAAGAGAGAGGATGGTTTCACCACCCCTCGAAACAGATCTGTAGTGATAAATGGAGTTTCAATAGAAAGTCTTTGTCCTGTCCTTTTATTTTTGTTTTTTATTTGCTCTACCAAAAAGTATTGTACCCATGTAAAGTACCCATGTGTCTCTATAAGTTCCATTTCGAGTCAGTTAAGGTCAAACTCTTAAAATGTAGTACTATGTATCCCCTATGACTTTACAATTCAAAACAAAAGGGCGACATGCCTTCCAGTCAACCAATTGCAACCAAAAGAAGAATAGCATAACCACTGTTATTATTTTCATACATTCCTTGTAAACTAAACTGAATAAATATTTCCTGCCTTCATGATTGATGTTCCTCTGATAAGTCCACCACTTCAGGTTCGAAAGTACTGAATATGAAAAATACTGAATGACTACCTGTGCTATGTGACCATTAAGAAAATGCATACAAGCATCAAATACCATCAGTGAGGAGTAAGCAGGACTGGTGTAAAAGTGAAAGGGTTAAACTGGGTTCATGACACTGCCAAGTGCATACTTCCATTTCTCGGTTCCAGTTGGTGGTGGAGTTGTGAATATGGCTCAGATCGTGGACTCATCTATGCTACACAAGTCCCAGTTTGTGTTGTTACTACAGAAACAGTGACTATTATAGAAAAAAAAATATTTGACAGACTTTCACCAAAGGCGCAGGATTCTTTCAGACTAAAGTCTTGGAAATTACTTCAGAAAAAACTGACGTAAACAGACAGGTGATGTGTCCATTCCAAGGGCGAGCTCATGAGTCAAAACATTTGTTAGATGAAACAAAAATTCCAATCGAAAACAATAGAAAACTAATTAATCCGTTGCAACCCCCTCCCAAACTCATATAACCTGACACAAACAAGTATATTTCATCTAATATATTAAAGATAAACATGTAAGAATAAACATTGCACAATAATAACACATGTACAGTAACATTAATAATACTGTAATTAACAATAAATAATAATAAAACAAGAATAAACAATAAGTCAATAAACAATAGAGTAAGTGCGTTCTACTTAAAAATAACACTTAACATTAACTTACACGACTATTTTTTAACTTTTTATTTATTTTGTTTATTTAATTTTTTAGATTTTTTTAAATGTTTTAAAGAAGCTAATTGGTACGCATGACCCTGGTCATGCTTTTTTAACATGCTGGACCAGCCTTAAGTGTGATTGTGCATCCTTTACACCACGTGGCAGTGGCGCTCTTACTGTATTCCCTGTGGTGCAGGGAAAAGCACAGAGCAAACGATATGAAGTGCAATAAACACTATTTATAGTCGCTAGCAGGGTGCTGGGGGTGTAAAATGTTTTTTTCTTCCTATAGGGAGCATCACAGAAAATAATTGAGAACCATTGTACAAGGCGTTCTCGGAACACAGAGGAATACACGCGGAAGAATACGAGACTGATCGGCACGGAAAAGCCATTTCCCCAGTAGAGCTCATAAGTCAAAAATTTGCTCTTTGGATGGGGCAGATTTTTGTTGGGATCGAAGCTCGTATCATGGAAAATTTGTTATAAGGGACACCCGTAAGTTGAGGTATCACTGTTCTTGCCAAGGTGTAGGATGTATTTGACAGAAAGTGATTTGTTCAAAGCAAAAAAATTAGCATATGGAACCAGAGTGACTTTGACAAGAGCTACATTCTGTCAGTCTGTTTTCCTTTCGGCTTTTTCCCTTTTACTCAGGAGTGGCCACAGCGAATCATCTGATTCGCAAGTTTTGATTTGGCAGAGGTTTTTACGTCGGATGCCCTTCCTGTCACAATCCTTCTTAACAAGGGACAGAAACACGCTGATGACTTTGCAGCTACCCTTTATGAAAGTCATCAATGGTTCTTTTACATGCCTCTCACCATAGACAGTGAGAGACATGGCCCACCTTTGATAACCCAGTTAGCTGCACTGGGGGGACAGTGACAACCTTGTGGAGAGTGGGACTCGAACCCCCAACCTTTGGATCAGCAATCCAGCGCCCTATACCACTAGACCACCACTGCCCCTGACAAGAGCTACATTGTGATGGCTAAACAACTAGAGCAGACTCATCTCCAAAACATTTTCTCATCTCTGTTATGAGGTGGTAGGTATCAACCAACTGGAATCCAAGAAAGGATAACCAGTAATCTGGCAAGAGTGTCATGGGTGCCCAAGGTTCAAGGACCATGGTGAGAGAAGACCAGTAGCTACTATAGCACAAACTGCTAAAACTGTTAATGTTGGCTATGATAGAAAGAAGTCAAAACTAACAATTACAGTGGTACCTCACCTTCCAAAATTTATCCATTCCAGAAGTGGTTTCGTAACCTGGCATAAGTTGAACTGCACTTTACATATAAAACGCGTGATTCATTCCAAGGCCCCCAATACTACCCTCTAAACCCTTTCAAAATTATTAAAGTGTACCCTTAATATGGTATACAAATAGTATATAATAGATACAGCTCCATAACAGCCAATGGGAGGGAGCTGCGTCATCCTTCCTAGCCAATGGGAAGCCAGCGAGGTGGGATGTTGGGAGATAGCCAATGGGAGGCCAGCGGGGCGGGAGGTTGGGAGATAGCCAATGGGAGGCCAGTGGGGCGGGATGTTGTGAGATAGCCAATGGGAGAGCAATTCATGCATTATTTGAATTTTTGAGATGGCACTTTCTTAACGTGAACTTGTTTCATATCCAGAGACAAAAATTTTAGGAAAATGGTTTTGTAACCAGGATTTTTTGTTTGTTGGGACTTTTGTGAGGTGAGGTACCACTGTACTGCAGCTCACTGTGTATGATTATGACGAGATGCAGACCAGTCAGGTGGTATTAATGTTATGGCTGTCATTTAAACTTGTTTTTTTGAATCAATTAGTACTGCAGTGGTTTCTTTCTAATTCAGAACATTCTATTTTGTTGTATTGGCTATTCACAACGATTGAGAGTCTCTTTTCTCCGTTTCAAAATTCGTTTACTTTCCATACATATCTTCAGTGTTTGTTGTATTTTCAAGTAATTGTCCAGGTCTTAAGATTTAATTTCTTTTCTTGAGAATTTTTTAAAATATTAACTCAATATATGCAGGTTATCGCCTTATATCAGGAAAAAAAATAATAATTTGATGAGTTCTGTAAGTGAGTTGTTTGTACGAGTTGATTTGAGGTAATTCTTCCATTTAAATACTGCAGCGGATCACATCTGGTCAACTGTAATCTTAATTCTAGAAGGAGTCAGAAATTAAGTAACGTACATAAATAAATACTGTATGTGAAATTAGGTCATCATCATCATCATCATCCTCTTCTTAATTCGTGGTCATGCCTTTTTTTTTTTAACGTCTGTTAGTATAAATAGAACTCAGTCCATCTTACACAGAACTCGAAGCTATAACTCCACTTCCTGATGGAAAGTTCAAACCCAGGTGTGAAACTTATGGAGGTGTAGGATGTCTGATTGTCTAAGTGGTAAACGCACTTCCATCCCACTGGAACCTATAAATAACCAACAGCCGACAAACTCAGTTAAATATTATATTAAGAAATAAGAACACACTCTGCAATGGCCTAGCGAGCTGTCCACAGTCTACCTCGCCCTGAGTCAACTGAGATGGATGCCAGCCTCCCCTGATTTGGTTCAAGCAGTTCAGAGAATGAATGAATGAATGAATGAATGAATGAATGAAAAAGTTTATTTATTTACAAGAAGTCAGTAAAACCTAAAAATGTAAAACTGTACAGGAGAATCAGAAGGTCAAAACTAAACAGCCAGCACCGACAAATTATTCACAGAGTCAATTTTTTTATTTGCTTCATTTTTTATGTATTTTGGAGGGCCGTGCTGTAAATTGAGTGTGCTCATGTTTTTCGGTGACAAAATGACAATTTTTCTTTTATAAATCTTTGAATTGAATGAGTTGAAAATGCAGGACCCCAGTGCAGTTAACTGGGTTATCAAAGGCCGGCTATGTCTCTCACTGTCTATAGTGAGAGGTTCGTGTAAAAGAGCCGTTGCTGACTTTCGTAAAGAGTAGCTGCAAAGCCGTCAGCATGTTTCTGTCCCTTGCTAAAAGGTTATATCCGGAAGGGCATCTGACGTAATAACCTATGCCAAATAAAACGTGCGAATCATTAATATGACTTTCATGAAGATGGAGGCAGATGATTCGCTGTGTCGACCCCTGAAAATGGAACAGGCGAAAGGAAAAGAAGAAGACGACTCAGGGATAATTCAGACACTTCACATGGTCTGCAACTGTACTGAGAAATGCAACCAGAAACTGTAGCAGGCAAGAAGGAAGCTCCACGTCAATTCGATGCAGATACACTGCATCTTTTACGTCTACAATTATCATCATGTCTCTTTTCCAACTTTTATTGAGTGTGTTACAGGCATTAAATTCTAACTTTGTTTATATTTACAAAATACAATTGCTGGTAAGCAAAAAAATATTAAATCTATGATTTGCACTTATGTCAGTTAAAAAGGGTTGTGTGAATTTCCATGCAAATGCAACTCACAGATTTTGAATTTATTGCATATCGAGGCTCGCGGGAGAAGTCATCTGACAATTAAGTTGTTACAAATTAATAATTTACGTTTATTTAAAAGTTAATTTAATATTTAACGGTCTGTTTAAGCGTTTCGCTGATTTTAATGGGATGACTAGATTGTCAAGCATTTTTATCACCATATCCACTTCAAAAATATTTGGGTAAAAGTGTATTTTATTTGCTTATTACAGTGCCGAGTCAGTCAGTAGTCCTGGGGTCATGCTTTAGTGTCATCTGCAGAGTCTCGTAAAGGTATCTACTTGCTTTGCATGCATGTGGATTTCCTGCCGTCTCCGTGGTAACCCGAGTGTTTACTGATGCATGTGGCTTGTGAGGTTTGTAGTGTCTGTCTGGGTCACGAACGTTGAATGCATTGTCCCTGCTGTGATGTTCTGCATGTATAGGATATCATCGAGGAGTGGCTGAAAGCCTGTAGCATATGACGCATTACAAGCCACAGGCAAAGGGTGCACAGAAATGATGGGGCTATTTTTGTTTCCTTTTCTGTCTTTCTTTTTTTTTGCAGCTGATATGTTAAAAGATTCAAACTTTTTCACTCAATAAACCTCCAAGAGTAGTTCAGATTGACATCATTGAGTATTGTGCCTGTTACACATTTTCTGAATAGATTTATAAATTATTCAATAGTTATATAGAGCAGTGGTGGCCTAGTGGTATAGGGTGCTAGATCACTGGTCCTAAGGTTGGGGGTTCAGAGTCCCACTCTTCACAAGGTTGTCTCTGTCCCCCCAGTGCAGCTGACTGGGTTATCAAAGGCCGGCCATGTTTATCACTGTCTATAGTGTGAGGTTCATGTAAAAGAACCATTGCTGATTTTCGAAAAAGAGTAGGCTACAAAGCTGTCAGTGTTTCCGCCCTGCGATGGCCTGGCGAGCTGTCCAGGCTGTACCCTGCCCTCGCCCAGAGTCGGCTGGAATGGGCACCAGCCTCCCTGGGACCCTAGTTAGGACCCTACTTAGGATTAAGCGGTCACAGAAAATGAACTGGACTATAGTTATATAAAAATTGAATAAAACAAAGTCAATATTTGGTGTGATGTTCAATGTTGTTAGTGCTTATGCTACAAGCAGTATGTGAGCTAGAAGAGAAGGAGAGACTCTGGAGTGAGTTAGATGAAGTGATGCAGAATACCCCCAGAGGTGAAAGAGTGGTCATTGGTGCAGACTTCAATGGACATGTTGGTGCAGGCAACAGAGGGGACGAGGAAGTGATGGGCAGGTTTGGTATCCAGGACAGAAACACAGAAGGACAGATGTTGATAGATTTTGCAAAAAGGATGGAAATGGCTGTGATGAACACTTTCTTCCAGAACAGACAGGAGCATAGGGCGGAGGTAGTAGCACACAGGTAGACTACATTTTGTATAGATGATGCAATTTGAAGAAAGTTAATGACTGCAAAGCAGTAGCGGGTGAGAGTGTTGCCAAACAGCATAGGATGGTGGTGTGTAGGATGACGCAGATGGTAAGGAAGGTGAAGAAGGCAAAGGCAGAGCAGAAGACAAAGTGGTGGAAGCTGAAAAAAGAAGAGTGTCGGGTTGTCTTCAAGGAGGAGTTGAAACAGGCTTTGGGTATTCAGGAAGTGCTTTCACATGACTGGATAACTATAGCTAATGTGATCAGGGAGACAGGTAGGAGATACTTGGTGTGTCCTCTGGAAGGAGAGGAGATAAGGAGACTTGGTGGTGGAATGAGGAAGTGAAGGAGTGTGTACAAAGGAAGAGGTTAGCTAAGAAGAAGTGGGACATAGAGAGGACTGAAGAGAGAAAACAGGAGTACAGGGAGACACAGCATAAGGTGAAGGTAGCGGTGTCAAAGGCCAAACAGAGGGGGTATGGTGACTCGGTTGGACGGTAAGGAGGGAGAAAATAATTTATACAGGTTGGCACAGCAGAGAAATAGAGATGGGAAGGATGTGCAGCAAATTAGAGTGATTAATGACAGAGAGGGAAATGTATTGACTGATGACAGAAGTGTGCTGGGAAAATGGAAAGAGTACTCTGAAGAGCTGATGAATGAGGAAAATGAGAGACAAAAAAGAGTAGAAGAGGTGACTGTTGAGGAGCAGGAAGTATCAAAGATTAGTAAGGGTGAAGTGAGGAGGGCATTGAAGAGGATGAAGAGTGGAAAGGCAGTTGGTCCTGATGACATACCTGTGGCGGTATGGAAGTGTCTAGGAGAGGTAGCAGTACATTTTCTGACAAGAACATTTAACAAGGTCTTAGAGAGTGAGAGGATGCTGGAGGAATGGAGGAGAAGTGTGCTGGTGCCCATTTTTAAGAACAAGGGAGAAGTGCAGAGTTATGGCAACTACAGAGGGATAAAGTTGATGAGCCAGACGATTAAGTTATGAAAAGAATAGTAGAAGCGAGACTAAGGGCAGAGGTCAGCATTTGTGAACAACAGTTTGGTTTCATGACAAGAAAGAGCACCACAGATGCAGTGTTTGCTTTGAGAATGTTGATGGAGAAGTACAGAGAAGATCAGAGGGAGCTGCATTGTGCCTTTGTGGATCTGCAGAAAGTATATGACAGGGTGCCGAGAGAGCAACTGTGGTATTGCATAAGGAAGTCTGGAGTGACAGAGAAGTATGTTAGAGTGGTACAGGACATGTATGAGAGATGTAAGACAGTGGTGAGGTGTGCTGTCGGCGTGACAGAGTTCAAGGTGGAAGTGGGACTGCATCAAGGGTCAGCTCTTAGCCCCTTCTTGTTTGCTATGGTGATGGACAGGCTGACAGACGAGGTTAGACAAGAATCTCCATGGACTATGATGCAGATGCAGATAATTTGCAGATGACACTGTGATCTGCAGTGAGAGCAGAGAACAAGTCGAGGAAAATTTAGAGGGGTGGAGGTGTCCTGGAAAGGAGAGGAATGAAGGTTAGCCTCAGTAAGACAGAATATTTGTGTGTGAACGAGAAGGACCCAAGAGGAACGTTGAGGTTACAGGAAACAGAGATAAAGAAGGTGGAGGATTTTAAGTACTGCGGCTCAACAATCCAGAGCAATGGTGAGTGTGGAAAAGAGGTGAAGAAGCGTGTGCAGGCAGGTTGGAATGGTTGGAGAAAAATGTCTGGTGGATGTGTGATAGGAGAGTATCAGCAAGCAATGGGCATATATATATATATATATATATATATATATATATATATATATATATATATATATATATATATATATATATATAAAGGATCAGAATCCAACCTGCCAACCCATCTAGAAGAGGAATTTGTAAGTTTGAAAAATGACGAGGATCTGAAACCAAAGTTCAAAACCTCTTACCAAGCCTTTTGGATGCAACCAGCGATCCCAAAACGCTACCCAAACCTGTGGAAAGACATCAAGTTGTTTTTCATTACTTTTCCGACTTCCTACCTGGTTGAGAGGGGATTCAGCGCTGTGTCAAGGCTCCTCACCAAACAAAGAAACAAACTCAACATAACGTGGTGATCTGAGACTGCTCCTAACAAACCTTCATCCTGATGTTGACAGTTTGATTGCAATGCACCAAGCCCACCCATCTCATTGAGCAGGGTAGTTGTTAATGATTACTCGTTAAGTTTTATAATTTATTTAATGTTCAGTTCAAGGTGTTTGTGATTGAAAAATAAATGTTAACCATTTTTGTTCGTTAAAATGTTTTTTTATACTCTTTTAAACTGTTTGTGATTGAAGAATCAACCAATTTTTATAACATTACCATCATTCTGGCGTTCGTTGGAGGGGGCAAGGCTGGCATTTCTGTCTGGCGGTGAAGGGGCGGTGGCAAAAAAAATTTGAAAACCACTGGCCTTGAGGAAGACCAAAGAGGAGATTTATGGATGTGGTGAAAGAGGACATGAAGGTAGCTGGCGTAAGAGAAGAAGATGCAGAGGGTAGGGTAAGATGGAGGCAGATGATTTGCTTTGGCGACCCCTGAAGGGAACAGCCAAAAGGAAAAGAAGAAGAAGAAGAAGAAGAAGAATATTTGGTGTGATACCCTCAGCTTTAAAAAGTAGAGTTTGTGCAGTATTAAATGATAATGATCTGTAGGTTTTACTGAGTATCGTAGAGATTCAGCCTCGGTTCTCCTGGAGACATTGATTGTCACATTTCTTCTTTATTTGCATACAAATGACAGGTGCCTTCGATATACAGTCGGCCCCCAATGTATGAAATTAATCAGTTCCGGAGCCCTTTTCGTATTGCGGGGATTTCGTAAGTAGGGGTCACATCTTACATGTTAAACGCCTATTTTGTTCCAAGTCTCCAGTCCTTGGACTGGATAAACCCCATAAACCCTTTAAAAATGATAAACGTACACCCATTTAATATGAAATATGTGTTAAAAATAAAAGAAAATTATTTATTAAACCATTAAACCATTTTATTAACATATTTATTAATTAAACCATTATTAAACATTTTTATTAACATACACACCTCTCTGTCTCTCTCCCTCTCTCTATCTCTCTCGCTGGCGCTGCGGGCCACGCCCACACGACATGAATTCAAAGCGCATTCCCTGCTTGACAAATTCAACTTTAATTTGATTCCTTGAAGAATCTTGCATTTCTTGCTCTCTGTCCTGCGTGGGCGCGCGCGCTGCGGGCCATGCCCACAAGACATGAATTCAAAGCACATTCCCTGCTTGACCATTTACTGAATTAAAACAACTTAAAAAACTCAACTAAAAACTAAAGCATTATTCCTTCTTTCTCTCTCTCTCTCTCTCTCGCTCTCTCTGTCTCTCTCGTGCGCCTTGCGGGCCACGCTCACAAGACGTGAATTCAAAGCGCATTCCCTGCTTGACAAACTCAACTTTAATTTGATTCCTTGAGGGATCAGAATTCCAGATGAGCTCAAATGCACCCACATTTATTAAACATTTACTGAATTAAAACAACTTAAAAGAACTAAAAACTAAAGCGTGAAGCTTCCTTCTGTCTCTATCTGGGAGGCCAGTGGGGCGGGATGTTGAGAGACAGCCAATGAGAGAGCAACTCGCGGGTCATGTGAAATTTTGATTGGTGCATTTGAATTTTGAATTTCTTTTCATAAGAGGGGGTTGTTTCGAATTTCGGGGACAGAAACTCAAGAAAATGTTTTTCGTAATCCTGGGATTTCGTACAAAGGGGTCTTCGTAAATTGGGGGCCGACTGTATTTGGTATGGAAAATGTAGTATCTTATACAGTATACTGTAAATGTACTCACAATTTCCTTCAGGATCAAGTAAAAAGTATTCTGATTCTGATAATATTTATTGATTTTTTGGCAGTGTTAGGACAACTGAGGCAAGGCTCCAGCAATTAATCGATAAGGGTCGTTTTCAAATTTAGTCAATACAAATTCTGGAGTCGCTTTTTGTCTGGAGTTGCTTTTTTTAACATTTATCTTTTGTGCATCCTTTTATCAGACAACAGCAAAAAAAAACTGTTTTAATTTGGCTATATTGTGTTAATCCCACAAGGGAAATTATTGCCTTTGTAATAAGTGCACACTCAAGGGGCAGAGGTGGTCTAGTGGTATAGGGCGCTGGATCGCTGATCCAAAGGTTGGGGGTTCGAGTCCCACTCTCCACAAGGTTGTCACTGTCCCCCCCAGTGCAGCTAAATGGGTTATCAAAAGCAGGCCATGTCTCTCACTGTCTATGGTGAGAGGCATGTAAAAGAACCATTGCTGACTGTCGTAAAGAGTAGGCTGCAAAGTCGTCAGCGTGTTTCTGTCCCCTGCTAAAAAGGGTTGTGACAGGAAGGGCATCCGACGTGGCGACTCCCGAGTAAAAGGGAAAAAGCCGAAAGGAAGACAGACAGACAGTAATAAGTGAGCACTCCCTCTGAGCAGTGGGCTGCGACACACAGTGGGGTACCCAGAGAGCAGTTAAGGTGTTAGATGACTTGCTCAAGGGTACTTCAGCCATGAAGGTGGGGGAAGGGAAAGTGCAGCTCACTCCCCTGCCACCACACATTTTCCTGCCTGTTTAGGACTCAAATTAGTAACCTTTCAGTCACAAAGCTGCAAAAAAAATGAGGCTATGGCCATCCCCAGCATGTGTCTATGTTGAGACTCGTTTGCCAGCTTATCGTGTTTACTGTCTGTGGTGGATGCATGTGGTTCCGGGGTACATTTGTATTTCCAGCTGCTCAAACTACACAATCTCCTTCAAATTACAACTATATTACTCAAGAAGGCTCTTTTTGATTCCTAATGTACAAGTCTTAAGACATGGTTCTCAGTTAGAGTTCTAGAGGAGTCCTGAGCTGCATGTTACTCAGCACCAGAGTCGTTTTTCGTGGATGGGTTGGGTTAGTTTTAAGCGCACCTGATTTAAACACACCCTGCGTTGGCCTGGTGAGCTGTCCAGAGTATACCCCGCCCCCACCCAGAGTTCACTGAGATGGGCACCAGCCTCCTCACGACCCCAAAAAGAAGTAAGTGGTTCAGAAAATGAATGAATACTGATTAAAATACTGATTTAAACACTCCAGCTGCAAAGCTGACTCAACCAATCCATTTGAATTGACGATTGTGCATATGAGCAAATATGCAAGGTATGGGTCTTTCAGAGCCGGGATTAAGAGCCACTGGTTTTGCTAGATAGCGCAAAAAAAAAATTTACTTTTCTCATATTAGGTTAGCTGCGCATTTTCCAAAGCCCAAAGGTTTTAGTATTCATTTTAAACCTGTGAACATTATGTTGCATTTATACAAGTCTAATTTCTATTCAGTACGTGGTTATTAAGTAGAAATTAAACACCTCTTTAACACTTTCTTTGAAACAGAGACATGTATCAAAGGGTGGCACAAGTCTGGATCTAACATCTAATAATCTTATGATCACATGAACACGTACAACATATACACTGGGATGGAGAGGAGCTCTCATATTCCTTGGCAGGATGACTGCTACATGGTTCTGAAGTCCACACCAAAATCAGGAACTCGCAAAAAGATGGAAGGTAAAACCGGCACCCACAGGTTCCTGTGTCATTAATCTTAATCATGATGTCATATCACAGATAAACCCGACAATACTGTTTCTTTTTCATCAGATGCTGGTTGGTTGCGTAAGAATCAGAAATCGTTGCAACGTTTTATCACTGACCCACTGCTCATGGACATAGTCAACCACATGAGGAATAAGGACGAATTGAGTGCTGAAGGGGAAGGGATAATCAAGGAGGCGGGATCTTTGGTAGATAAAGTGCATGCAATGATTGAGCTGATGTTCAGAGGCGATCCACAGGGCACCACCCTTCAGGCATACCTACAAAACTCGCATCCAGATGAATACAACCTCATAACTCTACATGGTGAGTGTGTCAAGTGTGAGAGATCAGAGTCCATATTCAGGGTCAATGATTTCAGTCATCAACATTTATGTGACTACAGACAGCTTTAGTTGGAAATGAGTCACATCATTCTACATTTTTCTTTTTAGACCCCGTTGTTCAGCAGCATAAAGACAACCTCCTCCAGCGCATCAGAGACGTCAGTGAGATTCCATCCCACCAAGCACCCAATCAAACCCCTAGCCCTGCCCTATTACTGGTGGATGGTGTGTCTGACCTACAACAGAGGGAGCACGATCTCATTCAAGTATCAGTCAACAGAGGAGTGGGACCATTGCACAGCCGTCCACTGGGACTGGATAAACTGTTTGCACCACTAACGAGGGTTAGCATGGCCCCTCGTGTCACACTAACTGTAGGTGTGGCTGGCAGTGGGAAAACCCGATTAGTCCACCAATTCATAGACCAATGGAGTTCAGGGAAGATATTCCCAGAGTTAAGCCTGGCAATACCTATTGCGTGTTGGGAATTAAGCAGCCTTGATCGGTTGTCACTTGAGAGGTTGCTCCGATTGATTGTTTCTTACGAAAACACTGAAGTGATTCTGAACAGTCATGTCTGCAAAGTTCTTTTGATATTTGATGGGTTGGAAGAATTCCGCTCCCCTCTGGACTTTTCAGAAGCCCCGGCTACCTCAGACCCACGTCGGGAGCTATCAGTATCCGATCTCGTCACAAACATTATCAGAGGCAACCTCCTACCAGGGGCATCGCTTTGGCTTTTGTCAAGGCCTGGAGTTGGAGCAAAAGTACCTGCAGGACTGGTGGACCGTGTAACGGAAGTCCCACCTTTTTCAAATGCTCAGATTGAGAATTACATCAAAAATGCACACTTGCCAGAGAACTCTAACGCTCAGTTTCAGCAATCTGCTCAGTCAGACTCTCAAAGCCAACCAATAGAGGATGAATCTTGCCAGGCATGGGCTCACTTGAGATCTCAGAAACCTTTGCTCATTCTTTGTTCTGTGCCTTGCATATGTCATATTGTTACAACTGCATTTTCCCGCCTTGTAGGGATGAACCTAGAGGGCATTCATCTACCACGAACTCTAACAGAGGTATACACCCTTTACTGTTGGCCACATCTCTCTTCCACAGATTCATCTAGTGGAAACATACGGAAGCCACTTGGCACTCTTGGACGATTGGCCTTTTACAGTCTGCTGCGCCAACGTCATACATTTCTTGAAACCGAATTACGAACTTATGGTGTTGACATCCCACCACCATCAGGATCTCTGGGACATCGCATCCTTCAACGTGAGCAGAGCTGGTCCTCTGAATCAGTGTCATGGCGGTTCGTACACCCTTCTGTACAGGAGTTTCTTGGCGCACTCTTCTATTATGTGTCCTCACGCCGTGGAATGTTTGATCTGTTCTCTGAGAGCAGCGTTTCATGGCCCAGAATTGGCTTCCAAAACCACTATCGTGCTGCACTTCAGAAAACTAGCACCTCAACCAATGGCAAACTTGACCTCTTCATGCGCTTCCTCTCCGGCCTGCTGTCCTCAGCAGCCGGAGCTCTGCTGGGCGTGGCTTTGGGAGTAAGCCGAGAAGAGCAGGTAACTCAGCGCACCATGGCAATGACTATGCTTCAAAATACAGTAACAGGAACAGGGAGTGAGGCAGTTAGCATGCGTAGTGTAGCTACGGTGGCTTGCCTGGCAGAACTACAGCAGGGGGAGTGGATACGCTGTGTGGAGGAGGATCTGGCTGGATGCAGACTACGGGGGAAGCTTAAGGGTGGGGTTTGTGCAGTGCTGGCGTATCTACTGCAGGTGTCTGAGTCATGTGCCAATGAAACCCACCTCTCACACTGCCTCGACACGGCCTCTCTCAAGCAACTTCTTCCGCAACTCTTATACTGCAGCAAGTTGAGGTAACACGAACACAACAACCATAGGAATTCATATGTGTAGAGTACCTTTTCCTCAATCATGGTTTTCACATGCACATTTAATTTTTCACACTTGCATATCCTTTTCTAAACACCATTACACACTCCACCTTAAAGTGGGCTTGTGTTTTCACACCAGACAATATCATTGCAAACTTTTATGAACAACAAAGTACAGTTTATCTGAGCATAACGTACAAGCATTGCACAGTGAAAGCAATTTACTAATTATTCATTTTATTTTAACAAAACAAATCAAGATTGTTTCTATTTGTATGTATTTATATGGTTTGTATGTCTTTATATGGCCACTACACCAGTGTCTCAAATTTGGAGGGGAGATGAATGAACATTTAAACCACATTTAGAAAAGCAGCTCTAAACCCATGCTCTTCTTGAACAATTTTGTACCTCTGTCAATAGCTGATGGAGTCATTATATTCTGGGGTTGTGTGACCAGATTTCATCCAAAACAAGGTCAAGGTCAAATCAAGGTTAACTGCATGAAACAGTTTTTTTTGAATAGCTTCATTCTTGTCTAAATTGGAGTTGGACGAATGCCATTTTTGGTGCCATTGGCACCAAGTTCTTCATATTGGTACTGATGGAATATAATCTTCTTCTTCTTGACCTTTCGGCTTTTCCCTTCAGGGGTCGCCAGAGCGAATCATCTGCCTCCATCTCACCCTATCCTCTGCATCTTTTACTCTTACTCCAACTACCTTCATGTCTTCCTTCACCACATCCATAAATCTTCTCTTTGGTCTTCCTCTAGGCCTTCTGCCTGATAGTTCCAGCCTCAGCATTCTACTACCAATTTATTCACTATCCCTCCTCTGTACATGTCCAAACCATCTCAATCTAGCCTCTCTGACTTTGCCTCAAAAACATGTGCTGTCCCTCGGATGTTCTCATTCCTGAGCCTATCCATCCTCATTACTCCCAAAGAGAACCTCAACATTTTCATCTCTGCTACCTCCAGCTCTGCCTCCTGTCTTTTCCTCAGTGCCACTGTTTCTAAACCATATAACATCGCAGGCCTCAACACCGTCTTGTACACTTTTCCTTTCATTCTTGCTGAGACCTTCCTATCACACATCACACCGGACACTTTTCTCCAACCATTCCAGCTTGCCTGCACACGCTTCTTCACCTCTTTTCCACACTCTCCATTGCTCTGGATTGTTGAGCCTACTTAAAATCCTCCACCTTCTTTATCTCTGCCCCCTGTAACCTCACCGTTCCTTTTGGATCCTTGTCGTTCACACACATGTATTCTATTTTACTGAGGTTAACCTTCATTCCTCTCCTTTCCAGGGCATCTCACTGCAGATCACAATGTCATCAGCAAACATCATAGTCCATGGAGATTCTTGTCCAACCTCGTCTGTCAGCCTGTCCAACAACAAATCAAACAAGAATCGCCTCAGAGCTGACCCTTGATGCAGTCCTACCTCCACCTTGAACTCTTCTGTCACACCAATAGCACACCTCACCACTGTCTTACATCTCTCATACATGTCCTGCACCACTCTAACATACTTCTCTGCTACTTCAAACTTCCTCATGCAAATACCACAGTTCCTCTCTTTGGTGCTCTTTCTTGGCATGAAACCAAACTGTTGTTCACAAATGCTGACCTCTGTCCTTAGTCTCACTTCCACTCTTCTTTCCCATAACTTCATCGTATGGCTCATCAACTTTATCCCTCTGTAGTTGCCACAACTCTGCACGTCTCCCGTGCTCTTAAAAATGGGCACCAGCACACTTCTCCATTCCTCCGGCATCTGCTCACTCTCGAAGACCTTGTTGAATATTCTTGTCAGAAAATTTACTGCTACCTCGCCAAGACACTTCTATACCTCCACCAGTATGTTATCAGGACCAACTGCCTTTCCACTCTTCATCCTCTTCAATGCCCTCCTCACTGCACCCTTACTAATCTTTGCTACTTCCTGGTAATCAACAGTCACCTCTTCTACTCTTTTTTCTCTCTCATTTTCCTCATTCATCAGCTCTTCAAAGTACTCTTTCCATCTTCCCAGCACACTTCTGTCATCAGTCAATACGTTTCCCACTCTATCCTTAATCACTCTAACTTGCTGCACGTCCTTCCCATCTCTATTTCTCTGCTATACTAACCTGTATAAATAATTTTCTCCCTCCTTACTGTCCAGCCTAGCATACAAGTCATCATACGCCCTCTGTTTGGACTTTGACACCACTACCTTCGCCTTATGCTGTGTCTCCCTGTACTCCTGTTTACTCTCTTTGGTCCTCTCAATGTCCCACTTCTTCTTAGCTATTCTCTTCCTTTGCACACGCCTGCACTTTCTCATTCCACCACCAAGTCTCCTTATCTACTCTCCTTCCAGAAGACACACCAAGTATTCTCCTACCTGTCTCCCTGATCACATTAGCTGTAGTTGTCCAGTCATCTGGAAGCACTTCCTGACCACCCAAAGCCTGTTTCAACTCTTCCTTGAATACAACCCGACACTTCCTTTTTCAGCTTCCACCACTTTGTCTTCTGCTCTGCCTTTGCCTTCTTCACCTTCCTTACCATCCTATCAGCGTCATCCTAGACACCACCATCCTATGCTATTTGGCAACACTCTCACCCACTACTACTTTGCAGTCACTGACATCCTTCAAATTACATCGCCTGCACAAGATGTAGTCTACCTGTGTGCTCCTACCTCCGCTTTTATAAGTCATCCTATGCTCCTGTCTCTTCTGGAAGGAAGTATTCACCACAGCCATTTCCATCCTTTTTGCAAAATCTATCAACATCTGTCCTTCTGTGTTCCTGTCCTGGATACCAAACCTGCCCATCACTTCCTCGTCCCCTCTGTTTCCTGACCCGACATGTCCATTGAAGTCTGCACCAATGACCACTCTTTCACGTCTGGGGGTATTCTGCATCACTTCATCTAACTCACTCCAGAATCTCTTTTCGCTCACATCCTGTCTGTGGGGCATAAGGACTAACAACATTGAGCATTACACCTTCAATTTCTAACTTGAGACTCATCACTCTGTCTGACACTCTTTTCACTTCTAGAACATTCCTGACAAACCCCTCCTTCAAGATGACTCCTTCTCCATTTCTCTTCCCTTCCACACCATGAAAAAACAGCTTAAACCCCGGTCCTAAGCTTCTAGTTTTGCTACCTTTCCACCTGGTCTCCTGAACACACAGTATGTTCAGCTTCCTCCTCTGCATCATGTCAGCCAGCTCTCTACCTTTTCCTGGCATAGTTCCAACATTCAAAGTCCCTTCTCTCAGTCCTCGACTTATGCCTTTCTTCTTCTCTCTCTCTGCCTATGGACACACCTCCCGCCTCTCCTTCTTCCACCTCTCCTTCTTCGACCAACAGTAGTCCAATTTCCACCAACACCCTGTTGGTTGACAGCACTGATGGCGGTCGTTGTTAACCCGGGCCTCGACCAATCCGGTATGAAATTACTATTGACGGTTCGCATTGTGTATTTTGGCAAAAGTTTTACGCTGGATGCCGTTCCTATCGTAACCCTCTGCATTTATCCGGGCTTGGGACCGGCGTGAGGACGGACACTTGTTTGTGCCCATCCTCACAGCTGCATTAAATACAATGTCTTTCTAATATTTGTTTTATCTGAAAAGAGAACACAAAGTCTTTTTTTTTTGCATTCTTTCAGGATGGAAAATAATAAATTTAAGGACGATGCAATGGAGCTCCTGGGAAGTTTGCTAAGTGCCAAAGACTGTCATATACAATCACTAAGGTAAATGGGTCCACAATGCAAACAAATTAAAAACTATATCTTCACTGTGTAGTGTTTATTTCATCTCTCTCTCTCTCTCTCTCTCTCTCTCTCTCTCTAGCATGGCAGATAGCTCAATTAGCAGTAAGGGGATCAAGCCACTGAGCCGAGCTCTTCTGGTCAATCGCACTCTCACCGCATTGGAGTAAGTGTTCACAGTGTAATGGTTTCTGTATTTATCTGCATACTCTGCCATCATGAATAAAAATGTAAACAAGAAAAAAATTATTATTTTACATTTGCGTTAACCAAGGAGTTTCAAGCAATTTTACACACTTCATGTAGACATTAAAAAGAAAAAATAATTTACATGGATTTTCTAAGAATAAGGTTACAAGTTAGTTAGACCAGATTTAAGCGTGAAAAAACAAATTGAACAAGAACTTCATGAATTGTCCAACTTTTTGTTCTGTCACATGATCCATTTTTCTTATTAACAGTCTTCATGGCAACAACATTGGCACCAAAGGAGCAAAGACATTGGCTGATGCACTGAAGATGAATCAGGTTATTGTGTCACTCAAGTGAGTTTTGTTGAAATAGACTTGCCAGTTTTGCATACATATATATATATATATATATATATGATTTTCTGAGTAGATCCTTCCGTAGGAGAGTGCTCAATACTTTATAATATAGTTCTTCTATAATCACCTGAAGAGAGAGGATGGTTTCACCACCCCTCGAAACAGATCTGTAGTGATAAATGGAGTTTCAATAGAAAGTCTTTGTCCTGTCCTTTTATTTTTGTGTATATATATATATATATATATATATATATATATATATATATATATATACTGTATTTCTGTATATATAGGGATCCCTCACTTATCACAGTTAATTGGGACCAAGACCCACCGCGACCACCGAATTCCGCGATGTAGGATCAACCCCCCTTCCCCCCACTGAAGTATACATACACGTATATGTGTATATAATATAAATAAATACATATTCAATGCTATAAGTTCTTATAATAACAATTAAACATTCAAAAATAATGCATAACATGTAAATAAAATATAAATACACACACATACAGACCCATGCACCTCACATAAACATGTAAGTAGTTTTGTTGGGGCGTTTTGGGTTGTTTTTTGTTTTTGTTTGTTTGGGGTGGGTTTTTTTGCATAATTAGACTTGTTTTGCTGCATTTTCCTTAACTTTTCCCCCTATTCTTACTTAATTTCCTTTTCTTTTTATTTTTTGATAAATACTTTTGAAAAACCCATGATGCACTGAACCCACAGAAACTGAAGCACGAAGTAGCAAGAGATCACTGTGTGTGTGTGTGTGTGTGTGTGTGTGTGTGTGTGTATACTAGTGCATATGTATATATATATATATATATATATATATATATATATATACACATATACATATATATATATATATATATATATATATATATATATATATATATATATATATACACACATTCATTTTCTGAACTGCTTAATCCTAATTAGGGTCACGGGGAGGCTGGCATCCATCTCAGTCAATTCTGGTGAAAGTGGGGTACGCCCTGGACAGCTCGCCAGACCATTGCAGGGCATATAACAAAAAAGCTATGTCATATTTATACATAGTATTATATTTAGTCATGTCTGTATGTGAATGGGATGTGAATAACTCTGTGTGTGTGTGTGTGTGTGTGTGTTTAGTCTTCAGAGTAACCATATAGAGGACGAGGGAGCTCGTGCACTGGCTGAGGTTTTGCAGTCGAACAAGAAACTCAGTACACTAAAGTGAGTGTGCATGTCCTTACACTGTAGTACCATTAAAATGTTTCTTTATGGGATTCTCACCCCCATCCCACCCCACCCCCCATGTGTTTGTGCGTTCTAGTGTTCAGAAGAACAGTATCGGTCCTGAAGGAGTGAAGAGAATTGCAGAATCACTGAAAAATAATCAGATATTACAAGACCTCAAGTATGTAATGTGCTTCTGTAAAATTTCACTTTAAGGTTCTGTTCTGTGACAAGAGAGAATTATTTGCATCCAGATGGGGTTTCAAAGCAAAATACAACTTATTATATTTAATGCGCCTAGAAGCAAATACGGAACCGCTATGTCAGGAATGGTCTCAGGCCTATTTCACCACAGCAGTTGCAATTTTTTTAAATAATAAAAAAGTAAGAAATTGTGGTTTTATTATTATTATTATTATTATTATTATTATTATTATTATTATTATTACATTAACATGACATTTTCAGTTTCATAAGTTACTTCCTGTTACATGTTATGTTATGTGAAGTTATGCAAGAGCTGCTATGCACAACCAACTTCTCTTTTTCGTCTGGAGGATAATAAAGAAAAGAAGAAGAAGAAAGAAACTTTCCAGATAATGGAGAAAGTGTGAAATGCTTTGCTCTCTGTTACCCAAAACCAATATCTCCCCAGTTCTACAAAATTATTTAATCAGCATTATTAGACGCAATACACTGTACCGTTGGCAAGTTATAAATTAATACCCTGCATTAATCCGTGTTTGTTTAAATTCCTGAATATACATTGTAATCATGCTTGTTCTGTTATTGCTGGTTAATTGGACAATCTTGGGAAAAATTAGCATATATGAGTATTTACATTTTTTTAATCTGTAATGTAATGAGATAATGCTATATTCCTTATGCAGTTACTTTCATCCTAGTTTAGCCAAAATTGTTAAGAGGAACCCGTTTACCAACTAGTGCAACTTCTTAGAGATAAAATGGACTCAGCCAGGGTGTCTTTCTGTACATGAGTATCAATGACCCCTGCACCAGCCACAATGATATGTGTAAACAATACCTTTTTTTTTATTCCTCTTAAAACTGTATGCCGAGGCAGTTGTGGCCTGGTGGTAGGGTGCTGGTCACTGATCCCAAGGTCTGGGGGTTCAAGCCCCACTGTCGACAGTTGTCACTGCTGTCCCCCCAGTGCATTTAACTGGGTTATCAACGGCCGGCCATGTCTCTCGCTGTGTGTGGTGAGAGGTTCAAGTAAAAGAACCATTGGCGACTTTCGTCAAGAATAGCTGCATAGCCGTCAGCATATTTCAGCCTTGCTATTTTGCAGGGTGTTATTTTATATCCAGGGTGCTAATTAGTTTTAAGTGGATCAGAAATTGAACCAATGAATAAAAATTGTACGCCCTGTTCATTTTTCAAGACACTTGACTGCTCCTCTGCTTACGTGGTCCTGTTATTATTATATACGCAGACTTCTATTTCTTCTTCTTTTTATCCCTTTTCACTCCCTGTGGAGCATAGGTCCAAGGAAACCTCACACCAATATACACAGACACAGCCCTGAAATACACTGTAGAACAAGTGAATAAGAGACACTATACCGGTGAGCTGGGGAGGTTTTATCAGGAAACCATTGCATTCAGTCAAAATGAACTGATTATCAGATTCATGGGGCAGTGGTGGCGTGGTGGTAAAGGGCACTGGATCACTGATCCTAAGGTTGGGGGTTCGAGTCCCACTCTCCACAAGGTTGTCACTGTCCCCCCCACTGCAGCTAACTAGGTTATCAAAGGTCGGCCATGTCTCTCACTGTCTATGATGAGAGGTTCATGTAAAAGAACAATTGCTGACTTTCGTAAAGAGGAGCTGCAAAGCCGTCAGCATGTTCCTGCCACTTGCTAAACGGTTGTGTCAGGAAGGGCATCCGACGTAAAAGCCTACGCCAAATCAAAACGTGCGAATCATTAATATGACCTCCATGAAGATGGAGACAGATGATTCGCTGTGGCGACCCCTGAGAAAAAGTTAACAGCCGAAAGGAAAAGAGGAGAAGATATTCATCCGTGGATGGGAACCTTTAATGTCGGGGCTGTTTCACAAACAGGTTATATTTTGGTAGTCATAGTAGCTCAAAATGGTACTTTGAAGAGCTGATGAATGAGGAAAATGAGAGAGAAAAAAGAGGAGAAGAGGTGACCATTGAGGAGCAGGATGTGCAAAGATCAGTAAGGGTGAAGTGAGAAGGGCATTGAAGAGGATGAAGAATGGAAAGGCAGTTGGTCCTGATGATATACCTGTGGAGGTATGGAAGTGTCTAGGAGAGGTAGCAGTAGATTTTCTGACAAGAACATTCAACAAGGTACTAGAGAGTGAGCAGATGCCGGAGGAGTGGAGGAGAAGTGTGCTGGTGCCCATTTTTAAGAACAAGGGAGACGTGCAGAGTTGCAGCAACTACAGAGGGATAAAGTTGATGAGCCATACGATGAAGTTATGGGAAAGAATAGTGGAAGCTAGACTAAGGGCAGAGGTCAGCATTTGTGAACAACAGTTTGGTTTCATGCCAAGAAAGAGCACTTTGTGCCTTTGTGGATCTGGAGAAAGCATATGACAGGATGCCGAGAGAAGAACTGTGGTATTGCATGAGGAAGTCTGGAGTGGCAGAGAAGTATGTTAGAGTGGTGCAGGACATGTATGAGAGATGTAAGACAGTGGTGAGGTGTGCTGTCGGTGTGACCGACAAATTCAAGGTGGAGGTGGGACTGCATCAAGGGTCAGCTCTGAGCCCCTTCTTGTTTGCTATGGTGATGGACAGGCTGACAGACGAGGTGAGACAAGAATCTCCATGGACTATGATGTTTGCAGATGACATTGTGATCTGTAGTGAAAGCAGAGAACAAGTGCAGGAAAATCTAGAGAGGTGGAGGTATGCCCTGGAAAGGAGAGGAATGAAGGTTAGCCTCAGAAAATCAGAATACATGTGTGTGAATGAGAAGGACCCAGGAGGAACGGTGATGTTACAGGGAGCAGAGATAACGAAGGTGGAGGATTTTAAGTACTTAGGCTCAACAATCCAGAGCAATGGAGAGTGTGGAAAAGAGGTGAAGAAGCGTGTGCAGGCAGGCTGGAATGGTTGGAGAAAAGTGTCCGGTGTGATGTGCGATAGGAGAGTGTCAGCAAGAATGAATGGAAAAGTGTACAAGACGGTGGTGAGGCCAGCGATGTTGTATGGCTTAGAAACAGTGGCCCTGGGGAAAAGACAGGAGGCAGAGCTGGAGGTAGCGGAGATGAAAATGTTGAGGTTCTCTCTGGGAGTAACGAGGATGGATAGGATCAGAAATGAGTATATCAGAAGGACAGCCCACGTAAGATGTTTTGGAGACAAAGTCAGAGAGGCTAGATTGAGATGATTTGGACATGTACAGAGGAGGGATAGTGAGTATATTGGCAGTAGGATGCTGAGGTTGGAACTACCAGGCAGAAGGCCTCGAGGAAGACCAAAGAAGAGATTTATGGATGTGGTGAAGAAAGACATGAAGGTCGTTGGCGTCAGAAAAGAAGATGCGGAGGACAGGGTGAGGTGGAGGCGGATGATTTGCTGTGGTGACCTCTGAAGGGAGCAGCCGAAAGTAAAAGAAGAAGAAGAAGAAGAAGAAGATAGTAGCTCAAAATAAAACCTGTAGATTGTGTGCTTTCTTCTTATAATCTGCTTGTAATATATTAGAATAAAGTATAAAAAGGAACTTATAGCTTTAAATCAGATTTTGTTTCTCCCCCACAATACCCCAGACAAAAGTAATTATGATGAATAAAGATTTTTTTTTTTATCGACAGGTATGGCAGTAGCCTTTTATCTTTTGATAAAACGTCCCAAAATTTTGCACTAATGTAGTCACTTATATAGTTCATATTTCCAGTGTGGACCCCTTTGAACATAACTTGTGATTGTGGCTGTACATGAAACAATTTTCAAACTGGCATTGCTATAGTGTTACCAAGAAGCATCTGCGGCGGGTTCGCGGGAGCGCAGTAAGGAGCACAATTCTGAAGTTAACTCGTTCGAACCGCTTTTACGACAGTAGAATGAATTGAAGCCATTTGAGCAGTACAGTATATTCCTCTCATATGAATTTCATCCGAATTCAAAAATGACATCACTGGTGTAGCTGGAATTAGCGCCCCCCTGTGTAGCAATAAATAATACACAACATAAAGAATACTCAGTGTCTACTTGCATGGGTCTTTTGTATAATTTTTAATATACAAACCTGACTATGAAACAACATCTAACTTATGATTCAGTAAAGTGATTCAAGATTTAATTAGAATAACTAAAAGCAGAACTACTGAATAAACACCAAGAACACAATGTGTTGTTCAAGAATTATTAGAGTTCTGATGTCACTAAGAAACTCGCATCGATTTCTTATAGCAGTCATGCGTGAAGTGATCATTTTCTTTTTTATATGCAACAATTCGAAGCAGATCTATGTCGCCTATAAACACAGATGCAAATTGTTGATTAAGTGACATCAGAACATGCCATGGCGGTGACTCAAACCCAGAACCCTCTTGCGTGTGAGAAGTCTTCTTAACCACTTTGCCACCCATAACATACATGCATTACCTTTCTGAATCACTTAAACCTAATTAGGATTGCAGGGAGGCTGGCACCAATCTCAGCTGACTCTGGGCGAACACAGAGTACACCCTGACCAGCTGACCAGGCCATTGTCGTGCAGAAACATGCTGATGGCTATTCGGCTACTTTTGATGATAGTCAGAAATGCTTTTTTTGGATGAACCTCCACCACAGATATTGAGAGACATGGCCAGCCTTTGATATCCTAGTTCGCGGAACTGCCGGGACTGCAGTTGACAGCAGTCCACAGTGGGGCTTGAACCCTCAACTTTGGGATCGGTAATCCACCACTGCCCTACCCATAACAATAAACTATACAGTGGTACCTCACTTTACGATAGTCCCAGCAAACGAAAAATCCAAAATTTCCAAAATTTTTTGTCTCTACATACAAAACAAGTTCGCCTTCCGAAATGCGCCAAACGTGCCATTCAAACATTCAAACAATGCAAGAGCTGCTCTCCCATTGACTATCTTCCAACATCCCACCCCGCTGGCCTCCTATTAGCTAGGAGGGATGATGCAGCTCCCTCCCATTGGCTATCTCTCAACATCCCGCCTCGCTGGCCTCCCATTGGCTAGGAGGGATGATGCAGCTCCCTCCCAATGGCTAATATGGAGCTGCATTTCCCATAATGCTTTTCATGTAAAGGACAGCGTTACTGTTGTTTCATGAGTTTTTTGAGTGTGCTCATTGCTTTTTGCATAAACATTTGTAAGATTATAACTCTGCTAAGAAGACATGGTCAACACATGCACGCGCACACACACACGCACACATGCACACACGCGCACACACACACACACACACACACACACACACACACACACACACACACGTGTGATTTCCGGTACGAGTGAAAAAAAGAAGCGGGCTCATGGCATGCGGTTGAGTGATATCGCGAAGGAATATGGCCAAACCAGTCTACCATCGATACCGATATTGAAGCAGAATGAGGTTTTAAAAGGTATGCTTTTATAATTTTTAAAGGGTTTAGTGGGTAGTATTGGGAGCCTTGGAACGAATCATACGTTTTACATGTACAATGCGGTTTAATTTACAAAAAATCCAGGTTAAGAAAAAGGCTCTGGAACGGATTAATTTCGTAAGATGAGGTATCACTGTATATCAAAATTATTCCATGTATACATTGCTGTATGTCTTTAACAACGTTGCACAATGGTTACAATAAGGTTTTGGTTCGACTCCGGAATGTCTCCGAGAAGGTTGTATTTGCGAGGACCGTGAACATGTGTGCTGTGGTTTCCTTTCTATAACTAGAGCATGATTCACTGGAATAGAAACCCCAGTATGTTCTACACTAGACGTTTCTGTATCACGAGCCTGGTTATGTGTAAGATTTCGGCAACGTCAAAAACAATATTGTGCATCAAAATCTTGTACGTGTTCCTCATAAAAATTCGGTGTTAAAGGTTTCAGAATGTAAATTATGACCGTCGTAATAATGTTTCGAATCGCTGTGTGTTGAGGGATAAATATTCACATGTATTTAAAATACTACCCATTGTGTTTTATTAAGGGAATAATCAGAGTAATATGTTTGCTGTGATTTAGTTTGCATGTTATACAAGTGTTTATTTACCTGTAGCTAGGAACACGGGTACAGTTTGTGTTTGTATGCATTTCAGTGTGTCTGATAATCACTTGGGAGATCTGGGTGCACTGGCACTGGCTCAAGCGCTAGCAGTCAACCATACACTTCAAACTCTGAGGTATGATATACACATGCACGTACAAACAAAAATGGGAAATGTCAAACTATGTATAACTCCAGGTCACTCACCATCACGTCCATTCTGTCTCCATCAGCCTCCGGAGTAACTCTGTTAGTGATAAGGGCATGAAGGCTCTGACTCAGGCTCTGCGCTACAACAAAGGCCTCACTAAACTCAAGTGAGTATAAGTGTGTGTTTGATTCTCCCAAGAAATCAAAGTCGATAACGTGAAGTGGTTCCATCATCATCATGCCCCCTACCCCAGCAACATGCTGGAAGACCAAAGTTCATACAGGACACCTTGGCATCACTGCTGCATGTGGTTCTCCTTCAAACGGTTACCACAGTATAGAATATGTTTGCATGCCACAGCATTATCATTTCTCTTCACTGGGATGGAGAGGTCGAGATCAATTCCGCCATGACGATGGTTTGGTTCACAGAGCGAGTTCCAGGAGGACGTGGTTTTTACGAGATTGGACTATAAGAACTGGAACGGTCTCACAAACAGGAATCACTTTAGTCTTAAAATAGAGACACGAATTTCAAATTGTAAGAAAATCTTGTTGGTCTCTGGTATGCATGTGTAAGTTTGTGTGCTCTGTATGTGTGTTTGTAGCCTGGGCGAGAACTCTATCGGTGTTGAAGGTGCGAGGGCTATCGGCCGAGCTTTACAAGAGAACCACACACTTCGAGAACTTGAGTGAGTGCATTCCTCTTTTCTTTTCTACTGTGTCATAAGTCCCACGACAATAGGTATACTTTACATGACAATATTAGGTGTACTTTATTAATATTTCTGTCTGTCTGTAGAAGCCGGTTTAATGATAAACAAGCAGAACAACAATAAAAACATTAACTGAGAAACATGGCAAACAAATATAGGGATCCCTCACTTTCTGTTGTTAATTGGGACCAAGATCCACCCATAATAACTGAAATCCGCGAAGTAGGATCAACCCCCCAACCCCCCTGACTGACGTACTATATGTACATGTATAAGTGTATATAATATCAATAAATACATATTCAATGCTATAAATGCTTATAGTAACAATTAAGCATTACAAAATAATGCATAAGATGTAAATAAAATATACATACACACACAAAGATGCATGCACGCAGATGCACACATCACAAAAATGTAGTTTTGATGAGAGATTTTGGGTTGTTTTTTGTTTTGTTTTTGGTTGTTTTTCTTTTTTTTTGCACAATTGGTCTTGTTTTTGTGGCATTTTCCTTAATCTTGTCCCCTATTCTTCCTTAATTTATTTATTTTTTATTTCGATGAATATTTAAAAAAAAAAAAATGCGATGCACTGAAGCCGCATAAATTGAAACGCGAAGTAGTGAGGGATCCCTGTACTATACTGTGGCTTACACATTCACACAGGGATACTACGGCGCCCACTACTGGTGGTTCTTGGTTTGCCTTTCTACATGGCCGACTTTCTTGACATAAGGCGGGAAATGGAAAAAAATCAGTTTTCTCATCAGAACTTTTTAAAAACCTAAATGCAGCATGTGTTTTCTTTTTAATACCGAAATGAGGCAATTATTGAAACCCAAAGGCTTTTAAAGCTAAAGGTAGATCAAGCGTGGTGCCAGTTTCTGGGTGCGAGTGCTGTTGAGAGACCACAAAGTTTTTATCTTGCTTAATTCTGTCTGTCTTCCTTTCGGCTTTTTCCTTTTTACTCGGGAGTCGCCACAGCGAATCATCTGATTCACACGTTTGATTTGGCAGAGGTTTTTACGTCAGATGCCCTTCCTGTCACAACCCTTTTTAGCAAGGGACAGAAACACGCTGACGACTTTGCCGCTACTCTTTACGACAGTCAGCAATGGTTCTTTTACATGCCTCTCACCATAGACAGTGAGAGACATGGCCCGCCTTTGATAACCCAGTTAGCTGCACTGGGGTTTTATCTCGCTTAATCATCTGTTGAAATGTTATCTTGATATGTGAATTAGCGAAGGTGGCTCATACAAAGTTTTCATTTTTAGGCTAGATTCAAGTCTTAAAAAAAAAAACAAAAAAAAAACACACACACGCACACACACACACACACACACACACACAAACACACAAACACACACTTGCCTCATTACCGCTTACTCCTACTAGAGTTGCAGGAAGGCTGTGCCTGTCTTAACCGATACTGTGCGAAGTCATTGTACACCGTGAACAGCCCACTAATAACCCTAACTCTAAAAACCTGTAAAAATGTTCATCAGTTCAGTTCAGTTCATTTTCTGTAACCGCTTAATCCTAATTTTGGTCACGGGGAAGCTGGTGCCCATCCCAGCCAACTTTGGGCGAGGGCAGAGTACACCCTGGACAGCTCGCCAGGCCATCGCAGGGCTGAAACACACTGACAGCTTTGCAGCCTACTCTTTACGACAGTCAGCAATGGTTCAAACCGCACTCTCAATGGGTTGTCGCTGCCCACCCCCTGGGTAACTGGGTTATCAAAGGCGGGCCATGTCTCTCACTGTCTATGGTGTGAGGTTCATGTAAAAGAACCATTTCTGACTTTCAACAAGAGGAGCTGCATGTCAGCATGTTTCCGACCTGTGATGGCCTGGTGGGCTGTCCAGGGTGTACTCTGCTCTTACCCAGAGTTGGCTGGGATGGGCACCAGCCTCCCCACAGCCAGAATGAGGATTAAGCGGTTCAGAAAATTAATGAATAAAATATTTTATTCTATTAAAAAAAAGGTACTTAATTACCCGAAAACAGAATCCATTCAGTGTGAAATCATGTTGAAACTTTTTTTTTTTTTTTTTTATTATACCTTTGTGTAGTTTCAAACTTTACTTATTGGGGGCAGCCCCAGAGATTCATCATATATTTACTTGTGTGTTTCAGTCTCACAGCTAATCTTCTTCATGATGAAGGTGTGAAAGCCATCGCTGCAGCAGTCAAAGTCAACAGAGCTCTGACTTCCTTACAGTGAGTCTCACAACCGCACACACACACACACACACACACACAGCAACCCAAGTGACAAGATTCACCTGTGTGTTTGTATTTTTTCGTGTGTTAGTCTCCAGTGGAACTTTATGAAGGCTGGTGCAGCTAAAGCTCTCGCTCAGTCCCTCCAGAACAACACGTTCATCCAGCTCCTCGAGTGAGTAGCTGCAGAGGAACCATGACTTAAACCTAATTTCGGTTTTGATCTCAATAACGTGACAAGTTGAGGTTTTTTATGTCAATGAATTTTGTGCGTTGTGTGAAATACTCTAGTTAGGTCAGTGCTTCTCAATTATTTTCTGTTACGCCCCCCCTAGCAAGAAGAAAACAATTCGCGCCCCCCCACCACCCACTTTCCGCCGCAACTATAAATTATAACTTTTTTCTATAATATAGTTACAGGTATATCTCTTCATTATATTGTATCCTTGTTAACATAAATAAAACAAAAAGAAAGAGATATAGTTCAACTTACAAGAATAACTTTTTTAACATTTTTATTAGTCTGTAAAAGAAAGTGCATCAATTTGCCTTAAATTTAAAAATAATAATATCCTTGTTACATTTTTAACAAACTTATCACACCATTTGCTGCTGAAAATAAAATCAATAAATAATTAATTCAAATTGACTTCAGAAACATTAACTCAGGAGCACAATATATAAACACTTTAACCTACAAAACAAGAACAAATAGAACAATTTGTGCTGATTTTTTTTTTTCTCAAAATGAGGAAGCCAAGATTAATGGCTACAATGAACACGTTTTGCAGCGCACAGCTTCTCAAAGCGAGGTTTGAAGCATGACACTGCAACTCTCGTAGCAAAACAAACCTACACCGTAGAGTTAATACTCGCTGCGCACAATGGGCAATGAGGGCGCCACTGCCAACTACTGGAGTGGATGTGCAATTACACTTTCTTGTAGTACGGCGGAAAAAAAGCATGTTCTCCTGGGTCACACGCGCCCCCCTCAGCATCCCATCGCGCCCCCCCCAGGTGGGCGCGCCCCACTATTTGAGAAGCACTGAGTTAGGTTAATAAACATGAGCGATTTATGTGAGTAGACTAACTTCTTTCTGATTGGCCGAGCCTTGGTGTGTGTTAATCTGAGTGTGTGCATGTGTGTAGTCTCCAGGAAAATGCTTTGGGCGATGATGGCGTTGTCTCACTGGCAGGCGCCCTGAAGACTAACTCTTCTCTCATGGTACTCTAGTAAGTAAAATCATACACACACACTTGCCCACTACTCCTTACGAGGACCCTTCAATAACATTTACATGACATTTCAATCCATTAGGAAAACAAGCAATATTTTGTCCCCACTAAGACGTAAACGGGCGGCACAGTGGTGTAGTGGTTAGCATGTCCACCTCACAGCAGGAAGGCCTGGGATCGATTCCTGGCGTGGGCGTTTCTGTGCGTAGTTTGCTTGTTCTCCCTGTGCTTGCGTGGGTTTCCTCTGGGAACTCCAGTTTCCTCCCACGGTCCAAAAACATGCACAGTAGGTTAATTGGCTGTTCTAAATTGCCTGTAGGTTTGTATCGTGCAGAGGGCAATGGCAAACCACTGCACTATCCTTGCCAAGAAAACCTCCATGAAGATGATAAGGCGTTATCCTTCATGGCAGGTCACCAAGAGTCGTTCTACGACTCGGAAGGTACCAGGCCAGACCAGGACTGAAACACACACCCTTGTTAGGTCTCCATAAACATTTATATTACATTACAGTACTTTCCTGCCATAAAGAAAAATAATGTCTTCTGTCAGATATTTATACCCTGAAAGGGACATTTGGTCCCCACTAGGATGTAAATAACCCCCATCACCCTGCGTCCCTCACGCACGCACACACACACACTCATCAGCTCGTCAGTGTAAGAACCCTCCATTAAGAAAATGTTTTTGTCAGGTAATTCTATCTTTATGGGGACACCCCCATCCCCCTCACACTCACAGCAGGTAAGTGTAATGTCTGATCTGGCAGAAAACCATAAAAATAGGTCATGATTCTGAAGAAAAGGGCCTACATTTCAACTTCCTGTCTTCCTGGAAAAATGCATGAATGTGCTCTGTGTGTATGTGTGTGTGTGTATGCGTGCAGTCTTCAGGGTGTTTCGGCGGGTGAAGCGGGTGCTGTGGCTCTGGCAGAAGCGTTGACTGTCAACCAAAGCCTTCACACGCTCGAGTGAGTTCCTCTCAAATCACGATCATAATCCATTCCCTGACACTTCATTCACTCATTCATTCACCTCGTGTTCTCATCTTCTCATCAGTCTCCGTGGTAACTCCATCGGCATGGGTGGAGCCAAGGCTCTTTCGAGCGCGCTGAAGAATAATCGAACTTTGAGGACTTTGAAGTGAGTAGTATACCGTGCCTCAAGCACACACTACATTGTTTACAAGTCTTTTTATGTTATAACTGGAGAACGGGGTCACCAACATGGTGCCCGTGAGCACCAGGTCGCCCGCTAGATCAACATGGAGGTGCCCACGGGCCTGTTCACTGCTATTTTTAGAACAGGCCCTTGGCTCCATAGTGCCACTCTCCATTGAGCTGCATCTAATTTTTTGGCATTTTTTTTTTTTTAACCAAATCAATATCTTCACACAGATGAATATTATTAATAATAATATATAATTAAAGGTAAACAGCAAATTTGTTATTTCAGAAGTGTGTATCGACCTGGTAGCCCTTCGCATTAGTTGGTACCCAAGAAGTAGCTCTGAGCCTTAAAAAGGTTGGTGACCCCTGCTGTAGAACAATATGAAATGGAATGAACTCTCAGGAGGGTTTCAGTGGACCCTCACTGTCAGTGTTGGCTGTTCCAACAATACACCGACAATCCATAAATAAAAATAATGATCGCAAAAGTTATTTCAATGCGTTGAAGTTGAGCCTGTGAATTTGTGCTTCTCGTGTCGGGGTACAAAACAGGCCGCCCACTCGGATTGCAAAACAATTGGAAAACACCTAGCTGGATCTTAGTCTTGAGGGTTTTTTTATTTTTTTAAATAAGTAAAGGCATCAGTTTGCAGGGTGCCAATATTTTTACTCAGGGGTGTTCGATAGCGATTTGAACACGAGTCATTCAATAATTCCAACGTTACCATTTAAACGGTTCCAAAAGGAGGTTGGTTGTTGATAAATAATTGTTCCAGAATCCAATGTAATCTCTATAACGCACTTTTTTAATGCACATATTTATTGCTGCATAGTCTACAGGAGAACTCTTTGGGAATGGATGGCGCTATTTTCATCGCCACTGCGCTCAGAGGAAATCATCAGCTCACTTATATAAAGTAAGATCCATAACCATATTAACTCCATAATCACAAAACTATTATGGAGCATTACATAAACTGTGTTTGTATCAGTCACGTTGAATGTGTATCTAAATTTGCTCATTTTTCAGTCTTCAGGGTAACGGAATCGGCGAGTCGGGAGCGAAAGTCGTTTCAGATGCGATACGAACTGACGCACCAGAGTGTGTGGTGGACATCTGATGAACACACACAGACACACAAGCTGTACAAATTATGACAATACTGTATATTTAATTATGCATGTTATATTTCTAAATATTTATTATTAAAACTCATCAGTTCCAGTTCTGGAATAACATTGTAAGTGTATATTAGAAACTATTATATTTCATTTTTAGGTTTACATGTTTAAAAAAAAAAAAAAAAAAAAAAAAAAAAAATCCAATAAACATTCCGACCAGCTGAGACATTTTATAGTAGTGTGTGTGAATGTATTACTTTTACTTGGTCCTATAATTAAAATTATTATATTTTATTTTAATATACTGCACTTCTTAGAAGTCATTGTCACTCTCCTCCAGTATCTGAGGGTGCAGTGACCTGGTTGGTCGGTTGTTTGTGGAGGCAGAGCCTTCCAGACTACTATTTTCATCGAGATCTTCATTTCCCTCATCTTCCTCATCATTATCATCGTCAACGTCGATCTCACTGTCATCCAACTGCAAAAACACCACATTGATAGAAATATTCTTCATTATAACATTCTTTCATGGTAATTAGCTAAAGTTACTAATTCCTCTTTTTTTGGGTAAGTGATTGATTGCATTGAATGTAAATTTGAAATTGAAATTGAATGTAAGCCCCACCCATTTAAACCCAGAAATGCGTAAAATGACATTGACAATATGCATTGATACTTACATTATTGTCTGTGACAAATAAGGTAAAGGAAGGAAGGTTCTACTAGGGTACACTGGCACATTCTCACTCACTCACTCACTCACACACACACGACATCGAATGTGCTATTATTCAGTTCTAGTATAAGGTAATAATACTCAAAGGGAGACCTTCCTGCTCTACACACACACACACACACACACACACACCTGTCTTTTTTTCTGCCGCCGGCCAGCACCGGGGCAGTGTGGCGTATCCTTAAACTTAACTCCAGGCTTTTAGAAAAAGTTTCATAAAAAGAAATAAAAACAGAAAAAAACTACAAGTAAATACATCGGCTATGTTTCAAAGGAGATGTATTAGTTTACTTGACTCACTTCATCCGAGTCTCCTCCCTGCATGCTGCCGATCAGACGCCCACCAGCTCGACCTACAGCGACAAAAATAATTCACCAATACGAGCTCACAGGAAATAAAATCAACTAACAAGATGGATATGAAAAGTCTTGTGCAAGCACGTTTCCGAGGTTTTAGCTACCCGGTATCTGTCCATGGCGAAGGAGGAACTGTTTGGATGGTCGTCCTTCCTCTAGGTCACTGTCGGAGCCTTCGTCTTCTGGGATCTCCATGTCAGAGTCTTCATCTCGCACTAAAACGGTTAGGGGACACCAAGTTTAAAGTAAAAATGAATAGCCGATATACGACTAGAAGAATGCAAACCCCTGCCCAGTTAATAGGGAGGAATGAAAAAAAAAAAAAGGTTAGCAGACCACATGCTGGGTAAACTGTAATAACACACTTCTCTACTATTTCAAAATTATCAAGATTTTTTTTTTTTTAATTCCTGGAGCCAGAAATTGATCCAAAATCCGATAAAATGTTACTTGGGCCATGCTTCACTCCCATAAGGGGGAAAACCAGATTTACTATTATTCACACAATCAAAACTTAAATTCAAACATTTATCTATGCCAAATCAAATGTGCGAATCAGATGATTCGCTGTGGCAACTCCTGAGAACGGAAAAAGCCGAAAAGAAAAGAGATGATGATAACATTATTGAAAAGATTTACGAACCATGTATCAAATACCGCGTGTATATTCAGGTGTAACGCATTAAGAGACTGAATATTGAAACAGCTGTAAACTTAAAACTAATTAAGTTAAACACTTCATTTTTCTTCACTGGAGATCATATAAAAATAGTTTCACACAATGAACCAAAATAATATATTTTATGTTTCAAATAATCAGTGTAAGGTCACTTATAGCCCCTCCCCCCATATTTTTGGTAATTCAAAACCACACCTGTATGTTACCAGGCTTGCTCAATAAATATTTAAGATTTTTCAAATGCTATTGGTTTATTGCATAGATACCACCATCACTGACATCCTGACCAAAAATTAAAGCAAAATATTAAATCATTGTGAAGATATCATGTTTTTTCAAGAGAAAAATACAATTCTGAGAAATTGCGGCTTAATAAATTCAGGAATGGATTTCTCTTCATAACAGTGAAAAAATAGGAAAATCAGAGCAATATAAGTGGAGTTAGAGTAAATTTAAATTACAAGATTTGAGGGAGATATTATTGGATAAATTTGATCATGACAGACCAGATATAATTTTGATTTTTACATTATTTACATGTGTTTTAATTTAAAAATCACATCAGATGTTATAGAAATACAATCACTCTATATGAAAGCACAGTTATCCAACATTTTTTTTTAAATTGTGACGTGTTATACCTTGTTTACCCCCCAGAAAGAATTCTTCCAGTTCCATAAAAAAAAAAAAACTGATGCTAACAATAATATAATCTCTCAGTAGACGTAATAATTGTTTCTATTCCAGCTGTGGTTGCCGAGTTCACTGTAGCACCAGAATGCTGCTGTTTTCAGATTGACAGATGATGTCATGACCTACTTGTTCCCAGTGTGCTTTGCATTTTGAGATGATTTTCTGCTCAACACGATTACAACGACTGATTATTTGATTTGGATTTTCGGAATTGGAATCATTATTGATCCTTCCTAGAGGAAACGGTGCTCACACATCCTAATTATAAAATTTACAGCTTGAAGATTACAATTTATACATACACACGATAATATATCTTCAAATGTATAAATACTACTGTATATACTAGTCCTTCTAAAAAAAATTAGCATATTGTGATAAAGTTCATTATTTTCTGTAATGTACTGATAAAAATTAAACTTTTATATATTTTAGATTCATTGCACAATATGAAATATTTCAGGTCTTCTATTGTTTTAATACTGATGATTTTGGCATACAGCTCATGAAAACCCAAAATTCCTATCTCAAAAAATTTGCATATTTCATCCGACCAATCAATAAAAAAAGTGTTTTAAATACAAAAAAGTCAACCTTCAAATAATTATGTTCAGTTATGCACTCAATACTTGGTCGGGAATCCTTTTGCAGAAATGACTGCTTCAATGCGGCGTGGCATGGAGGCAATCAGCCTGTGGCACTGCTGAGGTGTTATGGAGGCCCAGGATGCTTCGATAGCGGCCTTAAGCTCATCCACAGTGTTGGGTCTGGTGTCTCTCAACTTTCTCTTCACAATATCCCACAGATTCTCTATGGGCTTCAGGTCAGGAGAGTTGGCAGGCCAATTGAGCCCAGTAATACCATGGTCAGTAAACCATTTAGCAGTGGGTTTGGCACTGTGAGCAGGTGCCAGGTTGTTCTGAAAAATGAAAATCTTCATCTCCATAAAGCTTTTCAGCAGATGGAAGCATGAAGTGCTCCAAAATCTCCTGATAGCTAGCTGCATTGGCCCTGCCCTTGATAAAACACAGTGGACCAACACCAGCACCTGACATGGCACCCCAGACTATCACTGACTGTGGGTACTTGACTCTGGACTTCAGGCATTTTGGCATTTCCTTCTCCCCAGGCTTCCTCCAGACTCTGGCACCTTGATTTCCGAATGACATGCAAAATTTGCTTTGATCCGAAAAAGTACTTTGGACCACTGAGCAACAGTCCAGTGCTGCTTCTCTGTAGCCCAGGTCAGGAGCTTCTGCCGCTGTTTCTGGTTCAAAAGTGGCTTGACCTGGGGAATGCGGCACCTGTAGCCCAGTCCACTGCTTCCACAGGTCCACCAAGGTCTGGAATCGGCCCTTCTCCATAATCTTCCTCAGGGTCCGGTCACCTCTTCTGGTTGTGCAGCGTTTTCTGCCACACTTTTTCCTTCCCACAGACGTCCCACTGAGGTGGCTTGATACAGCACTCTGGGAACAGCCTATTCGCTCAGAGATTTCTTTCTGTGTCTTGCCCTCTTGCTTGAGGGTGTCAATGATGGCCTTCTGGACAGCAGTCAGGTCGGCAGTCTTACCCATGATTGCGGTTTTGAGTAATGAACCAGGCTGGAGTTTTTAAAAGCCTCAGGAATCTTTTGCAGGTGTTTAGAGTTAATTGGTTGATTCAGATGATTAGGTTAATAGCTCGTTTAGACTACCTGAACATGATATGCTAATTTTTTGAGATAGGGATTTTGGGTTTTCATGACCTGTATGCCAAAATCATCAGTATTAAAACAATAAAAGACCTGAAATATTTCAGTTGGTGTGCAATGAATCTAAAATATATGAAAGTTTAATTTTTATCAGTACATTACAGAAAATAATGAACTTTATCTCAATATGCAATTTTTTTGAGAAGGACCAATATATATATATCTTTAATGAATAATTATATAAGTATATAAACAAAGAGAACGAATGGTGTCAGTGAGGGATATGTACAGTATTATAAATATTATAAGCAGTAGAATATAAATGTATAACAGAGGATGTTGTTGCTATATGGACGAGATTGTAGAGTTTAATGTTCACAGGTCGGAAGGATTTCCTGTGTGGTTCAGTGGTACATTTCGGTGGTATCAGTGTCTCACTGAACGGCTCCTGTGACTGATCAGCAGGTTGTGAAGCGGGTGGCAGGTATTGTTCGATATTGTCTTTATTTTGGACAGCATTCTCCTCTCCGACACCACCGTCAGAGAGTCAAGTTCCATCCCCAAATCGCGACCGGCCTTGTGGATTAGTGTGTTAGCGTCTGAATCCCTCAACCTCCTGCCCCAGCATGCAACAGTACAGAGAACAGCACTGGCAACAATAGGTTCACAGAACATCCTGAGTAGTATCCGACAGATGTTACACAACCTTAACCCCCTCAAAAAAAAATAGAGAAGATTCGGACCCTTATTGTAAAACTGCGGTAGTGTTCTTAACCCGGTGCAGTTTACTAAACCACACTACCTATGTGTGTGTGTGTGTGTGTGTGTGTGTGTGTGTGTGTGTTTCTACCGCCACTCGTAATGAGTCGCCGGTCCTCTTCACGCAGCTTGTTTTGCATCATTTTCATGGAATTTTCCGTTTCCTAGGCAACACAGAAAATTATCCCAAAGTAATTACTGATACCATGAACAGTGCGATCAGCCTGGTCCAAGCAATCTTTCGCAACCAACACTGAATTACGTGCAATCTTAACGGCGTCTGTTCCCGAGAATAAGTCGTCAATGCTTTGTACCTCGAAGCGCTCCTGCTCCAGTCGGTGATATTCCTCCAGCTGCTGCTCAAGAGAACACAAGCTGTGGAATTTCTTCACGTACGTCTCGTACTGCTTCTGCAGCTCCTCCTCGATCTTTTCATACTCCTCCATGAATGCCGGCCTGTGTTAGGGAACCCTATGTTATTTCCAAGCGGCTTTGGTAACATTTATGCCTGATGCAAAATAGCCATTTAGACAAAGTGGGCGTGGCCTAAATCAGAAGTTTTGGGGGTTTTTTCCCCACAGGAAAAACTCAAAAGGGCAACTGCTGACATGGACAACAGATTATGTCTCTAATACTGAGTGTGTATGTGTGTGTGTGTGTGTGTGTGTGTGTGTGTGTGTGTGTGTGTGTGTGTGTGTCACCTGACGCTCTGTAGTGTCTGTAAGCGTTTCTGATTTCTCTCTAGCTCTTGTTTCTTCTTCTCGATTTTGGCCTCCAGGTTCGCCTCATCAGATGCCACATTACTCAACATTTCCTTGGTCTTCTCTACATTCTCCTACAAAAGCAATTACCACACTATTCATTTCCCATCCGTCACTATGAAATCAACCAATCAGAAGTCACCTCATTAAGTGTATGTGTGTGTGTGTGTGTGTGTGTGTGAGTGAGATTACCATGATTTCTTTCACAGCCGCTCGGAGCGCACTTTCTACCTCAGCTATTTCCAGTGGCCTTGCAATGGCTGTAGCCCTGCTTTCTCTCAGGTCCAGTTCGTGCCCCAAGAGGTCGTACAAAGAAGCCCCCTTCGCTGTGATCTCGGAGCCAAGCTGACGTGCTACCTTTAAATCTGCTATCTATACACAAACACAAAGTATTTTACTCCACACACATACACACACAATAAAAGTTAAGCATGCCAAAATTAAGCCACACAAGAAAATTACTAACCTTGGCAGTCAAGTTGAATTTGAATTTATTACTGATGTCATCAGTGCCAGGCTCGTTGGTGCTCGTCTCATTGGTCTTCATAGCGTTATAAAGGATGCTGGTGATCTTCAGCATCTCTTTAACAGCGTAGCCATCCGCCTGGTACAGACGCTTCAAGTTCACTTTGATATGGGCTTTGGTCGCCTTTTCATACGCGCGCACGCACACACACACACACACACACCTCATGTTATTGTCTCTTTTGATGCTACTAAGATGATTGTGAACATATTTTATGATTATTTATAATATATGAGGACATCTATGAGAAATAAAAAGATGAAAGTGGTTGATTTACTACAATACCATAAACTGAGCCACAGCTTTGATGAAGAACACTCTGTCTGACTCTGTATCAATGTCACTGGGGATATCCATCTGAGGCTCGTACCTAAAGGGGAGAAAATTTTACGTTACATCTGACAATTTTTAAAAGGCTATTTTCAACTTTATTTGGTGTTAAATTTCAGAACCGCTATTGTTGGTATCACCAGCAATCTGTATCACCAGCAATCTGTATTGTATCTTCTTCTTTTCCTTTCGTCTGTTCCCTTCAGGGGTTGCCACAGCGAATTATCTGCCTCCATCTCACCCTGTCCTCTGCATCTTCTACTCGTCCTCCAACTACCTTCATGTCCTCCTTCACCACATCCATAAATCTTCTCTTTGGTCTTCCTCTAGGCCTTCTGCCTGGTAGTTCCAACTTCAGCATCCTACTACCAATATATTCACTATCCTTCCTCTGTACATGTCCAAACCATCAATCTAGCCTCTCTGACTTTGTCTCCAAAACCTCTTACATGTGCTGTCTGATGTACTCATTCCTGATCCTATCCATCCTTGTTACTCCCAAAGAGAACCTCAACATTTTCATCTCTGCTACCTCCGGCTCTGCCTCCTGTCTTTTCCTCAGTGCCACTGTTTCTAAACCATACAACATCGCTGATCTCATCACCATCTCGTACACTTTTCCTTTCATTCTTGCCAATATCTTCCTATCACACCAAACATGTTTCTCCAATCATTCCAACCAGCCTGCACACGCTTCTTCACCTCTTTTCCACACTCTCCATTGCTCTGGATTGTTGAGCCGAAGTACTTAAAATCCTCCACCTTCTTTATCTGTGCCCCCTGTAATCTCACCATTCCTCTTAAGTCCTTGTCGTTCACACACATGTATTCTGTTTTACTGCAGCTAACTTTCAATCCTCTCCTTTCCAAGGCATACCTCCACCTCTCTAGATTTTCCTGCACTTGTTTTCTGCTCTCACTACAGATCACAATGTCATCTGCAAACATCATAGTTCATGGAGATTCTTGTCTCACCTCGTCTGTCAGCCTGTCCATCACCATAGCAAACAAGAAGGGGCTCAGAGCTGACCCTGGATGCAGTCCCACCTCCACCTTGAACTCTTCTGTCACACCGACAGCACACCACACCACTGTCTTACATCTCTCATACATGTCCTGCACCACTCTAACATACTTCTCTGCTACACTAGATTTTCTCATGCAATACCACAGTTCCTCTCTCAGCATCCTGTCATATGCTTTCCCCAGATCCACAAAGACACAACGCAGCTCCCTCTGGCCTTCTTTATTAACATCCTCAAAGCAAACACTGCATCTGTGGTGCTCTTTCTTGGCATGAAACCAAACTGTTGTTCACAAATGCTGACCTCTGCTCTTAGTCTTGCTTCCACTATTCTTTCCCATAACTTCATCGTATGGCTCATCAACTTTATCCCTCTGTATTTGCCACAACTCTGCATGTCTCCCTTGTTCTTAAAAATGGGCACCAGCTCACTTCTCCTCCATTCCTCCGGCATCCACTCACTCTCTAAGACCTTGCTGAATGTTCTTGTCAGAAAATCTACTGCTACCTCTCCTAGACACTTCCATACCTCCACCGGTATGTCATCAGGACCAACTGCCTTTATCTTTGCTACTTCCTGATCCTCAACAGTCATCTCTTCTACTCTTTTTTCTCTCTCATTTTCCTCATTCATCAGCTCTTCAAAGTACTCTTGCATCTTCCCAGCACACTTCTGCCATCAGTCAATACGTTTCCCACTCTGTCCTTAATCACTCTAATTTGTTGCACATCCTTCCCATCTCTATTTCTCTGCTGTGCCAACCTGTATAAATAATTTTCTCTCTCCTTACTGTCCAGCCTAGCATACAAGTCATCATGTGCCCTCTGTTTGGCCTTTGACACCGCTACCTTCGCCTTACGCTGTGTCTCGCTGTACTGTACTCCTGTTTACTCTCTTCGGGCCTCTCAATGTCCCACTTCTTAGCTAACCTCTTCCTTTGTACACACTCCTGCACTTCCTCATTCCACCACCAAGTCTCCTTATCTACTTTCCTTCCAGAGGACACACCAAGAACTGTCCTACCTGTCTCCCTGATCTCATTAGCTGTAGTTGTCCAGTCATCTGGAAGCACTTCCTGACCACCCAAAGCCTGTTTCAACTCCTCCTTGAAGACAACCCGACACTCTTCCTTTTTCAGCTTCCACCACTTTGTCTTCTGCTCTGCCTTTGCCTTCTTCACCAACATGTCCATTGAAGTCTGCCCCAATGACCACTCTTTCACCTCTGGGGGTACTCTGCATCACTTCATCTAACTCACTCCAGAATCGCTCCTTCTCTTCTAGCTCACATCCTGCCTGTGGGGCATAAGCACTAACAACATTGAACATCACACCTTCAATTTCTAACTTGAGACTCATCACTCTGTCTGACACTCTTTTCACTTCTAGAACATTTCTGACCAACCCCTCCTTCAAGATGACTTCTACCACATTTCTCTTCCCATCCACACCATGAAAAAACAGCTTAAACCCTGCTCCTGAGCTTCTCACCTTGCTACTTTTCCACCTGGTCTCCTGAACACACAGTATGTCCACTTTCCTCCTCTGCATCATGTCAGCCAGCTCTCTCCCTTTTCCTGTCATAGTTCCAACGTTCAGAGTCCCTACTCTCAGTCCTAGACTTATGCCTTTCCTCTTCTCTCTCTGCATATGGACATGCCTCTCCTTCTTCGACCTCTCCTTCTTCGACCAACAGTAGTCCAATTTCCACCAGCACCCTGTTGGTTGACAGCACTGATGGCAGTCGTTGTTAACCCAGGCCAAGACCGATCCGGTATGAAATTATAGTTGACGGTTCGCAAAAGTTTTACGCCAAACGACCTTCCTGTCGCAACCCTTTGCATTTATCCGGGCTTGGGACCAGCGTGAGGACGGACACTTGTTTGTGCTCATCCTCACGGTTGCATTATATTATATTATTCTATAGTCACCTGAAGAGAGAGGATGGTTTCACCACCCCTCGAAACAGATCTGTAGTGATAAATGGAGTTTCAATAGAAAGTCTTTGTCCTGTCCTTTTATTTTTGTTTATTTGCTCTACCAAAAAGTATTGAGCACTCTCCTACGGAAGGATCTACTCAGAAAATCCTATATATATATATATATATATATGATATTGAAACAGAGCACATATACATATATATATATATGATATTGAAACAGAGCACATATACATATATATATATATATATATATATATACACACACACACAAACGTATACAAATGTATTGAAGTGCGAAGTAGCTAGGGATCCCTCTACACATATATAGGGATCTCTCGCTACTTCGTGCTTCAATTAATGCGGCTTCAGTGCATCGTGGTTTTTTTAAAATAAATAAATAAATATTCATCGAATTAAAAAAAGGAAGAATAGGTGGAAAAATTAAGGAAAATGTCATGAAAACAAGGCCAATTATGCAAAAAAACCCTAAACCAACACAATACAAAAATCAACCCAAAATCTCCCATCAAAACTGGATATTGTCCATCGTTGCGTCTGCGCAGCCACACCCTCTCTGCCGGAGCCTAGTATGAAGTGTACCTCAGGATAATGTTTAATCATATTTCATACTTATATTTATGATATATCTTGCTGTAGATTTTATTCCATTTCTATTTCTACTTGTTCTTCAATTTCATTTCACTTTTGACCTTGGACAGTGGACGTTTGCAAAACGAATGTTGGTGAATTGGAGAGCGTCTGTATTTATATTTTCTTTACATCTTATGTTATTTTTAATTGTTATTATAAGATTTATAATATATATATGATTTATATCATTGGATATGTATTTATTGATATTATATAGACATATATGTCAGTCGGGGGTGATCCTACTTCACGGATTTCAATGGTCGCATGGGGGATCTCGGTCCCAATTAACCACAGAAAGTGAAGGATCCCTGTACACACATACAGTGATACCTCACCTTACGAAATTAATCCGTTCCAGAGCTTGTTTTCATAAGTTGAACTGCATTTTATATGTAAAACACATGATTCGTTCCAAGACTCCCAATACGACCCCTTAAACCCTTTAAAAATTATAAAAGCATACCTTTTAAGACCTTCTTCTGCTTCAATATCGTACAGATGGTAGACGGGTTTGGCCATATTCCTTTGTGATATCACTCGAGCCCGTTTCTTCTCCTCACTCGCGCCGGAAATCACATGCGCGCGTGTGTGTGTGTGTGTGTGGGTGTGTGTGTGTGCGCGCATGTGTTAACCATGCCTTCTTCGCAGAGTTATAATCTTACAAATGTTTATGGAAGGTTAAAAGCCTGAGTCAAGAAATAAAGCATAAAACAACAGGAACTCTGTCCTTTTCACAAAAAGCATCATGGTGGATTCAACTCCATAATAGGCAATGGGAGATAGATGCTTCATCCCTCCTAGCCAATGGGATCCCTGTCCAAGATGGCGTCAGGTAGACCTGTCCAAGATGGCGCTCGAGTGAAGGCGACATGAACGACAGCTCAGTTGTTAGCCAATGGGAGGCCAGCGGGGCGGGATGTTTGAACGTCATTGATGGGAGAGCAACTCGTGCATTGTTTTAATGTTTAAATGGAGTGTTAAAATGTGTTTAAATGTAGCACTTTCGTAATGTGAACTTGTTTCATATCCAGAGACAAATATTTTAGGAAAATGCGTTTCGTAACCTGCATTTTTCGTTCGGTGAGACACCACTGTATATACAGTACACACACACACACACACACACACACACACACATCACCTCTTGACCAGCCAGAGGAGTATCTCTGCAACCAAGGGAAAATTTGGAGTCCGGAAGTTCTCCATGGAGATCAAGCGAGGGTAGCCAAGAGCACGCATCATCTCTGTAAAATCTACAAGAAGCCAAAAACAAATAAACAAAAAACATCTACTGTGTGAAAGAGCAGCACAGAATAAAAGACAAATGCATTGCTGTTCTGTTCAGAGTTCAAGTAAAAATGAACAAGGGATTATGAATGACTGAGGACATCAGTTCGGTACCATCCCTATAGTGAAGCATGGTCACGAAAACAATGTCAACTGGTTCATAAGCTCGCCTTAAAATTTAATGAAAAGGAAAATCTATCAATCTGTCTGTCTTCCTTCCAGCTTTTTCCCTTTTACTCAGGAGTCGCCACAGCGAATCATCTGATTCGCACGTTTGATTTGGCAGAGGTTTTTATGTCGGATGCCCTTCCTGTCACAACCCTTTTTTTTTTTTTTTAGCAAGGGACAGAAACATGCTGACGACTTTGCAGCCTACTCTTTACGAAAGTCAGCAATGGTTCTTTTACATGCCTCTCACCATAGACAGTGAGAGACACGGCCTGCCTTTGATAACCCAGTTAGCTGCACTGGGGGGGACAGTGACAACCTTGTAGAGAGTGGGACTCGAACCCCCAACCTTTGGATCAGCGATCCAGCGCCCTATACCACTGGACCACCACTGCCCTGAAAATCTACCAATCTATAAATCATTAATCAGATTTTATCACACTTTTATTTAAATGACTGAGAACTCCCAGTGTATGATGTTTTATCATTCTTAAGTGTATTAGAGTATCATGTCAATATTATCCCAGGAAGAATAGAAGCATTGACAAAAACACTTGACCAATGTGACTAGTCTAAAGTTGTTGAAAGGTAAAAGGTGTGAAACCATTCTTAACAGAAAATCTTTCATGGAAAAGGTTTTCAACTGAATATGCATAGAAACTGTACCCCTAACTAAATGAGGGCTGATATGATTATACAGTGATACCTCTGCTCACGAACATAATTGGTTCCCAGAAAGTGTGTGTAAGGCGAAAAGTTCGTCTTCCGAACATTTATTTCCCATAAGAAACCATTAAAATGAGAATAATCCGTTCCCAGGTCATCATAAAACATAATTTTCTACTAAATAAGCCTTAAAACTACACAAAAATATACCTTATTTTATGTATAATAAATGTGCTATTGTATTGTAATTAAAGAAATAAACTGTACTGTATAATAAAGTGGTTTTATTTACCTTTGTGATGGTAGTTGATGGCTTGATGGAATGGAGTGGGAGGAGGAGGGAGGGAGGGACTTACTGTTTGGAAGGAGTGTTTGGAAACGCCTACTGTTTGGAAACACCCTTAGCCACACACGCACCCTTAATAGCTTCCTTGTTCTTAAGGATGGGAGCAATGGTAGACTTAGCGTACTGGTACTGGGACGCTAAGTCACACAAACGCACACCTCGTTCGTGTTTTTCAATGATCTCCGCCTGTGGTGGGGTCTTTTTCGGTCCCATAATAGCAAAAGTACACTCAATATGGTCCAAAATGTCTAGCAAACACAAACCACGTCCGCACTCAAAGAAAGGGGGTGACGAACTGGGACGCCGTGAGCGTGCATCAGCTTCTCGTGGCCGCCACCGTGGCGCTGTTCGACCGCGTGGTTTGGTTCGTCCGCCGAAAAGTAGTTCGTCAGCAGAGACTATATGCTCGCAAATTTAATGTTCTTGAGGCGAAAAGTTCGTGAGCTTAAGCGTTCGTCAGCGGAGGTTTTACTGTATACAACTGCAGTCTTCAATTACTTTCTGAAGATCCTATTCTTGAGTGAATATCTGAAAATTCTTCCTGGACTGAATAAACATCTCTGCAGTGAATTAGTGTTTTTGCTTCAACAATTCTTTCAGAATTTTGACTTGTACTGAACTTCGTTATGTTTTTTTTCTTCAGGTTCTATGTTCTCAACTGTATATGATGATTTTTTAGCCACATATATATCATGCACATTCTCAGTCACAGTATTACCTTCCCAAATGAAAGTATATTATAAGGATTAAAACACACACACATACACACAAAAGTTTAACATAAAAAATATAAAAACATACATATATATATATATGATGTGAGATGCAACAGTGGTTACACAGTCAGTGCGTCATCCAAGGTTTGTTGCATCACAGTCTGGCCTGCGTCAAATTATATAGTCCTGGCATTTCTTTTAGTCTAAATCAAAGAAGTCCATCTTGTAATTCATATCTGCTGTGATTCTAGCAACCATATGAACATCTATTGTGATGTCCATTCAAATGTGCTAAAAAAAAAAAAAAAAAGACATTTTTTCACCCAAAACTAATAGAATACGAAACAAATATTTCTCTCTTTTAGGTCACTCTTTAGGCATAAGTCCGGAGATTTAGCTCAGTTGGTGGAGCGTCCGCTTTATCCTCTGGAAGGTCGGCGTTCGAATCCGGCCGCGTCATACCATGAGACGTTAAAATTTGGGAGTTGTTGCTTCCTGCTTGGCACTCAGCATCAAAAGGACAGAACAATGCAACAACTGGTGCCATACAGTGGTGACCGGTGCAAGGAGCACTGGGGTCTCTTGAGCATACGCGTGTATGAAATTGCGCTATATAAGCATCCATAATAATAAGTCCCAGAAATTAAATTTGACATTTAAGAGGCTGGTGACTTCCAAATATTCCTTTGTATAGCATTATGTATTTATGACTTTCCCAGGAAGTCCAAGAAAACATGATAACGATTTGCATGTGTATTTCCACAACGGCTCTAAGCAAGACAGAAAGTTTACAATCGTAACGAGATTTTTAGAAAAGGGAAATAAAATATCTCATCTGGCTTTTCCAACCGAACTCTATGTGCAAACACATTTCCAGTGAGCTGGAGAGCAATAGTTTAATGGTAATAGAAGCAACTTTAGGACTGAAAGGTTACTGTTTTGATTCCTGAACCAGCAGGAGAAATGTGTGGCGGTGGGGGAGTGAGTGGCATCGTCCCTTCCTCCACCTTCATGGCTGAAGTGCCCTTGAGCAAGGCACCTCACCCACAACTGCTCACCAGGCATCCCACTGCTCTGAGTGTGTGTGTGTGTATGTAGGCTGACTACAGTCCATCAAAATAAAAACATCCAAATATGTCCATGTATATGAGCTCGAATAGCATGGGAGCTCATTTAGGGGTTTCACAACAAAGAGGAGAAGAAAAGTTACTCATTAGAATATGTAAACTTTGTATATGAGTACACTTTCTGTTTCAGTAACACAATATAATAAAGAAATAAAGTAATGGAGTCAACACTTATGCAGAACTTTATAAAAGGTCACTGCTTACTTCTGAGATCTCTGAAAGACATGGTTGTTTTCTATCAACGCTTTTCCTTACCGCACTTCAACAACTCCTGTGGATTAAAAAAAAAGAAAAAAAGAAAAAAAACAACGTAAAAGGTCAATTAATTAGCCAGCTAGTTAGCAAAATGTACATTAACTCGGCTATTTTGCAGTCAAAATATGATCCTGAATACACAAAAGCTTGCAATGTTTTTAGCCTTGTATTATCTACTTTAATACATTTTAAAATATCATTCCAGTTTCAAGTCACGCAACATACCAATCACTTATTGTTCTGAAATTAATATAAAGGAAATTTCTGTTTGTTAGATATAACTCTAACGCCGCCATCTTACAGCATCTGCATCTGTTTGTAATCACTATAGCAGCCAAGAGGCTACGGTAAGTCAAGAAGGACAAATCATAAACAATACGAAACGCATTTGCAAAATCGTGACGATTTTAGCCTTCACTGATTTCAAGATCAATATTAATTCAGTATTAATATTAAACAAACAAATATATATATATATATGTGTATGTATATGTAAATATATATATATATATATATATATATATATATATATATATATATATATATATATATATATATATATATATATATATATATATATATATATATATATATATATATATATATATATATATATATATATATATATATATAGAGAGAGAGAGAGAGAGATACTATATATAGATATACACACACACACACACACACACACACACACACACACACACACATATATATATATATATATATATATATATATATATATATATATATATATATATATATAAAAACACCTGGGAAGGCACTGCTGAAACACGCCAGCTCTGGAAGACCACTGTCAACGAGGGTGTCAACAAAGCTGAAACTAACAGAATAAACAAGCTAGCTGAGAAAAGAGCAAAGAGGAAAGAAAGGGCAGCCCCCATGGCTCCTCAAAGCCCTTTCGTATGCAATAATTGTTTAAGAAACTGTCACTCTAGGGTGGGCCTTTAAAGTCACTACCGCAAATGCTTACCATAGCGCTACACCATCGTCTCTCGAGACGTATGGCTGCCCGACGACGACAATATAGATACATATACATATAGATACAGCTTCTTCTGTTCTTTTCCTTTCGGCTGTTCCCTTCAGGCGTCGCCACAGCAAATCATCTGCCTCCATCTCACCCTGTCCTCCGCATCTTCTTCTTTTACACCAACGACCTTCATGTCCTCCTTCACCACATCCATAAATTTCTTTTTTGGTCTTCCTCTAGGCCTTCTGCCTGGCAGTTCCAACCTCAGCATCATACTACCAATATATTCACTATCCCTTCTTTGTACATGTTCAAACCATCTCAATCTAGCCTCTCTGACTTTGTCTCCAAAACCTCTTACATGTGCTGTACCTCTGATGTGCTCGTTCCTGATCCTATCCATCCTCGTTACTCCCAAAGAGAACCTCAACATTTTCATCTCTGCTACCTCCAGCTCTGCCGCCTATCTTCTCATCAGTGCCACTGTTTCTAAACCATACAACATTGCTGGCCTCATCACCGTCTTGTACATTTTTCCTATCACTTCTTATCACACATCACACCGGAAGTTTTTCTCCAACCATTCCAACCTGCCTGCACACGCTTCTTCACCTCTTTTCCACACTCTCCATTGCTCTGGATAATTGAGCCTAGGTATTTAAAATCCTCCACCTTCTTTATCTCTGCTCCCTGTAACCTCACCGTTCCTCTTTAGTCCTTCTCCTTCACACACATGTTTTCTGTCTTACTGAGGCTAACCTTCATTCCGCTCCTTTCCAGGGCATACCTCCACCTTTTTAGGTTTTCCTCCACTTGTTCTCTGCTCTCACTACAGATCACAATGTCATCTGCAAACATCATAGTCATGCCAAAAGCACACCTCACCACTGTCTTACATCTCTCTTTTTACGACTCTGTGGTAGCCTCTGCAATCCTCTACGCTGCCATCTGCTGGGCCCCGGGCAGCACAGAGCGGGACAGGAAGAGACTGAACAAGCTGGTCAGGAGGGCCAGCTCTGTCCTCGGCTGCCCACTGGACTCTGTGGAGGAGGTGAGTGAGAGGAGGATGGTAGCAAAGCTCACATCCATCCTGTTCAACAGCTCTCACCCACTGCACCAGACTGTAGAGGAGCTGAGCAGCTCCTTCAGTGGACGACCGAGGCATCCTCAGTGCAGGAAGGAGCGCTACCGCAGGTCGTTCATTCCCACCGCTGTCAGACTGTACAACGCCACTTTGTAACTGTCTGTGAAAATACCGGTTATGTGCAATAAAAACCCCGTGCACTTTAATCAACCACATCTACCCCACTGTGAACCATATCAACCCATCTACTCTGCACTCAGATACATTACACTTTAATATAGGCCAGTCTATAAAGTTGCTCCATTCTTTTCTTTTATTGTTTATTAATTTATACTATTTATGTATCTATTTATTTATTTACTTATATAATATATATGTATGTGTGTATGTTTGTACTTGTATCTATTTTTGCACCCCCTACTGATAGTACCTCAAGAGCCTGTAACAGTGAATTTCTCCATTGTGAGATTAATAAAGCTGTATCTTATCTTATCTTATCATACATGTCCTGCACCACTCTAACATACTTCTCTACCACTCCAGACGTCCTCATGCAATACCACAGTTCTTCTCTCGGCACCCTGTCATATGCTTTCTCCGGATCCACAAAGGCACAATGCAGCTCCCTCTGACCTTCTCTGTACTTCTCTATTCACATCCTCAAAGCAAACACTGCATCTGTGGTGCTCTTTCTTGTCATGAAACCAAACTGTTGTTCACAAATGCTGACCTCTGCACTTAGTCTAGCTTCCACTATTCTTTCCCATAACTTCATCGTATGGCTCATCAACTTTATCCCTCTGTAGTTGCCACGACTCTGCATGTCTCCCTTGTTCTTAAAAATGTGCACCAGCACACTTCTCCTCCATTCTTCCGGCATCTGCTCACTCTCTAAGACCTTGTTGAATGTTCTATCTATCTATCTATCTATCTATCTATCTATCTCCATTTATATATATATATATATATATATATATATATATATATATATATATATATATATATACACACACACACACACACACACACACACACACACACACATATAGATGGGTGCATATCTCTCACTGTCCATGGTGGGAGGTGTGTAAAAGAGCCATTGCTGACTTTCAACACGAATCAATTGCATAGCCATCAGCATGCTTTTGCCCTGCGATAGCCTGGCGAGCTGTCCAGATGTCTGAGATGGGCAGCAGCCTCCCCGCAACCCTAATTAGTATTAAGCGAATGAAAGAATATATGGGTCTGCTGATGACGCTGGTACTGAAATGTATGACTGACCTGTTACATTTACATATTAGGCCAATATGCATTAAAGCCTGGTAAGTGCAGAATAATATTCCTTGAAGAAGCAGCATAATCAAATTATCAGTATGATGACTCAAAATATCTGTATGTAACATGGACAAAATAAATGGCCTTCTATTCACTAATAATCGCTTTAGATCATAATTGTGTGATTAGTTACATGTACTGATTGATGGTGCTTGACATGTTCAACTTTTCTTTATTATCAATGGTTAATAAATGCCAATTCATCAGTGATCAGTAGGCGCACGAGATACATAATGTAATATAGACAGGACAAGTTACATATATCATTGATTCTGTTTTAAGTCTGGTGTTTATTTTCCAATTTTGCTGGGCACAAGCAGATTTCATGGTTCATTGTGCATGCAGCTGTGCTACGATTCATGTGATTATTGGACCTCTGGAGACTTTAGCAGATGCACAGTAGGATGTGAAAATACATGGTCCTTCTTCTCCTTCTTCTTCTTCTTCTTCTTCCTATTGTGTCAAAATTCAGCTGAAAAAGGTTTAAACTAAGAAATATTTGAATTATTTTAAAAACTGTACTGTATTCACCATATATGCATATTTTGATATGATCTTATCTCTCAGGCATGCACTAAATATTTTGATGCACTGATTTGCACATAAACTTGGCCATGGACCATTTATTGAAGTCTGAAGTTGGGTAGTTGGGAAAAAACATGTACAGTATGTAGAATGGTTATGTAAGTGTTGCGCTGCTATGGCCTGGCGAGCTCTCCAGGGTGTACCCCACCCTCGCCCTGAGTCGGCGGAGTAGGGCACTAGCCTCGCTGGGACCTTAATTGGGATAAACGTGGAGTTTAATATAACTTGTATTTTCTGTCTGGTCGAATATTTATTTGCTAATTAATCAGTAAAAAGGATCAAACACTGACTGATCATTTCTACATCAGTTGAAAACCGTATTCATGCAACTTACTCGATAATATTCATCACCAAAACCTTTTGTGTTGACTTGGGTCTTTGTTTCATGATTTCAAACCGTTATTTGTCATGGACTACATTACCCAAACCTAAAACTACATTATCACGTGAGTGTTTCCGGCGATACGATTACGTCATGACGTTGTTCAGTGTCACCGGCGGCTGCAGCAGCGGGAGAAGATGATTTGTCAACAATGGTTGCCTGACAGTAGTAAACTGAATTAAGCTGACTTTAAATGTATTAAAATAATACTTTTTTATTTATAAACAAGGGACAATTGGACGGGACAGATTTAGGTAGCATAAAAGATGCCATACGGGATTTAAAAAAAAGTTTTTAGCATTTTGCCAGTAGCTTGGGGGCTAACTACACAGCAGCAGGCAACAGGTGATGAGTTACTTTCTGCAGATTAATATCAGGGATTAATGATGGCTTCTAAAGGTAACACACACACACCACACACACACACACACGCACACAATCATCTGGGACCAGTCATTATCAGGAAAATAAAACTGATCAGGGGACAGTGGTGGCCTGGTAATAAGGTGATGGATCACTGATCCCAAGGTCACTCGCACTTTACATGCCTCTCTCTCTCTCTTTCTCTCTCTCTCACTGTCTATAGTCAGCGGGATGTAAGAGAACCAGTTCTGACTTTCATCAAATTTCGGCAGTGTAACCTTCAGCATGTTCTGCCCTGCAATGTTCTGGCAAGCGGTACAGGGTGTACTCTGACCTCACCAAAAGTCGGCTGAGCGACCATAATTAGATATGTTGATTTAGATGAAGTTTGTAGAACCACCTCTGTTTTTGTCTCATGAATTAATAGTAAAACAAAACATAGAGGATCACTGATCCTAAGGTTGGGGGTTCAAGTCCCACTCCCCACAGGTTGTCACTGCCCCCCCCCCAAGTGCACTAAATGGGTTATCAAAGGTTGGCCAAGTCTCTCACTGTCTATGGTGAGAAGTTCATGTGAAAGAACCATTGCTGACTTTCGATAAGACTACGTAGCTGCATAGCAGACAACGTGTTTCCGCCCTGCAGTGGCCGGGCAAGCTGTCTACGGTGTACTCTGCCTTCACCCAGAGTCGGCTCTGATGGGCGCCAACCTCCCCACGATCCTAATTAGGATTAATCGGTTACAAAAAATGAACGATGAACAAAGATATTGTGACCAAATTTTTAATGCATTTTTCATGAAATCTTCAGGCAAAATTCCAAACAGCTCAATGAATCCTATATAATCTCAAGACACTACACATTAAAACAGTGGTCTCTGCTCACTACAGTACTAAGTGCCCTACGAAAAAGATTCAGGCGGCAAGAGGGTATCACTCAACGACCCGAAGTTTCCCCTTCCTCATCATTTTTTACTGGGTTCTTTTTATCAAGCTCCAAACAAACTTGGAACAAGATATCAATAATGAATTAGATTTACCTTCTGAAACCATCCGACTTGAAGTTTTGTACAGTATTAGCGATTTGGACACTTTGAACTCAGATTCGACTTTCACCATCAGCGTATAAGCAAACCATGGGATCTTATTTCTTCTTTTCCTTTCGGCTTTTCCCTTCAGGGGTCGCCATAGCGAATCATCTGCCTCCATCTCACCCTATCCTTTGCATCTTCTTCTCTTACACCAACTACCTTCATGTCCTCCTTCACCACATCCATGACTTTCAAAAATTTCAACTCGAGGCTGTTCACTGGGTATTCCCCATTGTGATATCAAAATTAACCCTTGGAAGTCCTGGAACGCCATCACACGGATTGAGAAAAAAAGATGTCATCTGCGATCGATTATTTATCCCCGTACTGTATCTACAACTTGTTAAGTTTCAATGACGGGACATTTATTGTTTTTCAGTGTAACACGATTGCAGTACAGTAATGAATTTGAAACTGTGATCAGTGACAGCATTTTTGAACCAAAAGAAAGACAGATTTGATTTTCATTTGCGCATGTTTTCACCCTGCAGTGTGGCAGAATCCTTATGTAAACATATTTAAGCATGTGAAGTTGGACGAATGGAGGAAGGCGAGGAAAGAAGGAGATGTCACAACGTATATGGTAAAAAAAAAAATATATATATATTATTATTATTAAAGCTGCTATTATGATATAAAACAGGCTGTAAAACTCATTTTTACTGAGGGCCATATTAATAAACTTTGAGGTCATCAAGGGCTGGGTAACGTAGTCACCAAGGGCAACCATGAAACTTGCATGGCAAAATGATTAGTCTAGTTTAGAGGATTAGTTTATGAATTGCTCACTTGCAATCTTTCTTTATCCATGAATGACACGTGAAATAGGTTTGCTGCCACATAGTGGATGGATGATACAGTATGTTTCATGGTAATGGTTGATGTGAAAAATGGACGGTAATCGTGTAAAGTGATACTTCAGCTAATGAATTTAATCCGTTCCGAGGGTAAGCTTGTAAGCTGAAAGTTCATTAAATGAAACAAGTATTTCCATAAGAAATAACAGACAACCAGTTAATTCGTTCCAACCCCCTCCCAAACTCATATAACCTGCCACAAACACATATATTTAACCTAATATATTAAAGATAAACATGTTAAAACAATAAATATTTCATCATAATAATACATGTACAGTAACATTAATAATAATTAGTAATAAATAATAATAAAACAAGAATAAACAATAAGTCAACTAACCCTTCCAATCATTGACTGCGGTGAAGATATCACGTGGGCAGGCAGGAGGTGGTGCATAACAGAGGAGGAGGAAGAGAATTTTGTGCAGGTGCACGCTACGAATGCCAGCGAGGAAAGGGTCATGGTGAGCTCCCACAAGACCAGTGCTCCTCAAATAGTGGGGTGTGCCCCCCTTGCAGTGCGCAGTGTAATGCTGGGGGGGCTGGGGCGCGTATGACCCTGAGGAACATGCCTTTTTTGCCATACAATACTACAATTAAGTGTGATTGCGCATCCACTCCAGTAGTTGGCAGTGGCGCTCTCATTGTTGCGCTATGGTGAGGTGAAAAAGCACCAAGCAAATGATATGCAGTGCAGTGAACACTATTTGTACTTGCACGCAATGCGTTGTGGGGGGGTTGTTTTCTTCCTAGAGGGGGTGTGACAGTGAATATTTGAGAAGCACTGCACAAGGCATTCTCGTAGTGCGGAGGAATACACGTAGAAGAATACGAGGCTAATCGGCCCCGAAAAGCCATTTCCCCAGCAGAGGTCATAAAGTGGATTTTTACTCATTGGATGTGGATGGAGCAGATTTTTGGTGGATCGAAGCTCGTATCATGGAAAATTTGTTATGAGGGACACTGTACTTTGTATGCACCCTCAGGCCACATAAAACGAGTTGGCGATCCAGATGTGGTTCGCGGGCCTTGAGTTTAACACCTGTGAGATAAATTGTTTAAAATTAGTGCTTGACGTGCAATAATTATGTACGTCTAAACATCTATATTTTGTCCAAAAAAAAGAACTTTACAACTGCTGTGTGTTATTTTAGGCTTTATTTCTGGCCCACAAACTTGCCCTGTCCTCTTTTTTTGATCACGTCTTCAGCTGCACCTGTTTTTTTTTTTTTTTTTTTTAATTTTAACCTTTTTAGGACAAGACTCTCAAGTGCACCGTGTTCCGCATCCGTGGTTCAGTACCAGCCAGCAACTACATCCTGATTCCCAAATCCAGTAGCCAGACGCTGGGCCTCACAGGTCACTACCTGTACCTGCTCTTCAGACCCTGCCCCAATAAACACTTCGTAGTGCACGTGGATGCGGTGGCAGAGGTGAGAAAGCATGAAGAAGATTTCCAAGCAGTTTTCTGTTATTTACGTTGATTTGTACAGCACTAGTTGTTCTAAATAATAATACTTAGTACAGGTTACTATGGTTACCACCAATAAGCAGCACTGATTTGATGAAGATTCCAGTAAACAGTTGTTTTGGCTGAAGGTACTGTCAGAGCGAGTTGAAATATGAGACGGGTAGTGAAGTCATGCATAAACGGTCCCTCTTTCTTGCTTTCTTTTTCAGGAGGGTCGTGTGATTCGTGTGTCATTTTCCAACCTGTTTAAGGAGTTTAAGTCCACGGCGACGTGGCTGCAATTCCCCTTCCTATGTGCAGCCTCGCGAGGTACTGTTTATGACAGCACAGCCAAGACGACTAAACATGCTAGACACATTCACGCAATAAATATAACAACAATTTGCCTTTCTTACAATTGGTCAAGATGTGTGACTGTTAGACCAGCCATCGCCAGTTCGAATCCGGTTTAATACCACAGCCATCCGTGATCCGGAGTACATGGGAGCTGATTGGCCGAGCTCTCACGGGGAAGAGGGATGGTATACGCTCACTTCCCTGTCACTCACAGAGATTGCCAGCCAATCTTTGGCGTCGGTGAGCTCATTTGTACGAGGGCATGGTAGTGTTTTCCCCTCCGTGTGTGTTGGACCGTCCTCAAAATATGCATGTGCAGCATTTCAAAAAGAGGCGGGTAGTTAGCATTTCATGTCAAGGAGGGGGCGTGTGCATGCTTTCGCTTTTCGTTAGGGGTGCTCGTGTGATAGGGAAGGTAATACCTGATGGATGGGAATTGGATACAACTAAAATTAAGGAGAAAGTTGTGGGAGGGGTTAAAAAAAGATCGCTTGTCCACATAGAACACAGAATTTGTAAAATGTTTGATCCCTGAAAGGGTAAGATTCAGTCGTTATAGCAACGACCACTGTGAAAGCAGTTATGATGTAGATAGGAGTATTTTTGGCCACCCCGAGGACCTTGCATGAGTCATGTATGTGCGTTGATGTTTGTTTTCAGCGCTGACTCCTGGCTGGCTCGCCATAAAATCAAAAGCCTGTTTATGAGCCATTCTTGGTTCAGAGTTCTTGAATGTTTATTTTATTTCTGAAACTTTAAGGCTGGTTTTTCAATGTTCAGTCATTGCCTTGTGAGGAATGTCGCAGCATTCTTATAATGAAGATTGCTGTAAATACCGTGTATTCGTAAGTGTTCACTCCTGGCTCCTTGTGTGTATTGCTGGTTTTTGCGGATGACTCCTGGCTGGCTTGCTCCAGGTCGTACAGTCTGGTCCGGCATGGTAAGGCATATAATGTGATCCTTAGCTATGATAAGCACGTTGGGTGCATTAATATGCAGACTCTTTTCATCTTGCTTGTTCTACAGATATCCAACAGGCAAATAACGGCTCCGAATGAAGCACTGGTAGCTAACATGACTGTCTGTGTTGAAGGTTTGGCGGGTCCGAGTCCGGTGGGTGTACGCTGGACGTGCCTGGTGATGGATCTCCATTACATTCTTTCTGTCTACCTGAACAGAACACACAGCCATTTGAAAAGTATCAAACTGTGTGCCAACATGGCCGTCAAAAATGTGGTCACCAGCGACCTGTTGCTGGACCCCGGTAATCACTAATACTGTATTCATTTTGTGTATCGACGCTTGACTGATTTGCCCCAAGTTTAATCGCGCTCTCTTGTGCTGTGTGACTGTAGGTCTGTCGTTTTCAGACTTCAGGAAGGAGGGCATAGTGGCACCTGAGGGCACGACCCCTATGCCCAGAGACATGTGCTTTCCTGTGCCAAAAGGCAGCAGCTGGCATCAGCTCTATGACTATATTAGGTATGCCACAATGTTCGGTGCAAGCATTTAGCAAGTAATATGCTCCCTCATACCATTTTATATATATATATATATATTATTTGCACCAGGTTCCCACCTGATGGCGTAAAGCTGCCTTTCAACTCTATGCAGGAAGGACAGGACACTCAAGCCTCATCTCCGCGTGAGTGTTAATCACATAGACAGGCTACTAATACTATTCGTGCTAAATAGTATTGCTTGTTTAGTATTATTATCTGTTATTAACATGTAGAAAGTGTCTAACTGTATGGGGGGGCGAAGTCTAACGGTTAGAGAAGTGACTTTAGGATGAACGGTTTCTGGTTGTACTACTGAACCAACAGGAGAAATGTGTGGTGGTGGTTGTGAGGGAGTGAGCTGCATGTTCCCTTCCCCTATATTCATGGCTGAAGTGCCCTTGAGCAAAACACCTAACCCCTAACTGCACTCTGGGCACCCCAATGTGTGGCGGCCCACTTCTCCGAGCATGTGCGTGTGCGTGTGTGTGTGTGTGTTCACTTTGGATGGGTTAAATGCAGAGGAAACAATTTCCCTTGTGGGCAGTATACAGTACAGTGGTACCTCACTTTACGAAATTAATCCGTTCCAGAGCCCTTTTCGTAACCTGCATTTTTCGTAAATTGAATTTCGTGAATTGTGATTCGTTCCAAGGCTCCCAATACTACCCCCTAAACCCTTTAAAAACTATAAAAGTATAACTTTTAAGACCACCTTCTACTTCAATATCGTACCAATGGTAGACAGGTTTGGCCATATTCCTTTTGTGATATCACTGGAGCCCGTTTCTTCTTCTCACTCGCACCGGAAATCACACACGCGTGTGCGTGTGTGTGTTGACCGTGTCTTCTTAGAGAGTTATAATCTTACAAATATTTATGGAAGGTTAAAAGCCTGAGTCAAGAAATAAAACATAAAAACCAGTAACTCTGTCCTTTACACGCAAAGCATTATGGCTGCTGCAGCTCCATAATAGCCAATGGGAGGGAGCTACGTCATCCCTCCTAGCCAATGGGAGGCCAGCAGGGCGGGATGTTGGGAGATAGGCAATGGGAGGTAGCTGCGTCATCCCTCCTAGCCAATGGGAGGCCAGCGGGGCGGGATGTTTGAACGTCATTGATGGGAGAGCAGCTTGTGCATTGTGTGAATGGCGCATTTGAATTTTTAAGATGGCCCTTTCGTAAAGTGAACTTGTTTCGTATCCAGAGACAAAAATTTTAGGAGAATGCGTTTCCTTACCTGCATTTTTCATTTGGTGAGACTTTTGTAAAGTGAGGTACCACTGTATAGCAAAATCAAATATTTTAATTTTCTTAATAACACCCACACCTCCTTCTATTACTCTAGAAGAACATCTGGATGCTACAAGTCCCTATCGGGACGAGAGCCTCAGCGTGAACATCAGTCATCCAGTGCAGGACTGTGCCCCTTTCATTCAACCGATAACTACAACCAAATCCGTCAGTCTTGACTTCACTTCCTGTTAAATTTACACCAGTTCTGATTAAGAAAGTAGGACCTGAATCACTTTTGTTGAATTCTTTAGTGCAAAAAGCAGTATTCACTGCTGCACACCTCCAGCCTGCCTGAACTCGCTACAGCAACACTGAGGGATATGGGCAGCTCCAGATCCACAGGTCGAAGGTCACAGAGTGAGGAGGAGGAGGAGGAGGAGGAGGAGGAGGGCAGGGTTGTGTGTGATGATGGAGGCGGTGTGCATGTATATGCTCACTACGAGGATGATGGCATCAGCTTCAGTTCTGCTGACAGTGATGAAGTGGCAGTGAGTGTGTGTGTGTGTGTGTGTGTGTGTGTGTGTGTGTGTCCATCTTCATCTTATAGTTTCATTGTACTGAAAATGCAGAACGTATGTTTATCCCCTGCATGTTTCCTGCTCAGGTGATCAGCCCAGCTGTTCCTCGTACGCTCCCTCTGCCTTCATCTCAGTCCCTAAAGCAGCAAAGTGTGCGTCATAAACAAACACGTCATATTTCTGTTAAGCGATTAACTAAAATGGAAAGAGAGGGATATATATATATATATATATATATATATATATATATATATATAAATATGTATGTGTGTGTGTGTGTATATGTGTGTGTGTGTGTGTGTTGTGATGTTTACAGACGCTCCACCCTGACCCTATCCTTAAGCTTAGCAGAGTCATCGGCTTTGGAGGCGCTACAGTGCGATGTGTGAGTGGGAAAACGCAGGGCGTTGGGGTCCTGACCTCCCGTTCGGGTTTATTATAATACTGACCCACGTTATTCCTTACTTACAATTAATATTATTACAATTAATTTATTATTTACTTTAGTTGGGGAGTTTTTATATCTTTAACATCTCTTTTTTTTTTTCCCATCTCATTCACTCTTAGGCTGTGTGGGCTCATGACGGAGAAGAGGTGGTGTATCCATGTCATGCCATCATCGTCAGTATGAACGTCTCATCTGGTCACCAGCGCTTTTTCATCGGCCACACTGATAAAGTGTGTGATGTCAATATAAAGTCTGCTAACGTGACAGATGCGCAGGGATTAATGTATGTGTGTGTGTGTGTGTGTGTGTGTGTGTGTGTGTGTGTGTGTGTGTTAGGTGTCTGCGCTGGCTCTGGACTCCAGCTCATCCCTGTTGGTGTCGGCTCAAACGGGAACATGCTGCCTGCTTCGGCTCTGGAGCTACAGCAAGGGAGAAGTGCTCAGCATTATTAACACACACATACACTCACTGCACTTACTCAGGTACACACACACACACACACACACACACTCTCTGCGCTCACTCAGGTACACACACACTGCACTTACTCAGGTACACACACACACACACACACACACACACACACACACACACACTCTGCGCTCACTCAGGTACACACACACTGCACTTACTCCAGTACACACACAGCCTCACACACACACTGCACTTACTCAGGTACACACACACACACACACACACACACTCACTGCACTTACTCAGGGACACACACACTCACTGCACTTATTCAGGTACACACACAGCCTCACACACACACACACACACACAGACACAGACGCTCACACACACTCACTCGCTGCACTTACTCAGGGACACACACACACTCACTGCACTTACTCAGGGACACACACACACTCACTGCTCTTACTCCGGTACACACACAGCCTCACACACACTCACTGCTCTCACTCAGGTACACACACGCGCGCACACACACACACACACACACTGCAATTACTCAGGTAAACACACTCACTGCTCTTACTCAAGTACACATACACACTCACTGCACTTACTCAGATACACACACACAAACACACACTCACTGCTCTCACTCACACACACACACACACACACACACACACACACTCACTGCACTTACTCAGGTACACACAAAGGTACACACACAAACACTCAAACTCACTGCTCTTACTCAGGTACGTACACACACACACACAGACACACACACTCACTGCTCTCACTCAGGTTTACACATACACCCACACACACACACTGCAATTACTCAGGTACAAACACACACTCTCACTGCTCTTACTCAGGTACACACACATACACACACACACACACACACACACACACACACACACACTCAGTCACTGCACTTAGTCGGGTACATGTACACACTCCACTTTCTCAGGTACTCACATATACATACTAACCACACTCTTGGGTACTCTCACACACACACACATACACTAACTGTACTCGCTCACACACGTTCACTAAGTTTACTCTCAGGTACTCTCTCACATACTCATTTGCTAACTATACTCTCAGGTGCTCTTTCTCATATACACACTCTGTTACTCTCTCACACACATTCACTCCCTACACTCTCAGCTACTCTCATACACACATCCTAACCACAATCTCTCAAGTACTCACTCACCAGCTACACTCTCAGTTTGTCTCACACACATTCACTATCTTCAACCTCTCAGGTAATCACACACACAAACACATTCACTACACTTACTCAGGTACACACACTCACACTAAACACACTCTCAAGTAATCTCACACACGTACTAACTACACTCTCTCAGGTGCTCTCACACAAACTGGGTACTAATACATTCACTACACTCACTCAGGTACTCACACTACACTCACTCGGGTATTTATACTCACACACTATACTCACTACACTGACTGAGGCACTCACACACACGCACACGAACTATATATTTTGTGAAGGCTTGCTATCCTGTACTGTAATGTGTTTCTGTGTGTGGGTGTGGGTGTGTCCAGTTTGTCCTGTAGCGGTGGGGTTCTGTGTGGAGTGGGCAGAGACAGACATAACAAAACTGTAGGTGCTGCTTCATATCATACACAGAAACACTGTTTAGAGATAAATATTTATCTGGTGTATCAGATCTAATGTCTGCCTTTGCAGATCGTTTTAAAATCCGTACTTGGTGTGTGTGTGTCTGTGTGTGTGTAGACAGTTGTGGTGTGGAACACGCAGCGAATTCTCAAAGGGGGTATTGTCTCTGTTCTGGCTAAAGCTCATACAGATGTCGACATCCAGACCATGAAGATAGCCTTTTTTGATGACACACGGTACACACACACACACACACACACACTTACACACACACACTTACACACACACTTGTTGGCTGTGTATAATAGTTTCTGTTTGTGCTTTAATGTACACATTTGTGTTGTATAGCATGGTCTCCTGCGGCATGGCTAACGTGCGCTTATGGCGCATACGTGACCACTCTTTACGCTCATGTCCTGTCAACCTGGGACAGTATCACAGCCTGGAGTTTACCGACCTTGCTTTTGAGCAGGAACACACTCTGGGACGACAACAAGATGAGCACACCCTGTGAGCACATACATTTATTATTATTATTTTGTTATTATTACATTGTTATTATAATGAATAAGGTTATAATTATTGTCTGCCTGTTACACAGCTTTGTCAGCAGTAAAAGTGGCCACATCCTGGAGATCGACTATGGCTCGAACAGCATTCAAAATATCAGGAGGCTCCTCCCATCTCACCAAAGCCACACCTACAGCAAACAAATGCAGACCATCAATACAGGTGTGAGAAGGAATGTACTGTATATGAGTTCATGTTTATGACTCTATAAATACTGCATGGTGTGTGTGTGTGTGTGTGTGTGTGTGTGTGTGTGTGTGTGTGTGTGTATGTAGGACCAGGTATTGCAGTGAACAGTATCAGTGTGAGCAGCGCATTCTGTGTGACTGGCTCAGAAGATGGCTTTCTGCGTCTCTGGCCTCTCGACTTCTCCTCAGTCTTCCTGGAAGCGGGTCAGTAACGATTCTCATGCCAGCACTTTGTATTTTGATAAAAAAGTAACCTTGCTTGTGTTTGTGTGTAGAACATGAAGGGCCACTTAGTGTGGTGTGTGTAACTTCTGATGGTCTGAGAGTCCTGGCAGCCACCAGAACAGGAAACCTCGGGTATCTGGATGTCACTAGCCGTGGTTATTGCACACTTATGAGGTCACATACTGATGCGGTGTTGGGCTTCAGTGTGAACGGAACCCGGCGCCAGATCACAACAGCGTCCAGTGATGGCTCCGTCCGTATCTGGGACATGGATTCTGCTCAACAGGTTTGCTTTCATCATTATATCATGTTCAAGCAGAAACCCGTGAAAGTGATCACACATCTTTCTTTAACTTTCTCCATTGTTCAGCTCTATGACTTTGTATCTGATGATCATAATGATGCCCCGTCCTCGGTGGCCTTCCATCCCAGACTGCTTGTCTTTGCCTGTGGTTCAAGTTCAGGAACTGTCAGAGTGTTTGACATCACTACATCCAGCTTAATAGCACAACACAGGTGTGTGTGTGTGTGTGTGTGTGTGTGTGTGTGTGTGTGTGTGTGTGTGTGTGTGTGTGTGTGTGTGTGTGAGACTGTGTGTGTGTGTGTGTGTGTGTATATAAAATTAAAATTTCTATGATTGTGTTGCAGTAAGCTCCAGTTCATTATACCCTCTATATTTTGTGTTTCGGGTTGTTTCAGACAGCACCGGGGTGCAGTGGTGGGCCTAGTGTTTTCTCCAGACGGCGACCGTCTGTACAGCGCTGGCTCTCTGGGATACCTCACGCTCTATAATGCTGCCCATTCAAAATATAATGTCCATCGTGTGCTAGGTTAGTCCATGCTGTTAGTCCCAGTTATTTTATGTCTGTAAATTGTAAGATGTGATGCTTGTATTCTGAATGCAATTCATGCATCATGTTCCTGATCATGATCTGTTGTAAAGCTAACATGGTTGCGCGAGGTATGGATCGAAGACCGGATGCTTTGACTGTGAGTTCGGATAGCAAGAACCTTGCGTTTGTCGGCCCTACAGAATACATTGTGACCATCGTGGATGCGTGTTCTCTCAACGAGGTACACCGAACACGATTACTGAAAATATAATAGTCTTAGTGTTCGGCCCTGAGGAACCCTTTTTAGTGGACTAAATAATAGTGTGTAACTTATGATGTTTGTTGACGTTTTGTTTCAGTTAATCCGCGTGGATGTGAGCATATTAGATGTTAAGAGCACGACCCTGGATTCAGCATTAACAGTGTGTTTCTCGCCGTCCTCCCTTTTACTCATTACCACCTCGGCCAATAAGATCCTGTGGATCAGCAGTAAAACTGGAAGACTCCTGAGAGAGGTGACAGATTCTATTCTGTTTTGATACTCTGTGATTGTAGCATTAGAATATATATATATAATATGTACATACAGTGGTACCTCACTTTACGAAATTAATCTGTTCTAGAGCCTTTTTCGTAACTGCATTATTTATATATATATATATATATATATATATATATATATATATATATATATATATATATATATATATTGTGTGTGTGTGTGTGTGTAGGTATCAGTACCTCAGGTGCACAAGGATCGGTGTACATTTTTGTCTGTCAGCAAAGATGGATGCTATCTGCTGACTGCCAGACACAATGCAGTGAAGGTCTGGGACTACAACATGAAACCCGATGTCAAGCCGCAGGTCTGAATTTTGGAAAGATTCTGATGCTTGTGCTATATACCTAGCGGCATGTGCTGGAGAAATAAGTTATGCGTTTGTTCTACAGGTTTTCATTGGTCACTCTGAGCCCATTACACAGGTGAGCTTCACCCCTGACCAGATGGGTGTGGTTTCAGTAGGCGATGCCATTTTTTTCTGGGACTTCCTGGCTGGCCCACAGGATGTACCTTCCAGCAGGTAACTTTCCACCACTTCCCATAAGTCCGTATCATCTGATAATTATTTTTTCCTTCTCAATGCATCTCGGTTTCCATCCCAGGCTAGGATCACCGATATCTGCCCTGTCTCCGCCTGAAACAAGGAAAGACCAGAACAGCTCTCCTCCCAAGACAGGTAAATATTTGGGAAGCTTTGTTTAATGCTTGAAAACATAACTAGTAAGTTGCTTTTTTTGTTAAATGCGAAAAGCTAGTGAGGGAATCACTGTGTTCAGCTGACATGAGAGATCATTTAGAATAGTCTACTGAAAATAAGACCAGTCAATCAGATTCAACTGACTCACACAGACATACTCGATTCACTCACCCAAATCACATGCCACGTTGACTCACTCTCACTCAACTGACTCTCTCACTCATGCACTTGACTCCGTTACAATCCCCAGTTTCACTTGCCAGATTGATTCATACTTACTTGACTCACTCTTACTCAACTGACTCACTTGAATGTCTCACATGACTCACTCACACTAACATGTCTCACTTACCTGATTTGCTCTCATTCATATTAATCAGTCAGATTCACATCGACCCACAGTCTACTAATTTGTCTCACTCACTTGACTCATTCATAATCCAATCCACAAATTCACTCGGATGACTCATTCACTAAATTGACCCACCCAGACTGACCTGATTGACTCATTTTCACTTGAATTTCAAGTTATCCCTGATTTACTCTCCTAATTGACTCGTACCCACCTCACTCACTGGGACTCACCTGATTGACTGAAAAGACTCACTTCATTCACATGATTCACTCAACTGATTGACTCAGACTCACCTTGATTGACTCAAGTGACTGACTTGCACTCACTTGTCCCACTCGCCTAATTGACTCATCCTCACCTGATTTAATTTTACTCAACCTGCCCACTCAGACTCATTTGATTGACTCAAATCACTCACTTACTCTCACTTGAGTCACTCTCCTGAGTCACTCCTATTTACCTGCTGCACTCATATGATTCGTCCACTAGACTTACTTATTATCTGTTCACACTCACCCAACTTATTTGACTCATTCACTTTCATTTGGTTCACTCACTGAATCACATTTTGGCATTACGCTTTGATCATACTCATTTTTGGATTCCTACAGTTGCTATGAAACACAATGAGGTAGAGTTTAATGGAGGACTGTCCGGCGGGATGCCTCGACAGGCAGTGCCTCTTCCATCCTCACCTCCGCCCATTTTAGACGTGATCACCAGAGACACGAAAGGACACGGAGGTAAGTGAACTATTTTCATTCCCAGGAGTGTGTTGCTTCAGAACACTACAGTGAAAAGGTATACAGGTATGATTAATAAATATTAATACTTTTTTTTACGGATCAGATTCATCTTTGTCACTCACTGATCACACCGAAGGGGTGCAACCTGGTCCCAATTGTTCCCCTGTTTCTACACAAGCCTCTTACCTGAGAGTCACTGAAAGGGGCGGGGCCACCAAACCTGGCATCAGTCAGATCACAGCAGGGGAGGACAAAGAAAATAAGAAGATTCGTCCAGACTGTTACAAACACTTCACACCGCGTTACAAAACATCAACTCTTGACCCGGTAAACACTACAGATTTTGTTTTCCACTGAAATGTTTTTAGCTTTGTGACCATTTTGGTTATTAAAACCATTAAAGATATACTCAAATGACTCACACTCACTATAAGTCGCAAATTCATGGAAGCTGTCTACCTTGGCTTGGAAATCTACTGGCAGTTTTCGTGACGTTGTGGTCCTCGCTCCGATAGAGAGGTGGTTGCATTGCATGAAGCGGTAACACCAAGAAAGTCCTCACAAAAAGTCATTTATATTCATCTGCTTGGCAACTACCTGAACATGGAGACGCAACTGCACTCTTGATAAGCCTCTCCCTGCAGCACGCTGCTCAAGCACCCATGTGTGAACTCATTCCTCTAGCTGTGGCCATCTAGCTTTTAGCCCGCGATTAGCTTTTTTGTTTGTTTGTTTTCTTCATTGCAGTAATAATAATCTCTGCTTTTCTCCAGTCCCTATGAAAATAATGAATATGTGAAGTTATTATGACAAACAGAATTATTTGTAATAATTTCACATATAAGTCACTCTGGAGTATAAGTTGCACGCACCCTCAGCCAAACTATGAAAAAAGTGTGACTTGTAGTCTGGAAAATGTGGTACTTATAATTATCAGATTGGGTCACACTCACCTGACTTATTTGACTCATTCATGCTCATTTGACTCACTCACAGAAATGACATCTCAAATTCATGCACTGCCCGCATTTTCCTAAAATTTTTGTCTCTGAACACGAAACAAGTTCACGTTACAAAAGCGCAATCTTAAAAATTCAAACGTGCCATTCAAACATTAAAACGCACCATTCAAACATTCAAAAAATGCACGAGCTGCTCTCCCATCAATGATGTTCAAACATCCTGCCCCACTGGCCTCCTATTGGCTAGGAGGGATGACGCAGCTACCACCCATTGCCTATCTCCCAACATCCCGCCCCGCTGGCCTCCCATTGGCTAGGAGGGATGACGCAGCTCCCTACCATTGACTATTATGGAGCTGCAGCTACCATAATGCTTTGTGTGTATAGGACAGCGTTACTGTTGTTTCATGCTTTATTTCTTGACTCAGGCTTTTAACCTTCCATAAACATTTGTAAGATTATAACTCTGCTAAGAAGACATGGTCAACACACGAGCGCACACACACGCGCGTGTGCACACACACACACACACACACACACACACACACACACACACACACACACACACACACACACATGCATGTGTGATTTCCGGTGAGAGTGAGAAGAAGAAACGGACTCGGGTGATATCGCAAAGGAATATGGCCAAACCCTACCATCGGTACGATATTGAAGCAGAAGGCGGTCTTAAAGGTATGCTTTTATAATTTTTAAAGGGTTTATGGGGTAGTATAGGGGGCCTTGGAACGAATCATGCGCTTTACATGTAAAATGTGGTTCAATTTACGAAAAATGCAGGTTACGAAAAAGGCTCTGGAACGGATTAATTTCGTAAAATGAGGTACCACTGTATATGACTGTAGTACATTATTTGCATCAAATACAGGTGGTCCTCACTTAATGACGGACTCAGTTAACGACAATTAAAAGTTACAACGGCCTGTTAAAAATTGTCAAATTATCAAAAGTATACTTTTACTGTTAACGAGTCACAGCAGCAACAAAGCAGCTGAGTTGTGAGTGTGTGTGTGTATGTTCGCGTATACCCAGTGTCAGCAGCATCTCCCATCCCGCCTCCTTAGTCGCACACACGCACGCACGCACTCACTCGCTCACTACTCAGTTGGAAGTCTACCACACTGCTAGGTAAGAGCGCTCAAGCGATTGCTGGCAGTTATGGCTTCTCACATTCAACAGTCTTTTCTTAGGCATCCGAGTATTGAGAGACTATGGGCTTGCATGCTGAAGTTGAAGACATTGTCTGGTGTGGCTGGTCAGGCCGATGCGGGAATGGCAGTCTCTTCCACATCCAGGAAAGATAAATGCAGTTGCTTGTATGTGTGTCTGGGTTTGGGCCTTCCTTCTTTGTCTCTCTGTCTTGGACTTCTGGGCAAGGGTCTGCTCAAAGTTTGACAGCCCCATTTTCACTGACTGTCTCCAGGCTGGTCGGTCAGAGGCAGTGGCTTCCCAGGTGTTTAGGTTGATTTTTAAGGGTTTTCAAATTTCTCTTACAGACATCCTTAAAGCGGAGTTTGGGTCTGCCTGTGGGACGGGATCCTTGTGTCAGTTCTCCATAAAGGGGGATTCTTCCGTCCTTCATGCGCACAATGTGCCAAGCCAAAGCAGGCGCCTCTGCTTGAGTAGACTGTACATGCTGGGAACTATGGCTCTGTCCAGTACGCTGGTGTTTGTGACCTTGTCCTGCCAGGTGATGCCCAGGATGCGGTGGAGACAGCGCATGTGGAAGGCGTTGAGCCTGTGTTCCTGTTTAGCTCTCATCATCCATGCCTCACTTCCATAGAGGAGTGTGCTCTCAACACAGGCCTTGTATACCTGTATCTTCATGCACTCCGTCAATTTTACATTTGTCCATTGTGGTAGCAGCTTTGCCGATGCGCCTGTCTATCTCTGTGTCCAGAGAGAGAGAGAGTCAGAGATGGTAGAGCCCAGGTACAGAAAGTTGTGGACAACTTCAGCGTCTGATCAGTGAGTCTGATATCAGGTGGAGGGCCTGTATCCTGCCCCATGACTTGCGTTTTCTTCTGGCTGATTGTCAACCTGAACACCTCACATGCCTGGGTGAAGCGGTCCATGAGCAGTTGAAGCTCCTCCGCTGTATGGGTCACGATAGCTGCATCATCCACGAAAACGAAGTCACGGAGGCATTTCTGCTGGACTTTGGATTTGGCCTTGAGAAGGGAGATATTATAGTTTGCCATGTCATCTGGTTCGGAGATACATGCCCTCAGTGGCAGATCCATAGGTGTACTTCAGCAGAACAGCAAAGAATATTCCGAACAGTGTCCGGGCGAGGATGCAGCCCTGCTTCACGCTACTCTTGATCTTGAAACTCTGATGTTGAGCCATCGAAGACTACTGTGCCAGTCATATCGTCGTGGAAGGATTTGATAATGCTCAGCAGCTTGGGCGGGCACCCTATCTTTGGCTGGATCTTGAAGAGGCCATCCCTGCTGACTGTATCGAAGGCCTTCGTCAGGTCAATGAAGGCTATGAAGAGCAGCAGTCTTTGCTCTCTGCATTTCTCCTGCAGCTGTCTGAGGGAGAAGACCATGTCAATGGTGGACTTGTTGGTGCAGAAACCACATTGGGATTCAGGGTAGACTCTATCTGCAAGGACTTGGTGTTTCTTCGGTGCCACTCTTGCAAACAGTTTCCCAACAATGCTCAAGAGGGGCATGCCACGGTAGTTGTTGCAGTCACTTCTGTCACCTTTGTTCTTATATAACGTGACGATGTTGGCATCCCTCATGTCTTGTCAGACTTCCCCCTCCCTCCCGCACAGGCAGAGGAGATGGTGCAGCTCTTCAACTAGGACATCTTTGCAGCATCTCAGAACCTCTGCTGGGATAGCATCTTTCCCTGGAGATTTACCAGTGGCAAGGGAGTCGAGGGCATCATGCAGTTCTTTAAGTGTAAGTTCAATGTCCAGGTCCTCTAACACAAACAGACACTTAACAGCATTAAGGGCGTCTTCTGAGACAATATTCTCCCTGTTGTACAGCTCGGAATAATGCTCGACCCACCGTTCCATCTGTTTTGCTCAGTCCTTGATGATGTCGCCATTGGAGGATTTCAAAGGGGCTGCTTGCTTTATTGTCGGTCCAAGAGCCTGCTTGATGCCATCATATATCCCCTTGATGTTTCCAGTGTCAGCTGCGAACTACATCTTGGAATATAACTGTAGCCAGTAGTCACTGGCACTCCGCCTAGCAATCTGCTTGACTTTGCTGCGGACTTCCTATAGCGTCAGCAGGTTCTGTTCGCTGGGGTTGGTTTTATAGGCAGACATTGCAGCCCTCTTAGCTTCAACGGCAGGTCTGATGTCCTCGGCATAGGCTATGAACCAGTCTGCTGACTTTTTTGTTTGCTTGCCAAAAACAGACATTGCTGAGATGTACACGGCATCCCTCAGGTATTCCCATCTCTCCTGGGCATTGTCGCTTTGTGGGCCTGGTAGACAGTTTTCCAGGGCTGTGGCAAATTCATTCACCCTGGCTGGGTTTCACGTGTTGTTGGTGCAGATGCGGGGTCTGACAGCTCTCTTTGTGTGGCAGATTCTTCTGGCCTGTAGTTTTACCTTGCTACACACCAGTGAGTGGTCCGTATCGCAGTCAGTGCTCTGGTAGCTGCAGGTGAGTCTGATGCAGGGTAGGCTGGGATGCCTGGTGAGGATCAGATCTAGTTGGTGCCAGTGCTTGGACCTTGGGTGTCTCCAGAAGACTCTATGTTGAGGCTTGGTGTTGAAATATGTGTTGGTGATGCAGAGGTCATGGTGACAGCAGAGTTCGAGCAGGTGCTGGCCATTTTCATTCATGCGTCCAACACCGAAGTGACCTTGACAGGAAGGCCATGTTGTGTGGTAGGCACTCACCCTGGTGTTGAAGTTTCCAAGGATGGATCGTGGGTGTGTGTCAGAGATGTCACTAATAGGAGAACTGAGATAGTCAGAGAATTTGTCTTTTGCGTCTGTGGATGAGGTTAGGGTTGGGGCAAATGCACTTATGAGAGTGACTTGTCCAGCAACGGTGTGGAGCTGTAGGGACAGGATCCTCGCAGTTCCCTCTGTTGGTGGGATGATGGATCCCACAGGCTGTTCTTGACTGCAAAGCCAAAAAGTGCTGGATCACTGATCCTAAGGTTGAGGGTTCAAGCCCCACTCGCCACAGGTTAACACTGTCCCCCCAGTGCAGCTAACTGGATTATCAATGGCCGGCCATGTCTCTTACTGTCTATGGTGTGAGGTTCATGTAAAAGAATCATTGCTGACTTTCGACAAGAGTAGGCTGCAAAGCCATCAGCGTGTTTCTGCCCTGTGATGGCCTGGCGAGCTGTCCAGGGTGTACTCTGCCCTCGCACAGAGTCGGCTGGGATGGGCGCCATCCTCCCCGCGACCCTAATTAGGATTAAGCGGTTACAGAAAATGAACTGAACTGATTTACCAGTGAAATGTAATTCATCATCCTTCCACTAGATGGAGCCAACCTATTTCAAGCACACAGCTGGTCTGTCAGGACTTGGAATAGATTGCAGTCTAGCTTGTCAGTGCCAAGCCTTGTCAGAAAAGGAAAGCAAATAAAGGAAAAGAGGACAAATTAGTAAACAAATATGAATGTGTAGATTTCATAGTTTGCAATTTTTTAATAGATGTGATTATGTGTCCTTCGATGACATCAAAATTGACGGATGTTGCCCCTCATTGAAAATGAGGTTGACATATTAATTATTTCAAGAAGTTGACCTCAAAACATAAAAGTAGATTTTTTTTAGGAATACTGTACATTTTATTATTCATTAAGAAACATGGACCAGCATAAACACTTATTGAATTACTATTACTGACCCATCACTGCCATACTCACTGAATCAATATTTCACTATGTGTCATACTCTGTGATTGATTTACTCACCTGAATCATTCATACAGCTCACTTCCTCGCTCACTGAATCAGTAACGCACCAAATCTCTCACATAGCATCTTGTCTGCTCACTTGTCTCTCACCCATAACAAAATTTCTGTCTTATTGACTTAACTGAGTCACTCATAAGCTGACTTGCTTACTCACTTATTCACTGACTCAGTAACTTTGTTTCGTCTGACTCACTGACTCGCTTACTGACTTTCTGGTCATTTCTTTTAGACTGCTGTCACTCCATCTCCAGGACAAGAAGCTCTTTGCCTCAAAGCTGTGATTGGTTACAATGGAAATGGGCGCAGCAACATGATCTGGAATCCAGACACAGGTGAACAGTCTATTGAGTGAAGCCAGTCGAGCCTAAGGGTTCCATAAATGTTTGTCGTTAGATGCGTTACTGGTGTGATTTAGCGGAATATGGTGTGTGTTTATGCTCCTGCAGGTCTGTTTGCATACACTTGTGGGTGTGTGGTGGTGGTAGAGAACCTCCACAATGGTTCTCAGAGACACTGGCTTGGCCACAGTGAGGAGATCTCGACCCTCGCCATGACACACGATGCGCAGGTACTGCTATATGAGATTCCTACAGCACAGTCTTTAAATAAAAATGCATTCCATTGTTGGAAAATAACCAGTTATGCTGACCTAGACGGTGGCGTCTGCGTCTGGAGGCGGAGTGTCGTTTAAGAGCCTCATTTGCCTGTGGAATGTTCGAGATGGGTCGCGCAAAAATAGCATTTTGTACCACAAGGGTTCGGTGCAGAGTCTTGCTTTCTCTAGAGATGACCTCTACTTTCTGTCAGTAGGTGGGTCAAAGAACATCACTTCCTAGCTTGTTTGTTAAAAAGTAATATTCGAACTTCTATGTGAAAAGATGGTATATTGTGTGCTCAGGTGATTATGAGGAGTCGGCGGTGGCGCTGTGGAGCACGCAGTCGTACGACTTGCTGTGTTCCATCAGCACCAGTGTTCCGCTGCACGGGGCAGCGTTCTGCCGTAGCAACGCTAGTCAGCTGGCGTTCGTTGGCTCAAACGTCGTCATTTTCTGCTACATATGCACACGTGGCTGTGAAGCAGAGTTAAAGGTATTCATTCACTGACAAGCGCAGAGGCTCCGCCTACTTCACTGGGTCTATGTAAAACTGTGTACATCCAATTCCAGGTCCAAAATGTGGGTTTGCCTTCAGAGATCGGCAAGGCTGAGGTCACGTCTCTTTGCTACAGCACTAACTTCATCATGTACACGGGGACGAACAGGGGGCGTGTGTGTGTATGGGACTGCAACACACACCTCTGCTTCATGACCTGGGAGGCTGATGAGGGTGAAATTGGTAATGCGTGCTTCCACTTCATCCCTCTCTTCCTGTACAACACATATTGTGAATGGTATTTGTTTTCTACGTGTAGGTGTGTTGCTGTGCCGTGGGAACAGGCTGCTCACTGGCAGTAACAGTAAGAAGTTAAAACTCTGGTTAGTGGTTGCAGTGCAGAATTTCACAGATTCCAACCCCAAGACGAGCAGCCAGGACGGGTAAATATAGGAACCACCCTCTCAGATATTTACTCGGGAGTTCGCTCCATGGCATCAGCTGAATTTCAACCCAAATTCATTGGTTAATAAATTCACTGTTGGATTTATATAAACACAGCTGGTGTGTCTGATCCCTCTTCTTTCACACCAGCAGCACCCGGGTGCTACTTGAGCAGGAGATGGAGCTAGACGGGACTGTGGTGAGCGCCGCATTCGATGATGTCATGGACATGGGAATTGTGGGTACAACTGCAGGAACGTTGTGGTACATAAACTGGAAAGACAACACCAGTATACGCTTAATTAGTGGCCATAAGAGCAAGGTACTCTCTCTCTCGTTCTCTCTCTGTATCACACACACACACACACACACACACACACACACACACACACACACACACACACACACACACACAGGCATGACTGGAATAAAATACAGACTGGTTCCAATTATCCAGCATCTTTGGGACGAAGCAAGTGCCGGAAATCAATTTTACCGATGCATCAGGGCCTTCCCAGAAATACATGTAAATTAAAATTAAATCTAGAGTAAAAGAAGAAAGAAATGGCGTACAATATTGCTTACAAAAAAAAGTAGAAGAAAAAACATGCTAGTTGTCTCTATTCTTGTGAATACCATGCCTAGTCTTAAAATTATGCAGTCGCCCAACAGAAAAATTACTCTTCCTTGTTACCGAGGTCGTTATGCAACTTGGCTGCTTCCTTTGTACGCTCCTGAACCAAATGTTACAAAGCCTTATCTAATTGTCCAATCTTTTTGCCCCGTTCAGCAATTTTCTCTTTCGGTCTTGTTCTTTTCTTTCGGATGGCTGCGGATAGCGCACAACTGCGCACTTTTTCCAGACAAAATGTGCTATTATATAGCAAGTAGTGTCTTTATTGATTGGCGTTTCTAAAAAGTGCTGTTAAATAAGGCCTGCCGATGGGATACATGCCGGATCATTGGAACTAGTCTGTAATTGAATTGCAATTGTCTTTTAATTTTACACACTGGATGTGGCTGTAGGTAAACGGTGTGGTTTGTAGTCCGGACGAGCGTCACTTTGCTACCTGTGGTGCAGATGGTAGCGTGAGAGTATGGGCGTTGCCAAGCAATGAGTTGCTGGTCCAGTTCCAGGTGCTCGACCAGGTAACCCACAGTCAATTAAACACATTTGTCATTATTGACCAATCGAAGCACAGCTGCCATTACTGACCATTCAAAACACCACTGTCATTACTGACCCAATCGAAACACCTATTACTAATCAAGGGACCCAAAGCAGTTGTTATTGATCAATCAGAAAATCTGATATATAATACAGTTTCTGTGTGTGCATATATATATATATATATATATATATATATATATATATATATATATATATATATATATATATATATATATATACACACTGTATAATTGTGTACATATCTATATATCTATACATATAAGTGGTACCTCACCTTACAAAAGTCCCAACAAATGAAAAATCCATGTTAGGAAACACCTAAAATTTCCATCCCTGGATACGAAACAAATTCACGTTACGAAAGCACAATGTCAAAAATTCAAACAATGCGCGAGTTGCTCTTCCATTGGCTATTTCCCAACATCCTGCCCCCGCTGGCCTCCCATTGGTTAGCTGGGAGCTGCATCACCATAATACCCATGATGCAGCTCCCTCCCATTGGCTATTATGGAGCTGCATCTCCATAATACTCATGATGCTTTTTGTGTAAGGAACAGAGTTACGGTTGTTTCGTGAGTTTTTCGAGTATGCTCATTGCAACTTTATTTTTTGGCTCAGGCTTTTAACCTTGCTTAAACATTTGTAAGATTAGAACTCTGCTAAGAAGACATGGTCAACGCACACGCACACACGCACATGTGATTCCCGGTGCGAGTGAAAAGAAGAAGCGGGCTTGTGACATGCGGTTGAGTGATATCGCAAAGGAATATGGCCAAACCCATCTACCATAGGTACGATATTGAAGCAGAAGGAGGCCTGAAAAGGTATACTTCTATCATTTTTAAAGGTTTTAGGGGGTAGTATTGGGGGGCCTTGGAACGAATCAGGCCTTTTACATGTAAAATGCGGTTCTACTTGTGAAAAGATCTGGTTACGAAACCACTTCTGGAACGGATTAATTTCGTAAGGTGAGGTACCACTGTATACATAAAAATAACGTGGTGTTTTTTTTTTGTTTTTTTTTGCAGAGTTGTGAGTGTGTGTGCTGGAGCCCAACAGTGACAGCGCATGAACTGAACACAGTCGGACGCGTGGCTGGAGGATACAGTGACGGTTCGGTGCGTATCTTTAGCGTGGCTTCAGCTGAGATGGAAATTAAACTGCATCCTCACCACAACGCTGTGAGCGCACTGCAGTACTCGCACCAAGGTGAGCTCAGATGCACAGCACAATGTTAGCTTTAATAGTAGCGTAAGACAGCGTCACAGATCAATACTAATGTATTCACTAATGCTAGTAACATTTCATCGTTTCTATAGTAACAGCTTGTAACTGGTGCACTTCCCCTCACCGTGTCTATTGTTTGCAGGACAGGTATTGCTGTCAGGAGGTCAGGATGGTCTCATTACAGTGAGCAGCCCATCGACAGGAGCCGCCTTACATGTCATCACTGACTACAAGGGGGCACCAATCAGTGCTCTACAGTGTACAGAGAAGCAGGTTAGAGTGAAAAAATATATCCGCTGTTTAACGTTCATCACTTCATAAATCATCATAAACTCTTTCTGCAGTATAAAGAGTATGGTCTGGAGGGCAACGAGCTCTGGCTGGCTGTCAGCGCCAACCGCCATGTCAGCATCTGGGCATCTGATTGGGCGAAAGAAAAATGTGAGCTACTTGACTGGCTGATTTTTCCCGCTCCCATCACTCAGGTGATCAGTGCAAACACTCTTCAGGTTTCTGTTTTCATTGGAGCTTGTTGTATGTGCAGTCTTCTCCTCTAACAATAATCAGAACTGATTGCTTTGACCAATCAGGAAACAGCGAGCTTACCACCCTGTCTGGCAGCATTCAGCCCTACAGAGAGGGGAGTAGTGGTTTACACGGGGTACACTGCTCAGAAAGAACTCGCCTTCTACTGTCTGAAAACGAAACAGGTTCTCTCTCTCGCTCTCTCTCTCACTCACACACACACATAACACACACACACACACTCAGAGAGTTAAGCTCCTTCTTTGGTATCATTTAACATTTGTGTGTTTTGAATTGATGCTAGGTGATGAGGACGGTGTATCTCACTGACTGGGCTCTGTGTGCGAGTCTGGGTTGTAGAGGAAGACTCCTCGCTGTCGGATCAGACCGTGAGTCATATTTCGCCATATCAGTGGTTTCAGGCATCGTTCGATCTGTCTCACTTCGAGATGATTTTAAAACCAAAACATCATGGTTTCGTCTTTTCATCAAATGGCTGTGTACTGTGTGTGTACTGTGTGTGTGTGTGTGTGTGTGTGTATATGTTTGTGTATGTGTGTGTGTGTGTGTGTGTGCGTCTGTGTATGTGTGCAGAACGTGTCCTGAAGCTGATTGACTCAACCAGTGGCCGGTTTCAGGATTTCACGTGGCACAGTGACTCCGTTCAGCACTGCAGCTTCAGCCAAACAGGAACCCAGCTGTTGACTACAGCACATGGAGAGGTCTTCCTGTGGAGTGTAAAAGGCCTGTGACCCTCTCTCTCTCTCTCTCTCTCTCTCTCTCTCTCTCTCTCACACACACACACACACACACACACACACACACACACAAGTTTGTACTTGAGACCGAGAGCAGCCCGTTATTGTTAGTTGTGTTCCCTTCTTCTGTGATTGCAGTCCTAACAGTTTTATATTTTTTAATAAACATCATAAAAAGTAGTAAGTGGTCAGTGTGTGGGGTTTTTTGTTGTTGTTGTTGTTGGGTTTTTTACTGATTTCTATCCATAGTCATGGCTTAGATACCTGCTTTGTTTTTTTTTTTGTTTTTGTTTTTTAACTCTTTCATAAGTATTTATACCTGCACAGTTCACTGAAGGGAAATTTTACATCCTCACTCAGCACACAATTAACCAGGAATAATATATGAGGAGATGCTTTGCAGGAGGAGTAGAGGCGAGCTTGCCTTCGTGCTGTCCATGTCGGCGGCGGAACAGGTTAAGCCGCCAGTTTGAGATACAGGGAGGGAACGTGCAGAAGTGCATCATGTTGTATTGTGTATTTTACATGAACTCATAATCAATACGTTAATGATAAGGTAGGTAAAGGTAAAACCCGTTGGGCTTTTTATACCTGAGCCTAGTGGCTCATCAGGCCGGTGCTTATCCACGGTTTCCGTAGCGTGAAGCAACCAGGAGTTCAACTCTTCCTGGGTGGGACACTAGTCCATCGCAGGTTACCTTCCCAGTATATTTTTACTGGTACCATTTATACTGCTGGGTGAACAGAGGCACACTGGTGGTTAAGACCTTGCTCAGGGGTCTGAACACAGTGGGGGTCTCACTGGGATTTGAACACACAACCTCCCGATCATGAGTGCAGCACCATAACCACTACACCACCAGCCCCACTCGTTAATGATAAACATTTTATTCAAAAATTATTTTTTAAATTATTATTTATTAAGAAGCAGCACGGTAGCGTAGTGGTTACCATGTCCACCTCACAGCAAGAAGGTTCTGGGTTCGATTCCCAGCTCGGGCGTTTGTGTGGAGTTTGCATGTTCTCCCCGTGCTTGTGTGGGTTTTCTCTCACAGTCCAAAAACATGCACAGTAGAAAATAGTAGCAAATTGCCCAGAGGTGTGAGTGTTGGCCCTGCGAAAACCTGGTGAGCTATCCAGGGTGTACCCCACCCTCACCCAGAGTCAGCCGAGATGGGCGCCAGTCTTCCTGTGACCCTAATTATGATTAAGTGGTTCAGCAAAAGAATGAATTAATCAATTATTAAGGTTTATAAATTAAATCCAGGTGAATAATAGAATTTATTTAAAAAAATAATAATAATTATATATATATATATATATATATATATATATACACATATACATACACACACATACATACACACACTAGTCCTTCTCAAAAAATTACATATTGTGATGAAGTTCATTATTTTCTGTATTTAAATATATATATTTAAATATAAATATATATAATTAATATATTTTCATATATTTTAGATTCATTGCACACAAACTGAAATATTTCAGGTCTTTTATTGTTTTAATACTGATGATTTTGACATCGAGCTCATGAAAACCCAAAATTCCTATCTCAAAATATTAGCATATCATGTTCAGGTAGTCTAAACGAGCTATTAACCTAATCATCTGAATCAACCAATTAACTCTAAACACCTGCAAAAGATTCCTGAGGCTTTTAAAAACTCCCAGCCTGGTTCATTACTCAAAACCGCAATCATGGGTAAGACTGCCGACCTGACTGCTATCCAGAAGGCCATCATTGACATCCTCAAGCAAGAGGGAAGAAAGAAAAATCTCTGAGCGAATAGGCTGTTCCCAGAGTGCTGTATCAAGGTGAGATGTCTGTGGGAAGGAAAAAGTGTGGCAGAAAACACTGAAAAACCAGAAGAGGTGACCGGACCCTGTGGAAGATTGTGGATAAGGGCCGATTCCAGACCTTGGGGGACCCTGTGGAAGCAGTGGACTGGGCTACAGGTGCCGCATTCCCCAGGTCAAGCCACTTTTGAACCAGAAACAGCGGCAGAAGCGCCTGACCTGGGCTACAGAGAAGTAGCACTGGACTGTTGCTCAGTGATCCAAAGTACTTTTTTCGGATGAAAGCAAATTTCGCATGTCATTCGTAAATCAAGGTGCCAGAGTCTGGAGGAAGACTGGGGAGAAGGAAATGCCAAAATGCCTGAAGTCCAGAGTCAAGTACCCACAGTCAGTGATGGTCTGGGGTGCCATGTCAGCTGCTGGTGTTGGTCCACTGTGTTTTATCAAGGGCAGGGTCAATGCAGCTAGCTATCAGGAGATTTTGGAGCACTTCCTGCTTCCATCTGCTGAAAAGCTTTATGGAGATGAAGATTTTCATTTTTCAGCACGACCTGGCACCTGCTCACAGTGCCAAAACCACTGCTAAATGGTTTACTGACCATGGTATTACTGTGCTCAATTGGCCTGCCAACTCTCCTGAACTGAACCCCATAGAGAATCTGTGGGATATTGTGAAGAGAAAGTTGAGAGACACCAGACCCAACACTGTGGATGAGCTTAAGGCCGCTATCGAAGCATCCTGGGCCTCCATAACACCTCAGCAGTGCCACAGGCTGATTGCCTGCATGCCACGCTGCATTGAAGCAGTCATTTCTGCAAAAGGATTCCCGACCAAGTATTGAGTGCATAACTGAACATAATTATTTGAAGGTTGACGTGTTTTTAATACAAAAAGTTCATATTTCAGTTGGTATGCAATGCATCTAAAATATATATATAAAAGTTTAATTTTTATCAGTACATTACAGAAAATAATGAACTTTATCACAATATGCTAATTTTTTGAGAAGGACTAGTGTATATATATATATATATATATATATATCGCCAAGAACAGCAAGTTTGTCACTCTGTGAAGTTGACCTAATGACCTCGTCAAAGTGTTCATAGAACTGCTCTTTGTCTTCATCTGGACTGGTGAGCGTAGGAGCATATGCACTGATGACTGGGAGGTGTCTGGCCTTGCTGCGAGGAATGTGCAATGTCCTGAGACCTTCGCTGATTCCTACTGGCAGGGCTGGTATGCCCTTCATCAGTGCTGTTCTAATAGCAAACCCAACACCATGTATCCTGTCCTCAGCTTGAGACTTTCCTTTCCAGAAGAAAGTGTATCCACCTCCTTCTTCTCTCAGGGATCCTTCATCGGCAAGACGTGTTTCGCTGAGTGCGGCAATGTCTATCCGGTATCGCTGGAACTCCTTTGCAACAAGCGCTGCTCTTCTCTCTGGTCTCGGTGTTCCAGCTTGGTCCAGAAGCGTTTGGACATTCCAGGCTCCCAGAATGAGCCTCTGGAGTTTTTTTCTTCTTTTGCATTGTTTGACCGCTATAAGGATGAGTCTGTCATCCGCGGTAAGCTGACCAGACGCTGCAAGGGCAAGCATTTGTCTGGGGCACCTTTTCTAGCCCCCTCCCTCATGTGAGGGTGGGCAGTGCTGTCCTAAAGAGGCTGCCCAGTCTTCCATAGGTGCTGCCGAACTATTCTGTTGCCCTTAGATTCAGAAATGGAGTGACCACTTACCCATGGACCGCCTGCGTGCAGATTTGTGACTACAACCGCCAGTGTTCATCTCCACCTGTTGCTCCACCACGCGCCCATCGCCGCAGGACTTGAGAGGTGTATGCTGACGGGTCGGTTGATGAGATGAGATGCAAAACAAATCTGTGTGTGAAGGCTTTATAGTGAGAAGACCGTTGCACAGGTGCAATCCCACTCTCTCAGCCTGGGGAGTCTTGATCCAGTGGCACGGGGAACTGTTACAACAGGAGTCTGCCAGGCTGCAGTGGATGACCAGGACTTCTATTGGTGCCATGTCCAGTTCTAGGCGCTCCATTACACTTGTTGCCACAGCCTTAACAACCGTTGGATCTCAGGTGATGGTCTCTTCCAATTGTTCTACCGGAAGTCAGTCTTCGCATGCAGTAGGGCTGGCACAGCCCAAACCTAACTCACTGAGGGTTTAAGACCCATCACCTACCTTCACCTGGTTCAGCCGACTCGACGGGGGTGGCCGCTGTTGCATGCGACAGCTTCGAGGAGCCACAGGTGAAAGCTGAGTGCCAGGTGAGGACCAGTAACAGGACCAGGGGCTGCCCTGAGAAGGGCATGGCGTGCCCCCTGCCAAAAGGTACTACCTCTCCCTGACACCCCGAACCCCCCATACATATATATACATACACACACACACACACACACACACAGCATACTGCTGATCTAAGCACTGCTATAAAAGGTACCCAGTGACTCAGCTGTCCAGACATCCAGAGATATATTTCCTTTTGGCTTTTTTCAGGGGTCGCCACAGCGAATGATTCGCACGTTTGATTTGGCATAGGTTTTTATGTTGGATGCCCTTCCTGACACAACCCTTTAGCAAGTGATAGAAGCACGCTGACGACTTTGCAGCCTACTCTTTACGAAAGTCAGCAATGGTTCTTTTACATGAATCTCACACCATAGACAGTGAGACACATGGCCCGTCTTTGATAACCCAGTTAGCTGCAGTGGGGGGACAGTGATAACCTTGTGGAGAGTGGGACTCGAACCCCCAACCTTTGGATCAGCAATCCAGCACCCAATACCACCAGGTCACCACTGCCCGCACTTCTTCTTCTTCTTGTCCTTTCTGCTTTTCCCTTCAGGGGTCGCCACAGCGAATCATCTGCCTCCATCTCACCCTATCCTCTGCATCTTTTTCTCTTACACCAACTGCCTTCATGTCCTCCTTCACCACATCCATGAATCGGCTCTTTGGTCTTCCTCTAGGCCTTCTGCCTGGTAGTTCCAACCTCAACATCCTACTACCAATATACTCGCTATCCCGCCTCTGTACATGTCCAAACCATTTCAATCTAGCCTCTCTGACTTTGTCTCCAAAACATCTAACATGTGCTGTCCCTCTGATGTGCTCATTCCTGATCCTATCCATCCTCGTTACTCCCAAAAAGAACCTCAACATTTTCATCTCTGCTACCTCCAGCTCTGCCTCCTGTCTTTTCCCCAGGGCCACTGTTTCTAAACCATACAACATCACTGGCCTCAACACCGTCTTGTACACTTTTCCTTTCATTTTTGCCGATACCTTCCTATCACACCGGACACTTTTCTCCAACCAGCCTGCACACGCTTCTTCACCTTTTTTCCACACTCTCTATTGCTCTGGATTGTTGAGCCTAAGTACTTAAAATCCTCCACCTTCCTCATCTCTGCTCCCTGTAACCTCACCGTTCCTGTTGGGTTCTTGGCATTCATACACATGTATTCTGTCTTACTGTGGCTAACCTTCATTCCTCTCCTTTCCAGGGCATACCTCCACCTCTCTAGGTTTTCCTGCACTTGTTCTCTGCTCTCACTGCAGATCACAATGTCATCTGCAAACATCATAGTCCATGGAGATTCTTGCCTAACCACGTCTGTCAGCCTGTCCATCACCATAGCAAACAAGGGGCTCAGAGCTGACCCTTGATGCAGACCCACCTCCACCTTGAACTCTTCTGTCACACCGACAGCACACCACACCACTGTCTTACATCTCTCATACATGTCCTGCACCACTCTAACATACTTCTCTGCCACTCCAGACTTTCTCATGCAATACCACAGTTCTTCTCTCGGCACCCCGTCATATGCTTTCTCCAGATCCACAAAGGCACAACGCAGCTCCTTCTGACCTTCTCTGTACTTCTCCATTAACATCCTCAAGGCAAACACTGCATCTGTGGGGCTCTTTCTTGGCATGAAACCAAACTGTTGTTCACAAATGCTGACCTCTGCCCTTAGTCTTGCTTCCACTATTCTTTCCCATAACTTCATCGTATGGCTCATCAACTTTATCCCTCTGTAGTTGCCACAACTCTGCACATCTCCCTTGTTCTTAAAAATGGGCCCCAGCACCCTTCTCCTCCATTCCTCTGGCATCCTCTCACTCTCTAAGACCTTGTTGAATGTTCTTGTCAGGAAATCTACTGCTTCCTCTCCTAGACACTTCCATACCGGTATGTAATCAGGGCCAACTGCCTTTCCACTCTTCATTCTCTTCAATGCCCACCTCACTTCACCCTTACTAATCTTTGCTACTTCCTGATCCTCAACAGTCATCTCTTCTACTCTTTTTTTTCTCTCTCATTTTCCTCATTCATCAGCTCTTCAAAGTACTCTTTCCATCTTCCCAGCACACTTCTGTCATCAGTCAATACATTTCCCTCTCTGTCCTTTATCAATCTAACTTGCTGCACATCCTTCCCATCTCTATTTCTCTGCTGTGCCAACCTGTATAAATCATTTTCTCCCTCTTTACTGTCCAACCTGTCATACAAGTCATCATACGCCCTCTGTTTGGCCTTTGACACCGCTACCTTTGCCTTACGCTGTGTCTCCCTGTACTCCTGTTTACGCTCTTCGGTCCTCTCTATGTCCCACTTATTCTTAGCTAACCTCTTCTTTTGTACACACTCCTGCACTTCCTCATTCCACCAGCTAGTCTCCTTATCTCCTCTCCTTCCAGATGACACACCAAGTATTCTCCTACCTGTCTCCCTGATCACATTAGTGGTAGTTGTGCAGTCATCTAGAAGCACTTCCTGACCACCCAAAGCCATTTTCAACTCCTCCTTGAAGACAACCCGACACTCTTCCTTTTTCAACTTCCACCACTTTGTCTTCTGCTCTGCCTTTGCCTTCTTCACCTTCCTCACCATCAGCATCATCCTGCACACCACCATCCTATGCTGTTTGGCAACACTCACCCGCTACTACTTTGCAGTCACTGACTTCCTTCAAATTACATCGCCTGCACAAGATGTAGTCTACCTGTGTGCTGCTACCTCCGCTTTTATAAGTCACTCTATGCTCCTCTCTCTTCTGGAAGAAAGTATTCACCACAGCCATTTCCATCCTTTTTGCAAAATCTACCAACATCTGTCCTTCTGCGTTCCTGTCCTGGATATCAAACCTGCCCATCACTTCCTCGTCCCCTCTGTTTCCTGCACCAACATGTCCATTGAAGTCTGCCCCAATGACTACTCTTTCATCTTTGGGGGTATTCTGCATCACTTCATCTAACTCACTCCAGAATCTCTCCTCTTCTAGCTCACATCCTGCCTGTGGGGCATAAGCACTAACAACATTGAACATCATGCCTTCAATTTCTAACTTGAGACTCGTCACTCTGTCTGACACTCTTTTCACTTCTAGAACATTCCTGACAAACTCCTCCTTCAAGATGACTCTGACTCCATTTCTCTTCCCATCCACACCATGAAAAAACAGCTTAAACCATGCTCCTATGCTTCTAGCCTTGCTACCTTTCCACCTGGTCTCCTGAACACACAGTATGTCCACCTTCCTCCTCTGCATCATGTCAGCCAGCTCTCGACCTTTTCCTGTCATAGTTCCAACCTTCAAAGTCCCTACTTTCAGTTCTAGACTCCTGCCTTTCCTCTTCTCTCTCTCTGCCTACGGACACGCCTCCCGCCTCTCCTTCTTTGACCAACAGTAGTCCAATTTCCACCAGCACCCTGTTGGTTAACAGCACTGATGGCGGTCGTTGTTAACCCGGGCCTCGACCGATCCGGTATGAATTTTCTTGATATGACTCGCATGTTTTATTTGGCATTTGTTTTACGCCGGATGCCCTTCCTGACGCAACCCTCTGCATTTATCCGGGCTTGGGACCAGCATGAGGGAGAGACACTGGCTTGTGCCCTCCCTCACGGCTGCATTTGCCCACGCAACAAACATATTTTTAAAAAGTAAATTAAGAAATTATTAGCTGTCTGGACATCCAAAGGAAGTTTATTCCACTACCTTTTGAGCCACAAGAGAGGAGCGTTTAGATGCATTTTCCCTTGGTAGATGGACAGACCAGTCTAGCGGTGCAGTGTGTGGTAAGTGCTTTGAGGTAAAAAGGTTCAGGTCCATTTTTGCCTTTGTAGGCAAGTATTAGTGTTTTAAAAATGCGAGCAGCTACAGGAAACAGTGAAAAGATTGTAACAGCAGTGTGGAAAAATTTGGGTTGTTGGAAACAAGCCATGCAAGTGCATTCTGGATTAGTTGCAGAGGTCAAATAGCACTCTCGGGTGGACCTGTCAGAAGAGATATGCAGTAATCTAGTCTTGAGATGACAAGGGATTGAACAAGTATCTGAGTGGCCTTAGTGGAAAGAAATGGACGAATCCTTCGGCTGTCAAAGAGGAAAAATCGACATGATCGAGAAAGATTTGTGATATGAGAAGAGAAGGACAGGAAATTGTCCATGGTTACTCAAAGGCTTTGTGCAGTGCCTGGAGGAAAGATCACAGCATTGTCCTAGGAGATTGCAAGATCTTGATGTGGGGGTGAATCAGCTGGAATGAAAGCAATTCAGTCAGTGGGGATTAATCTTTATCTTGTGAGCGGCCATCTTTGAGGAGATACTTGCCAGACATGCAGAGATCTAGGCAGAAACATCAGGGTTTCAGGGAGGAAAGCAGAGAACAAGTTGAGTGGCATCTGCATAGCACTGGTATGAGAACTCATGTGAGGATATGACATCACAGCAAAACCTAGTATAAAGAGAGAACTGACGTGGACCAAGAACTGAGTCCTGGTGAACATCAGCGGAAAGTCGGTGTGGAGATGTGGATCCCCTGCATGTAACCTCATATGAGCAACCTTCCAGGCTTTCAGGTAGGAAACAAACTGCTGAAAGGTCACTTCTCCGTAACAGACGAGCATGCAGTCTATGCGGAATGTGCTGCTTTGAAGCCAGATGGATTAATTTACAACTAGCAGCAATTTGGAACAGCCTACCAGCCTAATGTGCATGGCTTTGGAGGAAACCCGAGTACCCAGATGAAACCTCTGCATACACTGAGGAAACACACGAAATCCATATTCCTTGCAAAGCCTGGTCCTCGAACCTAGGATCTTCTCGGTGTGAGCCATATGTACTTGCCTGCTGTAGATTTAAGCTTTAAAATATTAATAAAGTTGTTAATCTGAAACAGATGTGCAGGTTTCAGTGAAGGACATTTTTAAGTGTGACAGGGGTGTCAAACTCAACAAAGGGCCATGTGGCTGCAGGTCTTTGCTTCAACCAAGCAGCAGCACACCTGACTTGGCTCATTTAATCAACTGATCTAGGTCTTCAGGCAGCCGATTGGTCAATCTGTGTGCTCTGTACAGAGATTGACCAATGAACTGGCTGAATACTCAGCTCAATTGATGAAATGAGCCAAGTCAGGTGTGCTGCTGCTTGGTTGAAGCAAAGACCTGCAGCCACATGGCCCTTTGTGGCACGACTTTGACACCCCTGGTTTAGGATGTATTTTAGTATCACTGAGGCCTGTTAATGCAGGTTAGAGAAAATCCGAAAGGAAAAGAAGAATGTACGTGTTTGAAGCCGTTCGGTGAGTGAGGGTGTGATGCAGCTTGGTGACGGGAAGTGGCGCTGTTTCACCTGGAACCGGAAGTGAAGATGCGGTTTGTGTGCGTGCGTGTGTGTCTCCTTGTACAGAACAGTACGACGTGTAGTTTACCTCATTCAAACGTATAAACTGCGTTCATTCTTGTAAGGAATAAATGAATAAAAATGAAACGCGACGTCCGGATTCTGCTGTTAGGAGAACGTAAGTAGCTAGCATATTGGCTCGTGTTTATCTCTGAGCGAGGACACTAGCCCTATTATAGTATAGTATATTGTTTAAATAACAACAGTAGACGTTTTAGTGTGAACGGGATGCACTTGTGAAGCAGTGAGCACTCGAGATAATCAGTATAAATTATTTTGTGCTGTTATACAAACTAGCTGTAATATTAAAAATAAGCTAAGTTGAATGTAACTTCTTGGCCAAGTCCCAATTATATCCGGGCTCCCGATTCTGGTGTACTCAGTGACGTGCCGTCCGCACCCTACTTAGTGCTCTCTGATTGTCTTCCTTTCGGCTTTTCCCCTTTTACTCCAGACTATATAGATTTGGGATTTTGAACATAGCTTTCAAATTTAAACGTTGGGGTTTTTTTTAGTCTTGTTGTTCGTTTTTGTTTGTTTGTTTTGTTCTGGAAGTGATTATTTCAGTTCTATAAACTTTTGACGCATTTAGGGGCAATTTCTGTTAAAACGGCGATACAGTATATTTTGGAGGCTAACAAGCTAGCTGGCTAAAGGACGCTGTCATAATGTGTCAGGAAAAATATACTTCCTTGGGTTGGGTTGATCTATCCATCCATCTGTCTGTTTGTCTATCGGTCTATCTATCTGATGTATCTAATCTATCTATCTCAACAGTAACTCGTGAAGAAACCGTTACTTTGTGCACTACTTTCCCTCACTAGTTAGTGCACAAGTATAAGGTGCCATTTCCATTTGAATCCCAAAACCGCGCGTAATTTGCTACATAGGGCTCTAGTCAGCGCACAGAAACCGCTATTTCTTACCACATGTAGTCCACTATATAGGGACTTGGCAGCTGTTTGGGATGGAGCCAACCTGTGGGGCGTTTCCTTGGCAGTGTTGACAGTACAGTACTGTATATATCTACAAGTTGTAATCTGTTGAGATCTTTTATTAAAGAAATATGTGCAGTCTTATCACCTCGAAGGAGCGCGGTCACGTGATGGAACCACGGTGTATATGTTTATTTGTGTAGGTTTATTAAATCATGAACGTTTCAGTCATTCAAGGTCACTGCTGGTAGACAGGTGGGGTTGAGGGGTTGTATTTATTAATTGGTCTCTCTTCTTTCTTACCTCCAGCCAAAGTGGGGAAGACATCCCTCATCATGTCTTTAGTCGGAGAGGAGTTTCCTGAGGCGGTCAGCACTTATCCTGAATAAGAATCTTATAATAATGAGGAATTAGGGTTGGTGATGATTGACAGTTCCTAATCTAACCCTCTTTTTTTTAAATCTCTGCCTAATCGGTTAGGTTCCTCTCCGGGCAGAGGAAATCACCATACCTGCAGATGTCACCCCTGAGAAAGTGCCAACACACATTGTGGACTACTCTGGTAAGTGCACGTGTGAGACGTGACAGAGTATAGCTGAAAACGGACATGCTCTGAGACATATCCCTGTTGTCTTGTGTGCAGAGAGCGAGCAGACAGAAGAAGTGCTGCGCAACGAGATCATCAAGGTAAGAAACGCGTGATCTCCATGGAAAAAACTTCACAACAATTGATGTGTTGATCACCAAACTGGTGTGATCTTCCTTTAAGGCAAATGTGGTGTGCGTTGTGTACGATGTCACGCAAGATGAAACCATCGAGAAGGTACTTTCCGTTATCTCTCTCGTCTTGTCTTTCCGAGCCTCCTTCTTACTCACCAGGTACAATCAAGTACCATGGTTTGTTTGTTTTTGTTCATCAGATCCGGACAAAATGGATCCCGCTTGTGAATGGCGAGGCTGAAAAAGGCAACAAGTACGTAAGAATGCTAATCTGAATTTCATGTAGCGCCTACACCACAGGTGTCAAACTCGTTCCACAAAGGGCCATGTCGCTGCAGGGTTTTGTTTCAACCAAGCAGCAGCACATCTGACTTTGCTCATTTCACCAACTGATCTGAGTCTTCAGGCAGTTGATTGGTCAGTCTCTATACAGGGCACATACATTGGCCAATCAACTGCCTGAAGACTCAGATCATTTGTTTAAAAAGTCAAGTGTGCTGCTGCTCGGTTGAAACAAAAACCTGCAGCCACATGGCGCTTTGTGGAATGAGTTTGACACCCCTGGCCTACGCAGTGTTTATGGCATCATTTAAAATTAAAGTCCACGAGGGTGCACCTAGAGCAAATAATCCCAACAGATGTATCTTTGGAGGAGGAGTAAGGTTTAGATCTGGTCTAACCCCACCCACTACAAATGTTTAGCTAGTGATCTTGTAATTATTGCCAAAACATATTGGTAGAGACTGTTGCTATTGCTTTTTCCTAGAATTCCCATCATCCTCGTGGGCAACAAATCTGACCTGTTCTCCGGGAGCTCCATGGAAACCATCCTGCCAATCATGAATGAGTTCTCGGAGATCGAGACGTGTGTAGAGGTGAGAACAAACAGAGGCATTCACATACACTTAAAGCGTTAATATTCATTTCACGCAATATAAAGTGATGTTTTCAATCTAGTGCTCAGCTAAGAATCTGAAGAATATCTCTGAGCTTTTTTACTACGCTCAGAAAGCCGTGCTGCACCCAACAGCGCCGCTCTATGATCCTGAAGAAAAACAAGTATATACACACGTGCACGCACAGACCAGAATTCAATGAAATAGTCAAGAAACAACTTAAGCTTGTGTCATTATGGTGGAGGTTGCCATTGTGTCTGTGTGTGTGTTTTAGCTAAAACCGATGTGTGTTCATGCTCTCGGTCGAATCTTCAGCATATCTGATCAAGACAACGATCGGATCCTCAGCGATGCCGAACTAAACAGCTTTCAGGTAAAAAAAAAAATAAAGAGGGGGGGGGTGTTTAGATAATTAAAGAATGATGAAAAAGCAAAGCAAGCATCCACAATGCTTTTCAAGGTTTGTGTGTATGTGTACTTGTACTACATGTAGTGAGGATCAGAATACATTTATAACGTACAGCGTGCGGACCAGATTACATGAATAACCTACATAGTGAAGACCAAAGTACAGGGCTGCCAACTTATTCGAATTTATCCGTATTCATACGAAAAATAACATAAAATACGCCAATATGACTCACTCAGACATGAGTACGAATTTCAAACTTTCTGGAAAATATGCTCCTTTTCAATTTTTTGACAATATTTTATCAATAATTCTGATGAATCACATCAAATTCGATCTGTGTTTACCTTCGTGGCAAAGCCAAGTCTCACGATATGCGATAATCTCACGGGATGTTACTGTTGTAATTTACTATGGGATTTGTTAATTGGCAGCAAGGTGGCCGATTTCCACCAATCAGCGACTATCTTGTATACGCTCCATGGTAACCAGAGAAAATCATTGATCGGTTGTGGGAAACTCAAAATGTCGACGAAAAGAAATTGAGAATTTTTATCAGAATATTCAATGACTTATCCATTTATTAAGAAGCATGACTGATACACGGTCTTTTGCACAATATGCAATGTGAAATTTAGCATTGCACGTTCGAGCGTTTTTGATATTAAAGCGCATCTAAACGGAGGCAGACGTAGCCGGCTAGTGACCGGTTTTCTTTAACTTTTTTTTTTTTTCTTGTCCTGAACACTCTTCCTTGTTATTTGTAAATGCTGATATCAAATATCATTCAGGGCCGCGCTTAATATAATATTTCTGAAAGCATCCATGATGCATCGCTACACAAGGCTTGGTGGGCTTTGTGATATCTGTAACTTCGGGACGGTAGTTACTTCGTCTACCTCTATGTCTTGTCTGCATCTTCAGCAGGTATCTCGGGAGCGTCAGAGTTTTGTCCTTAAACCTGAAACACTTCACCTGAGTGGGACAGCAAAGATGGAAACTGTCTTCACCTGCAGACTGGCTTCTGGCTGCATGTTTTAAGGATCTGTTAATGTAGGCGTAAACGCTCGCTACTTTCTTGACTGGATTGGCTAGGTGCTGCTGAGGTACATTGTATGTGCATCTGCATGCTACTCCCCTGGCTTCTGATTGGCTGAGATCCACGCTTCCTTTTCATCCATAGCCATCGCGAGCCTGACTCTGCCGAGGCACTTATGGCCTTGATTGCCTTCTTTGTAGTGGTCGGGGAAAGACCTAACCTGCGGAGGAAGTTCTTTGTTGTTGATGCGACGAAGTCCCTACATCCAACCTCAATTGGCATCAGGCTTACTAGCCACCCTTTGATGTGTGCTTCGTCTACCGAGTCCTGGTACTTCGCTACTTTCAGCTCGTGATTAATGTCGAGTCTATCCTCCCCGGGGACGGTGAGCTCTACTATGGGGATGGTTTTCTTCTCCTGTGATAGTAGCAGCATATCTGGGCGTTTTGACGTGACCGCTATATCAGTTGGAAATTCTAGCTTCTTCTGCATATCCACAAGAAGCTGCCAGTCAGAGGTCAGCTGACTTGCTGGGTTTGATCTTCTCCCCTTCTTTCAGGAACTATACGAACTCTACGGTGTAATATTTGCTCTGGTGGTTTGCTTCCATTCTTTGCTGATCCACTACTGCTGCAATTTCTCTTAAGAACATTGTTGTGCCTCCAGCTGTACGTCCCTTCTCCTCGAGCTCGCGGACATGCTGTCAGGATGTGATTCAGAGAGCAGTTGTTCCCTTTACACAGAGAGCATGAAGCGTCTTCCCTTCTTTTCCCCAAATACACAAGTTAGAAGGTGTTGGAAGCAGGTCTGACACAGCGCAGAGTAAGAAGCTGAGCTGTCCGTGGTCAGTAGTCCGTAAGTCCTTCCAGGTTAGTGGGCGTTGGAGAGCTGACTCCCACCTGGTCCAGCTACCTTGGCTCCCTAAACTGACTGCCCTTTCGAACCTGTTGTGTTCTGTTCTGCTTCCTCTGTACTCTGCTGCACAATCATGTCTCTTCTCGTCTTGTTGTCTGCTGTGCTCCGATGGCTCTCCCCATAGCTGCCAAGGCCCAATCTTCCTTTACAAACTATTCCTACTACTTCTTGGTGACGTAGGTCATCCCCTGCCACCAGGACTGCTTTATGTGGGTTCCATTTCTTGCCGGTCTTTACAGCCTCTCCTGCATGATGCATTACTCTGTCTTGGGATAAGCGCAGTGTAGAAAAGGCTCGCACTTTTGCAGTCTGAAATTCCTCAGTTGCAGATGACAACGGTACGGTATGCTTGTCAACCATGCTGTAGAGATTAGCGGTGCTGAAGCTTGGTGGAACCCCCAGCCACTTGCGGAGAAATCTGCTACAGTCATTCCATTGACTCTACTGTAGAGAAGGACATGTCATACAGCAGGAATGACCACTGAAACCTGGGGACTGTACCATACTGGAAGCACCAAGCCTTAAAGTGGCCCTGGAGGTGACTTGCATCAATTGCTTGCAGCCATTTCTTCAGTGCCTTGTAGGTGTCTTTGCTGTTGTTCAAATCAGTCAGTGAATGTTCGGAGCGTTTACCTAGGCATTTAATGCTCTTATCCTGGACGGTGGAAATCTTCTCGTCTTCAATGATAAAGATGTATGATGCAAGTTTGCCTTTGGTGATTGTGAGGCTTCTTGACCTGGTTGGCTTGATTTTCATTCTTGCCCAATTCACCATCTTTTCCAGGGCTGAACGAATCCAACGAGTTCCCGCTATTGATTCGGTCGTGACTGTGACATCATCATGAATGCTCTGCATGATGGGAGCCTGGTACCGTAATTAGACTTTGGCCCCCTGCACTGGTTGGTTTCTGCCTTGAGTAGTATATTCATGGCTGCGACTTATAATACAACAGAAACTGTACACCCTGCCATGATGCCTTTCTCCAGACTTTGCCAACCCGTTGTGAAGTTGTTCACGGTGAAACGCATCTTGATGTTGGTAATATGGTTCATAACTAAGTTCATGACCTTCTCTTGGGACGTGGTATTGTTGGAGAGCTTTCCCTATTGGTAGATGGGGGATGCTGGGGTAGGCCTTGGCATGATCCAGCCACACCACTGATAGGTTCTTCTTGTTACTTTTTGCTTCGTTGATCAGCTGGCTTATCAACGCTGTGTGCTGTCAGCATTCTGAGTGGCCCGCGACGCCTCCTTTCTGTGCACTGGTGTTGATGTATTTGTTGGTCAGGAGAAAGGTATTTCCCTTCCACATCCGGCAGAGGGATTTCTCTGAACTGGTCTAGCCCTCTTATTTAATAATAAATATGCAATATTTTTAATATATAATAATTGACATATTATATTCTATATTATAACACCAGGAGAATTATGTCAGATAAACCTGGTTTTCTCAAATATTCTGTTTCGTTATTAATCCAAAATGCAGTCAAATTTGACGAAGATAACCTGTATGTCCATATATGGAATTTTGTGGAATCCTAATTTGAGTACTAATTTTGTCTATTACGAATACTAATTTTCAGCTCAAAATACAAATTTTTGGTTTATCGACCACAAAATGGTCCTTTTCTGGATTGGCAGCCCAGTGAATACTTTTATAATGTACAGAGTGAGGATCGAAATGCATTTAGAACTGCAGAAGGGAACTTAAGGTTCAGGTAAGGGGCTAGAAATGTTTCATGACTCTGTGTGTGTGTGTGTGTGTGTGTGTGTGTGTGTGTAGAAAGCATGTTTTGGGAACCCATTAGCTCCTCAGGCTCTGGAGGACGTGAAGACAGTAGTGTGGAAAAATACCAGCGATGGCGTGCAGGACAACGGACTGACTCTTGACGGTAACGCGTGAAATAACAGGAGCAAAGGAACACCAAGGATTCACTTTATGATTAGCATGTGATTATCATTAGCGCTTCCTTCACTTCATGCTGACGGTGTTCGTTTTTCCAGGTTTCCTGTTCCTGAACACACTGTTCATACAGCGGGGACGGCATGAGACCACATGGACTATCCTTCGCAAGTTTGGCTATGACGACACACTTGAACTGACAGACGACTACCTCTATCCACCGTGAGTTTTTATTATTATTATTCAAACACTTGTTTATAAACACTGTCCCTAACTCCTGAAACTGGCCTTTGCATTTTCAGGCTGTGCGTACCTGTAGGCTGCACGACAGAACTGAACCATCTCGGATATGAGTTCCTCCAGCGGCTCTTCGAGAAGTACGATGAGGTAATTAGGAAGGAGAAGGAAATGAAACCAGCAAGGAAGTAAATGAAGGGAATAAAGGAGCAGGAAGGAAATTAATTAAAGAAGGAAATGAATTGAGGAAGCAGGGAAGTTGTTAAAGAAAGAAGGAAGGCTGTACTGACAGAACTGACGGGAGTGGATGAAAGAAGAGGAGGACTGAAGGAAATGAACGAGGGAAGGCAATAAATAAACAATGAATGAAGGGGAATTCCAGGCAGTGGTGACCTGGTGGTAAAGGTGATGGATCACTGATCCCAAGGTTGGGGCTTCAAGCCCCACTCTCCATGGGTTGTCACTGTCCCCTCAGTGCACCTAACTGGGTTATCAAAGGCCAGCCATGTCTCACTGTCTATGGTGTGAGGTTCGTGTAAAAAAAAAAAAAAAAATTGCTGACTTTCGACAAGAGGAGCTGCGTAGCCGTCAGCGTGTTTCCGCCCTGCGATGGCCTGGCAAGCCGTCCTGTCCTCGCTCGGAGTCGGCTGAGATGGGCACCAGCCTCCCCGCGACCCTAATTAGGATAAAGCGGTTCAGAAAATGAACGAACGAATGAATGGATGGAAGGGAATTAAGATATTGGTGAAGGAGGAGAAATGAAAAAGGAACAGAATGATGAAGAAAATGATTTGAGGAAGGAGAATGGGAGGAAGAAAGGAATTGAGGGAATGATGAAGGAGGGGAATGGGAGGAATGAAGTTAATGTAGAAATAAATACTGCATCCAGTTAATGAGTTTTTTATAAACCGTATGGGTTTGTTTCTGCTCGGGACCAGGATAAGGATTCCGCTCTTTCGCCAGCGGAGGTGAAGAACCTGTTTTCTGTACTTCCCTACATGCCCTGGTCCGAGTCGGTGTATAGTAGCGTTCCCACCACAGATGACAACTGCATCTCTCTGCGTGGCTACATGTGTCAGTGGACGTAAGTGAAATGAGTCGTGTAATTAGTACAAAAAAATGCTGACAAAACATTTCTACCTGGGGGGGGGGGACTATCACCACGGCAACCCGCATCTATGGATGTTTGCAGATTTTCCGCATACCTGGGCGTACACAGGTGTCTTGAGCATTTGGGGTACCTTGGCTATCCTATCCTGATGGAGCAGGACTCTCAGACGTCAGCCATTAAGGGTATACACACACACCAAACCAGTGCATTATGGGTATTTTTTTCGTAGCTACAGAAACTATATCTTGAGAGAAAATGTGCTGCTGTGTGTCCTCTCGCAGTGACCAGAGAGAAAGCGATTGACCTGGAGAAGGGACAGACTCAGCGCTCAGTGTTCCTCTGCAAGGTGATTGGTCCGCGTGGCACAGGAAAGTCTGCCTTCCGGAAAGCTTTCTTGGGGCGGAGCCTCATGGTGAGGAATGACTAGGAGACTAGTATCACGGCTTTTTTTTTTTTTCCCAAAAGCACAAGTACTTCAAATCTGTCCGTTAAAACGTCCGTTTCCAGGAGGACCCGTGCCCCCCCAGTGCCTTCTCTCTGTACACCATCAACACCGTCTCCGTATCCAATCAGGAGAAATACCTCATTGTAAGTAATTGCGTGTGGAGTAGAGGTGCTGTGAATATTTGTGATCAGACACAAGAATGTTTCTGTAGGTTTTATTGAATGATGTGTGACTTCCTGTTCAATGCCGTTCCATTTCCTGCAGCTGGAGGAAGTGGACGTGGAAGCAGAGTTCCTGAAGGCAGCGGATGCCGCGTGTGACGTCGCCTGCCTGATGTATGATGTCGGTGATCCGGATTCGTTTAATTACTGCGCTAGTATATACAAGGTATTGACCTTAATATACAGTCTGTACACTTCTCGTTTGTGTGCGTTATGTATATACAGTATATGTAATGCATAATTCTCCCATCGGAGTTTGAATATGAATAATGAGACTTTGACGGCCGTACTCTTGATACCTCAGCCCTCTCTGCGCTTTCAACAGTGTTGCTCATCGAGAGCCGGAAGAGATCACCGCTGTGGCAGTCAGTCACCCTGAGAAAGATCGTATAGTAAATGGGTGTGGGAGGGAGGGAGGGGCACAATATAATTGTTAAAAATAACAATACAACACACCGAAAGGACCATTTCATTATATGCCAATACCATCACTATCCGAGTTACGACGTACACGGGTTACGACCACCCGTACTTACGACCACGTCTATCAGATGTCTATTATGAGTTTACTGTATATGTCTGGCAGCGCGTAAGAGTTGTGGCAGCGCAGCATCCCAACATCTCACACTCGCAGCAGTCTACCACTACCCTCAGTGACTGGATACCGTCGCAGTAACGTCTCTTTTACACTACAATTTTACATTCAGTTACTGTACACCGTTACCATGGCCACCAAGAGGAAGTCCGATTCATCAGATGGCGATTCTACCAAGAAAGCAAGGAAGGCACTGTTGTTGGAGATGAAGATGAAAGTGAGATCTCCATCTCTCCCACGCTACAATTTTGAAGGACGAGGACCGCATTAAGGAAGCAATGAAAGCAGCAGCACCAATTAAGTCAACTATCATCACAAAACCGCGTGAAGGAGCGAGTGCAGAGATGGAAAAGTTGCTATACACGTGGTTGGAAGATAACGGGCAAAGAAATGTGAAAGTGATGTTGCGAATAGTTCAAAGTAAGGCTACACGTTTATTTCGCATGTTGAAAGGACTGGCAGGTGAAGAATACGCTTCACGTGAATTCCCAGCGAGTGCTGGGTGGTTTTGGTTTTGTTGTGTTAAATATTCGACAGTTTTGCCTCTGTGACCTTGAACAGTAGGTCAAGCTCACTCGCACGCAAACTCATCCTAGCACTCATGGTAGTGCACCAACATACGACGTGTGAAATCCTCAGCTTCACCGCACTACACGTAAATGTCCGGAAACTAATGTGCGATGGATGGAAGGAACCCATTCCTAGAGGTCATGAGCCACTTTGTGGGCGTGAGCTAATAAAAAGTACTTACAATAGAAGTCTTCATTCCATATTTTGTTGCTTTTCGTGGAATGCCGGTTGGCACAGAGAAAGGTGGTTGGACCTAATTGGCTGTTCCCAGTCACCCATAGTTGTAGGTGTGAATGGTTGTTTGTGTGATGGCCTGTCGAGCTGTTCAGGGTGTACCCCGCCTTCACACAGAGTTTGCTGAGATGGGATCCAGCCTCCCCATGATCTTAATAAGGATTTTAGGATTAATCGGCGTAGAAAATGTATAAGTGAATACTGCAAGATAGGAGATATATTTATTTAGAGGGTGTGTTTCTTTTGTGCTTGCAGCAGCACTACATGGCGAGTGGTGTGCCATGCATGGTGGTGGGATCCAAAGCTGACCTGCCCGAAGTGAAGCAGCACCACGGGATGAGTCCGGCCGAATTCTGCTACAAACACCGGCTCCCTGCACCACTCCGCTTTTCCGCCCTGAACACACACTACAACACGCACATCTACAGCAAGCTCACCTGGGCTGCCATGCATCCGTAAGTCTTCTCTCTCTCTCTAATATATAATATAAAAATATACAGAGATCCAGTTCCTGCGGCTTCAGTGCATCCCGGGTTTTTCAAAAATATTGATCGAAGAAAAAATAAATAAATAAAGGGAAAAGTTAAGGAAAATGCCACAAAACAAGGCCAATTATGCAAAAACAATAAACAAACAAAAAAAAAAAACAACCCAAAAGCCCAACAAAGCTACTTACATTTTTATGTGAGGTGTGTGTGCGCGCGTGTATTTATATTTTATGTACATCTTGTGCATTATTTTTGAATGTTTAATTGTTAATAAGCATTTATAGTGTTGAATGTGTATTTATTGATATTATATACATGTATTACATGTACATATACGTCAGTCAGGGGGGCCGATCCTACTTCGCGGAAATCGGCGGTTACAGACGTTTTGGTCCCCATTAACTGCGGAAAGTGAGGGATCCCTGTATATGTTTCTCTTTGTCTGTACCATGAATATGTGCTGTTTGGTGTGTATATTGGGACTGGGTAACGATACAGGTCTTACACAGGCACACACACACCGGAAGGTTAACTGGGATTAAATATGAGTCACGTTGACCTTATTTCAACATTACAACAGTCAAGTTAGTGAAACTTCCTATCTTGGGCTTGACACAGCTTGGAAGTGAAATGGTTTGAAAAGGCATCAGGTTAGGGTTTTCCCGAGGAAGGTCTTGGAGGGGGTTGTGTGGGTCACTTTGGCAGCATCAACTTGGTGACTTGATGACTTTTCCGACCACTTTCCATGTTTAAGTGTTATTAAATGGTCTTACTGGTGGGAGGGTCTGAACCCTGTGGTCTGTTTATTTATTTTCTCCTTTCATTTTGATACTGTGATTTGATGTGTGTGTGTGTGATATCACTTACTGTGTGTAGGCACCTGAATGACTCTGATATGAACAGCACATCTTTTTGGCTGCGTGTGACCCTGGGAGTGATCAGCGCCAGCCTGGTGGGATTCGCCTTCTACAGGGCCTTCAGCAAGCACAAATAACACACACCGAGAGACTGTGCCTGTTCAACTGGTCCAGCAGATCGTTGACCATTTGGACGGTGACATTAGACCAAATTGAGCTGACCCACACACATCTTTGACAGTCAGCAAGATGGGGTGTGTGTGTGTCAGAGAGAGTTTTATTTGTTGTTTATTTATAGGAAGCAGGTGCTCACTGTATTATACTGATGACTGGCAGGGAAAAGGCCTATGAACTAGGTGTATGTATTATCGGAGGTTCTATAGAGATAATGAAGAGCGAGATGCCACATTCTGGTCTCGGATCTTTAGCTACGTTTTATATCGCTGCTTTCAAAATCGAAAAGAGAATTCCATTACACCTTGCTTTTACGGAGTGTATGTTCTGTTTTTTATCCACTGTGCTGGAATTCTCACACACATCCCCAGTTTTTTTTTTTTTTTTTTTTTTTAGTGCATCAAAACTGTTCATTTTAGAAATATATTTTGTTATAAATCCCCCCACCCCCCCGTCCATTTTCATTTGGAACACAATAAATAATTAAAATGAGTGACTGTCTTGCTGATACACATGGAAACATACACACAAACTTTTAGGCCACAGATGAAAGAGACCGATGGCAGACAGCTGAACCTGGAAATCTCCAAAATACCTTCAGGACCAATCAGGTGTGAGAAAGTATGACAGTGTGTGTGTGTGTGTATTTACTCAGCATTGGTCTGGTGAGAAGTTAAGGATGTACCCAGCCTTTGTCCAGTGTTGGCTGTGATAGACTTCCTAATAGTAGGATCCAGTGGATCTGTAAATGAGTGAGTTCTTAAAGCACAGGTACAATTATCATAGAGATGCTAAGCAGCTAGAGGTTTCACTATTACTAGTCCTTCTCGAAAAAATTAGCATATTGTGATAAAGTTCATTATTTTCTGTAATGTACTGATAAAAATTAAACTTTCATATATTTTAGACTCATTGCACACCAACTGAAATATTTCAGGTCTTTTGTTTTAATACTGATGATTTTGGCATACAGCTCATGAAAACCCAAAATTCCTATCTCAAAAAATTAGCATATGATGAAAAGGTAGTCTAAACGAGCTATTAACCTAATCATCTGAATCAACCAATTAACTCTAAACACCTGCAAAAGATTCCTGAGGCTTTTAAAAACTCCCAGCCTGGTTCATTACTCAAAACCGCAATCATGGGTAAGACTGCCGACCTGACTGCTGTCCAGAAGGCCATCACTGACACCCTCAAGCAAGAGGGCAAGACACAGAAAGAAATCTCTGAGCGAATAGGCTGTTCCCAGAGTGCTGTATCAAGGTGAGCTGTCTGTGGGAAGGAAAAAGTGTGGCAGAAAACGCTGCACAACCAGAAGAGGTGACCGGACCCTGAGGAAGATTGTGGATAAGGGCCGATTCCAGACCTTGGGGGTCCTGTGGAAGCAGTGGACTGGGCTACAGGTGCCACATTCCCCGGGTCAAGCCACTTTTGAACCAGAAACAGCGGCAGAAGCGGCTGACCTGGGCTACAGAGAAGCAGCACTGGACTGTTGCTCAGTGGTCCAAAGTACTTTTTTCGGATGAAAGCAAATTTTGCATGTCATTCGGAAATCAAGGTGCCAGAGTCTGGAGGAAGACTGGGGAGAAGGAAATGCCAAAATGCCTGAAGTCCAGTGTCAAATACCCACAGTCAGTAATGGTCTGGGGTGCCATGTCAGCTGCTGGTGTTGGTCCACTGTGTTTTATCAAGGGCAGGGTCAATGCAGCTCGCTATCAGGAGATTTTGGAGAACTTCATGCTTCCATCTGCTGAAAAGCTTTATGGAGATGAAGATTTTCATTTTTCAGCACGACCTGGCACCTGCTCACAGTGCCAAAACCACTGGGAAATGGTTTACTGACCATGGTATTACTGTGCTCAATTGGCCTGCCAACTCTCCTGACCTGAAGCCCATAGAGAATCTGTGGGATATTGTGAAGAGAAAGTTGAGAGACACCAGACCCAACACTGTGGATGAGCTTAAGGCCGCTATCGAAGCATCCTGGGCCTCCGTAACACCTCAGCAGTGCCACAGGCTGATTGCCTCCATGCCACGCCGCATTGAAGCAGTCATTTCTGCAAAAGGATTCCCGACCAAGTATTGAGTGCATAACTGAACATAATTATTTGAAGGTTGACTTTTTTTTGTATTAAAATCACTTTTTTATTGGTTGGATGAAATATGCTAATTTTTTGAGCTAGGAATTTTGGGTTTTCTTTACTTTTTTGCCAAAATTCTCAATATTAAAACAATAAAAGGCTTGAACGACTTCAGTTGTGTGTAATGAATCTAAAATACAGTAGGCCCTTGACATTCGCGGGGGTACGGTTCCGGGCCTTCCCGCAAATCGAGATAATCCACGAGTTCTGTACCCGGAAGTAAAACCCCATGTATGACGTCACATGCGCGAATGAGCAGTCGGATGTAAAATGCTATGTACTGTATATGAAAGTCTAATGTTTATCAGTACATTACAGAAAATAATGAACTTTATCACAATATGCTAATTTTTTGGGAAGGACTAGTATTTATAGTCGTCACGATTTGTGGTTTAATTGTAAAATCTGAAATGACAGCAGCACTCGGAGAGTACAAACCTCCACCAGGCCCCCCAAAAGCAACATCAACAAAGTCTACTGGAATACCACAAAATGGTCCTGCCTCACAGTGTTAAAGAATTCTTACAAAAATTCCTGGATGCAGAATTTGATCCAGATCATCTCCAAAAAAACAAATGTTTTTTTTTTTTTTTTTTTTTTTAATTTATTTAAAGCCTCACCTGCTCTAGGAATGTAATGGAAATCCTCCCATAATGTTCAGTGTAATCCTGCTAGAAACACAAACAAATGGAATGTAAAGTATAACTTTATTGGCAGATACTGAAACTCTGTACATGTAGCCGGAGTATAGCATCGCAGGAAGTTAGCAGAATACAGAATAAAACTGAATGACATCTAATCAAAGTCTATAAACTTTTTTTATACATGAGATTTAAAACATATTACAAGATAATCACTGGGACTTTTTCCCCATTCTGTGAACCGGAACTGTTCCAGCTCCGAGAATTTCTCTCGCACCGTCACTTATTCCCTCGTTTCTGACAAGTTTCCCAGTCCCTGCTGATGACGAGTGTCCCCACAGCATGATGCTGCCACCACCATGCTCTATTGGGTGGGAAGTGTTCTTGGGGTGATGACGTGTTGAGTTTGTAGCAGACATAGATTACAATTTCAATAATATTTTTTTAGTTTCCTATGTTGCTGTATTGTTTATTATCTGTCGTGAATCTAACTTACTGACTGTAAATTATGCTCATTTCACCATCACAAATAGTGTGCGCATGGGTACACCACCCAATTACAGGCAAACACACAGTATTCATTTATTACACAGTCATTAGGGTGTGTGTGTGTGTGTGTGTGTGAGAGAGAGAGAGAGAGAGAGAGAGACAGAGAGAGAGAGAAAAGCAAAGGCCATGTGTGATTATTTTGGACCAAAGTTACCATGTTTTTGGTAACTAGCCATTTTTAATTCTGAGGGACCAAGATTAATGAGTTTACCAGCCTTGTTTGCAGGTCTGCATCTTAATTAGTCCAGGAAGTGGTTGATGCTGATCTCTTATACAAAAATATTTTATTCTTCTAATTTTGTAGCCTGTAAAAGGCGTTGAGTCTGCCATTATTTTCCGCCGTTATTGGTTTTGGAAATGTCCAAAATTTAGTAAAGCATCCACACATCATGCTGATCACTAGTGAATGCTGTATGTTACTGCCATTGCATTCATAGTCCTGTGTGTGTGTGTGTGTGTGTGTGTGTGTGTGTGTGTGTGTGTGTGTTTATTTATTTATCTTTACCAGGCTCATTTTTTTTCAGAACTGTATATTAGTTCTATATATAATAATAATAATAATAAACAACCCTATATATATATATATATATATATATATATATATATGTATATATATATATATATATATATAAAATCAAAACTGTTTGGCAGGTTAAAAATATTTTAAAGTATATATTAGTATTATTAGGCCTATATTATACTGTATATTGTATTACATCGCATTGAATTTCCTGTTGTTGTGCGGGCGTGTCTCGCTCTGACTGTCGTCATGGCAACACCCCAGCAACTATCCTATTTGAATGGCAAAGTGGCTCCCGATTGGATCATAAGTGTCCCACGCAGAACGCTTTGTCTGCCCCTAGCCTATGTAGTGCACTACTCTCCAACCGAAACGTGGTTTGGGATCCAGCCTGTGTCATGCTGTCTAGTGCATTATGAATGAATAATATAAATAAATAAACAACGTGAGACTATATATCTGGGTTATTGTCTCTTCTACTTGTTTCAATAAACAGCAGTCAGGTTCAAAAGAGGAGAAAAAGTTTATTGTTGTACAGTATAAAGGTGTCCGACAAGTTATTACATTATGTTAATGTAGTTTACCACATCCTGACAAACATGATGATGATGATGATGATGACGATGATGATGAGGATGATGACTAGAGTTTAGGACTTTGACCTCTTTCATCTGGTGCCTCAAAAAAAAACCCAAAAAATTAACATTGGATACGGGCTCCAGATGTTAGTCATACATTACAAGTAAATAACTACAGTCACTTATTTAAAATTAAAAAATAAAATAAGTTGTGTGTTTGAGTGTAGTTGTAGCTCTTTTCACCAAGTCCAATAGTGCAAGAAGACACGGCAGGAAGTGTAAAAAGGGTTCAGAGACCGTACAAACCTAATAACATAATAATAATAATAATAATAATAATAATAACACAATAACAATAATAATAATGATGATGATGATGATGATCATAACAACAATAATAAAAATGATAAAACAAAGAAATTCAGAAAAAAGTCTATTTACAAGTGTGTGTGTGTGTGTGTGTGTGTGTGAGAGAGAGAGAGAGAGAGTGTGTGTGTGTGTGTGTGTGTGTGTGTGCGTGTGTGAGTGAATGTGTGTGTATATGTGAGAAAGAGTTAGAGAGAGAGAGAGTGTGTGTGTGTGTGTGTATGTGTGTGTGTTTAATGAGTCCCGTGTAATTCAGTGAACTTTTCACTTCTTCGTGGATTTCTTGCTCGCGGTCTTGGCTTTCGGTTTCTTCTTCGCCTGTGTTTTCACCTTCTTGGTCTTGCCGGCTGTTTTGGGCTTCCTTGTCACCTTCCTGACCTTGGCGGGAGATTTGGTCTTTTTGTCCCCCGCCTTTTTACTGCCCTTCTTGGCGGCCGCTTTGGTTTTCTTCGCCTTGCCGGGAGACTTGGTGGCGGTCACTCTTCTGGGTTTGGGCGCTTTCTTGGGTTTCGCCGCGGTTTTGGGTTTCCGGGCTTTCACGGCAGCTTTGGGTTTCCTTTTGGCCGCCGCAGCCGCCGCGGGTTTCTGCTGCTTCTTGGGCTTCTTCTTGCTCGGCTCGTCGGACTTGACGAGTCTGAACGAGCCCGAGGCTCCGATGCCCTTGGTGTGGCGCAGGAAGCCGTTGGCCACGAGCCTCTTGAGCGCCTGTTTGATCTGCGCGTCGGCGTTGTCGCCCACCTTGTAGTGGCTCTTCACGTACTTCTGGATGGACTGACGTGAGGCGCCGCCGCGGCTTTTATCCGCCATCACCGCCGCCTGGATCATGTCCGAGTACTTCGGGTGCGACGTCGCCTTCTTCGGTGCTTTCGCCCGCTTGGGCTTCGTCGCTGCCGGAGCTGCTGCCGTTTCCGCCATGGCTTCAAGAGTCCTGAGATCCGCGCGAGAGCGATCAAATAATAACAACAACAACAACAACAATAAATCAATCAATAAAACCGCGTCTCGCACTGCACAAACTCAGAGAATGAAATCAACGGGCACGCGCAAATCACCAACTTTTTTCTCTCAATTAACGGAAATAATAATAATTATTATTATAATAATTAATAATAATAATAATAATAATAATAATAGCGTCACGAGAGTCCGGTCCCGCACACGTGTGTATATGTGTGTGTATAGCTAGAAGTGTGTGTGTGTGTTACACTCACGGTAGGAAGTCTAATGAAGCCTAAGCGCGGACGTGATTGAGAACACCAGCGGCCAGCAAGCTGAGTGAGCGTGCTTCCATGAAACCCGCGCGCTCCGGTTTGTGTTTCTTGTCGCCCGAACTCGCACCGAATTCTCGCGGCCCGCTCGGCCGCGAGCTCCTCTAACCGTCCGGTCCGAGAGAGGACACATCGGGCTTCACGGTCGCGCGAGCGTCGTGTCAGGGGGACGCGAGCGACAAACTTTTTTTCCCGGAAAACCGACTCGGAGTGGCGCGCGCCGCCACGCATTTTGCCGGATTCGGCCCAAATCGACCCGAAACCGCGCGAGCCATCACATCGACACCTCGCACACGGGAAAGCGGGATCATCGCTGAGCACGACCGGACGGGTTCGGCTCGGGAAAAACGCCGTTTTGGTTTTTAATCGGCGGATGGATTTGCCCAACTAACACAGTCCTCACCGCGAGTCCGCGTGACGTTGCCGCTCTTATTTACTGTTAAACCCGCTATAAATTACATCCAAGTGAATCAAAGTGGGACCGAAATCACGCCGGGTGCACGCACGTGTGAAGGGCGTGTTCTGAAAATGGACACACGTGCGCACTTTTTGTGCAAAACGCTCAAAGCCGCCTATTAAAAATCGATGCTTTAGCGGCGCGCTCGGTCTCAGCTGCTGCAGGAAAGTTGCCAACAGCCGTCCGGACCGAACAACGAGCCCTGGTACCGACCACACGCCTGAGCGGCACCAACCCGCTTCATGTTCATGTCATTAATTGACCTGTCAAGTGATTCACGTGCTCTCGTTGTCTGGGCTCACGCAATCTTTTGTCCCTTCACACAGACGCAAGTGCTGGCTGCGCGAGCCCACATTTCCAGCACGCGCGTTCATTTCAGCGCGCGGCTCATACAACCCCCCCCCCCCCCCCACACACACACACACACACACAGAGACACGCGCGCCCCATTCCCCACCACACACACACACACACACACACGCACACACACGCGCGCACCCCCCCACACGCGCCAAACACCCGCTCCTGTGCCTCCTGGAGACTTTTTTTGATGGCGCGTTGATTTGGACGTGGCGGTCCCGGCCAGGACGGTTTCATCCAATCCACGCGCGCATGTACATGTTCTGGGAGCCGCGTGAACGCCATCTTGACTCTCGTGCGTCTAGCTGACGTTATTCCAAACACTTCACTCACGCGCATCGCACCGTTATTGGTAAACAAAGAGCATCCATCAGCACTTTGATGCATATTGTATTTGGAACTTTCGTGCTCCTTGTAGTTTGTCACGTCAGACTGAAAGCAGCTGGTTCATCAGCCTCTTGGGAGCAGATGTGGCCAAAAAAAGCGCTCCAGATTTCGGACTTCTGATTGGATAACCGATGATGACATCATTTCATCGTTCATCACTGGTGATTGATTGATCTTATAATCAATCACAATTAAATAGATAGATAGCTGTAGCGTGTGCAAAAGGTGCTCCCCCCCCCCCCAACACACACACACTCAGTGTTAATTCCACTGACTCATTCAATCCCTCATGATCCTCTCTGTGTCTCCTGATAATATTCGTGCTCCTTAGACCGTTCTTTCGTCATCAGAGTAACGTATGGAGGAGGTACGCACCGTGGCGTAGCAGTTAGCATGTCCGTCACAGCGAGAAGGCCACAGGTCTGGCTCCTGGGCTCATTTGGGTTTCCTCCAGAGACTCAGGTTTTCATCTTAAAGTCCAAAAACATGGCTAATCAATAAAACATGAATCTGATTGGCCTTTCCGGCCTCGTTGTAACTCCTAGTAGGCTGAGATAGGCTCAAGCTTGGTAAGGAGGTTATGCAGTTCATCAAACGAATGGATGGATTGCTGTTCAAATGAAATACTATTTAAACCATGCAAAGTCTGTCAATCAAAAGGTCACAATTTTCAGAAGCTTTCAAGTGGACATCATGGATTCAATGGAAATTTCCAATTATAAAGATAAGAATAGAACAGTAGTGGCGAAGGGTCATTGATGCTCCTGTAACTGTTTATGTTCCCAAGCAAAATAAATAAAAAATTAATTCTCTAGGCAGCTTAATGAGAATTTGGGTTATAGGGAGGCTGGCACCCATCTCAGTCGAATCTTGGTACAGCTCACCAGGCCATTGCAAGGCCAACACACGTACAACCATCACACTCTCACTTAAAGGTGATTTGGAACAGCCAGTTGTGCATGTTTTTGGATTATAAAGTGGAAATCAGAGTACCTAGAGCAAACCCATGCGAGTACGGAGAAAACACGCAAACTCCACTCTGAGACCAGGAGTCAAATCAGGGACCTTCTTGCTGCCAGCAGATGTGCTAAGCATTACCGCACCGTGCCACCTTATCAGGTCTTCAAATCAAAAATCCAAAACGTAAAACCACCAAGCCACCGCTGACGACTCCCTATAGCCTCATGCTACAGGAAACGCTATAAGCTCTGGCTGTGATGGGCCACCAGGCTCGGGTGTGAAAGCCAAACAGACGTTACCTATGGAGCAATGGAAATGGATTGTAAAGTGAACTTTTAAAAATGCTGTTGTCCTGAACACTTTTCACCCCAAACAAAGTTGAATGTATGAACTGGAATTCATGTCGCATATTTTTGGTAGACAATCTTTTGTCTATATCAAGGGGTGTCAATCTCCTTTTCCCCACATAATTAAATGTGGGGAATTTAAATTAAATTTAAATGTGATCGAGGGCCGAATAATCATTGAACATCCTTTTTAAAAGGTTGAAGAGTGACAAGCTAGCATCCAATATTTATTTACTGAGTAATCAATGACAATCTATTGACTTGAAATAAGCTGCTGCCACCTAGCGGAAGGCTGATGAATTACGTTTCATAGTGATGGTTGATGAAGGCAGTGGTGGTCGCAGGTTAGGGCGCAGTATAGCTGATCCTAAGGTTGGGGGTTCGAGTCCCCACAGGGTTGTCACTGTCCCCCCCAGTGCAGCTAACTGGGTTATCAAAGGCAGGCCATGTCTCTTACTGTCTATGGTGAGAGGCATGTAAAAGAACCATTGCTGACTTTGGTAAAGAGTAGGCTGCAAAGCCGTCAGCGTGTTTCTACGACCTGGAGAGGGATGGGCTCCGCCAGGCCAAATCAGCCCAAGTCTCGCCATGAAGGCGCCCCGACGACATCCTCGGATGTTAAGGGATAAGTGAAGAAGAAGTGAAGTGATGGTCGATGCAAAGAATGTATGATAATCATATTCCTTGAAGCTCTTGCGGCACATAAAAAATGAGTTGATCCACAGCCCTTGAGTGTGAGCCATAGGAATGCTGGCGTATTGCTTGATGACACCGTCCATGATATGTAGATTATTTTTTTAAAACAGCTATGACATCACTACTTTAAACGTTGGTTGAGAAATCAAAGAAAAGTGATCCCACTCGAACCAATAAAGTACAAAAAAAACAAGAGTTGGTGAAGGGTTGAGGTTACATTAATGGGGGCGGAGTTATAAAAGATGTTATAGTTTTTCTGTCAACATTTGGACTTGTTTATGTTCAATAATAAAGTTAAGAATTTTGCATGAGGAAAAATTCAGATAGATGGAAATCTCAGGCCTTGAATACAGACAGTACCAACACACCCACCCACACCCACACCCACCCCCACCCGCACCCACACCCACCCCACAGAGGCTGGAAACATAATGACACATCAAACCCCAAAGGCACAACAAGTGAAAATTAACATAGTTAACAATTGGCCTCCAGTAAAAAAAAACCCAACAACAACAACTTTCCACTGGGAGAACACACACACACACACACACACACACACACACACACACACACACACACACAAGCATATTGCTGTGGTATTGTATGCAGGTTTCCTCCGGATACTCTGGTTTCTTTCTACAGTCCAAAAACATACACAGTAGGTTAATTATCTGTTCCAACTCACCCCTATGTGTGTGAGTATGAATGGTTGTGTGAGTATCGGCCTTGCGATGACCTGGCGAGTTATCCAAGATGTACCCCGCCCACGCCCAGAGTTGGCTGAAATCGGCACCAGCTTCCCAATGACCCTAATTAAGATTAACCGTTCCTGTTATCACTGTATCCTTTATAGGTGCTGCAGGGACGATGGAGCCCCACTCAGCCTACTCTGGGCGAAGGTAGGGTACACCCTGAACAGCTCACCAGATCATCACATTGCAACACTTACTCACTCCGTCAGTTACTGCTTAATCCTATTGGGATTACAGGAAGGCTATATAGAGCCGAGCTCAGCCAGACCATCACAGGGCAGGGCAATGCAACACCTGCATAGATAAAATCAGTAGTTTAGTAGTTTCGGCCAGTGCATTCTGTTAAAGTGCAAAGAAACCAGAATGCACGACCACCTCCGTTTCTTGGAGGGAAAATCATTAGAGTCATACTGACATTGGAGACTCATTCCAAAAAGTTCAGTAAACATCTTGATCTCATTAACAATTTCATCTACTTTTGAAAAGCAACTGTCATTTACTTTCTCGTATAATACGACAAAATAACTTCACACACAAACACCTGCATGCAGTAAGAACGAAAACACACACATGCCAAAATATTTTAGGCACATATCTGCATACCACAGCAATATATATACAGTGTGTGTGTGTGTGTGTGTGTGTGTGTGTGTGTGTGTGTGTGTGTGTGTGTGTGTATTCTCTCCCAGAAGAAAGTTGTTGTTGTTGTGTAACCGAAAATTCTTTTGATTGTTAACTTTAATACATTTAATAAACACACACACACACACACACACACATATATATATATATATATATATATATATATATATATATATATATATATATATATATATATATATATATATATATATATATATATATATATATATATATATATATATATATATATATATATATATATATATATATATATGGTAGTATAAGGGTTTGCCTGTGCGCTTCAAGGAGGACCTGGGTTTGAATCCGATGCCTGGCTCATCATTTCAGTGTAGACATTGCATGCTGTCCCCACTGCTTCCGTGCTTCCGTAGGCTTCCTTTATGTACTCTGGTTTCAGTCCACAATCCAGAGACATGTACATTAGGTTAATTGGTAGTCCCAATTTCCCCCTAGGTATGGAATGTGAGTGGGAATAGTTGTGTGTGTTGGCCCTGTGATTGCTGGTCTGACAAGCTGTACAGGCTTCGATCAGTGTTGGCTGAGATAGGCTAGACCCACAAATAAGTGTGTGTGTGTGTGTGTGTGTGTGTGTGTGTGTGTGTGTGTGTGTGTATATATATATAAGGAGGGCAGTGGTGGTCTAGTGGTATAGGGCGCTGTGGCGACCCCTGAAGGGAAAAGCCGAAAGGACAAGAAGAAGAAGAAGTGCGGGCAGTGGTGACCTGGTGGTATTGGGTGCTGGATCGCTGATCCTAAGGTTGGGGGTTCAAGTCCCACACTCCACAGGGTTGTCACTGTCCCTCCCAGTGTGGCTAACTGGGTTATCAAAGGCGGGCCATGTCTCTCACTGTCTATGGTGAGAGACATGTAAAAGAACCATTGCTGACTTTGGTAAAGAGTAGCTGCAAAGTCGTCAGCGTGTTTCTGTCCCTTGCTAAAAGGGTTGTGACAGGAAGGGCATCCGATGTAAAAAAAAAACCCTCTGCCAAATCAAATGTGCAAATCAGATGATTTGCTGTGGCGACTCCTGAGTAAAAAAGGGAAAAAGCTGAAAGGAAGACAGACAGACCTATATATATATATATACACACATCACTCACTCACACACACTGTCCTCCATAGTCATTGGTAGCTCTGTTTAAGATGTGTTTAAAGCCTTAATAAATTATTTTTTTTATTGTAGAAGCTACCCTCACACTGAAAATCATAGAAAAATGTCATCTTCAACTCAAGTGAATTTTAAGGGGAAAAACATTCCTGACGAAGAAATCACCTGTTCCACAATTACTGGCAGCCCTAACAATTTCTAGGAAATAAATGTAATTGTAGTATTTCTGTCATGTCTATAGTAGTTTACAAAGATTATCAGAATATCAAGTTACAGTTTCCCTGGGGAATAAATATGACATGACATTGAGGCCAAATGCAGATGTGCGTCAACACTCACAAGTCAGGCAACGGGTACAAGAAAATCTCTCCTCGCCAGCACCTGCCCATATCTACTGTCAGAGGAATCGTTAAGAAGTTTATAATAACTGGAACAGTGGTAAACAAGCCTGGATGAAGATGCAAGGTTATTTTGCCACCACGCAGTGAGGAGGATGGTAAGAGAAATACAAAGTTCTCCAAAGCACAGTTCAAGAACTGCAACAAACAGGAGCATATTGGGGTGACAAAGTCTCCAGAACAACCATCGGGGCTCCATCTACATGCCAACAATCTGTTTGGGAGGCAGCATGGAAAAAAATATTTTCTGGTAATCATAAACGCAAACGTCTGTAGTTCACTAAATGGTACCGGAACTTCAACAGAAATCAAGATAGAGCTTTTTAGCAACCAAATACTCTACTCTCAGCACAGTGGGTTGGTGGAACATAAAGGATGAGTATGCAGAAAAGCACCTCATGCCTACTGTGATGTATAGGAGGAGGAAACGGTGATGCTGTGGGCCTGTTTCTCTTCCAGAGGCCCTGGGAACCTTGTTTGGGTTCATGGTATCATGAATGCTTTGAAATACCAGGATATTTGAAATCAAAATCTGGTGGCCTCTGCCTGGAAGCTGAAGATGGGCCGTCGCTGGATCTTTCAGTGAGATAATGACCTTTAAACATGTGGCTAAATCAACACAGAAATGGTTCCCTGGGCACAGAATCAGGTTCCTCCCACGGCCATCTCAGTCCCCAGACCTCAACCCTATTGAAACCCAGAGTTTTCAATGGCGTGCAGAGAGAAGAGGACCAGGCCGCTGGATGATTTAGAGAGATTGCACTGAGAGGAACGCTCTAAAATCAATCTTTCTGTATTCTCCCATCTTGTGAAATATTATAAAAGAAGATTAGGTGCTGTTTTGTTCGCAGAAGGCGGTTGTACAGAGTACGTATTAATACCAGGGGTGCTAATAATATGGCACATATGATTTAATGTAAAAGAATTATTTCTTAATGTGGATTTTTTTTGCCACTGAATAAATGCATTTGAATTAAAGGTTGGATTTTCCTCGTTTTTCAGCGCGGTTCTATTTTAATTGGGGAAAAACAAAACACGATACGTAATGAAACGCGCGCGCTTTGTGAAAACAAATACAGCACAGCAGCTTGTTTTTAAAGCGTGTACAGTATTTATATATTTTGACCATCAGGGGGCGATAATGCATCAACTGGCTGTTAATGCAACATTTTAATGTCATTGTTTTCGTTCCTGTTTAGTTTTGTCTGAACTTTATGTGTTTTTGGACTTCAATTACTTTAGTATTCTTCAAGCTGAGGTAAAATCTCAAATTCACAGAGTTATGAATCATATATATCTGTTTTATAGAGATTTTTTCGCCATTATTTCCCATGTCAGAATGGCCGAGCGGTCTAAGGCGCCAGACTCAAGGTTTAAACCTTCCTGTAGTGAGGATTCTGGTCTCCACATGGAGGCGTGGGTTCAAATCCCACTTCTGACAGAATATTTTTCTAAATTTTTATTTATTTATTTATTTTTGTTTAATCTCAAATATGTCTTATTCACTCGCTTTTATTTCCTATTTTACCACAAAGTCGTAATTCGGGCATAAATAAGATCGTTGGTAACAGTTATTGTTTTCTATATTCGAGGAACACTTAGCAAAAATATTACTGTTTACTTCAAATATAAATGAAACCAGAGATTTAAAACACCAAGCAGAGTTCCTTACAAGGGTTTGATGTTAGCATTTCCCCAAATGCTTTGTGTAAAATCACTTTAAAATTGATGTTTGTGCTGCATTTGTACTTAGCATTCATTACTAGCTGGATGCTAATTTATGCAAATAAAGGAAAAACATGCTAATTAACTTGTCTGCTACATGACTAGCATCAAACAGTCAATCATTAATTTTCTGAACTGGTTACGAACTTAGGCCCATCTCAACCAACTCTGGGGGCCGGTGGTGTAGTGGTTAGGGTGCTGCACTCATGATCAGGAGGTTGTGTGTTCAAGTCCCAGTTAAACCCCCACTGTGCTAAGACCCCTGGGAAAGGTCTCAACCACAAGTGTGCCTCTGTTCGCTCAGCAGTATAAATGGGTACCAGTAAAATATACTGGGAAGGCAACCTGTGGGTGGGCAGTGGTGGCCTGGTGGTAAAGGTGCTGGATCACTGATTCAAGCCCCACTCTCCACAAGGCTGTCACTGCACACATACACCCCCCCACCCCCCATTCCCAGGGGTTTGATAACTGGGTTATCAAAGGTTGGCCATGTCTGTCACTGTCTATGGTGTGAGGTTCATGTAAAAGAACCATTGCTGACTCTTTACAAGTGTAGCTGCATACCTGTCAGCATGTTTCTGCCCTGTGATGGCATGGTCGGCTGTGAGCGCCAGCCTCCCCGCAACCCTAATTAGGATTAAGTGGTTCTAGAAAATGGTAACTTGTGATGGAATAGCGTCCCATCCAGGAGGAGCTGAACTGCTTGCTTCATGCTACAGAAACTGGGAATAAGCACAGGCCTGATGAGCCACTAGGCTCGGGTGTAAAAAGCCCAACAGACTTTACCTACCAGCCAACTCTGGACAAGCTCAAAGTACACCCTGGACAGTTCGCCTGGCCATAATCATGCTGACGGCTATGCAGCCAACTATTGATGCAAGTCAGCAATGGTTATACAGCCTGCCACCATAGTGGGAGACATGGCTTCCCTTTGATAACCCAGTTAGCTGTACTGGTGGGACAGCAGTGACAACCTGTTGATAGTGGGACTTTAACCCAACCTGATCTTGGGATCAGTAATCCAGCACCCTACCATTGCCCTGGCCACAGACAGTAACCTTCATCACCCTGTGATGGTCCAGGCAAGCCGTCTGCTGAGATAGGCTCCGGCCTCCCTGCGACCCTAATAGGATTGGTTTAGCCAATTTAAGAAATTGAATTATAGAGGATACCGGTGGAATATGTTACTATCGATTTATTATTTATTATTTTAATTTCAAGCCATTAGCCAGCTAGCACAGACTGGGCTTACTGTGTAGTCGCCATAGACGTGTGTGACACACTGTGTTATTCTCAGGAAACATCTGTAAATCTCAAGAAACACTATATTGCATTATTCCCTTGTAGCCGGCGATATGTGAATCAAAGTATTATTTAATATTATTGATTTTGGTGTCATTACTATTTATTATTTATTATTTATGTGTTATCCTGGGGATATAGCCCTTTTTTATTTCTGAACGTCTGCCCTGGCAACTGTATCATCCATATTTTTAAATATTTTAAATGCGGACTGACATAAATAAATAAATAAATAAATAAATAAATAAATACATAAATTAATTAAAAATTAAAATTAAAAACCTGCAGTAGCGGTTTACTACCAACAGAGGGCAGAAGTCGCAAAATCGTCCATCGGGTAGTTTCATTCAGTCGCCTCTAAATAATTCCATCTCCGTGAGACACACTTAACACATCCACACACTCACTCCTCCCATCCTTGGGTCTACATATCTGTTTCTTTATCCACTCGTCATAAATCTTTGTGTGATATGAATGAGTCATTTTCCCTGAGTGTATAAAATGATTAAAGCCAGTGTTTAGGGCCTAATGAGTCACAGATGGGCGTTTAATGTGTAATACATGAGAAGCTCCAGCATGCAGTACAAAGACCCTGCAATCTGTGGGAGCGCTTCAGCATGCCATTCATCTAACAGTGTATCTGTCTTTCTATTTATCCATCCATCCCTCTACTCTATCTGTTTCTGTCAATCAGATGGTCTCTTTATCTGTCTATACACATATCGATCTATCTTTCTGTCTGTCTGTTTACATATTTGGTCATAGTCCCGTTCATATGCTCTATCTGTTCTGTCTGTCTGTCTGTCTATAATTATGTCTGTATTTCTGTCAGTTGGTTCATCATACCATTTGCATACCTGTCTGCCAATCAATCAATCAATCAATCAATCAATCAATCTATCTATCTATCTATCTATCTATCTATCTATCTATCTATCTATCTATCTATCTGTCTGTCTGTCTGTCTGTCTGTCCGTCTGTCTGTCTGTCTGTCTGTCTGTCCATACGTCCGCTCGCCCGTCCGCCTATCTATCTATCTATCTATCTATCTATCTATCTATCTATCTATCTATCTATCTATGTTGGTTGGTCTGTCTGTCTGTAAGATCCATCTGTCCATCTATTTGTTTTTCTGTGTGTGACTATCTGTCTCTCTCCAGCTGTTTGACTGTCTGTTTGGCTGTCTATCTATCTATCTATCTATCTATCTATCTATCTATCTATCTATCTATCTATCTATCTATGTTGGTTGGTCTGTCTGTCTGTAAGATCCATCTGTCCATCTATTTGTTTTTCTGTGTGACTATCTGTCTTTCTTTCTGTCTCTCTCCAGCTGTTTGACTGTCTGTTTGGCAATCTATCTGTTTGTCTGCCTCTATCTATCTATCTATCTATCTATCTATCTATCTATCTATCTATCTATCTATCTGTCTGTCTGTCTGTCTGTCTGTCTGTCTGTCTCACTGCCTGTCTGTTTGCCTGCCTGTCTGTTTGTCTGTCTGTTTGTCTATCTTACTATCTGTCTGTCTGTCTGCCTGTTTCCTTAAGTGACATTGTTTGTCGAGCTTTTTTCTTATTTTGTTTTCACTCAGTATTTCGTATATAATTGGATTGTTGTCTTCCATTTTCTTTCTCCCACAGCCCCCTCTGAGTGTTTAAATAAGGGTCTGCAGTGAATAATGAGGCCTGTGTGTTTCTCTACCGAGTTTTTCTCACTCTCTCTCTGCATGGATCTATTAAAGTTTGAAGTTGCCCCAATTTAGTTTTAACCAGCAGCAGGGTGAAATCTCTGTTGATTTAACGCAGTCTGACAGGAATTAATATCTCGGTGCTAACAGTGAGATCGTCTGAGGTCCATTCTCGTTAAAATTGGCAGTTACTCTGAACATGATGGGGTTATATTTGCCATAAGCCAACGGAATGCTCCATGTTAAAGGAGAGCCATTACTGCATCCTCATTTATGGACGATGAGAATGTGTTTTTAGAGACGGAAGAAAGATGAGTGCACGAATGTGCCAGGCACCGGAGAACGTGGGGTTCCGTCTGCTTGATTTGAGGTCCGCAAAAAAAAGCTAAAACACACACACACAAAGACACAAAGACACAAAGACAGCCCACAGAGAATTTTTCATCAGTCGAGTTGGGATGAAGAATTCATGGCGGCCTCCGCTTTTATTTTACACATCATTTATTTGGCTCTAGCCCACAAAGTGGCTCAGAAGCTATAGAGATGTGTTCTGTCCATCTGTCTGTCGAAGTTTAATTTGTGGAAATTCACTTGCTGTACGCTGAAGGTGAGGTTTTAAACTTGGTATGCTCTTTCACTACTTTGAGTGCGAGGATGAGGTTTTTTTTTTGTGAGTGACCTCGACCTAATTTTCTTGGTCACAGAGGCAAAACTGTCTATTCGGTTTCCTGGCATATATGTATGCTCATTCTCTATTGGCGTATTATGAAATATTCCTCAGAGATAAGGTGAGAAGATCATCCATCCGGGAGGATGGGAGGAGCTTGGAGTCAAATCGCTGCTCCTCAGCGTTGAGAGGAGCGAGTGGAGGTGGCTCGGCATCTGGTTAGAATGCCTCCCGAATGCCTACCTGGTGAGGTGTTTTGGGCATGTCCAATCAGGGGGAGATCCCGGGGCTGACCCAGAACATTCCAGAGGGACTACGCTTCTCGGCTGGTCTGGGGACGTCTCTGTGTCCCCCCCCAGATGAGCTAGAGGAAGTGGCTGGTGAGAGGGATGTCTGGATCTCACTGCTTAAGCTGCAGCCCTTGTGGTGATGGTGATGATGATGATGATGATGATGATGATGATGATGATGACTCTTTTGTTGGGAGAGTCTGGATGCCTGTTGTCTCTGTTTTATTTGTACAATGGAGCTAGAATTCAGTCCAGAATAGAGCAGTTTATAAAAAAAAAATAGAGAAAGATTTTTTTTTCTAATACCAGTTTTGACCTGTTGCCTACGGCAGTAGAAAAAAAAAACAGGGAAGGATACAGGATGTAAAATATGCTGTTATTGCACATTCACGCCGAACACCTTGACCTGAAAGTTTATGCACAACAAGGTGGGACGAAGTTCTCTGTGGCCAGTTTAGCATTTATTAGCATTTAGCTTAGATTATGGGTGGGGGTGGGAGGGAGAGAAAACTTAATTGTATAACATGATGTCACTGCTGTACAAACATACATGTTCAGTGTCACTCTAATCCGGTGCTCCGCGTTTCACAACACTACATAATCTAGAGCAGGAGTCACCAACCTTTTTGAAACTTCGAGCTACTTGGGTACCAATTAATGCGAAGGGCTACCAGGTTGGTACACACTGAAATAACACATTTTTCAACAAATATCAAAACAAAAAATTCTGAAATATCAAATTTTCTCAATTTACCTTTAATTATATGTTATTATTAATAATTAATGATCCAGGTATACCTCGGCTTAAGTCGTTTTGAGTTAAGTCGTTTTCGATTATACGTCGGTTTTCAAAAAAGTATAGAAAAAAAATAAATAAAGTTTAATAAATAAAGTTTAATAAAATCGATCTTATTTGTTATGGTCTGTGCTGGCTGGAGGCGTTAACGCTCTCTTCATTCATTGCAAGCGCTGGCGAGGGGTGTGGCTGCTACCTGCAGGCGAGGTCCAGAGAGCGCACCTGTTTCCATTCAGCAATCAGCAATCAGCGAGCTATAAATAGGAGCGGTGCGCTTCCCTCCGACAATCTTCTGATGCATTTATTTTGCATATGTTTGTTTTCATCGATTAATTATTTCCAGTGATTTAAATTTTCCAAAGTGCAAAATAAAATCATCTTACATGGTCTCCTGCATCTTTGGGTCCGACGCATATGCTCCGTGCGCAACATTATTAACCATCTTAAAAATTGCATTCATGAATAAAGTACAGAACTAGGAATGGTTATTTTTCTGTTTAGTCTAGACAAGTAAATTTGGCGTAGCCTAGTCTAGACTAGCATAGAGACAAGCTAATTCGACCTAAGTCGTTTTTTTCGACTTAAGTTGTCTCTCCTGGAACCAATTAACGATGTTAGGTGAGGTATACCTGTATTCATCTATGTGGAGACATTGATTTGATTGCAAAAAAAATTAGATGCAGCTCAATGGAGAGGGGTGCTATGGAGCCGCGGACCTGTTCTAAAAATAGCAGTGAGCAGGCCCGCGGGCACCATGTTGGTGACCCCTGATCTAGAGGTTATAAAGCTTTGTAGTCAGTTGGGTGACATCTGACTGGTCCACAGCTTTACTGAAGTAAGATGGGTAGGTTGCTTAAACTTCACCCTTCAATTATGACTGTCGACCAATGAGCGCTTACCTGTTTGTGTTAGCAAATTATCCAACTAGCGTCAATTTAAAATTGAATTTCGCTGTTTATCTAATAAAAATGAATCCTCATTCATTCATTTTCTGAACTGCTTAATCCTAATTCGGGTCGCAGGGAGGTTGGCGCCCATGTCAGCCGACTCTGGGTGAGGGCAGAGTACACCCTGGACAGCTCGCCAGGCCATCGCAGGGCGGAAACAGGCTGACGGTTATGCAGATACTTTTGTTGAAAGTCAGCAATGATTCTTTTACATGAAGCTCTCACCATAGACAGTGAGAGACATGGCTGTCCTTTAATAACCCAGTTTGCTGCACTGGGGATAAAAATGAATCAATACATTTATTTAATAAGATATAATTTTATAATCTTCTAACTGATAACTAGAAGTGGAATGCTAACACTACCTGCTTCATGCCTACAGACCAGAAAGCCAAATATTTGTTTCATCTGGATTTTGCTCATGTGCTTTCTCTAAGTATGGATAATCACACCTTGATTATTTATTCCTTCTCTGCTTTTGTTTTGCTAAAGGGTTGTGTCAGGAAGGGCATCCGACGTAAAAACCTATGCCAAATCAAATGTGCGAATCAGATGATTCGCAGTGGCGACCCCTGAAAAAAAAGGGAAAACGCAGAAAGGAAAAGAAGAAGATAGTGTTGAATATGAATTAACTGATATTATATACACATACTGTATACATGTATGTATACGTCAGTCAGGGAGGTCGATCCTACTTCGTGGAATTTGGCGGTCGTGGGGGATCTCGGGCCCCTATTAACTGCAGAAAGTGAGGGATCCCTGTAATACAAAGCCTGCGCCGTTGAGTATTAAACAAAACTTTTCCGTCCCGTAGGTATTTCCTGATGTCACGTTAATTTCTTGTGTCTGTTACGTGATGCTCGCTGGCTGTTTAAAGATTAATGTACAAGTTCCATAGGCGTTTTGGGTCAGCTGATGCACTAAGTATCTTGTGTTTTTTTTCTTTCTTTTTTTCTTTTTAACAGTCCTATAATAACCTTTCTTTAAACCCGCAGTGGGTAGCCCGGTGGTGCCTCACAGCAAGAAGGTCCAAGAGTCAATTCCCGGGCTTGGCAAGGCCATTTCTGTGAGGAATTTGCATGCTGTCCTCATGCTTGCATGGGTTTCCTCTTAGTACTCCAGTTTCCTCCTACAGGCACCAAACACATGCACAGTAGACTAATTGGCTGTTCCAAATTGCCCCTTGGTGTGAGTGGTTGTGTGTGTTGGCCCTGCGAGCTGTTGAAAGTGTATCGTTCCCTCAACCAGAGTCATCTGAAATGGGTACCATTCTCCCCAGCCCAGACTGGGAATTGAACCCAAGCCTTCTTGCTGTGAGGTGGACATGCTAACCACTGTGATGTACCATCTAGATGCCGCCAGAACAGCGAGTTCCTACGCGAATCACGACAAGAATTCCCAGCATTGCCACCACGCAACCCACTTGATTTACTGGTAGAACAACCTGAATCATTCAAGAGAATAATCTCCAAATTATATAGCAGGTTTACTCAATAGTGTCCTTCCAACCTTCATTCCCCAAAGAGCTGATTGGGAGCATGATCTGGGAGGAAACATTAATTGACTGCTGTGGCTCTCTATACTAGGTAGAGTGTACCACCCCCATCAGTATGTGCTCAGCACTGCCTAATGCAAATGCCTAAGGCAAAATCCTTCACCGATCCCATCAGACCAAACTAAAACTTTCAAGACACTTCCCTGTTGTTGATCCTGTCTGCAGCCAATGTGTCACACTCCCAGTCTGGAGGAGATCGAGTATCTCGGGGTCTTCTTGTTCATGAATGAGGGAAGAATGGAGGAGGAAATCAACAGGTGGATCGCTGCAGCCTCTGCTGTAAGGCGGATCTCGTACCAATCCGGTGTGGTGAAGAGGGAGCTGAGTCAGAAGGCCAACTCTCAATCTTTGGTCCAACCCTCACCTATGGTCATGAGTCTGGGTAGTGACTTAAAGAACAAGATCGCGGATATAAGCAGCTGAAATATGCATCCTTCCCAGGGTCGGGGCTCTCCCGTAGAGATAGGGTGAGAAGCTATCCGGGAGGAGCTCGGACTCGAACTGCTGCTCCTCTGCGTTGAGAGGTGCCAGCCGAGGTGGCTAAGGCGCCTGATTAGAATGCCTCCCTGTTGTGATGTCTCGGGCATGTCCAATTGAGAAGAGACTCCAGGGTCGACCCAGAACACACTGGTGAGTCTATGCTTCTCGCCTGGTCCGGGAACGCCTCGGTGTCCACCCGGATGAGCTGGAGGAAGTGGCTGGGGAGAGGGACATCTGGAACTAACTGCTTAGGCTGCTGCCCCATGACCCTTCCCATGATCAAGCAGAAGATGAAGATGAAGAGGCTTCTTACTTGTGGGAAATATGGTTGGTTTTGAATTTCACAAAGAAAGAAGGTCCTGGGTTTGAATCCCATGCTCAGTGA
>CM045728.1:114067297-114069797 GCA_024760905.1 Plotosus lineatus
TGTGTGTGTGTGCATACTGAATAGCCTATTATTTGGTATTTCCGAATAAATATTTGAGAAATTGACTGCGATGAGCTTTAGAGTAAATAAATAGGTCATGTAAATAAAAAATTAATTCCCTGATGGAAATAAAAGCAATGCAACAACTGGCTGCTCTAAATTGACCCTCAGTGTAAGTCTAGATGGTTGTTTGTGTGTTGGCACTATGATGGTGTGGTGAGCTGTTCAGGGTGTACCCCACCTTCGCCCAGTGTTGACTGAGATATGATTCAGCCTCACTGTGACCCTAGTAGAGAATTAAGTAAATAAACAGTAAATCTTGCTTGGATGTACTATTGATTTCATGATCTTAATTTATTGTTTCTCACAAACATCAGATGAGATTAAAAAAAAGAACTGAAAGACTATCAGCTTGTTGCTGAAAATTCACATGTGGAATTTTATTATTATTATTATTATTATTATTTATTTATTTATTTATTTTTTTCGCCCCCCCATTTTCTCCCTAATTTAGTCGTGTCCAATTCTCACCCATCAGGTACTGTATCGCCTTCCGTATCTCAACCACCACCAACCATGGAGGTGTGAAAGCTTGCACACGCCCCCTCCATGACCGCAGTGCTAACCACCTGCCTCTTTTCGAACTGCTGCTCATGCGTATTTGAAGGCGGCCTAACACACTCCGAGGTAAAGCGCTATCTGCTCCCTCGTACAAATGAGCTCACAGACGCCCACGATATGCTGGCGATCGCTGTGAGTGACAGGGAAGTGAGCGCATGCCATCCCTCCCTCCTGTGACAGCGCGACCAACGTGCTCACATGGACTCCCGGCCGCGGACCTCTTTGGCATTAACCCGGATTCGAACTTGCTGTCTGAGGGCTAAAAATCCCACACCTTGGGAGACCGACAGCGGTACGCCGAATTAATTTATTTCGAAGCGTGCTTTCAGCCGACTCACCTTTTAGAGATGTCATCATTTCGTTTTCCTTTTTTACTTTACTGTTCAGTCTGAGTCAGTCACTGCTTTCTATCCCTATTTTTAGTTATTTATTTTTACTTATGTCAGGATTACAGTACATAATATTTTGCTTTAATGATGGTCACTGTGGCAGTTTCGGCAACCACAATGCCAGAAATTCTTGTCATGTCCTGGTTGGGTGACATCGACCAATCACCATTCAGGTGCTTGCGTGTTGCAAGGAAGAATCACATGGTAAGAGCTGATAAACTCAGTGAAAAAAAAAAGTTAAAAGTGGCCAGCTTGTTGTTCTTCAATTATTTCACATGATAAGGCCAATCTATTACAGGGATCCCTCACTTTCTGCGGTTAATTGGGACCGAGATCCCCCCACGACCACCGAATTCCTCAAAGTAGGGTCACCCCCCCTAACCCCCCCTAACTGATGTACTGTATACGTACATGTATTTGTGTATATAATACCAATAAATACACATTCAATGCTTATGAGGTAAAGTCCGTGGGCTTTTTACACCTGAGCCTAGCGGCTCATCGGGCCGGTGCTTATCCCCGGGTTCTGTAGCGTGAAGCGACTAGGAGTGCAACTCCTACTGGATGGGACGCTAGTCCATCGCAGGTTACCTTCCCAGTATATTTTTGTTATCTGGGTGAACAGAGGCACACTTGTGGTTAAGAACTTGCCCAGGGGTCTTAGCACAGTGGGGGTCTCAGCACAGTGGGGGTCTCAGTGGGATTTGAACTCACAACCTCCTGATCATGAGCACAGCACTCTAACCACTATGCCACCACCTGCCCAAAAATGCTAATAATAATAATTAAACATTCAAAATAACGCATAAGATGTAAATAAAATATAAATACACACACACACATACAGATGTGGCGAACACACAGATGCGCACCTCACATAAAAATGTAAGTACTGTAGTTTTGTTGGGGGGTTCTGGGTTTTTTTTTTTGTTTTTGTTTGTTTAGGTTTTTTTTTTTTTTTTTTTTTTTTTTTTTTTGCATAATTGGCCTTGTTTTACAGCATTTTCCTTAAAATTGTCCCCTATTCTTCCTTAATTTCCCTGTGGCAGTGGTGGCCTGGTGGTAAAGTGTGCTGGATCGCTGATCCCAAGGTTGGGGGTTCGAGTCCCCCCCCCACAAGGGTGTCACTGTCCCTCCCAGTGCAGCTAACTGGGTTATCAAAGGCGGGCCATGTCTCTCACTGTCTATGGTGAGAGGTTCATGTAAAAGAACCATTGCGGACTTTTGTAAAGAGGAGCTGCAAAGCCGTCAGCGTGTTTCTGTCCCTTGCTAAAGGGTTGTCGGGAGGGGCATCTGATGTAAAAACCTATACCAAACCAAACATGCGAGTCAGATGATTCGCTGTGGCGACCCCTGAAAAGGGAAAGAATTTCCTTATTTTTTAATTCGATAAATATTAAAAAACAAAACAAAAAAAAAAAAACCATGATGCATTGAAGCCGCATGAGTTGAAGCACGAAATAGCGATGGATCCCTGTACTGTATTTTAA
>CM045728.1:114074797-114124797 GCA_024760905.1 Plotosus lineatus
GTGGCCTAGTGGTATAGGGCGCTGAATCGCTCCCACTCTCCACAAGGTTGTCACTGACCCCCAGTGCAGCTAACTGGGTTATTAAAGGCCGACCGTGTCTCTCACTGTCTATGGTGTGAGGCTCATGTATAAGAACCATTGCTGACCTTCAACAAGAGGAGTTGCAAAGCCATCAGCGTGTTTCTGCCCTAAAACCCAAGCTCGCAAGCTGTCCAGGGTGTACTCTGCTCTTGCTGAGAGTCAGCTGAGATTGGCACCAGCCTTCCCGGATTCTAATTAGGATGAAGCGGTTCACAAAAATGAATGAATGAATAAATAAATATAATAACAAACGTGAGAATAAAAAACTAAGAATCACTCAGATGGGTAATGGTTCACTCCCCCTTACCCCCCTGTGTCAGTACTGTGTGGAACCACCCTTTGTTTTGATTATAATCCCGAGTCTACTGTAGAGTCTCCATCTCTTCCATCTCAGCGTATCCAGATGGCACAATATGCACCCACTCGCCTTAACAGAATCGTTCAAGCTGGATAAAAGATGGTGATATTGGTGAACTGTAATCTTCAAATCATACCACAGATTTTCACTAGGGTTTAAGTCTGGGCTCCGACTCAGCCACACAAGGACAGTCACATTATTCGGGATATTCATGGCTTCAGTTCAATGTCATGTTGGAAAGTGAAATATCTTCCCATTGACAACTTTTTGGCAGAGGTTATCAGGTTTTTCTCAAGAATATGGCAGTATTTTTTCCATCCATTTTTACTTTGTTCTTCACAAGTGCCCTGTTCCTGCTCCAGAGAAACATTCCCACACCAGTGTGCTACCACCACCATGCTTTACAAAAGGTATGGCATTCTTTGGATAGTAACCTGTATTGGCTTTGACATCAAAATCTTGAAAGTGTATGTTGGTAAAGCTCAATCAATATAGATCTGGTCTTTCTTCTAGAGTGCTTTTTTCTTGCAAGCCACACTTGCGGAATATTTGGTGAGAATGAAATTATACTGAGTCATGAAGTATTGACGGTAAATCTGGGGATATTTTGGGTGGAATATATAACCTTCTTCCCTCCAGCAGTTTTCAGCAGATGGCAGCAGGCTTCCCTTTTTCAGTATTTTACCCCATTGATTATTTCTTCTATCTTGACAGGTCCATGCCGTAGAGAAACACCCCCACACCAGCATGCTCCCACCACCATACTTTAGTGTGTGGTGTTTTTGTGGATATTAAGCTGTAGTGGCTTTCTGACAAATATACCATTTGGTGATTTGAGGTTAAATAGTTTCATTTTGGTCTCATCTGACCATATTACAGTATAATATTTTTTCATTTGGCCTTAGAATCTTCATTTATTCATTAATTTTCTGAACCTCTTGTCCTAATTAGGGTCCATGGAGGCTGGCGCCAATCTCAGCCGACTCTGAGCAAGAGCAGAGTACACCCTGGACAGCTTTTCAGGCCATTGCAGGGCAGAAACACGCTGACGGCTATGCAGCCTACTCTTGATGAAAGTTAGCAATGGTGCTTTTACATGCCTCTCATCGTAGACAATGAGAAACATGGCTGACCTTTGATAACCCAGCTGGCTGCACTGGGTGGACAGTGACAACCCATTGAGAGTGGGGCTTGAACCTCCAACCTTGGGATCAGTGATCCAGCACCTATGATATTCTTGTCACATGCACACAATGACCATTCTTTGTCAAAATTTTCTGTAGCTTCTTCAAAGTTGCCATAGACTTCCTAGTGGCCTCTCTGCCTCTCTTATGGACTTTTGTGCGCTCCTAGAGATCGATGAACCCTTTGATTTTGTGTCTTTTTATATTCCTTGCCTGACTTGTGCCTGTCTACAACTTTATTACTGAGATGTTTTGACAGTGCCTTGCCAACCATAGTTTATTGTTCTTGGCTATAGTTCCAAGCATGGAAAGGCTCTAGGAATAGCTGTTCCTATTCTGAACTAATTAGAAGAATTACAATTGTTCACAAGGGGCAGTGGTGGTCTAGTGGTATAAGGCGCCGGATCGCTGATCCAAAGGTTGGGGGTTTGAGTCCCACTCTCCACAAGGTTGTCACTGTCCCCCCCAGTGCAGCTAACTGGGTTATCAAAGGCCGGCCATGTCTCTCACTGTCTATGGTGTGAGGCATGTAAAAGAACCATTGATGACTTTTGACAAGAGTAGGCTGCAAAGCTGTCAGCGGGTTTCCGCCCTGTGATGGCCTGGCGAGCTGTCCAGGGTGTACTCTGCCCTCGCCCTGAGTTGGCTGGGATGGGCCCCAGCCTACCCGTGACCCTAATTAGGATCAAGCGGTTACAGAAAATGAACTGAACAATTGTTCACACGTAAAATCCAAGTAATGTTTTATGTAGTGGAGAAAGTGATTAGTCACACTTGCTTTCTGTTCACAAGTGTTTTTTTCCCCCTGAATATTTGTTGTTATATTGTTCACTTGGCATTGAGTAAATTCTGCAGGAGTGCGCCTTCCCCCCCGTTTAATTCATTCTGCAAAGCAACAAAATGTGATTATTTTGCAGGAGGGGAAATGAAAGCCTGTGAGAATTGGAAAATCTGTACGGAATAAGTGGCGTATAATAAAATAATTAACTTTAGTTAAAACTGAAGTCTGTCACAAATTAGCATAATTGTGTGACGAGTGTAATGATGATAAAAGGTGGCAAAACGACACAGTGAATGTGAAATGAAAGTGTATTGACATGACTGTGATCTTTAAAAAAAATTAGATGAAATTAAAAATGTTTCAAAGGGCTCAGAAAGCAGTTTGAATCAGAAATATGAAATTATCCCGAATATTATGACAAACTTTAAAAAAAAAAAAAAATTTAAAAGCACCTTTTCTCATTATTTCCAGAAACTGAAGAGGTGTGTGTATGTGTGTGTATGTGTGTGTGTGTGTGTGTGTGTGTGTGTGTGTGTGTGTGTGATATAATGTAATATCTGACTTTGGGTTTTATTAACCACACAATTTTTCGTTGTTACTGAAATGACTTTCAGGCTGAAGTTGATCACACAACAGGGGATATAATTTAATGAATTTGCATTTAAGCAGAAATTCCCCAATGTGCAAATTAATTACAGTAAACACTACAAAACAACCACAACCATAATGAGAAGATGTTTTGTAAATCAGTGTGGGAATGACTCTTTACATTTTTACTAAACAAATTAGTGTTGAGCTCCTTTTTCAAACCTGGCAACCCAAATATATTTGTTTAGGTGAGTGCTGGAGATGAGAATCATACATCCAACGTTCCAGTTCTCAGTCCCACAGCCTCCTTTTCATCGAGTTCCTGCAGTAAAGCCCCAAATCTTACAGGGTAAAATAATTCCTCCATTGTGAATCAAGATTTGCAGTTTTTGAGAGCATCATTCTGCTTGATATAAAATACTCTTTTTTACACGAGGACAATGTAAGCTAAAAGTAGCTCTGTTCATCATTATTGTGCAATAGACATAAATTTGTTTACCCTTCTAATGATTGACATTTTGTGAACTATAATTGTTTAAAAGATTCGATTCATTTAATATACTGGCATGAAATACAGGGATCCCTCACTTTCCGCAGTTAATTGGGGCCGAGATCCTCCGTGAGATATCACTCCCCCTGACTGACGCGTACGTGCATGTGTGTGTGTATATATATATATATATATACTAGTCCTTCTCAAAAAATTTGCATATTGTGATAAAGTTCATTATTTTCTGTAATGTACTGATAAAAATTTAACTTTCATATATTTTAGATTCATTGCACACCAACTGAAATATTTCAGGTCTTTTATTGTTTTAATTCTGATGATTTTGGCATACAGCTCATCAAAACCCAAAATTCCTATCTCAAAAAATTAGCATATCATGTTCAGGTAGTCTAAACGAGCTATTAACCTAATCATCTGAATCAACCAATTAACTCTAAACACCTGCAAAAGATTCCTGAGGCTTTTAAAAACTCCCAGCCTGGTTCATTACTCAAAACCGCAATCATGGGTAAGACTGCCGACCTGACTGCTGTCCAGAAGGCCATCATTGACACCCTCAAGCAAGAGGGTAAGACACAGAAAGAAATCTCTGAGCGAATAGGCTGTTCCCAGAGTGCTGCATCAAGCCACCTCAGTGGGACGTCTGTGGGAAGGAAAAAGTGTGGCAGAAAACGCTGCACAACTAGAAGAGGTGACCGGACCCTGAGGAAGATTATGGAGAAGGGCCGATTCCAGACCTTGGGGGACCTGTGGAAGCAGTGGACTGGGCTACAGGTGCCGCATTCCCCAGGTCAAGCCACTTTTGAACCAGAAACAGCGGCAGAAGCGGCTGACCTGGGCTACAGAGAAGCAGCACTGGACTGTTGCTCAGTGGTCCAAAGTACTCTTTTCAGATGAAAGCAAATTTTGCATGTCATTCGGAAATCAAGGTGCCAGAGTCTGGAGGAAGACTGGGGAGAAGGAAATGCCAAAATGCCTGAAGTCCAGTGTCAAGTAGCCACAGTCAGTGATGGTCTGGGGTGCCATGTCAGCTGCTGGTGTTGGTCCACTGTGTTTTATCAAGGGCAGGGTCAGTGCAGCTAGCTATCAGGAGATTTTGGAGCACTTCATGCTTCCATCTGCTGAAAAGCTTTATGGAGATGAAGATTTCATTTTTCAGCACCACCTGGCACCTGCTCACAGTGCCAAAACCACTGCTAAATGGTTTACTGACCATGGTATTACTGTGCTCAATTGGCCTGCCAACTCTCCTGACCTGAAGCCCATAGAGAATCTGTGGGATATTGTGAAGAGAAAGTTGAGAGACACCAGACCCAACACTGTGGATGAGCTTAAGGCCGCTATCGAAGCCTCCTGGGCCTCCGTAACACCTCAGCAGTGCCACAGGCTGATTGCCTCCATGCCACACCGCATTGAAGCAGTCATTTCTGCAAAAGGATTCCCGACCAAGTATTGAGTGCATAACTGAACATAATTATTTGAAGGTTGACTTTTTTGTATTAAAAACACTTTTTTCTTATTGGTCAGATGAAATCTGCTAATTTTTTGAGATAGGAATTTTGGGTTTTCATGAGCTGTATGCCAAAATCAGAAGAATTAAAACAATAAAAGACCTGAAATATTTCAGTTGGTGTGCAATGAATCTAAAATATATGAAAGTTTAATTTTTATCAGTACATTACAGAAAATAATGAACTTTATCACAATATGCTAATTTTTTGAGAAGGACTAGTATATATATATATATATATATATATATATATATAGTATCAATAAATACATATTCAATGCTATAAATGCTTATAATAACAATTACACATTAAAAATAATGCATACGATGTAAATAAAATATAAACACACACACATACAGACGCACTCAGATGCGCACCTCACATAAACATGTCAGTAGTTTTGATGGGGGGGGGGGGTCTTTTTGTTTGTTTGGATTTTTTTTTTCACAATTGGCCGTGTTTTATGGCATTTTCTTTAACTTTCCCTCCTATTCTTCCTTAATTTTCTTATTTTTTAATTTGATGAATATAGTCGGCCCTCTACTTACGAAATTAATCCGTTCCAGAGCCTTTTTCGTAGCCTGGAGTTTTCGTAAGTAGAGGCGCATTTTATATGTAAAACGCGTGATTCGTTCCAAGGCTCCCAAGACTACCCCATAAACCCTTTAAAAATGATAAAAGTTTGTATTTTGTATGAAATATATGTGAAAATATGTATGTAAATTTTGTATGAAATATGTGTTAAAAGTAAAAGAAAATTATTTATTCAACCATTTAAACATTTTATTAACATATTAAACCATTTTATTAACATATTTATTAATTAAACCATGATTAAACATTTTTTATTAACGCACATACACACACAGACACACACACACACACACACACACACACACACACACACACACACACACACAAAACTCTCTCTCTCTCTCTCTCGGAGTGGCGTGCTCTGCCGAATGAGAATGGCTTCACCCACTCGCAGCGCGCAGCCGACAGAGCTTTTGAGACGGGGTGTTGTATTTAAACCGGAATTACCTGTTTGAAAGATCTTGGTCCAGATTCAATATTAACTTGCTTCCTCGAGAGATCAGAGGTCTAGATTCAATATTAACTTGCTTCCTTGTGAGATCGGAGGTCTTTTGTCCAATGGAGCATTCTGTGCACGGAACATTTGTGGTGCCACCCACTTCCGTGCACAAACATGCTTCGTGGCCGAATGCGGAGCTTTTGAGACGGGGTGCGGCTCATCCGGACCGCCTCAAATAAGCTGCAATGAGTACAAAAAAACTCACGAAACTCACAAACCAACAATACACCTCTCCTTTACCCCGTCACTGTATCTCTGCTTTTAATGCCTCCTTCTGCTTCAATATCGTTCCGAAATAATCGCCTCCGTCACTGTATCTTCGCTTTTAAAGTCGCCTTCTGCTTCAATATCGTCCCGATTGTAGAAGGGTTTTGGCCATACTCCTTTGCGATTTCACTCAACCGCATCCCACTTCGTATTTTTTTATTATCTCCTGCTTCACTTCGATTGATAATGGAGCCCGCTTCTTTTCGGTGTCACCGGGAATCAATTTCTTGGGGTCCATGATGGATAACAAAATATAATGCTGCAACTATCACTCTCAAAAACAACTCACAAGCCAACAGTCCTGTTCAACTCTCCTTCACGCGTGTGACAAACAGGAAGTATGGGTACAGGAATGGGTAAAGTTCAGCTCCCTCCTGACCAATGGGAGGCCAGCGGGGCGGGATGTTGGGAGACAGCCAATGAGAGAGCAACTCGCGCATTGTTTTAATTTTTGAATGGCGTGTTTGGTTCTTTTTTGTAAGAAGAGGTTGTTTCATATACAGAGGGCGAAAATTTAGGAAAATGTTTTTTGTAACCTGGATTTTTCGTATTTAGAGGTTTTCGTAAGTAGAGGGCCGACTGTATTAAAAAAAAAAAACACGATGCACTGAAGCTACATGAATTGAAGCGCGAAGTAGCGAGGGTTCCCTGTAGTGAAGTCCAGTACTTTGTTGATATATGAGTGAACATTTTCTAGATATTCAAAAATGAAAACAGAGAAATTGAATATTTGACTTTTCAGTACAATACCTCTTCTTTTCTTGAGTTAACATTGTGCCTTGCAACCCGTTGATGCGGGTTTGAGCTTGTGTTTATTTAGTTATTTTTTTTGGTGACTTAAATAAACCAACAGGACTCAATTTGCTACGATTGAACAAACCGAAAGAATCGAGTTAGTTAAAAGAATCAGACTTCCCATCACTACAGCTGCTCCAGAATCCTCGGCCCCAAGCAGCAAATCACCATTTTGATGCTTGCTTCTTCTTCTTCTTCTTCTTTTACTTTCGGCTGCTCCCTTCAGGGGTCGCCACAGCAAATCATCCGCCTCCACCTCACCCTGTCCTCCGCATCTTCTTTTCTGACTCCAACGACCTTCATGTCTTCCTTCACCACATCCATAAATCTCTTCTTCGGTCTTCCTCGAGGCCTTCTGCCTGGTAGTTCCAACCTCAGCATCCTACTGCCAATATACTCACTATCCCTCCTCTGTACATGTCCAAACCATCTCAATCTAGCCTCTCTGACTTTGTCTCCAAAACATCTTACGTGGGCTGTCCCTCTGATATACTCATTTCTGATCCTATCCATCCTCGTTACTCCCAGAGAGAACCTCAACATTTTCATCTCTGCTTGCGATATTCCAAAATGGATTTGCGTCAAAACATCTCGGGCAAAGTGGGAATGTCTTCTCTTGTGTGAAGAAACATAATTAATACTTTTATATATTAACATTTTTGGTTTATTAATAAGAATGAATTAATACTATTAATATTTGTATATGATTCATACTTCTGCTACTAATAATAATACTGCAGCAAATATTCCCCATATGGGTACTGATTTTAATTAGCAATTGACTCATTTTTATGTGACCAAATTAGAGAACAAAACCTCTCTCATTTTCAAAATTTTCAAGAGGCCCGGGGTCACACCATTGAAGGTCACTCGAAGTCAGAGGTATTCATTTGTAAGCCCATATATGGTGTGCTATTAGTGTCAAATAGTAACAGCATGACTATGGGTATACTATCTCCAAAATCTTGTGACCTTGATCTGACCTCTACCTTTGACCTTGACATTTCAAATCAATGTCATCTCTGGGAAGCAGGTATTATATTGGGTCTACCAAGTTTGGTGAAATTCAGAGCACAGGTTATCCTGGTATACTGTAGTGTGGTAGTATATTAAATATACTGTATATTCACAGGCAATCACAAATAAGAGCAGTCCATGCTTTTATTCAAAGATGTACTACTAAAATATTTCCTAATTAATCATTCTGAAGCAGCAGGACACGGGTTTTCTTCTTCTTTAAGCCTTTCCATAAATAATAGCCAGTCTATAGAAGGCTGAGGTAAAAATCTGCGTTGTAATCTAAAAAGGCAGGCATAAATCAAAAGCAGACGATATCCTACACTGAATCATCCATACGTCAAGAAATGAGTGCTGAGAAAAGGGAAGAAACTGGAACAAAAGGATATGTACGTACAGTATGTAGATGAACTGCGGATGCAAGGTCTCAAGTTCCCTTAAATCTGCAGCTCATATCACTCTTACTAGGATCACAGGGAGCGTGGAGTCTATCACAGCCAACACTGCGTGGCACACCCAGAACAGCTTGCCAGACCATCGCAGGATGACCACATGCAAACACTCACTCTCACACTCACACCAAGGGGCAATGTGGAAAGAACAATTAGCCTAATGTGCATGTCTTTGGCCAATGTAAAGTAACAGCAGTGCCTGGAGGAAACTCGTGCAAGTGCAGGGAGAACATGCAAACCCTACAAACACTAGAAACGCCCTAGCTCAGCCAGAGACTCAAACCCAGGACTTCCTTGATGTGAGGCGGACGTGCGAAGCACCGCAGCACCGTGTAGGCACTTTATACTGTAATACAGAACTATTTCCAAATTTAAATCTATGGAAACACACTTTTAAGGTCTATTACTTTAGGCTTTAACTAGTCTCAGTGTCAACTAAATACTAATACAGCTGCACTATAGACACCAAGTGATCACTAATACTAGTGCTAATGTCACTGAAACCTTGCTATCTAAAATCGTTAACGCTAACAGCACTGTATTGCTTACTGTGTGTAATGCTGCTGGAGGGCTCCTGAGTCATTCATAGCAGATACTCAGTAACAGTAGACTACATGGTTCTCCCTCGGCTGTGTTCCAGAGCACTGTTGACTTCTCCTCATGACTCTGAACTCCATATCGTCTACGTAATTAAGAGGGAGTAGATATTTCAACAGGAACACACTCGACCCTGGCAGCAAACACGGTGTAGCTAAAAGGCAGTTTCCTTCACAATTCACAGCAGTTTCCTTCACATTATGTGCGTGTTCATGGTTTTTTTTTTTTCTCTCCTGACTGCCTCAGCAACAAGAGATAAAAGGAACTGGTGATACTTGGTGATTTTTTTTTTTTTTGAACGGGACTCTTAATGCATGAAAATACATTTAAAAAAATTCAATTGCATTTTACAGTTACATGTTGGTAGAAAGGTTGGCATGGTGGTTAACACGTCCACCTCACGACAAGAAGGTCCTGGGTTTGATTCTTGGATTCGGTTCGAGGTTTTCTGTGTGGAGTATACATGAGCTCCCACAGATTTCCTCCAGGTATTATGGTTTCCTCCCACAGTTCAAAGACATGCACATTAGGCTAAATGATGTGTTCCAAATTGACCCTAGGTCTGTGTGTGTGTGTGTGTGTGTGTGTGTGTGTGTGTGTGTGTGCTGCCTATGATGATCTGATGAGCTGTTTAGGGTGTACCCTACCTTCAACCTTGCTGAGATAGGCTCCAACCTCCCTGTGGCCCCGGTAGGATTAAGCGGTTCAGCAAATGAGTGCGTGATGAATGTTGTTAGCAATTAGAGCTAATATAACTCCTAATTATATAATAGCAGCTTTCTAATCATAGATGTTTCCTAATTGGCTGAAGATCACTTAAAACACTCTCATTAGAAGGCATTTAAACTGCAGACTCCTTCCAAACTAAATTCTCCTCACAGAAATTACATGCACAGGTCAGTTGAACCTTTGTTATGACACTAATGTTTAGCTAACACGATAAATTCCATGGATTCATATATACCTGCCACAGCTGGGCATTTTCTCAGCATACACATTGACCCCTGTCAGCTCAGTTTACGACCTTTTAGCAAAATCAAAGGAAGTACAGTGGTACCTCGAGTGGGGCTGGTGATGTAGTGGTTAGAGTGCTGTGCTCATGATCGGGAGGTTGTGAGTTCGAATCCCACTGAGACCCTCACTGTGCTAAGACCCCTGGGCAAGGTCTCAACCACAAGTATGCCTCTGTTCACCCAGCAGTATAAATAGGTACCAGTAGAATATACTGGGAAAGTAACCTGCGATGGAGTAGCGTCCCATTCAGGAGGAGTTGAACTCCTGGTCGTTTCACGCTACAGAAAACGGGGATAAGCACCGGGTGTAAAAACCCAACAGACTTTGTCTTACAGTGGTACCACATCTTATGAAAGACCCAACAAATGAAAAATCCAAGTTACAAAACACATTTACCTAAAATTTCCTTCTCTGGATAGGAAAAAATTCACGTTTTGTGAGTTTTTTGAGTGTGCTCATTGCAACTTTATTTTTTGGCTCAGACTTTTAACCTTGCATAAATATTTGTAAGATTATAACTCTGCTAAGAAGACTTGGTCAACACACACACACACACACACACATACATGCTCGTGAGAGTCCCAGTGAAAGTGATTCCCGGTGTGACTGAAAAGAAAAAGCAGGCTTATGGCATGTGGTTGACTGATATCGCAAAGGAATATGGCCGAAACCCGTCTACCATCAGTACGATATTGAAGCAGAAAGAGGCCTTAAAAGATATACTTTTATAATTTTAAAGGGTTTAGGGGGTGGTCTAGTGGTGGCAGTGGTGGTCTAGGGGCAGTGGTGGTCTAGTGGTATAGGGCGCTGGATCGCTGATCCAAAGTTTGGGTGTTCGAGTCCCAGTCTCCACAAGGTTGTCACTGTCCCCCCCCAGTGCGGCTAACTGGGTTATCAAAGACGGGCCATGTCTCTCACTGTCTATGGTGAGAGGCATGAAAAAGAACCATTGTTGACTTTCGTAAAGTTCGTCAGCGTGTTTCTGTCCCTTGCTAAAAGGGTTGTGACAGGAAGGGCATCCGACGTAAAAAAAAAAAAAAAAAAAACCTCTGCCAAATCAAACGTGCGGATCAGATGATTCGCTGTGGCGACTCCCGAGTAAAAGGGAAAAAGCCGAAAGGAAGACAGACAGGGGGTGATATTGGGGGCCTTGCTACTCAACTTACAAAAAAATCAGGTTCCGGAACCACTTCTAGTACGGGTTAGTTTCGTAAGGTGAGGTACCGCTGTACTCGAGTACCGCATGAATGACACTGCCCCCTGGTGGACAGAACTTTAAATCCTGCATATTTACTAGCCGTAAATTCTGTTTACATCGCTGCTTCGCCCTCAAATTGAACCTCAATGTTTAGTTTGAAGGCTGCTGCTGTTTGCAACTTGGGAAATAAACTGAGAACAGACCAGAGGCCAAAAAAATCTACTCAGGAACTACTTTAATCTTTACACTATTGTATTTATTCATTGAAATTAATTGCAAATTACATATTTTACAAAGCTACAGAGGGGAGCAGTCAAGATCTCGGGTGTAGCAGTAACTGCTACCCACTAGCTTTTATTTATTTTTTATTAGCATATATATTGCAAGTAAATATTCCCAGAGTTATTCCCAGTATGAGAGCGGCTAATTAGCTAAAGTGTTGCCGCAGTCAGCAGATTTAACAGATCTAGGGTTTGTTTAATATCGGTGAGCTGTCTGTTGTCTAGCCTCCACTCCATATTTATATTTGTTGGCCATTCTGAGTAGATAATGCATCATGGAATTAAATGAAGATTAGGAAGTGTGTGTGTGTGTGTGTGTGTGTGTGTGTTTGTGTGTGTGTGTGTGTGTATAAGCGTGTCTGAGAAGTGTGTTTATGTGCGTGTGCAGGCACCATCTGTGCAGAGAAGGTGTTATGGAAAGAAACGAGCCCTCTCTTGACCCAGAAATCTTTGGCGGAGAAGTGGAATGTCTCTAGTGATGGAGCGTGAGTCCGCCGTGCAACTAATCAGAGCTCCAAATTAAACTGCAACCGTGACTTCCCCGAACACACTGCGCTAATCTGCTTTACGCCACAGCTTCTTCATGCTGAGGCCAATCTTACATTCCCACAATGCTTTGCTCTTGCAGTACTGTTTGTAAGAGTCCCAGTGTGTTCTGTTAAGTAAGAAGTGATTGTCCAATTCGTTCTTTCTTCTGTGAGGGGCTTTGTTCCAATGATTCATCGGTAATAGGGGCTGTGGATGCATCGTGGTTAAGGCTTTGACCAGAAGGTTGGGGTTCAAGCCCCGGTACCACTCAGCTGCCATTGTTGGATCCCTGAGCCAGGCCCTTAACCCTCAACTGAAAATGAAAAAGTAAGTTTTTATAGATAACAGCATTTGACAAATGCCATAAAGTAACCAAAATACTCAGAGAGCGCAAACCTCCATAAAGTCCAGCAATCCTCCATATGGCCCAAAATGTAAAAAATCATCCCATATCACAATGTTAAAGAATCTTTTAAAATTTCTGAATTTGAAATTTGATGAACTTGAGTCTTTCTTGAGCAAAGTCCTGCCTCTTGTACATACAGGGATCCCTCACTTTCCGCGTTTAACCTATACCACTGTATATTCTATACCACTGTGCCAGTGTTTGACATGGATTAGTAGCGGAACATTGATTACATCATATAGTGAAAAACAGTTTATGGGAAGGAGAGTTGGTACACTCTTTCTCCTTTGTCAGACATAGTGACAGTTGATAGTCATGTGTCTCTGTGAGCTCATGTATGTAGAAGAGGGTAGATAGTACTTTGGTGAGAATGTGTTACATTGCCCTATGATGCTACAGCAGCAGCAGTTTGAAAAGGTGGCTGGCATCACATGTCTCAAAAGATTGACTTTGTTGTATGATAAGCAAGAAAACAAAGTGTTGTTATTGTGTTATTTAATGTATTGAGTCTGTCTGTCTTCCTTTTGGCTTTTTCCCTTTTACTCAGGAGTCTCCACAGCGAATCATCTGATTCGCACGTTTGATTTGGCAGAGGTTTTTACGTCGGATACCCTTCCTGTCACAACCCTTTTTAGCAAGGGAGAGAAACACGCTGACAACTTTACAGCCTACTCTTTACGAAAGTCAGCAATGGTTCTTTTACATGCCTCTCACCATAGACATTGAGAGACATGGCCCGCCTTTGATAACCCAGTTAGCTGCACTGGGGGGACAGTGACAACCTTGTGGAGAGTGGGACTCGAACCCCCAACCTTTGGATCAGCGATCCAGCGCCCTATACCACTAGACCACCACTGTTTTAATTTGTCATGTCATCATTTGATGTATTGAGTACCCAGGGCAAATTATTCAACTTCAAGAAAACTATACATTCTTTTTTATGGGAAAACTGGAGCATGTATATTTTTAAATATATGATTCTTAGCCATCTCTGTAGTCTTATTGTAGTGCTTAATCAGCAATAGTTTTGGGCCTTCTTGAAGTGTGAATTGGGGGCAGAACCCAGAAGGTATATATTGAAGGTCTCCCTTTGGTAAACAACACACACCATTTTAAAAAGAAGTACAGTCCATTGAATAGTGGTATTTTAATAATTTTGTTGCCTTTGTTGACGTATGACTATCAGGCCAGAGGACGAAATCTCAGCAACCATACCTACCCTCCAGTGCTGTCGCAGTCTGAGGGTAGCCGTTGGACTCTAGAACTGCCAATCTGCTGTGAAAAAGGCTGATTTCATCTCTGAAATTGCTTCTCACTACTTTCTTGACTTTCTTGCACTAACTGAAACCTGGTTTTACTCACACAACTCTGCTATGCCAGCAGCTCTTTCCTCTGTTTATGCTTTCTCCCATACTCTACAAGTAACTGGTAGAGGTGCTGTTACAGGTCATCTCCTGTCTTGGAGTTGGTGCTTCACACCACTCTCTCTGTCACATCTAGGCTCCATGCAATAAAAGTCTCATCTCCAATCAACCTTTTTATTACTGTTATTTACCACCCTCCTGGACCCCTAGGATACTTTCTAGAAGAAACCCATACTCCTCAGGACTTTCCCCTCTGACAACACCCTTCTCACTATTCTGGGAGACCTTAATCTCCCCTTTGATGAGCTCCAGTCCTCTTGCCTTCTCCCTCTTCTGTTTTCCTTTTCTTTAACTTTGAATAACTCTTCCCATACACACAAAGGAGGAAATCTTGCCGATCTAGCCGGAAGGTTTGTCACCTTCTTCTCCAGCAAGATTGAGAACATTCACTCTCACCTGGAGGCAAACCATGATCCCTGCTCAGTGGATGACTCACAATTCAGTGGAGAAACACTGAACTCCTTGAGGAACATCACAAGCCAGGAGCTCAAGGAGGTCATTGCAAGTGCAAAAACCAAGACGTCATCACTTGATCTTATGCCAACATGGCTCACCTACACTACAGCCTTTGTGTGACATATTCAATACCTCCTTCAACAGTGGAGAGGTCCCAAGTACTTACAAACAGGATATCATTACACCTTTACTTCAGAAACCATCATTGGACCCCAAAGACTTAAAAGATTATGGGCCAGTCTCCAATGTATCATTTGTTTCTAAATGTTTGGAGAGGATTGTTGCCCAAAGACTAATTGACCATCTGAAAAGAAACAAACTCTTTGAAATATTCCAGTCTGCCTACCAACCAAAACACAGCATGGAGACAGCGCGAGTCAAAGTTCACAACGATATAATGACAGCCATGGACAGTCAGAAGGTGACACTTGTTGTTTTACTCGATCTATCAAGCTCGTTCGACACAATCGACCACGACATCCTCATCGAGCGTCTCCACACCAGGATAGGGATCAGAGGTACAGCTCTGAGCTGGCTGAAATCATATCTTTCTGGCAGGTTTCAAACAGTCAATATTGACTCCGTCCTCTCACATTCCACACAGCTTCATTGTGGAGTACCTCAGGGCTCAGTCCTCGGACCATTGCTATTCAGCATGTACATACTGCCGATTGGGGATATTGTCATGAAACATTCCTTGAACTTCCACCTTTATGCTGATGACAATCAGCTTTACCTATCTGTTGAACCAAGATCTGCTGTAAACTGCACTTTCAAGATCCAAGACTGTATTGCAGAACTAAGGACATGGATGACATCCAACTATTTTAAACTAAATGATAACAAGACAGAGTTTTTAACCATTGGATCAAGACAACAACTCCTCAAACTGCCACCATCCCTTTCCCTTGAAATTGGCGAGGACATCATTGAACCACCAGAAACAGTGAGAAATCTTGGCATGCTCTTCTGATGTCTCCTCAACAACAAATTTGTGCTCTTTCCAAATCCTGCTATTTTCACATCTACAACATCAGCAAAATACGTCATCTCTTGAACCATGATACCACTCAGCTGCTCATGTCAAGTCTTGTTCTCTCCAAACTGGATTACTGCAACTCACTCTACTTCAACATTCCTGGAAAACTACTCGCTAAACTCCAAAGAATTCAAAATTCTGCTGTCCGAGTTGTCGCCCGTGTTCCACGGTATGAGAGCATCAGTCCCATACTTCAGCAGCTTCACTGGCTTCCTGTCTCCTACAGGATAAATTTCAAGCTCCTTCTTCTGACACACAGCTGCATCTACGATAGCGACTTCCTTGCTTATCTGAAGAACCACTTACATCTCCACTCCCCCAGCAGATCTCTCCGCTCCAGCAATTCTCTTCTCCTCTCCCAACCCACCACCAGGACCAGTATAGGCGACAGAGCCTTCTCAGCTGCAGCTCCACTACTCTGGAAGAGCCTCCCTATCTCCCTCAGAGAAATCTCTTGTAAAGACTCTTTCAAGAAAGCCCTCAAAACACATATGTTCATGCTTTCCCTCTCGTAGACTCTCAGACATTTCACTTCTCTTCAGCACCATTGAGCAAATTGTTTTAGAAACAGGCGCTTTACAAATCCATTATTATTATTGTTATTATTATTATTATTACTGTATTATTATCTTGTTTTCAGTCGTGCCTCCCAAGTCACAGGCATTAATGCCACTCTACTGCACATATCTGACCATCACTTGGTTTCCATTGCAATAAACATACCTAGTCTATCTAACAATAGCTCTCTATTTTCTTCCCCACTTGACAAAACCTCCACACCGTATCTCTTTCATCTGTTGCTTCCTGTACTTTATTGTTCTTCCTAACCCAGTTTCCTTTTCTTCCCTACCACTAAAATCTGCTACTGACACTTTTCTCTGATTACATGGCTCTCCTCTGCCCATTATCTACAAAATCCAAAGAGCCTTCTTGCTCTGCACCGTGGCTCTCGGAGGTGCTATGAAGCACTTGTAGACAACTCGGAGCAGCTGAGAGAAAGTGGAAGAAATCTCAACTTGAATCAGATCTGGCTTCCTCCCATACACATCTATCTACATTTTCATCAAATGTGACTTCTGCTAAGAGCCTTCTACAAGAAAGTGTTGGGCACTGCTGCACAAAACCCATCCAAAGTCCAAATATCCACAATATCATCCTCATTCAATTCATCTGCTCCACCTGCCCCATTCTCCATGATGGCTGAAAACTTTGCAAACTTCTTTGATGGGAAGATTAAACCAATTTGTCAGACATTTACTCCCACTACCACACTACACAATGTAGATTCCACTTCTCCTTCTCTGACACGTTTTTTTTTCAATCTCACAAATGAAGACATCCAGCAAGTCATCTCATGATGGACTCCTACCAGTTGCTCACTGGATCCAATTTCTGCCACAATACTCCAGAGTACCGCTTAAGATCTTCTTCCCTTTGCATCCACTATCATCAATAACTCCATATCATCTGGTCATGTACCAAAAACTTTCAAAAGAGCAATAATTCTAACCATCGTAAAGAAACTCTCTATGGATCCACCAGACATCAGCAACTCCAGACTGGAATCACTTCTTTGTTTCCTTTCTAAAATTCTACAATGGACTATTAATAACCAAATATCTTTCTATCTTTTGCAGAATAACCTCCTTCTGGATTCAAAGCAGCACATTCCACAGAGACTGCACTCTTGGCTTTCACAGAAGCTCCATGCTGCAAGATCAGCCAAGACATTATCAGTCCTCGTCCTCCTCACCCTTTCAGCAGCATTTGACAAGGTCAACCACAGGACTCTCATGTCCATCACCAGGAGTCTAGGAATTTGTGGTGCGGCATGGCAGTGGTTTGCTTCCTAGCTGGCAGATCACTCATATGAGCTTACATGGAGGGCATTGACATCTTCACATCAACTTTCCACTGGTGTTCCCCACTGCTCAGTTCTTGGTCCATCTCTGTTCTCTCTTTGGACTAATTCTCTCAGTGATGTCATATTCTCACATGGGTTCTCATACCACTGCTATGCAGATGCTACTCAACTTGTTCTCTCTTTTCCTCCTGCAGACACTGATGTTTCTGAATGGATCTCTACATGTCTGGCATCTCCTCAAAGATGGCACTTCATTAGCTGAAGCTTAATTCCAGCGAGACTGAATTGTTATTCATCCCAGCCGATTCACCTTGACATCAAGATCTTGCAGTCTAATTGGACAACACTGTGCTCTCTCTTTCAGGCATTGGACGAAGCCTTGGAGTAACCATGGACAAGTTCCTGAACTTCTCTTTTCATGTCACTAATCTTTCTCGATCATGTTGATTTTTTTCTCTTTAACATCCAAAGGATGCGTCCATTTCTTTCCACTAAGACCACTCAGATACTTGTTCAATCCCTTGTCATCTCAAGGCTAGATTACTGCAACTCACTCCTGGCAGGAGTACTGTTTAGTGCTATTTGACTACAGGGTGGTGGAATGAACTTCCCCTGGATGTTTGGACACCTGAGTCACTGGGTATCTTCAAACAAGTGCTGAAAACTTACCTTTTTCAGTCGTACTTAGATTAGAACTATGTTGTACACACATAGACACACACAGGCACACACACACACACACACACACACACACACACACACAACCCCTATCGATTGAGTTTGACTGACAGTATACTGTACTTAGTCTGTGTTCTAACAAACCAGTTTTAGAATATATTTACTGATAGTGACTTTAAAGCAGGGATCGGGAACCTATGGCTCACGAGCCAGATGTGGCTCTTTTGATGACTGTATTTGGCTCTCAGATAAATCAAGTGGCCTTTTTTAACAGAATAACGAATACATAATTTCACTGTCATTTAAATAAAAATACAAAAAAAGCCATCAAATAAAACAAAAACAGATGAATAAATCTCACGCATTTAAATCTATACATCTATTTTCAATGCCACGTCACTGTGGCTCGCAGTGGAGAGCCAGTCCTTTCTGTACGCCTGTATGTGGGCAGGACCGATAACTTGAAACTTTAATTTTATTGGATTATCACACAGCCACAGACTGCGCATGTTGTTTTTGAGTAAAGAGGTAAATTTCCCTCATTGTGAACAGCTCATTTGCACAAAGCCAAGCACAGCTGGCAAGCAAACACAAATGGACAGACATGAAAAAACTTCAACCCACAGACCAGCTGATTGCCAAAACCTGGAACGCGCTTCCTGTTGCATAAACACTGCAGCGTGTGAGTCCTGTTGTATTGACCATGTTTGGCTCTACATATGCACACGAGCAGTCCTTACATCCGATAAACATCAAGCTGCGGTCACGTTTAACAGATGGAAGCCTAAATGCCTGCATGAAGCTGAACCTCACTCCGTATCAAGCAGACTACAAAGCCATCAGCAAAACCATGCAGCACCAGAAGTCGCATTAATAGTAAGAAGTACTTTTCTTGTGAATAAATAACTTCAGTATGACAATGTCGTTTAAAATAAATTCAGTCTTATTATACTCTCAAATTGTTGGTCTTCTTTTTCAATTTAGTTGTATTCAGTATGTACATATATATATATATATATATATATATATATATATATATATATATATATATATATATATGTATAGTATATACATACATACATACATACATACATACACATAATATATACATACATACATACACACACACATATATATATACATATATATATACACACACACACACACACATATATATATATATATATATATATATAATAAAAAATAAAAGGACAGGATCCTGTCCTTTTATTTTTTATTGTTATTTGCCCTGTCCTTTTATTTTTATTATTGTTATTTACTTTACCAAAAAGTATTGAGCACTCTCCTACGGAAGGATCTACTCAGAAAATCATATATATATATATATATATATATATATATATATATATATATATATATATATATATATATATATATATATATATATATATATATATATATATATATATATATATATAGGGGCAGTGGTGGTCTAGTGGTATAGGGCGCTGGATCGCTGATCCAAAGGTTGGGGGTTCGAGTCCCACTCTCCACAAGGTTGCCACCGTCCTCCCCAGTGTGGCTAACTGGGTTATCAAAGGCGGGCCATGTCTCTCACTGTCTATGGTGTGAGGCATGTAAAAGAACCATTTCTGACTTTCGTAAAGAGTAGGCTGCAAAGTCGTCAGCGTGTTTCTGTCCCTTGCTAAAGGGTTGTGACAGGAAGGGCATCCGACGTAAAAACCTATACCAAATCAAACGTGCGAATCAGATGATTCGCTGTGGCGACTCCCGAAGTAAAAGTGAAAAAGCCGAAAGGAAGACAGACATATATATATATATATATATATATGGCTCTCGTAATATTGTAAATGTACAGCAATTGTATATTCCCAAGAAGTTTATAAATAGGACTTAGCAGGTACTGTCCCATAACAAAACTTTATTCCTAAGTATCCATTTGCTTCATTTGCTCTTGCAGTGGAAATGTGTGACTTTTACATCTGAGAGCAATCTTTACTCGCGCGACCTAACAGCTCTTAAAACAGTGCAGGGGGTTCCAAAGGGAAAGAAAAGCCCACACGAGAACAGCCCTGAAACCCGGCTAACGTCTATACTGTGTTTACAGATGCACAGACCCCAGTGTTAACTGCAACCATGGAAACAGCAACTAGTTTAAGGTGTTGTACTGAAGGAGATCAGACGGTCAGTGATGAGCTGAGGCGAACAGTATTCATCATCTTCAGTTAGTGGTTGTGTAGCGTTCCGTCATGGTGGTTAAGGTGAGTGTCAGCACGAATTGGAGGCAAACAGAGCCATCATCCAGCGGTGTCTACCCCTGTCAGGGACTTGTTCCTCTGATTCATTCACCCAGGCGCCCCACCCATCCCTCCCCTCTCCAATCAGACTGTCTTCAGTCACCTGCCGTGAGTCATCCGCTTTCATTTTACTCAATCCGTTGCTTTTGTTCTTTGCATTTTAACCTACCCACTTCTTTTTCTCCCTCATTCCTTCACTACCTTAATGGGTGGCACGTTGGTCGCCTGTAACCATGGCGACACTGCATCATTTCTGCGTCGAATCAGTAATGTTTTTTCCATTTCTCTCTGTTTCCATTATGCTGTTGCCCTCTGCACTCATCTACTTTTCTTCATCACCTTTGTGGCCTTACTGTCGTCTGTCCTTTATTTCCTTGCTAAGGTACTGAATGCATGCCTCCATCCATCCTTCTGTCCATCAAGCCATCCATCACTCTGTCTATCTATCTATCCATTTCAGCCCATTTAAGCCCCTCTCGTTTATGTTGTTCTCACTTTACAACCTCGTGGTGATACAATATCTCACACACACACACACACACACACACACACACACACACACACACACACACACACAGGGAAGATTTAGCACTTTTTCATGAAGAGCTCCAGGCATTCATGCGTTAGCGATTTCATACTGTAATCCTTTGTAGCTGTGTGTGTGTGTGAGAGAGAGAGAGAGAGAGAGAGAGAGAGAGAGAGAGAGAGAGATTTTTATTAGCTGAAACAGAAACCTCCACCCTGAAACAAATCAACTGCATTCATACTGAAAAGCTGTTGATTTAGTGAGTGCGGTGCTAATATGTTGAAAAATGCTCCGTTATTCCTGGAAGTATTTAGTTTTTATATGATGTTCTCTCTCTCTCTCTCTCTCTCTCTCACACACACACACACACACACACACACACACACACACACACACACAAGCACAGTAAAAATTTTAAGTGTAAATAAGATACTTGAGTTATAGGGTCTTGTTGTTGTATTAAATATGGACTTTTGTTTTATGATGACAAGAGTCTGAGAAATAAAATAAATAAATAAATAAAAGTTCCCTTGTTTGTTAACATTATATGCATATGAGTGGTGAAAGTACTTGTATTTTCTCCAGATTTATGACATTTTTTATTTGTTATGCAAATCAGGGATGGCATAGTGGTATACTAATCCCGGCTGAGCGAGGGTGTTTCTGTATGGAGTTTGTTTGAACTCCCTGCGATTGTGTGTATTTCATGAGGATACTCCAGTTTCCTCCTTTGAAAGGAAAAGTGTACAAGACGGTGTTGAGGCCAGCGATGTTGTATGGTTTAGTTTCCCCAGTGGCTCTGGGGAAAAGACAGGAGGCAGAGCTGGAGGTCGCAGAGATGAAAATGTTGAGGTTCTCTTTGGGAGTAACGAGGATGGATAGGATCGGGAATGAGTACATCAGAGGGACAGCACATGTAAGATGTTTTGGAGACAAAGTCAGAGAGGCTAGATTGAGATGGTTTGGACATGTACAGAGGAGGGATAGTGAGTATATTGGTAGTAGGATGCTGAGGTTGGAACTACCAGGCAGAAGGCCTAGAGGAAGACCAAAGAGAAGATTTATGGATGTGGTGAAGGAGGACATGAAGGTAGTTGGTATAAGAGCAGAAGATGCAGAGGACAGGGTGAGATGGAGGCAGATGATTCACTGTGGCGACCCCTGAAGGGAACAGCCGAAAGGAGAAGAAGAAGAAGAAGACGACTCCGGTTTCCTCCTCCAGTCTAAAGGCATGCACATTAAGCTAATTGGCTGTTCCCAGTTGCCCCTTGGTGTGTGTTTGGGTGTGTGTGTGTGTGTGTGTGTGTGTGTGTGTGTGTGTGTGTGTGTGTGTGTGTGGGCCCTGCAATAGACTGGCAAGCTGCCTTCAGTCATTGTCATTACCCTGCCTTCAGTCATTGTTGACTGAGCTAGGCACCAGTCTCCTGGTGGCCCGAATAGGATTAAGTAGTTCAGTAGATGGACGGATAGATGCAAAATCAACATTTTTAAGGGAGAAAATTTGTGACAACACGGGGGACTTGGGGAAGCATAAGTTCGAGTAAAACTTTGAATAAAGTTTGGACCACATTAACCAGCATCATAAGGTTTATGCTAATCGATGACAACTCAAAAGATATATATTCAGAAAAACGGCTTTTGGACCGAAAGGTCATTGTTTCGAAACCCAACACATCAGGAAAAAAAAGTGTGTGTGTGTGTGTGTGTGTGTGTGTGTGTGTGTGTGCGTGTGCACATGCGTTCACTTTGAATGGGTTGAATTCAGAAATCAATGTTTTCATTGCAGAATTACAACAGTATAAAAATAATAATAAAATATTTTATTTGTTTTAAGTAATCAACTAACGTTTTTCTTTTCACTTCATTTAGCTTGTGTTAGGAGTTTCGAGTTTGCTGATTAGTTTTTAGTTTACCTCAGATTAGGCTGACGTTTTAGCGTGTCTAGCTAACGTAAGGCTGTAAAAAAAAAAAAACCCTCTGAGATACCAGAAAGTTAGAACTAGCCATAACTGATTTGACCCAGTTGAGACTGCTTACCCGTTAAATGAACCTGAATATCCCAGATGTTTTCCCCTCAGCCGTTAGCATGAAAAAACATGCGCGATAAATACAGGTAGAAAAATACTAGGTAGTTCTCGTGTTGCTAGCTACTTCGTCAGAAGGGAGCCTTTACCGTAGCGTAGATGCTTTAGCTACTTTCTTATTTTAATATTAAAAAATGGGGCAGTGGTGACCTGGCGGTAAAGAGCGTCGGGTCACCGATCCTAAGGTTGGGGGTTCGAGCCGCACTCTCGACGGGTTGTCACTGTTGGGGGGGACAGTGACAACCCGTTGAGAGTGCGGCTTGAACCCCCAATGGGGGGATTAAAGCTAACTGGGTTATCAAAGGTCTCTCACTGTCTATGGTGTGAGGGTCATGTAAGAGACATGCATAGCCGTTAGCATGTTTCTGTCCTGTGAGGGCCGGTGAGCCGTCCAGGAGGGATTCTGCCCTCGCTAAGAGAGAGCGGATACATGCAAGGGCCAGTGATGCCAGAAGCGTGTCAACACACCAGTAACCAGTAATAAAAAAAATAAAAAAATTAAATTTACAGTTGCGTTTCCTCAGTTTAATAAAATAGCTTGTGTGAGGTAAGCGAGTTAGTTCGGTGTAGCCACTTAGCTGCTTTAACTACTTTGTTCCTCTGTATGGTGTGTGTGTGTGTGTGTGTGTGTGTGTGTATGTGTGTGTGTGTAGCTGGACCCCGAGCAGACTGGTTTCATTGCGGTGGAGAATTTCACCAGTCTGGCGGAGCAGCATGAGCTGCAGCTGGACCCCAACAAGTTGGACATGCTGCTGGCCCTTGTTCAGAGTGACCAGCACGGCCAAGTCTGCTACCAGGAGCTCATCGAGATGGTGAGACACACACACACACACACACACACACACACACACACACACACATATACAGAGAGTGGAGAGGGGGAAATAAAAGGGACGCTATAAAAATGTCTTTCTTCAGTTTTCGTCTTTCATTTATTTATTATTTTATTCTTTCTTTCCACCATTTATTTTCTTTTTTGCTCTTCCCTTGTTTCTTCAGTTTCATCTTTGTTTCTCTCTATCCTTTCCTTCCATTCTATATCTATTCTTTCATTCTTTTCTGCCATTTCCCCCCCCCCTGTTTTTTCTTTCTTTCTTCTTATTTTCTTGGTTATCTATCTTTTCAATTTATGCTCCATTTATCCTTTTTCCTTTATTCATTCATTCATTCAATTCATTTTCTGAACCACTTAATCTTAATTAGGGTCACAGGGAGGCTGGTGCCCATCTCAGCTGACTCTGAGCAAGGGCAGAGTACACCCTGGACAGCTCATCAGGCCATTGCAGTTTATTCATTTCTTCTTTGTTTAAGGAAGGCACTCAACAGAAAAATTAATATTCAGCAGAGGAGTGCACATACAGCATGTATACTCATAGTGGGAGTTTTGCATGTGCCTGGGCCGTGTGGACTCCCATGATGAGCGAGCTTGACTGATCGTGTCTAGAACATATTTAATGAGACACAAATAAAACAGTAGTGTAATTAATAATTAATAAATAATATATTACTACAGCTTTCACTCTGTGAGATTTAAACAGCTATCATGGATTCTGAAATAGAATGCACAATTAGAGGGTGAGAGAGAGAGAGAGAAAGAGAGAGAGTGTGTGTGTGTGTGTGTGTGTGTGTGTGTGTGTGTGTGTGTGTGTGTGTGTGTGGGGGGTCTTTTAAACCCAGGACCGTTAATTTCAGATCGATTACACCACCTCATTACCATAAACTCTTTCTCCATCTCTTCCCCTGTCTCCTTTAGCTAAGCAGTAAGCGCTCCAGTAGTTTCCGGCGTGCCATTGCTAATGGGCGACGCACTCTGCAGCGCGAGATCCTATTGGACGAGACGGGCCTGGGTGTATACAAGCGCTTTGTGCGCTACGTGGCGTACGAGATCCTCCCATGTGAGACGGACAGACGCTGGTACTTTCATCAGAATAGGCTCTGTCCTCCTCCTGTCTTCATGGCCATCGTCACCATAGTGCAGGTGCACACGTGGGCACACACACACACACACACACACACACACACACACACACACACACACACACACACATTTTGTAGTCAGGTGTCAAGTTTTTTAATTCTGTTTGTGTGTGGACGTGTCTCTCAGATTGTAGTGTTTATGTGTTATGGGGTGAGGCTCAACAAGTGGGTTCTGCAGACGTATCAACCAGATTTCATGAAGAGCCCGCTGGTGTATCATCCGGGACACCGAGCCCAAGTCTGGAGATTCTTCAGCTACATGTTCATGCATGTTGGGTAAGAACACACCTATACTACCCTTTCAGTATTATTATTTACGGTGCTGTGCAAAAGTTTTTGCCCCTTACTGATTTTTTACTTTTTTGCACCTTTGTCACACTTTAACTTTTTGAGATCATCAAACAAATTTAAACATTACACAAAGATAAGCCAACTATTCAAAAAATGCAGTTTTCTTGTCGTGATTTTGTTTGTTAAGAGAAAAATCCTATCCAAACCTACATGAACTTCTGTGAAAAAGTAATTGCCCCCTTGTTAAAAGGTGAGGTAATTCTGATTAATCCAATTATTGGGGAAAACTGAGTTCAATTTCATGGCCACACCCAGGCCGGATTGCTGCCAGACATTTCCAATCAGGAGATCCCTAACATAAAACCTGTCTGACAAGGGGAGGTAGACCATACTGAACACACATCATCATGCCGCGATCCAGTGAGCTTCAAGAGCAAACAAGAAAGAAGATTATAGAGATGTCTCAGTCTGGGAAAAGATATAAAGACATTGGTAAATCTTTGGGACTCCAGTGGACCACTGTCAGAGCCATTATTCATAAATGGAGAAGGCATGGCACAGTGGTGACCCTTCCCAAGAGTGGCCAACCTACCAAAATTACTCCAACAGCACGGCACAGACGAACCAGAGAAGTCACAAAGGATCCAAAATCCACTTCCAAACAACTACAAGCCTCACTTACGTCAGTTAATGTCAATGTTCATGACTCCACCATCAGAAGGACACGAGGCAAAAATGGCATTCATGTAAGAGTTTTGGGGTGAAAGCCACTCTTGACAAAAAAGAATATCAAGGCACGACTCAGTTTTGCCAAGAATCATCTTGATCATCCCCAAAGCTTTTGGGAAAATGTCCTCTGGACTGATGAAACAAAAGTTGAACTTTTTGGGAGACATGCACCCCATTACATCTGGTGCAAAAGCAACACTGCATTTGATAAAAAGAACATTGTGGCAACAGTGAAACATGGTGGTGGAAGTGTGATGATCTGGGCCTACTTTGCTGCTTCAGGACCTCGGCGACTTGTCATGATTGATGGAATCATGAATTCTGCTCATTACCAAGAAATCCTGGCGAAGAATGTTCGTCCATCAACTCAAGACCTCAAGCTAAAGTGCACCTGGGTTCTGCAGCAAGATAATGATCCGAAGCGCACCAGCAAGTCCACTTCTGAATGGCTAAAAAAGAACAAAATGAGGGTTTTGGAGTGACCTAGTCAAAGTCCCGACCTGAACCCTGTTGAGATGCTGTGGCATGACCTTAAAAAGGTTGTTCATGCCCGAAAACCATCCAATCTGGTTGATCTCAAAGAATTCTACAGAGAAGAGTGGGCCAAAATCCCATCACAGCCATGTGAAAGACTCGTTGCCTCTTATTGCAAACACTTGACTGCAGCTATTGCTGCAAAAGTTCGTTCAACCGGCTATTAGATTTAGGGGGCAATTACTTATTCACACGGGCCCTTGTAGGTTCAGATGTTTTTTCTTCCCTTAATGAATGCAATTGGCACTGAAAACTACATTTTGTGTTTACTTGTGTTTTATCTTCGTATAATATTTAGGTTTGCTTGATCTGAAATGGATGAGAGTGACAAACGTGCAAAAACATGTCAGAAATTGGTCAGGGCACAAAAACCTTTGCCTTTTGCACAGTACTGTAGTTACATTTGTTATTTGTTACAGTTAAATAAATAATAAATGATAATTGCAGTCACACTTGATATTGCTGTGAAGTCCATTGCTTTTGGCCTGCAGTTATTTATACCTTTTATACAGGTGCACAGAACAGGGCCAATATTATTGATTACAATGTCCTGAGATGAAAAAAAATGTTTCCCGTCCTCTGCTGAAGAAGTTTTGGGTTGTACCTTGATCTGAGACACAGAATCCATGACCTGGCAGACACTTTAATTTCTGTTTGTCCTAGTCAGGTTTGGTGGAACCAAAGCCTATGTGGGGGACAGTAGGTACATGATGATGGTATATAGGATACTCAAAGGGATTCCAAATAATTGCCCACACTTGAAGGAGGAATCTTTAAAACCTAAAGGAAATCCATATGCACATGGGAAAGACAAGGGAAAGGGTGGCACAGTGGTGTAGTGGTTAGCATATCTCCTTCACAGCAAGAAATGTCGTAGGGTTGAGTCCATAATGTTTCTGTGTGGAGTTTGCATGTCCCACCTATGTTTGCATGGACTTCCTCTGGGTAATTACAGTTTCCTCCCAAAGTCCAAAGACATGCACATTAGACTGGTTGGCTTTTAAAATATGCCCCTAGGTTTGAGTTTATGTGGTTGTACATGTTTTGGCCTTGTAATGGTCTGGCAAGACCCCAGTATTAGGATTAAGTGAATCGACATATGTGAGAGTGAAAATATCGGAAATTCCAAATAGTCAAACAAATCAAAGGCTGAACTAAGGAACTAGACGAGACCTGGTTTAGATTTAGACCTAGACCATGCTGCATGAGATATTTATTCGTTCATTCATTTTCTGAACTACTTAATCTTAATTAGGGTTGCGGGAAGGCTGGCGCCAATCTCAGCTGACCCCAGACAAGGGCAGGAGACACTCTGGACAGCTCACCAGGCTATCGCAAGACCAACACTCACTCAACCATTCACACTCACACTCACATCTAGGGGAGATTTGGAACAGCCATGTGCATGTTTTTTTGGACTGTAGGAGGAAACTGGAGTACCTCAAGGAAACCCACGCAAGCACAGGGAGAACAGGCAAACTCCACACAGAAATGCCCAGGCTGGGAATCAAAACCAGGCCTTCTTGCTGTGAGGCAGACGTGCTAACTACTACACCACCATGCTGCCCCTTCAGGAGATACTTTCATCCAAAGCAGTTTGCAAGATAGAATGGACTTAAGCCGCTGAGAATCCCAATAGTGGAGCTTGGAGGTCCTGGAATTGGGAGTGGGATTTCAACTCCCAATCATCCGAGGACTAACATGGAAGCTTATGCGCTTAGCTCCCACTGCTCCAGATAATATACGATAGATCAAAGGTTCCTGGTCCTGGAAGACACCCTGTGCTACTCATTTTAATGTTTTCCCTCTTGTAATACACCCAACTCTAAAGGGCCTTTAATTAATATATTAGTTGAATCAGATCTGTTTTACGCAAAAAAAAAAAAACATTAAAGTGTTCAGGATCGGGTCTCCTCCACAACTAGGGGTTGGAACTTTTGTGGTAGACAGATGATTTAATTGACAGATTAGCCTCACAAACCCTCTATTTGAGCTTCAAATGAGTCACATGCCATACATATATTGGTGGTCTTTCTCAAAGCAGATCCTTAAAGTGGTTTGGTAAACATTATTGTTCATCATTTTTCTGTAACCGCTTAATCCTAATTAGGGTCGTGGGAAGGCTGGCGGCCATCCGAGCCGACGCCGGGCAAGGGCAGAGTACACCCTGGACAGCTCGCCAGGCCATCACAGGGCGGAAACACGCCGACGGCTTTGTAGCCTACTCTTGTCGAGAGTCACCACTGGTTCTTTTGCATGCCTCACACCATAGACAATGAGAGACACTGTCAGCCTTTGCTAATCCACTTAGCTTCACTGGGGGGACAGTGACAACCTTGTGGAGAGTGGGACTCGAACCCTCAACCTTAGGATTGGCGATCTAGTTCCCTATACCGATAGGCCACCATTGCCGTGACACATTGCTATTAGACAACATTATTGTTGCCTTCTCATAATTAAACAGTTCTGTTTTCTTCTGGGGCAGCACAGTGGAGTAGTGGTTAACATGTTCCCTTTAAAGCAAAATAGTCTTGTGTTTGAGTCCTATGCTCGGTGAAGACTTTTCTAGGTGACGTTTACATGTTTTCATTATGTATACATGGGTTTCCTCTGGCTCTTTCAGCTTTAGCATAATGTTGGCTAAGATAGGCTTCACCTTTCCGTAAATCTACTAGGATTGTCAAATGACAGATTGGGTGGATGAATGCTTTCTTTTGGCCAGCATGGTGGTTAGTATATCTGTCTCATAGCAAGAAGGTCCTGTTTCTAAGGGGGAATTTACTTGACAAACTTGGATGTTCTCCCTGTGCTTGCATTGGTTTCTTTTGGGTAATCTATCTTGGTGAGTCTAATCTCTTGGTTTGAGTGTGAGTAGTTATGTGTGCTGGCCTTGGTGGGCTGGTAAACTTCACCCCAAATCAGCTGAGATAGGCTCCAGCCTCTCTGCGGCTGTAGGATTAAGTGGTTTGATGAATGAATGAATTTTTGGCTTGGTTCTGAGCTTGAGACTTCTGAGATTCCATGACTTGGCACACACTTTAATTTCTCTGCATTTACTGGTTTGTCCTGGTCAGACTTTGGTGTCCTGGCCAAACCTATACGGGGGACACTGCTTCCATAATGATGGTATACAGGATACTCAAAGAAGTTCCAGACAATTACAGTGGATTTGTGGAGAGTATGTCCACCTTAGACCAAAATGGTCTTGGATTTGGGTCCTAGGCACAGTGAAGATTTTTCTGTGTGGGGTTTACTGTACATATTTTCCGTCCGTATGTGTGGGTTGCCACCAAGTATTTCAGTCTTAGACCAGTGTTGGCTAAGATCATCCCATGTGCCCTTAGCCAGATTAATTTTTTTTTGCAAATGAATGAGTGGATGATGTTTTCAGTGAGCTCTTTCTCTTTGCTGGTGTCATTGTGCTTGTTCAGTTTTGCTGCCTGGATTGTTTATGTGGGTTTCATCTTCTTGTTTGTTGTCTTCACACACGAAGATTGGATGATGCTGTCTTGCCTTGGGGATTGTATGAGCAGTCCCCTTTCCTCAATCCCCTTTCCTCAGTCTCCATTCTTATGAGAAACAATGCTTTACCATGGGTTCTTGATTTATTATGGGTGTACATTTTGCAAATTGGATTCCAGGCTGGTTCAGGGATAGTCTAGAGTGATGTAACTATAGTGATTTCCTAGCCAAATCGGCTTGATTCTACTATTCGAATAATAATCAGACTTACAAAAAGTGTCTTAGAATTTACATACTGTACTTCTACATTTTTCTTGGCACCATTCACATTGGACCACTGTTAGTGCCCTGGTTCTGAGGAATACGGTATACTGTGTTGGATCAATTCCAACAAACTAAAGACATACGGTGTACTGTTAATAGATGTAGCTCCATCCGTTATCTGTATCACTCATCCGTCAGTGATCTGGAGGAGGCTGGAGCCATTCCCAGCTTTTTTCATGTGAGAAACAAAACATTCACATTTACACGTCTGGGTAATTTAGCATAGCCGCTTGACCTACATGTGTTTGAACTGTGGGAGGAAACCTACGCAGCTCTGCATAGACAGATCCCAAGTGGGTGCATGGTTCAAATCTAGAACTTTCTTGATGTGAGACAACAGTGCTGCTAACCACAGAAGTAGCTTCATAATGAAAAAAAATCACAGGCAACACCGGCAAGGAAAAAACCTGAAGAAATCCCGAGAGTAACCAGACTCAGCAGGGAATCCATCCAGATCAAGGAATTTTGATCACTACAGTAATCCCCCTTATTTAGCGGTTAATGGGGACCCCCCCGCGAAATGCAAAAACACAAAATGACTTCTGCCACATCTTAAGGACACCCACCCACCTATATATTATATAAAATTTATATTGAAGTTAATTTTAAAGTGTTCTATGCATGTTAATGTCATACAGGCAACGTGTATTAATATATAAATAAATTATACACCTTTTATGACAATAAATATATATATAAATATTGTATAACAAATCTTATAAATAACAAATCCACGGCCATGTCGAGAAGGAGAATCACTGGCGCCTTCAGAGCCTTTGCTTTAGTACATATCATGTTAGTCTCCAAACTCACATTATTTTTATGGCAGTCTGTAGTCCACAACGATAAGGCATTTTCCATTTTCACAACTGTTATGGTCTGTGCTAGTTGGCGGCGTTTAACTCTCTTTCTCTCTCTCTCCTCATACACTGCATGTGCTGGTGAGGGCCTTGGCTGTTACCCGCAGGCGAAATCCAGAGAGCACACCTGAATTCACTCAGCCATCAGCGTGCTATAAATAACTTCATGCTCGACCAGTTTCTGTGTTGATACTCTCCCAGTGATTTTGTTTTTTGTTTTTCCCTCACCACTACAGTGAACACAGTTTTTCCCACACCCCAGTGCTTTCCCTGAGCTCAATAAAAGTCATTGTTTCATAAGGGAGAAAAGGTGTGTTGGATGCTGGGAAATATAATCTTGACCAATCAGCTTGCTGGATTCATAGCCAAACAGAGAAGTCAAGCAGGAGAACAGAGCATGTTGGGTAGCGTAGTTGAATGTACATGTAATGCTGTAGTGTGCGTGAATTTTGAATAATCCTTAATTTTTTAATTTCCCGATGGGAAATCCCGTGATATTGAAGTGGCGGGGGATTACTGTATTCTAAATAGCCATGGCATAAAAAGTAAAAATGTATTCATAGATGTGCTGAACGGATGTTCAGTGTGCACTTTTCATCAATATCCCTGGGACGGACATGACAGTGTTTAATGATTCCAGCAGCAGTTTCTTGGAGGTGCAAACCTTAAGGGTATCCAAGTGACATTAGTTACAAGCACAGAAAGCTTCTGATGAAGATCAGGAGAAGCAGAGCATGAGAGCAGAGTACCAAGATCAATTAGACAGGTCCGGAGCGAGGGAGCCAATACAGGGTTGAAAAAAAATCAGGGCTTTAAAACTTACTGTTTCTAGCAAGGAACCTGGATGCTGTAGTCTGGACTATCTGGACGGCAAAGCATTATAAGTGTAACTTATATTATATGTAGTATATATAGTAGTTTGTTCCCGAACGCTTCCTATTTTCCCCCAGGTGATCCCATTTAGTGAACTTTAACATAATTAAACAAACCTTGTATAAAGCATACACTGTTTGCACTGTATTCTGTATTGTGCACTGTATATTTTAAATCTTTTAAAACATTTGGCCCAACAGTGATTCTATGTAATTCATGATTCAATATCAACACCTTGGAGGTTAAGTTTTTACGATTCGGTTTGTGTTCGGGTCACACTGCATTAAAAACAGGCATGGTTCTGCCGTGGACATCACTGCATGGGCTCTGGAACACTTCCGGGAATCATTGTTTGTGAAGCAGGTTTAAAAATGATTATCAGGAATATAAGTAATTAGTGATGATAGAAATTACAGATTCCATGTTTAGTAATCGGTACAGTGGCACAGCAAGAAGGCCTGGGTTCGATTCCTCGGCTCAGGCGTTTCAGTGTGGAGTGTACACGTTCTTCCGGTGTTGCCATAGGTGTTCTCCAGGTGCTCAGGCTCCTTTCCACAGTCCAAAAACATGCATGTTAGGTTAATTGGATGATGCAAATCACCCCCAGGTGTCGGGGCAATGGTGGTCTAGTGGTATAAGACGCCGGATCGCTGATCCAAAGGTTGGGGGTTCGAGTCCCACTCTCCACAAGGTTGTCACTGTCCCCCCCAGTGCAGCTAACTGGGTTATCAAAGGCCGGCCATGTCTCTCACTGTCTATGGTGTGAGGCATGTAAAAGAACCATTGCTGACTTTCGACAAGAGTAGCATGTTTCCGCCCTGCGATGGCCTGGCGAGCTGTCCAGGGTGTACTCTGCCCTTGCCCTGAGTTGGCTGGGATGGGCACTAATTAGGATGAAGCGGTTGCAGAAAATGAACTGAACCCCCAAGTGTGTGTGTGTGTGTGTTGCCCTGTGATGGCCTGCTGAGCTGTCCATGGTGTACCCTGCCCTCTCCCATGACCCAGAGTAGGATTAAGTGGCTAAGAAAATGAATGAATAATGCAAATCCTCCAGTTTTTATGGTCCACCATAGGCACAACAAAAAATGTATACGTATGGTACATATAAACAGTCGATGGACGCATAGTGTTCCAGTGCTTAACTCCAGCACAATCAACAAAATCATCCAGAAAATCTGTGGAAATCAGTTAGACATGCAGACTAAGTAGCACAACATGACTTGAAATCATAAACTTAATTCAAACCTGGATTAAAACTAAACCTTATATGATTACCCAAAGAAAGGTGGTTCTGAGCTAGAGCACTAGTTCCTTTAAAATCCCGACTGTAACTGGGTGAACCAGGGCACCTCGAGTCTAGTCATCTCGAGAGGACTGCCGAGAAACGTACCTCAGCCAATGTTCAAGTTAAATTTTGAAGCCTTTTGAGATCTTTTGGAGTTACGTCCTTACTTGAGCTGAGCAGCCGTTGCTCTGCAAATGTGTCAGGCTGCCTGATGGTGTTGGGCGGTTGGAAACCTCACGGGGAGAGACCTGTAACAGATAAAATTGCGAAGAAATCAGGTTAAAGTCGAGTGGAAAAAAAAGAAAAAAGAAAGAAACCTTTAGGGTTTGATATCCTTCCAATGCATTCTGCCAACGCAGAAGAGAGATGATTCATGAATCACAACATTTGGAATTGGTTTCACACTGAAATGGGGTTTCCCTATAAAACGAAGAAGTGCATTTCCAGCAAAATCAGCCAGCAGCTGTTTGCAAAGCAATAAACAATCAAGCGAAGCTCCTGGCTCCCCCAAGGCCATGCTTTCAGGATTGACAATACTGTCATGCACGAGACGTAGTCAGGAAAGTAGCACATACAAAAAGGACATACTGCAAGCATTCTGCCTGTACATATGTTCAAAGGCGGTGCAAAATGTTCGTGTTTGTGCGAGGGAGAAAAAGAGGTGGCGGCATACTCAGAGCTGTTTCCGCAAACAGCAGGAGGTCTGAGAAATTAGGACTTGTGCTTTAGCTGTGATGCCACAACCACAGAAGTTAATTACAGCTGAATCTCGTCTGTCAAGCTGAATAGATTAGTCTGCCCTAAAAAAAAAAAAATCCATATTCCGATATCATAAGAAACAGTTGCCAATATTTTGACTATATTCTATATTTGCTTGATTGTTGCCCAAATGGTGCTTGCTTTTTCACAAACTGCCAGTACAGATGAAAAAATTCCCGTGTGACCTCGTGCAACCACTCGGCTGAGAGGGGTTTCTTAATCTGGTGTGGCTAATCTTGTTACTGGAAGTAATACAAATACATATACAGTATAAGAGGAGCACATAGTGAGTGCACTATCTGCCCTTCTTGTATGAAAAACAATGCAAACATGACAGGACCATAAATCACATAATACAAACATAAGTATTAACATTAATTCATCAAAGTGTTAAAGTTAATGTAAGAATTAACATGTATACAGTAGTTTGTTTCTGGAGGCTCCAAGGATACGTCTGCTAACCACATTTTGGAAGAACTGGTCAATTATCAGAGGCTGTAGTGCTACCATGATGGATGCACAGACGGACAGACAGACAGGTGCTGAAGACACTGATAATACCCCATCGGCCAAGTTTGACCGAGGGGTAAAAATTAGACATTTCCTGCCATATTTAGCATAATCCTAATGTGAGTGCAAAAATAAGGTTAGTCTTTGAAATGAGACAACAGTAGCTTTTAGGACAATAAATTATCATGGCGGACAACCAGACATTTTACAATTGTCCACTGGACAAACAACAATCTGTATATTCAATTTTTAATTGCGATCATCAATCCACCCTAAGATTGAATCATTTCAGTCACCACAGCTTCCACCTCCTGTTTTTGTTTCAGTCTGGACGAGGAAGTCAATAAACTGAAGTTACCATTACTTTGAACTGTTAATGTGGGATTGATTACAAATTTTCATCTCTGTAATAAACTTGGGCACTAGATAGTGTATCACACCTATTTGTACTTTACAAAGGGCACTCCTAAGGGCGGTTTGGGTCAGTTGGGATTTACCCATCAAAACTCCTTTGTATCGCATTATAGTGCCAGAATAATTTTACTGTATGTTACCATGACTGTTTTATTTAAACTATACAAATATGATAATATAAAATTGTAGCCAAATAGAAATAAATAAATCTAAATAAATTAACGAATTTAAAAAAATCAAGTTTATTTACCTTGCTAGCACACGAGCATGCCTAGTTAAGAACAACGCTTGAGTGCAGAGAACAAGCAGATCACACCTCTGCAAGAAAAAGAACTGAGGCATATTAGGAACCAAACTAAAACACAAAAGAAAGGCTCACTAACCACCATTCAGACTCACACATAAACAAAACAAAACTAGATTGCATGTTCTCCTGTGCATAAACAGGTTACCTTTGGGTTGATTTCCCGCCACAGTCCAAAGACATACACATTCGGCTCATTCGCTGTTTCCAGAATTGTCTGAAGGCGTGAGTGGTGGTTTGTGTGTTAGCTCTGTGATGGATTGTTTCGGAGGTTGTACTCAGCCTTTGCCCTGAGTTGGCTCTGATAGGCTCCAGCCCCTCCCATGGTTTGAAGGATGTGCTGACCAAGCATCCATCTACTACACTTAAAGCTTGTTCCGATTAATATCCTGCCTCTTTAATTAATTAAACAGTGGTGTCATCCTTTTAAAATACTTTTGCTCAAAGACATCGAGAGTAACAGGATATTAATCAGAAGCTGCTTTAAATGTATTTGATGGATGCTTGGTCGGCGTATCCTTCAAACCGCTGGTATGTTTTCCCTACAGTTGAGTGCACTTAGAGGGGCAGTGGTGGTCTAGTGGTATAAGGCGCTGGATCGCTGATCCAAAGGTTGGGGGTTTGAGTCCCGCTCTCCACAAGGTTCTCACTGTCCCCCCCCAGTGGAGCGAACTGGGTTATCAAAGGCCGGCCATGTCTCTCACTGTCTATGGTGTGAGGCATATAAAAGAACCATTTCTGACTTTCTGAGTTGGCTGGGATGGGCACCAGCCTCCCCGCGACCCTAATTAGGATGAAGCGATTACAGAAAATGAACTGAACTGAGTGCACTTAATGTACAAAAACATCATTTTACAAATTATGATTTTATTACCTTGATTTAGTGTCTTGGAGTGTTTCAATTAATTGTCAATGCATGATATATACTGTATATAAAAAAGCAAAATAGTAAGAGGTGCTAGATCAAGTGCTATTTTATAAGTCGCTGAATAATTGAATACATTTGCAGAGAATTTTATAATTACAACTCGGACCATTCGTGCGCTAATATATTAGCAATATGCTAGACTCGTGTTAGATTGATGTTAAAGCTTCATGAAATTTTATTAATTTCATATTTTATACCTCTGAGGTTCTTTCAGTGTGATTCGTGGAGAACTTTGGGGTTTTTTTTTATGCTGACTTTCACAAAGAAAGGGTTTTCAGTACTCAGAAAGCAACGTATTGTCCAACACGCTGTATCAGGTGTAACATAATGCATCATTTAACCGGCGACTAACTGGTGACTGCTGGGAAAAGTAGACAGAGTCACGTCGAAGTTAGAAAAAAAAGATGTGTATGCTAACAGAGCTGTCAGAGTGTTTACACAGTCAGGTTCATTGTCGGGCTGGCACATTCTTGCTAGTGTTAGAAAGTACAAACTGCTCTGTGTTCAAATAAAGAGCAGCTCAGTTTGCCATAGTGGGATGCGGTTGCCATGTGGGCTTGCAGTTGGAAATCACACTCCCGCCTGAAATGAGTTGAATAAAAAAGACATTATTTCATGTTTGATTTTATGAAGAGGTCAGTTCCCAGTCCTCATTGCTATAACTGGTTAACTGCGCGACTGTCATCACCTGTTCCATGCCACACCTTGATTAGTTTTGTTATTTCCATCCTATTATTTTTATTATTTTATTGATAAAAGTATAGTCTTATACTTTATACTTTTTTTCAATCTTAATCCTTGGTCTCACGTAAGTGAAATTATTTGGAGGTATTTAGAGACAGTGGCAGACAATTATTTTCCCTCTTTCTGTGGTTCCAGTTACATTATCCCACAAGTGATCTGAGCACTTTGGTCAGAATACGTGACAGCTGAGAAGCTATCTTGAGAACAGAGAGGGTGTGGCTTCCATTCTTGTAAAGTTTGGTCGTGTTGAAATTTGCCACGGGCAAACTTCTGCTGTGTTGGGATTTTTTTTTTTCAACTGGCTACCATGTCATCAATTGCAAATTTTCTCCCGCCCATATTGACGAAAAAAAACCTCCAAAATACACCAGAATGGCCACAGTAGTCCCAGCCGGAGTTCTCACATGTCAACCATCTAGAGGAGATCTTGGCATTATTATTTCTGTATTATTTATTCTACATGCTGCGGCAGTGGTGGTCTGGTAGTAGGGTGCATGCTTACTCTGGGGTTCGAGCCCCACTATCAAAGAGTTGTCACTGCTGTTGACCAGTGTAGCTAACTTTGAGTTATCAAAGGCCAACCATGTCTCTTACTGTCTGTGGTGAGAGGGATGTAGAAGAACCATTGCTGTCGTGAAGAATACGCCAGAATTGCTGTTAGTGTGTTTCTGCCCTGATGGCCTTGCAAGTTGTCCAGGGTGTACTCTTCTCCTCCCAGATCTAGCTTTGATGGGAATCAGCCTCCCAATGACCTTAATTAGACTTAACTGGTCCAGAAAATGAATGAATGGATTCTAGATGCTTGTGTTTTTGATGATAGCTACTTTTACACATATCATATGTAACCACTTCTGGACCAATGTAGATTTTAGTCTGAATTAATTTATGACTCATATAGCAAAACTTCATCCAGCAGGGTTGATGCGGCAATGCAAAGACTCAGGTGGAGATTTAAACCCTGGTGGAACGGTTTGTGTGCACCGATTGATCTAGCATGGTGGGAATTTGCCAGTTTAGATTTGGATCTTGAATACTTACTTCTACACTGTAGTTCTTATCTTTAACTCTCCAGCATCGTGCTCATACACTATGCATGAGATGTCCTGAATTCCTCAAACAAATTTGGACAAATCACTAGCCTGGGTATCTGGGGCAATTTGCTAAGCTTTCTAGGTTTATTTTAAATTCACCCAGTAGAGTCAGCTTCTGATATACAGTAGCCATGACAAGCATTCCATCATCCAGCACCTTTCCCCCAATTGGATTCGGTTCCTGTGATTATTGGTGTCCTGATGATGGACCCAGGGGCTCACTGGTTAGCACCTTTGCATAACAGTAAGAAAGTTCTGGGTTCAAGTCTCAGGCTTGCATGGGTTTACTTGAGGTACAATGGTATCTCAACTTACGATAGTCACAGCAAACGAAAAAGCCAGGTTACGAAAAACATTTTCCTAAAATTTTTCTCTCTGGATACGAAAGAAGATTACTTAACGAAAGCACCATCTCCATCTCAAAAATTCAAACAAAGCATGAGTTGCTCTCCCTTTGACTATCTCCCAACATCCTGTCCCGCTTGCCTCCCATTGGCTATCTCCCAACATTCCGCCCTGCTGTCCTCCCATTGGCTATCTCCCAACATCCCGCCCCACTGGCTTTCCATTGGCTATAGAGGGATGACCCAGCTCCCTCCCATTGGCTATTATGGAGCTGTATCTCCATAATACCCATGATGCTTTTCGTGTAAAGGACAGAGTTACTGTTGTTTCATGAGTTTTTTGAGTGTGCTCATTGCAACTTTATTTTTTGGCTCAGGCTTTTAAACTTGCATAAACATTTGTAAGATTATAACTCTGCTAAGAAGACATGGTCAACACGAAGTAAGTACCTTAAAAGGTATGCTTTGATATTTTTTAAAGGGTTTAGGGGCAGTATTGGAACGAATCACGCGTTTTACATGTAAAATGCGGTTCTACTTACGAAAAATCCAGGTTACAAAACTGCCTCTGGAACAGATTAATTTTGTAAGGGGATGTACCACTGTACTTTGGCATCCTCCAAAAAGAATATCCAAAGACTTGCACATCTGTCATCTAGCCCATTGGTGTGAATGTGAGTGTGAATGGTTGTTTGTGTCTCTTGCCCTGCATGAGATAGACAACCTGCTCAGGGTGTGCCCTGCCTCTAGTCCAAATTTAGAAGAAATTGGCTCTAGCTTCCCTCATTCCTGACAGGAAGCAGTATAGATGATGGGTGAAGCACCTCCAGCTTGCCCCTCATTCATAAATCCCACTACTTACTCACGTACAAACATCATTCTAATTAACAAGCATAAACTAAATCTATTCCTCCTTTGTATTTGCAGGATACCCGTGATTATAAGATATGGCTTTGAGGGATCCCAAAACGCAAATACGTACACTCCAAATTTGAAAAATATTCATCAACCTTTGAAATGAACTGGTCCCTACTTGTAAAAACTTCATATGCTAGTGTAGGGCTGGCTCAGGCTAAAGACATCAAGTAGAAGTGGTGCTCAAGTGCTGCAGGTGGTGGGTTCCAGGTCGGTAGCAATAAGCTCTGATATCATCACAGAGTATGTAGGTCATGCACTGAGAGGGCATTGTGACAAAGGGACAGAGGGACACAGGGTTCCGGCACTGGTGCTAATCACATTAAAAAACAAAGTTTCACAGTGAACAGTGAATCCAGTAATAAATACACAACCAATACGAAGGTTATACGCTCCTGACTTTAATCAGTAATGTTTTATCAAATGTTATCCTGGATCCAGATCATAGGGAACCTCTGGATGGGACTATGCGGACTGGCTAATTATTTATGATTGCACATATATTTCGGAGATTTCCATCCTGAATCTATGTGTGTGTGTGTGTGTGTGTGTGTGTGTGTGTGTGTGTGTGTGTGTGTGTGTGTGTGCAGGCTGGAGCAGCTGGGCTTTAATGCATTACTCCAGTTGATGATCGGCGTTCCTCTGGAGATGGTGCATGGGATTCTGAGAATCAGTCTTCTCTATATGGCAGGAGTGGTGGCAGGTGAGTGTGTGTGAATGTATTTGTGAATTAATATGTTTAAAGTTTCACAAATGTGTGTGTCACAGCGAGAGTGAGAGAGAGAGAGAGAGAGAGAGAGAGAGAGAGAGGGTTGTTGGTTGTGCTGTGGCTGCACTTTGACTTAATTCATCATCATATTTATGCCCTATAGATCACTGGGACAGTCAATAACATTCACTGCCTCCCAATACACACACACACACACACACACACACACACACACATAATGTGTGTGTGTGTGTGTTGGAATTCTGAATCCATAATCGAGCCACAGACAAGGTCATCTACTTAGTACACACACACACACACGCACTCATCTGAACAATCCAAATGTTTACATATCTGCTAACTGCACACTTGAGAGAATGAGACGAGTAATAGAGATGAAGTGTAACATAGAGAGATGGACACACAGAAGACAGACAGAATGGAGACAGAGGGAGTGCTGAGGCCTGCATCTGCAACATAGTGGTTATAGACAATCTGTCTCTCTCTCTCTCTCTCTCTCTCTCTCTCTCTCACACACACACACACACACACACACACACACACACACACGCACGCACACACTGTCTATGCTAGGTCAATATGTAATTATCTCAACTGATGATTATGTAGTTTCCTGCACGGTTATTTACTGTGCCTGCGTTCGCATATATTTCACCACGTGTGTTCAGAGGTGCCAACATTCTTTTCTGAGTACAAAACAGCAGTCCGAAGTAAAATTCATGAAAAAAAAAAAGAAGGGGAAAAGATGTGGAAAAGGAAAAGGGGGTCACTTTTGTGTATTCCTCTACACTCACTTCAGTCAGGCCCAAGATAGCCAATAGGAAGCAAGAAAGCATCGAGAATCAAACCAATCAGATATGAGTACAGTATCTAGATATCGCCAAAGCTAATATTAGCGAGGTAGCATGCTAATTGCTCTAGTGAGTTTCATTGTAGAATTACAAGACAGAAATAGCTAAAGTGCTAGCGTTATTACACTTATTTATATTCACCAGCCATAGTACATATGCACTGTATGTAGTCACACCCCATGAAGTACGCTGACAGTGCAGAGGAACGGGAAAGATGCAGAAAATGGGAGAGAAAAAAACAGGAAGATTTGGAGTTTGAGGAAGAAAACTGAGAGTGAGAAGAAGAAGCTTGGCTGATGTAGCGTTGTGTTTACAGGAAAGGCGGATGAATTTAATATTTTACCGCCATGTGTGATATCTTGATGCACTTTTGATGAGGATGGATGAGAGTGTGTGAGTGCATGTGTGAGTGCATGTGTGAGTGCGTGTGTGTGTGTGTGTGTGTGTGTGTGTGTGTGTGTGTGTGTGCGCGTGTGTGTGCGCGCACACCATGTCCCACTGCGCAGTCATCAGCTTGTTGATGTTTCGTGAGATCTCAGGTCATGATTCAAAACCTGCGTACACACACTGTGGGCAACACAATGTACCTTACTGTTTGATAATGGAGGTATATGTTGCCATGGGAACAATTCATCATCTTTGGTGGTTGGTCAAATGGGGGCGTTACTTTGCGGGGTGGGGGAAGTACTTTTTTTTGCAAAGCACTCCCTGTCATTCTCTTCTATTTTGTTAGTTCTTGTTCTGACTCTCTCTCTCTCTCTCTCTCTCTCTCTCTCTCTCTCTCTCTCTCCAGGTTCTCTCACTGTCTCCATTACTGATATGCGTGCTCCAGTGGTCGGTGGCTCTGGTGGAGTCTACGCACTCTGTTCTGCGCACCTCGCCAATGTTGTCATGGTAACCAAGCATAGCTGGCGTAACACTATAGCATGCATCAATGAATGAGTGAGAGAGGGGAAAAACACAGAGAAAGAGAGATTGGGTAGATTTATTTTGTTTCTTTCAGCTTGTTTCCCTGGAGACCAAATGACTCTTTCACCACTTACATGTACAGTTCTCAAACACACCTTGTATGAAAAAAGTATTATCTCCACTTTGCTTTTCTTTCTTGCTCACTTTAATCATCCATTCATCTTCTAAACCTCTTAATCCTAATTAGGGTCGCGGGGAGGCTGGCGCCCATCTCAGCCGACACTGGGCGAGGGTGGGGTACACCTGGACAGCTCACCAGGCCACCGTAGGGCCAACACTCACAAAACCATTCACGTGTACTGTACCATGAACCTACTGTGCATGTTTCGGAACGGTAGGAAGACGCCCGAGTACCTGGAGGAAACCCACACAAGCACAGGAAGAACATGCAGAACTCCACACAGGCTGGGATTCGAACCCAGACCTTCCTGCTGTGAGGCAGATATGCTAAAAACTATGCCACTGTGCTGCGCTCACTTTTTTTTGAGACAGATCTTTTACTTATGTTATTGAATGATTTGACATCGTGCAAATTCGAAAAACATATCTGCACAACCAAATATTTATTCTGTCATTTAGAAGGAGCACTGGTGTCACAGAAACCAAAGAAATGATGACGGCTCATCCAAGAATCATGGCCGTAATCCGTAGAATTATGACAGTACCGACAACTCGTATTCGTCTTTCAGACTGGCTAAGGTCACAAACAATAAAACATCCAAAACACAAACATGGGGAAGGAATCAGCTGGAGGAACCAGGCCGGCTGCTCGAACATGACTCAGAGATGTATCACAGACTCAATTCAGAACAATCGACCGACTCGAGTTAGAATTAATATACTGACTCAATTCAGAATGATAGAGCAGATATAAACTTTGAATTTTGTCACAGACTCGAGTCAGAAGTAAATGAGAAACTTGAGTCAGTGGCATCCCACAATCTCATTCATTCATTCATTCATTTTTTGAACCGGTTAATCCTAATTTGGGTCTCAAGGAGGCTGGTGCCCATCTCAGCTGACTCTGGGCATCACAGGGCAGAAACACACTGACGGCAGCGAACTGGGTTATCAAAGGCCGGCCATGTTTCTCCAGTATCTGTGGTGTGAGGTTCATGTAAAAGAACCATTGTTGACTTTCGTCAAGAGGAGCTGCACAGCCGTCAGTGTGTTTCCGCCCTGCGATGGCCTGGTGAGCCGTCCAGGGTGTACTCTGCCCTCGCTCGGAGTCGGCTGAGATGGGCACCAGCCTCCCCGTGACCCTAATTAGGATGAAGCGGTTCAGAAAACGAATGAATGAAATGATTTAGAGTTTAGTGTGTGCTTGTATATACAGAGTGATGTAACAATCATTGTACCAGATAGAGCTGGAGATTGTCACGGAGCGACTCTGTTTAGTACCGTATAGTCTGTGTGTGCTTTCATTTATTCATTTATGAATCATGAATAGCTTTTATCTTAGCATCCCTTTTTTCACACAAATGTGTGATCCTCACTAACCGGAATGTTTGTGTGTGTGTGTGTGTGTGTGTCTGTGTGTGTGTGTGTGTGTGTGTGTGTGTGTGTGTGTTTCAGAACTGGGCCGGGATGAAGTGTCCGTACAAGTTACTGCGCATGATTCTTGCACTAGTTTGCAGTAAGTGTCACTTACAGGCTATAACTTTGATACCAGAAAAATATATCACTTAGCCTATAATAACCACATTCATGGAAAGATAATTTAAGATGATGTAATTGTGAGGCAGACCAACAATGGTAGCAGAAGTGTCATGGTATGGTGCACATAGCTACATAAATCACGTGACTCCGTCACACTGTGCTTCCTTCAGACCGCCTTCGCTCGAATTTTATGTTTAGCACAGGCAGCAGCTCCAGCATTTGACATGTGGGCTATATATAATTACAGGAAACTCCCCGTTCTGCCCACCAGCATTGTGAACAGTATTTTTATGCCTTATAAATACCCCTGTATATATTCTCTGGCGGTCCACTGCCAGTATTTCCTCCCTCTCCTGTTTCTACTGTTGACCCGGCAGTGTTGGATTACTGCAGAAAAATGTTATTTTTTTACTTGCTAACATTGTCATAAGAATGAATTTGATTGTTGTGCTCTTGGACCATTCTTGGATCTCATTGCTTTAAAATGTCCTGGCTGTTGCTTTGTCATTTTTAAAAAAAATGATAACAGTTCTTCTGTACATTGAAGTATGTGCCCCCATGGATGGATTAATACCGCATAATTATCAGTATCAATTCTTAATAATAGATTATAATACTTTAATAATGATGATCCTGAAATAATAATGCATTTCCGTAGCTTATCATTAGCGTGTAGAATAGTTCTTCAAGTGTGTAGCCTTGGCCATCAGCCTCTTTTTATCTGTCTTCCCCTCCCCTACTGTTCCCCTTATATTTGTTATTTCTTTCTCTCATTTAGTTCATACTTTATTCTTCAGAAGCAGGACGCGAGGTCATATTTTGAAACTGGATTTTGTACAGTGGATAAAGAATCTTTTTCTACCTTTTGAAGAGATTTTATCATCCAGAGAAATTACGAGGGAAAATTGCAATAACCTCGTTGCATAAGACGGTGGTGTAGTGGTTAGCACGTCATCCTCACAGCAAGAAGGTCCTGGGTTCGATTCCCAGCACGGGCATTTCTCTGTGGAGTTTGCATGTCTGGCCGTGCATGCGTGGCTTTCCTCCGGGTACTCCAGTATCCACCCACAGTCCAAAAGCATGCACAGTAGGTTGATTGGCTGTTCCAAACCGCCCCAAGGTGTGAGTGTGAATATGAATGGTTGTGTGAGTGTTGACCCTGCTATGGCATGGCAAGCTGTCCAAGGTGTACCCTGCCCTTGGCAAGAGTCGGCTGAGATGCGTGTCAGCCTCCCCGTGACCCTAATTAGGATTAAGTGGTTTAGAAAATGAATGAATGAGTGCATAAGTGTACACATCCCTCAACTTGCTTGTAATATCACGTCACCCAGTCTTTTTGGGAATGGGGCAGGAAGGTAGTGTAGTGGTTAGCATAGCCTCACAGCAAAAAAGTCCTGGGTTCGAGGCCTGGGCATGGTGAGGATGTTTCTGTGTAGAGTTTGCATGTTCTCCCTGTGCTTGCGTGAGTTTCCTCTCAGTACTCTGGTTTCCTCCCACAGGCCAAAGACATACACAGAATACTAACTGGTTGGTCCTGTGATGGTATGGTTAACTGTTTACTATGCCTCTGCCTTCATCCAGAGTCAATTGAGATAGACTCCAGCCTCGCCACGACCCTTAATAATAGCATTGAGTGATTCGGGAAATGAGTGAGGGATGAGTGAGTTTTGTCAATATAATACATTTTGATTTAGCTATTTATCCAACTGCGGGGCAAAAATGCTCCACATCAGGCCATTCCACAGGTTTCTAACAGGTTTTAACCCATGACTTTGCCACACCTGTTCCAAAATATAGATGTCTGGGTTCATTCATTCATTTATTGAACCACTTAATCCTAATTCGGGGTTTTTTCTTTCATTTATTCATTAATTCTTTTATATTAACATTAGGTTTTGTTCCAATATAGCTCAGTATATAGCGCAATCTATAATATGACCTGAACCAGAATGGCGGTCTGAGCCGAACAGGAACAGACCGATAAAATGGTGCCGCCACCACCATGCTTCATCATTTGGTGATAAGGTGTCTTTTGCATTTTTAGAATTTTAGAGCTTCGATAATCAAAAAAACCAAGAGGACCCAACCAGGTTACTGTAGGTTCTATTTTTTCTTCCTCTTTATCAAGAGTATGCAGCTTTAATATCCACTGCACATGTAACGGTAGTATTATGGTGCCAGTGGATATTTTTTTTCCACGCAAAATACATAAAAGGTCAATTTGAGGAAAACAACTTGCCGACAGCAAAACTTGCAAATATGTTTTCACCCCAATTTTATGTCATTGCTACCACCGTAGCAATAAAGTTGATGCTAATGGCCCTCTCATTTTGTCCAGGACACCCGGGGCTTTCATTACATCACTAAATATCTAATATTTTTTTCAGGAGATGTGCACAAGGCTCAATGATTTTATGAACAATCAAATGAGCTGCTTTAACTCCATTGGTACTAATCCACTTCTAACTCTCTCTGCTGTAGTGAGTTCAGAGGTGGGCCGTGCCGTTTGGCTGCGCTTCTCGCCGCCGTTGCCCTCATCAGGGCCGCAGCCGAGCTTCATGGCCCACCTGTCGGGTGCTGTGGTGGGTATCAGCATGGGCCTGCTTATCCTGCGCAGCTACGAAGAGTCGCTGCACAAGCAGTGCTCATGGTGGGTCCTCGTCTTCTCCTTCGTCACCTTCCTACTCTTCGCCATCTTCTGGAACATCTTCGCCTACGAGCTGTTAGGAGTCCAGATTCCACCACCGCCCTGATGGCTCCCTTCCTCTGGCTGAGAATGGCCACACAACCTTCAGAAACTGGCTTTCTTGATGGTCTCTCTGAATTTTGTTACAGCTCCACCCCCTTTTTGACCAATACGGACAGATGTCCAAACAGGAAGATTGGAAATTCTTACAATGCTTTTTTTTTCAGGACTTTTACTACTTAGACACTTTATTTACACTCTCCCACTTGACCACTTCTAAAGCCAATAGGGGAAGATATGAATGGACTATAATCACTTTGTTTATTTTTGCTCCATTTTCATTGCCGGGCATCCAAATCTGTTCTTCTGTACTTTCAGTTCAAATGTTCTACTCACCTTTTTTCCAAACAAGGCGATATTTTTATCGCTGTTACACTGTTTGTTGTTCAGTGTCTTTTGGAAACTGAATGAAAGTTTCTGATCCTACATACATACAAAAGAAACCATCTAAATCCCAGCCTTTCTTGTGCAGCTCTTGCCCTTTAACATCCTTCACTCTTCATAAGGTCAGAGGGTAAAGTCCTTGATGTCAGCTTTTCTAAGTTGATCGGATGTTGTTACCCTGGTTACTCAGTCAGACAGCCGCTGACGTGGTCAAATATGAAGGTGTGTTGTCATTGTGAAGTCAGTGATTACGCCCAATGATGGAAAGAATATCGTAAAAAAATTCAGAGGAATTGGAAAAAGCCTGTGACTGAAACAGTAATTAAAAAAAAAAAACAGGAATACAACCTCGACATTCATAATTTTTCATACAAATCGGATGTGATCATGAGAACGTCTTGCTGAAACTACTTTCTGCCTTAGAAAACACTGAGGTGCAGTCTCTGACGCTACAGCTCGCTAGTAACATACAAACGTAGATGTTGTTCAGTAAACAAAAATACCTCAGTGCAAACAAGGGTTTCGAAACGAAGATGATTATGAAGCTGTTACGGCGAATAGTCCGCTAGCTCATCGTTTACTAGCAAGTTAGAACTCGACACCCTCAGACTACAGCATCTGTAAACACTTAACTAACATTACACGTTTTATTTTCTTACATAATCATTCCAGTTTTACAATTGCTCAGCCCATTCACTGCTTGTAACCCACGTACATTCACAGGGAATTCTGGGTAGCACGCAATTGTTAATACCGTGACTAAGATAAATTTTATAACAACAACAAAGCTTGGTAAACCGGATTCTGTGTTATTTAAACTTGAGAGGGTTTGTTTGTTTTTTCAATGGCTGAGCTTATAATAAGAATGCTAGCGTTTGGGACAGACCGTACATGGGCATTTTTTCACTCTAAGGTTGCCAGACATCAGGAAATCTTGTCCGTGTGAGGATTTCTAAAGGCCTTACACTACAAAGGACTTAATTCTGCAGTGCCAAGTTACCATTCGCTAAGCTGCTAATGTCAAATTGTATATTCAACAATACTGAATATCTTTATTTTTGTTTACATTCCTAACTTAGCCGTATGTAGGGGACGGGAGGGGGGGGGTGGTGGTTGTGGGGTTGTTATATGAGAAGGGGACGGGAATGGTTAAATCTGGGTGGGACGTAGACTTTTTGAAAAGCACGACAACGTTGCAGGTGTGTGTTGTTGTGAATTTTCGTGCCATAAGTTGTATATTTCTATTTGTACCTCTATTTATTCCAGTCATTGTTCCGTGCTTGCGGCTTTTGTGCGTCGAGCTGTGTGATGATGATGATGCGGGATGTGCTTTAAAACAATGCAGCACCTTAAACACACATTACGGGCAAGTACTTGTGCACTACAACAAGGATCAATTGCAATGAACATTGGTGGATCTGGTGCTAATCAAAGGCCTTAAACAATTCTTCATTCTCGGTGGAAGGCACAGTGTAGCCAAGATGCATTATTGCAGAGAGGGATTTGGGCACACGCCACAATGAACACTAACATTCAGTCCTTTGTCTCATAATGTGGACCAGGGGTCTCCAATCTTTTCCACAAAGGGGCTGATATGGGTGCAGGTTTTCACTTCAACCAAACAGTAGCCACACCTTCCACCTGTTTCCACCAATCACTGATCATCAAAAGAAAAGAAAAGGGAAAAAAAAAAAAAAGCCTATAGTATTGGACATTACTGTTTCAATTCTGATGTGGGGCCATCTTGGTGAGATCACGTTACTGTTTAAGACTTGACCTCACCAAGATGGCCCCACATCAGCCTTGAAACAGTAATGTCCAATCTAGTTTTTTTTTTCTTTTCTTTTGATGATCAGTGATTGGTGGAAACAGGTAAAAGGTGTGGTTACTGTTTGGTTGAAGTGAAAACCTGCACTCACATCGGCCCTTTGTGGATAAGATTGGAGACCCCGATTTAGACATTGTTGACAAATCCATGATGACAACAAGGTTGACACTTGATGTCAGGGAGGAACTTGCTTGATGTCAGGCTGGACCACTCTGCGTGTCAGCATGGACCACAGCTGATGTTAGAAAGAGAAATTTTTTGATATCATGGCGGACCAGTCTGGATATCAGCTCGAACCATTCTGGGTGTTAAGGAAGACTACTCCTGATGTCAGGAAGGACCACGCTGGGTTTCAGAGAGGACCGTTCTTGATACCAGGACATATTAGGCATGATATCAGACTAAAGAAGGAGACAAAATGTAAAATTTATACGGTGAAAATTGAGCGTATCAATTTCATTTTATGTCTTTTCATACCCATAAGAAATATTAATATTTAGCTGTCGGCTGGGAATTCCCTGTAGTCATAGACCAGTTAGCCAACCCCGACCCCAGGTTTGTCTCAATTTCAACATACCAGGCTCAAGAATCATTGCAATTGCTTTCCTGTTTATCAAAGCCCTGGAGACACCAAACCCGAGGCATCTATCCGATCCATTGATCTGACTTGGAGTGTGTAGTTGGAACACTGTGTGGCTGTGAATTTACTGCCGGGTACTGTGTGGAGAAGTTGGAGGCAAAAGGATCATGAATCTTCATCTGAGAGCTGGAAAGGCCCATAAGGAAGATGAAACTGAAAGATTGGGAAATAAGTGATGAGGGAGGAAAGAAGAAATAGGAAAATGATTAACAGCAAAAGAGAAAGGAGGTGGAAAATATCATGAAAACAGCATACTTTTAAAATGTGTTAATAGTTACTGAGAAAAATAAATAAATAAAGTAGTACATCAAACTCTTCTGTATTTCATAAGGAACGGTGTGCAAGCGTCTGCTCATCTGTAAGAGGCTGCGAAATACCATTGGTCTGATCCGATATCCCAAAACTGGTTTAAAACATGTCAACATCCCTCTGTCCTTTTTCTGAGGTTCCAAGATGTAGGTCTTCTGCACTGGGATATTTCAGGAAAGAGGATACAGTCTTTTTTTTCAGGAAGCCCTTGTTGACCTTCCCAACTACTTTTTGCATCAGAAGTCCCCTGTGTTTAGCGTAATGGACATTATAGAAAAGTATCGCAATGTTTACGCAACTGAGTTTTGGTAGACAAAGCAGGTCAGGCCATAGATATCAGCAGTAGAACCCAGAAGGCATTGAAATGACAAGAGCCCCCCCCAAAAAAAACAAAAAAAACAAAAACAAAAAAACAATTCAGGCTACGGTGTTTTGAAATGTCAATTTACAATTTATAATATCTAAATATAAGATTTCAAAAGCAGAGTCAGCACTTTAATAGTCACCAAAACCCGAAAGGATTTCTCC
>CM045728.1:114129797-114157297 GCA_024760905.1 Plotosus lineatus
GAATAGGTTATAATACACCATCTATAATTGAGTAGAATAATTGGGATTAATTGTGGAATTTGAGTTGAGCGCATAAATATTTCGACATGCTAAAAATAAAAAAGGAACTTGACCTAAGTAGGAAGACTGGATTTGAGTGCTGGATGTTACCTTGGTTGAGCTGTCGTGTTTTGTGCAATATTTTCTCCAAAAATAGAAAGAAGTGCTTAGTCGTGTACTGAACTGGTCTCAGCTCGGCGATGCTCTCTACAACCTCATCAGCCATGAACGCGACTTCTCCAGGAGCTCCTGATGCTAATACAGCTACAGAGAACCAAATTGTATGTGTGTGTGTGTGTGTGAAAAGAGATCAATGCTTGTAATGTTATTACTTCTTTGCATACTTGCCTGATGCCGTGGCAGGTCCGAGCCCTTTCAGGGTACACAGTTCTGCAATTGCTGATTGGACATCTGGGAGTAAAGCAAACGCCTTCTTGGTGCAGCGAAGCACCACGTCCTCGCTGTTGGAACTAATCAGCTGCTTGAGCCGAGGTCGGAATTTCCCTCTCTATGAGGATTGATTGGGCGGGTTTTAGTTATGTTGACATTTATGGAGGGAATGTTGCTTGTATTCAGAATCAAACTTTCTATTGGCTGTCCACTCAAATTATTATATTTGTAGTCCATGTTATGATTTTTTTTTTTTTTTTTTTTTTTTTTTTTTGGGATTTCAAATAACATCTTCACTGGTGCTTTCATACACCAGCAACAAAAAAAATCCGGGATTGAAATATGGACTGCAGAAGGATTTCGCCACCAAAAACAATTTAATACATCGTAATATCAAACAATTCATAACACAAACGTGCACTATATGTTTACCCATCATGGATAATAACGTTATTCCATTTGAAGGTGCGTCTATTCATTTATATTTCTAGAAATTGTCATGATATACTCACGGTTAATTTCCACTCCATAAGTTTTACTAGTTCGGGGTGTGTCATAAAACGCTCGTGCCTTGCTAAAATGGCCTCTGGAAGCTCCTCTTGATACCTATTTATTTAATAAACAAATTTAATAATACATTTTTATTATTATTATCATTTAAATTTCACTTACCAGGCATATTAAATAACCGTGAAATACAGTGTTGTGTGTTATGCCTCGGAAGTAAAATGGAATCGGCCACTTCGTCCTATGGAAACCGTTTGCTTGCTCCTGTAAACTCGTGTCAGTGACGCCTGCACAGTAATCATCATCATACAGTTATCATCATAAGCGTCGCCATCCTTTTTTATTTCTTCTGACATCCCTTCTTCTGTTTGTTACTCAATCCTTGATCTCAGACTTTTCCACTTTCAATGAATCAAGTTCTCATTATTATAGCGCCGTGTTATTCGTAATTGTAAATAGACACTCATTAATTTCTTTTCTAAGATGCTTAATCCTAATTAGGGACACAGGGAGGCTGGTGCCCATCTCAGCCAACTCTGGGTGAGGGAGGTGTACACCCTGGACACCTCATCAGGCCATCACATGGCCAACACTCATACAAATACAGTACGTATTAACACCTCGGAGTGATTGGGACCAGCTAATTAGCCCAATGTGTGCGTTTTTTGTTTTTTTTTACTGTGGGAGGAAACCCAAGCATGGGGAGAACATGCAAACTCCACACAGAAACACCCAGTCTGGGATTCAAACCCAGGACCTTCTTGCTGTGAGGTAGACATGCGAACGAACCACTGCGATCTGTGTGGTTTCACCAGGAAACCGTTACATTCATCCAAAACAGCACAACAATGAATGGGCAGGCCTGACTTAATAAACTGCTTTTGAGTGTATATTCCTGGACAGTGCGGAGTATATTATACCATTTGTCTAACTCCGCCAGTCTCCTTGAACTCTTCTGCTTCCCAGCAGCCTTTGCATCCACCACGACCCAGTATTTCTCATAAATGCCCCTCCATACAGTTGGGTCCTCACACTGGAACAGACGCTCGCCTCCAGACATGCCAACAAGCTGAGAAATGACCAATGTAAAATTCATTCATGAACTTCAATACAGTGCTGTATATTTATATTTCTGTGATTTGTTGGATGAAACAGGTCCAGAGTGCTCAACAGTGAAGTGGCAGCAGTATGATCATGATATTTAAAGTTAAACTGGATCCATCAGTGCATTCAGGGTAATGTTGTGGGAAGTTAAAACAGTTCAGAATGTCATGTAAGTTCATCTTAAAAATAGTGAAGCCTTTTGTACATTTTATACAAAAATTCATAATAAACATTGTTAGAAAAGTTGTATGGAGAAAATAAATGTTTCACCTTTTTGGTTCAACTAGAGGGAAATCAACCAGTACTTTTTTGTTCACCTTAAATTCAAACTTATACATTTAAAGCTGGTCTCAGGTCAGGGTTTTTAGGCGGTCCGCTTCATTTTAAGCGCTATTTCTTGGCGGAAGCTGAAGCGTGACACCATTGAGACATTTCCGGTGCACGGAAAAAAAGTGTTTTACACTATAAACATTACCCGACCATCATATACAATTATTACTAGTTGTTTATATTAATGATTATAGTAATTATAATTTAATATTATTATTGTGCTTATTATCATTTCTGAAGCAATTATGATTATTTTATTTTTATTAGTCTTTTATTTTGAAGTATCGTGTCCGCGTGCTCACCACACGCTGTATTTCCATTTATACTGCTTCACGTTTGTTTTGGAAGGGTTACGGCGTATTACAGTATTACATTATTTGTTGTTGTTGTTGTTTTTTTTTACTCCCTTCTCGTACTTACAAATTATTTATATTACGACAAACCACAAATATTCATGTGGTCGACTATACAAACCAGCAATGTAGTCTGTTCTCACAGCCAGGCTTAGTGGTATGCTAACTTTTTTTTGCCCTTTTTTGTTATTAGCACGTGAGCTAACTATAAACAAAAGGAAATTAAATAATTTATTATAGATTTGTCAACGGTGACTGGGCAATGCGTGATGATTGGCGCTGTACTCTGACGAATGGACCAATCAGAGTATCGATTTTAAATTAAATGATTATTATCATCATCATGGATGTTTGTGTGTAATTGTGTTTTGTGTTTTTATAACCAGTAGCACTTTAACTGACGTGTAAGAAATATAATACGGAGATGATAAAATCGTAAATAATATTTGTCAAACAATGACGTTCCTCAGAGGTGATGCCTGACAAAGAGGTCGCCCGATTTATTGTTTACATTAATATAAAATTGCTGATTCGATAATTTTTTGCTTTTTGAGGAATTCGATACTATTACAGTATTATTTTTTCAAAAATTAAAAAAAAAGGAATACCATTTATTAAAACAATATATTTTTATGCAAAACTGTAATGCCGAAAGATGTGATGACATCATGAGTTACATCATGCCATAGTAGAGCGCTGTTGAATCCTTGACTCTGATTGGTTGAAAGGTGTTGCTTCGTCTTCTTTCACCTCAGTTCTGACAGTTGTGTATTCTGCACGGTTCCTATCAATGTCTTCTTCTTCTTTTCCTTTCGGCTGTTCCCTTCAGGGGTCGCCACAGCAAATGATCTGCCTCCATCTCTCCCTATCCTCTGCATCTTCTCCTCTTACTCCCACGACCTTCATTTCCGCCTTCACCGCATCCATAAATCTTCTCTTTGGTCTTCCTCTGGGCCTTTTGCCTGGTAGTTCCACCCTCAGCATCCTACGACCAATATACTCACTATCCCTCCTCTGTACATGTCCAAACCATCTCAATCTAGCCTCTCTGACTTTGTCTCCAAAACATCTAACATGTGCTGTCCCTCTGATGTACTCATTTCTGATCCTATCCATCCTCGTTACTCCCAGAGAGAACCTCAACATTTTCATTTATGCTACCTTTGCTCTGACTCCTGTCTTTTCACCAGGGCCACTGTCTCTAAACCATACAACATTGCTGGCCTCATCACCGTCTTGTACACTTTTCCCTTCATTCTTGCCGATACTCTCCTATCACATCACACGGACACTTTTTCTCCATCCATTCCAACCTGCCTGCAGCGCTTCTTCACCTCTTTTCCACACTCTCCATTGCTCTGGATTGTTGAGCCTAAGTACTTAAAATCCTCCCACCTTCTTTATCTCTGCCCCCTGTAACCTCAAAGCTCCTCTTGGGTCCTTGTCGTTCACACACATGTATTCTGTCTTACTAAGACTAACCTTCAATCCCCTCCTTTCCAGGGCATACCTCCACCTCTCTAGATTTTCCTCCACTTGGTCTCTGCTCTCACTACAGATCACAATGTCATCTGCAAACATCATAGTCCATGGAATTCTTGTCTAACCTCATCTGTTAGCCTGTCCATCACCATAGCAAACAAGAAGGGGCTGAGAGCTGACCCTTGATGTAGTCCACCTCCACCTTGAACTCTTCTGTCACACCGACAGCACACCTCACCACTGTCTTACATCTATCATTACATGTCCTGCACCACTCTAACATACTTCTCTGTCCTCCAGACTTCCTCATACAATACCACAGTTCTTCTCTCGGCACCCTGTCATATGCTTTCTCCAGATCCACAAAGGCACAATGCAGCTCCTTCTGACCTTCTCTGTACTTCTCTATTAACATCCTCCAAAGCAAACACTGCATCTGTGGTGCTCTTTCTTGGCATGAAACCAAACTGTTGTTCACAAATGCTAACCTCTGCCCTTAGTCTAACTTCCACTATTCTTTCCCCTAACTTCATCGTATGGCTCATCAATTGTATCCCTCTGTAGTTGCCACAACTCTGTACATCGCCCTTGTTCTTAAAAATGGGCACAAGCACACTTCTCCTCCATTCCTCTGGCATCTGCTCACTTTCTAAGACCTTGTTGAATATTCTTGTCAGAAAATCTACTGCTACCTCCCTAGACACTTCCATACCTCAACTGGTATGTCATCAGGGAACCAACTGCCTTTCCACTCTTCATCCTCTTCAATGCCCTCCTCACTTCTCCCTTACTAATCTTTGCTACTTCCTGCTCCTCAACGGTCACCCCTTCTACTCTTTTTCTCTCTCATTTTCCTCATTCATCAGCTCTTCAAAGTACTCTTTCCATCTTCCCAGCACACTTCTGTCATCCAGTCAATACATTTCCCTCTCTGTCCTTTATCACTCTAACTTGCTGCCCGTCTTTCCCATCTCTATTTCTCTGCTGTGCTAACCTGTATAGATCATTTTCTCCCTCCTTACTGTTCAACCTATCCTTACAAGTCATCATCGCCCTCTGTTTGGCCTTTGACACTGCTACCTTCGCCTTACGCTGTGTCTCCCTGTACTCCTGTTTACTCTCTTCGGTCCTCTCAATGTCCCACTTCTTCTTGGCTAACCTCTTCTTTTGTACACACCACCAAGTTTCCTTATCTACTTTCCTTCCAGAGGACACACCAAATACTCTCCTACCGGTCTCCCTGATCACATTGGCTGTGGTTGTCCAGTCCTCTGGAAGCACTTCCTGACTACCCAAAGCCTGTTTCAACTCCTCCTTGAAGACAACACGACACTCTTCCTTTTTCAGCTTCCACCACTTTGTCTTCTGCTCTACCTTTGCCTTTTTCACCTTTCTCACCATCAGTGTCATCCTGCACACCACCATCCTATGCTGTTTGGCAACACTCTCACCCACTACTACTTTGCAGTCACTGACTTCCTTCAAATTACCTACGCCTACACAGATGTAGTCTACCTGTGTGCTCTTACCTCCGCTTTCATAAGTCACCCCTATGCTTCTGTTTCTTCTGGAAGAAAGTATTCACCACAGCCATTTCCATCCTTTTTGCAAAATCGATCAACATCTGTCCTTCTGTGTTTCCTGTCCTGGATACCAAACCTGCCCATCACTTCCCTCGTCCCCTCTGTTGCCTGCACCAACATGTCCATTGAAGTCTGCTCAATGACCACTCTTTCACCTCTGGGGGTACTCTGCATCCTTCATCTAACTCACTCCAGAATCTCTCCTTCTCTTCTAGCTTACACATCCTGCCTGCGGGGCACAAGCACTAACAACATTGACTATCACGCCTTCAATTTCTAACTTGAGCCTCATCACTCTGTCTGACACTCTTTTCACTTCTAGAACATTCCTGACAAACCCCTCCTTCAAGATGACTCCTACTCCATTTCTCTTCCCATCCACACCATTATAAAACAGTTTAAACCCTGCTCCTAAGCTTTTAGCCTTTCTACCTTTCCACCTTGTCTCCTGAACACACAGTATGTCCACCTTCCTCCTCTGCATCATGTCAGCCAGCTCCCTATCTTTTCCTTGCATAGTTCCAACATTCAAAGTCCCTACTCTCAGTCCGAGGCTCACGCATTTCCTCTTCTCTCTCTGCCTACGGACACGCCTCCCGCCTCTCCTTCTTCGACGTCTTCGACCAACAGTAGTCCAATTTCCATCAGCACAATAACCCCTTTTCAAGAAGTAACTCTTTAACTGGATAAAATTCTGAGGTATCATTGTTCTGCTGTGATGTAATCACAATAAAATATTTAGTGATGTGCTGCTTGTAATCTTCATGTCATGTTTGATTATTTTCGGGCATAAGGTATATAACAGCTCACTCTGTCACACTCTTCTTTGTATTTTGCCTTCTGAGCACTCCTTGATGTGTTCTTTTGTAAAAGGATGTGAGGATGGCTGCAGTAAGAGGCGCGCCATGTGACATCACACATGGTTTAATGGTGAACTTTCATTACACAGACTCTAGTTTCAATCATCCAGTGTCCATGTGGTGCTTTCATGCTTTAAACTTTTTTGAGAGTAAATTATTACAATTTTCAGCCACAGACTGGAAGACTGTGCAAACCTTGAGCCTTCTGGAACTGACCATCACGCCAAATCCTTAACCAGCAGATTCTCACTTCTGTGCCCTCAGATTGGCTTTTGCCTCAATTTTAAGTTTTTTTTTTTTTTTTTTTGAAAAGTCGAGCTTGCATCATGTGAGTAAATATAACTGTGCTTATTTAAATAATCGTTCTTGTCTATGTCAATAGGAACGTCAGCACCGCACAAAGTCTGTGGACTCGTTTTCCCAGAATGCTCGTGCGCTTTGTTGAAGGAGAAGAAGTGCCTGTGGTCAGCAGCTTTTAGTGTGAGACGTGAGTAACAGAGACCGTCACCTCACACGTACACACACACGCAGCACAGCAAAAAGATTTTCATCACTAACGCTTTCTTTTCAAACACACTTGTTTCATTTATGACCTTAAACCTGTCTGAACCCTGCAGTACTGAAGAACCGCTCCAACTGAAGTTCTGAAACCATCTTCTGCTGTTCAGACTAAGAATTGCAACACGATATTTTCACTGCAGCTGGATCGCTGTGTATCAGTTCACACTCATTACATTCTCTCTCTCTCTCTCTCTCTCTCTCTCGCTCTCTCGCTGTCTCTCTCAGGCTGAAATGGACAAGATGGCCTCTGTTAACACCATCGGTGGTCGAACCATGTTCTGCCTGCTGGATGCTCCAGCCAACGCCATCAGTGTGTGTCGGGATGCAACACAGGTTTCTTTCACACTTTTTAAAAACCTCCAAAAAGGTCACACCTCCAACAGTAACAGTGGCAGACAGAAGGGCCACACCTCCAAATTTGGGATTGACAGGCACAGACACCATGCCACCAACATGGTGACTGACAGCCACAGAGACCACACCTCCTACATTGTGACTGACAGCCACAGAGACTACATTTCTAACACTGATCAAAAGCCACAGAGACCACACCTCCAGCATTGTGACGAACAGGGATAGAGACCTCACCGCTAATGTTGTGACTGACAGGCAGAGAGACCACGCCTCTAACATTGTGACTAACAGCCAGAGACCAAATTAAATATACGCTGGGACTTTATCAGGCTCTGGGATTGATTCATTGCTTGCAGTGTGAATGCTTGAGTGTGGAATTAACAGAGTTGGTAATGTACAGCACATAGCAGAGCTCTGAGCCACACTTCCCTGCCCTCTCCTTCTGGCAGGTGGTGGTGGCCGGCCGCAACATCTTCAAGATCTTTGCTCTTGAAGAGGACGGCTTCGTGGAGCGGCTGAACCTACGAGTGGGCCGCAAACCATCTCTGAACTTCAGCTGCGCTGATGTCATGTGGCACCAGGCCGAAGACAGTCTCCTGGCTACGGCGGCTACTAACGGCGCCGTGGTGACCTGGAACCTGTTGCGGCCGTGCCGTAACAAGCAGGAGCTCCTTTTCGCCGAACACAAACGCACCGTCAACAAAGTGTGCTTCCACCCCAGTGAGGTTCACATGCTCCTCTCTGGCTCTCAGGACGGCTTCATGAAGTACTTCGACTTGCGCAAGAAGGAGAGCGTCAGCACCTTCTCCGGTATGCAAAGATCAGCAGATATAAACGTTGGCACTCATATGGACTGTGGATCTCATTGTATGATGACTTTCTGTAGCAGTGGATGATAACTGCACCTGTATTAACACTAATTGTGTGTGTGTGTGTGTGTGTGTGTGTGTGTGTGTGCGTGTGCGTGCAGGTCAGTCGGAGAGTGTACGAGACGTGCAGTTCAGTACGAAGGACTTCTTCACGTTTGCGGCATCATTCGAGAACGGAAATGTACAGCTGTGGGACATCCGCAGGCCAGACCGTTATGAGAGGATGTTCACTGCACACACTGGCCCAGTGTTCTGCTGTGACTGGCACCCCGAGGACCGGTGTGTATGATGATAAGAGGTTGTCTCTATGCCTTATTTTTTTTTTACTCATCGGAATCACGAAATGTGAAATTACAACCCAAGTGCGGAATAGTGCTGTGATTGGCCAGCGGTCGCATTTCAGCAGAGCACGATTGCAACCCAGTGATGTAAATGCAATGCAGTGTAAATTTGTATAATTCATGTCTTGTAATTTATTGTACATCACCTCCCTCTAGAGGATGGCTGGCGACAGGTGGGCGTGACAAGATGGTAAAAGTGTGGGATATGACGACCAACCGCGCAAAAGAGATCTACTGTGTACAGACCATTGCGTCTGTAGCACGCGTCAAGTGGCGGCCGGAGCGTCGCTGGCACCTGGCTACGTGCTCCATGATGGTGGACCACAACATCTACGTTTGGGATATACGTCGGCCGTACATCCCGTTCGCCACCTTCGAGGAGCATAAGGACGTCGCTACGGGAATCGTGTGGCGCAACCAGCATGACCCTGACGTGCTGCTGTCGGGCTCCAAAGACAGCACCCTGTACCAGCACATGTTTAGTGACGCCAGTCGCCCGGAGGTCCGTGCCAACCCTGTGGGCCTCAGCTTTGGACTGTTTGGAGACCTAGCCTTCGCTGCTAAAGAGAGTCTCATGGCGGCCGAAGGTGGACGCAAAACGTGTCCGGGCGGAGACCGCCGCTACCCTATTTTCTTCTTCAAGAAGCATGACGTGACGGATCGCTTTGCGCAGGTCTCTAGCGTGTTTAGTGTTTTCGAATCGGATCCGGATGGCAGAACTAGGATGGACTGGTTCATTGAGACGGCACGCAAGTACCAGTTGAGCGGGAGACCCTTCGCCGAACTCTGCGACCACAACGCCATGGTCTCCAAGGAGCTCAATAGACCTCAGGTGTTTCGACTTGTACCTTATGCACAACACCCTGATTCAAATGAGCTGTTTGGCAGCAAAGTTAATGCTCAAGTGTTCATGTCTAGGTCTCAACCACATGGACCATGCTGCGGATAATGTATTCCGACCCGGGCCATCCCACACCGCCAGCCAATCAAAACATAAGTAAAATGGGGTTCATGCCGCTCCTGAACAGGTAGGTGGACTCGACCATCTCATCGTTTTTGGCCCAGCGGTGGCGTGTGATGTTAATGGGGTTTTCGGTTGTAGTTTCAGTCTGAAGGATATGAGCACCGCTCTGAATGAAAGAAACAAAGAGAATCGTCAGGACAACCTCGAGACGAACCTCAACAATGATGGTGAGACACAAAACCAACCTGAACTGCATCACTTCACAATGGCTTCCGAGAAATCCGTTAGCATTAAATTCCCATGGTGAGGACACTCGCAGCTTCCTACGATACCCGCAGTGCTGTATGTCTGCATGCTTATAGGGAAACGCGGCCGCTGCTTCATCTCCGCCTACAGCGGGTGATGCGGCAGTGAATTAGTGCCACACAACCACGTCTCACGGACCAGAGGAATGTACGTGATTCACAAGTGCTAGTTATCCAACAAATATTCGCCTTATCTGAAGAAAGCGCCGTCCCAACGTCTCCCGATGATGCAATATTCGACTCGTATAATATTCTATCCAATATGATATCATCTGCATTGGCGACACGGTGGCGTAGTGATTAACACTTCGGCATCACGTCAAGGAGGCCTGGGTTCGATTCCCAGCTCGGGCGTTTCAGTGTGGAGTTTGCATGTTCTTCCTGTGCTTGCGTGGGTTTCCTCCTGGTACTCCGGTTTCCTCCCACAATCCAAAAACATGCACAGTAGGCTACCTGGCTGTTCCGGCTGTCCACTAGGTATGAGTGTTGGCTATGCGATGGCCTGGCGAGCTGCTCAGCTCAGTGTACCCCACCCTCGCCCAGAGTCGGCTGAGATGGGCGCCGGCCTCCCCACGGCCATTATTATGATTAAGTGGCTTCGAGGATGAACTACTCATGAAATACTTGATTGCCTGTTGCTTTATTTTTTACATTTCTTTAAAGGGTGCTAATACTTCTGGACCCTATGGACATCTGCTTGGTACTGATGCTGTAATATGCTTGTGCTTGAATGATAATCTGCACGTGTCGCACATAAACATTTTTCATAGAGAATGAAGAGACAGAGGGCAGCGACGGTCAAGCCGAGTATTTGTTTGGAGAAGCCGAGCTGGACGACGATGACCTGTACAGCATGGACCACGACAATCAGGCAGGTGAGACGCCCAGGTCTGAGAGCCACTCGACAAATGACCTGCGGCTCATATATACACGATTGGAGTAGTGATTCTCGTCACTTCCTCTGCAGCGGAAGAGGTGGAGTTTTCTCTACCCCAGGAGGCGTTCCCGCTACGGCACGACATCGTAGAACACGCGACGGCGCCTGAGCTGCCGGCTGAAAAAGCCGAGTCCCCGCAAGCGAGTGGCGGCGAATCGGAGAGCGTGTGCCTGACGCCCATGGAGTCATTCAGTCTGATCTCGGTGTCGCAGCTGCTCTTCCAGCCACGCCTCCTGCCTGGGTTCTTCAATGCCATCGTCAAAGACACGCTGGCCTACTACGCCGAACAGGGCGACGTTCAAATGGCCGTCTCTGCGCTCATCGTGCTCGGCGATCGCATCCGCAAGGAGCTCGATGAGCTCACACAGGTCGGTGCGCATGGGGCGTTTACTTTTAAACGTTGTGATCTATTGATCCGGGTCATTCACAAATGACGTCCTACAGGAACATTGGTACATGTCCTACATCGACCTGCTGCAGAGGTTCGAGCTGTGGAACGTCAGCAATGAGGTGATCAAGCTGAGCACGTGTGGTGCCATCACGTGTCTTAACCAGGCGTCCACCACGCTGCACATCAACTGCAGCAACTGCAAACGGCCCATGAGCAACAAGGGCTGGATCTGTGACAGGTACAGCCACACCCACACCCACACCCACCTGATCCTGCCCTTCTACGGATCAGTGTACTATCATTTAGAGCCACAGCTCTTTTACTGACCTGCAGGCACAAGATCACATGTCTGTTTTATGTTTGTGCTGTAGGTGCCACCAGCGCACGAGTGTGTGTGCCGTGTGTCACCATGTTGTGAAGGGTCTCTTCGTGTGGTGTCAGGGCTGCAGCCATGGCGGCCATTTAGAGCACGTGATGGAGTGGCTGAAGAGCTCCAACCACTGCCCTGCCGGGTGTGGACACCTGTGTGAATATGCCTGACACACACACACAACAACTAGTGTACATTACAATGCCAGTGTGTTTGAATGAAAGTGCTGCTACACACACACACACACACACACACAAACACACAATGTATCTAAAAGCACTTTTGTCCAACTTTAAAATACTGCATTGTCTAATACTGATGAAATGTGTGGAAAAGAAAAGTTGTAAATATTTGGATTCCTCTTGTTTCTTCTCCACAACCCACAGCAATAGCGTGCGTTCCTCTCCTCTCTCGCTCTTGTTTTGGATGTTCGTATCGATATTCAGTGGTACCTCACCGTACGAAATTTAATCCATTCCAGAGGCTTTTTTTCGTAACCTGGATTTTTCATAAGTAGAACCGCATTTTACATGTAAAACACATGATTCGTCCCAAGGCCCCCAATACTACCCTTTAAAAATGATAAAAGCATACTTTTTAAGGTACTTCCTTCGTGTTGACTATGGGGCAGTGGTGGTCTAGTGGTATAGGGCGCTGGATTGCTGATCCAAAGGTTGGGGGTTCGAGTCCCCCCCAGTGCAGCTAACTGGGTTATCAAAGGCGGGCCATGTCTGTCACTGTCTATGGTGAGAGGCATGTAAAAGAACCATTGCTGACTTTCGTAAAGAGTAGCCGCAAAGTCGTCAGCGTGTTTCTGTCCCTTGCTAAAAGTGTTGTGACAGGAAGGGCATCCGACGTAAAAACCTCTGCCAAATCAAACGTCAGATGATATGCTGTGGCGACTCCCAAGTAAAAGCGAAAAAGCCGAAAGGAAGACAGACACTTCTGAGCAGTTATAATCTTACAAATGTTTATGCAAGGTTTAAAGCCCGAGTCGAAAAATAAAGTTGCATTGAGCACACTTGAAAAACTCATGAACATGCTGCTGCTCAAGGGAGCTGCGTCATCCCTTCTAGCCAACGTGGGAGACCAGCAGGGCGGGATGTTGGGAGATAGCCAATGGGAGGGTGCTGCGTCATCCCTCCTAGCTAATGGGAGGCCAACAGGTCGGGATGTTGGAAGATAGTCAATGGGAGAGCAGCTTGTGCAATGTTTGAATGGCGCGTTTGTAAGAACTTGTTTCGTATACAGAGACAAAAAATTTTGGAAAATGTTTTTCGAAACCTGGATTTTTCGTTTGCTGGGACTATCGTAAGGTGAGGCACCACTGTATTATCATTTGGACAAGGTGTGAATGAACCTAAGGGTGGCTGAGCAGTTTCTGAATCAGCATCCACTTTATCAAGCATGAGAATTTTCCAGCTTTTCCAGTCAGTCTGGTCATTCTCGAGAGTGAAACACACTCTCTGGGGGCGACACATATTGAGCCGGCAGCCACGTGGCGGGGCCGGCCTATGGAATTCATTATACACCTGAAGGTACCATGGACTTCCTCTTATCCACTGTTGCTGCGCATCTGCTGGGATTAGGTTTTCACTGTGAACAGTTTCATGTATTCATGTCATGACTTTCACCAAAACTTTCTCTTCTGATCTTTTCTAGTCGCTTCTCTCCTCCTGCTTGTGTTTCTCAGGCTCAGGGTGTGTGGTATGTGCATGTGCTGACCAGTATGTAGCTGATTTGTAAATGTATTTGCATATTAATGCATATGTTAATCTCATATATAGTGTGTGTACACATATACAGGGATCCCTCGCTACTTCGCACTTCAATTCATGCGGCTTCAGTGCATCACATTTTTTTTTTTTTTTAAATATGCATCAAATTAAAAAATAAGGAAATTAAGGAAGAATACGGGAGAAAGTTCAGGAAAATGGCACAAAAACAAAGCCAATTATGCAAAAAAAAAAAACCCCAAACAAACAAAAATAACCCAAAATCTCCCATCAGAACTACTTTTACATTTTTATGTGAGGTGCCCATCTGTGTATGTGGGGCCGGTAGTGTAGTGTTTAGAGCGCTGGGCTCTGATCAGGAGGTTGTGAGTTCATATCTCATTGAGACCCCCACTCTGCTAAGGTAAGACCCCTGGGCAAGGTCTCAACCACAAGTGTGCCTCTGTTCACCCAGCAGTATAAATGGGTACCAGTAAAAATATACTGGGAAGGTAACCTGTGATGGACCAGCGTCCCATCCAGAAGGAGTTGAACTCCTGGTTGCTTCACGCTATGGAAACTGGGGATAAGCACCGGCCTGATGAGCCACTAGGCTCGGGTGTAAAAACCCAACAGACTTGTACATGTGTGTGTATTTATATTTTATTTACATCTTATGCATTATTTTTGAATGTTTGTTATTATAAGCATTTATAGCGTTGAATATGTATTTATTGATATTATATACATGTATGTACACGTTAGTCTGGGGGGGGGGTTTGATCCTACTTCGTGTAATTCGATGGTCTTGGGGGGGATCTTGGTCTTAATTAACCGCGGAAAGTGAGGGATCCCTGTATATGTTTATTGTAACAAGTGGTCATTGGCTTGTCTCTACCAGCGGCATAATTTTAAAATAAATGCCAAAAAAGTGAATGAAAGGGGTTACTGTGGGGTGGAGACGGGCTGATCAGGTGTGAAGGGAGGAGTCAGAGAGGTGGCCCTCCACCTCTCTATGGTTAGATCAGGATGTCGAACTCGTGCCACAAAGGGCCATGTGGCTGCAGGTTTTCGTTTCAGCCAAGCAGCAGCACACCTGACCCGCTCATTTAAACAGATGCTTTGAGTGGTCAGGCAGTTGATTGGTCAATCTGTATGCTCTGTACAGAGACTGACCAATCAATTGCCTGAAGACTCAGATCATTGGTTTCAAGAGCAGTCAGGTGTGAAAAAAAACCTGCAGCCATGTGGCCCTTTGTGGCATTGAGTTCGACACCTGTGGATGAGATGTTGTTCATATTTTATAATGATATAAAAAAAGTGCAAAACGGCCCACTCTGTCGGGATGGGCCTTGCACTGCAGATGCAGCTCAAACAAAAAAAAAAATACAAAGACACAAAACTTTATTGCAGTCTTTATTTTGCTGATCCTTTATTTATTTATTTATTTTCAGATCAGGAACTGATGAGTTCAAAATGCTTCACAACAAACGATTCCTAAGTGTCACAGTGTCGGCAGACTCGAGTCAAAGTCCACACTACGCTACCCAGCATGCTCTGCAGCGCTCAGTCGCCAGACTTCTGTGTCGCATGACCTCAGTATACCTGTCAGCTCTCACGGCGATCAAACACGCGCCACTTTATTTAAAGCTCAGGTTTGCTCTCCTATGCACGAGTTCGTCGCGAATAGTGATTAGCTGTGCATGAGCTTTGTGTTTGGACCGCCTTTCCTCCAGTGAGCATTTTCTCCTCTTTAAACCTTTACCTTCCTCCTGACAGTGAATCTGGCTTGTGTTGCTGAGGTGACTGTGAGTGCAGCAGAGCATGCTGGGTAGTGTTATGGTGGAGACCTGCTTGTGGCTGCTGGCACTGTTTGATCGGTTCAAGGAAGAATAACTGATGTTCTACATGCTGATTTTTTTTTTTGTGTATTAACAATATGAAAAGTATGAACTTCCTTTTGCGTCCTCCTCATTATGCCTGCTGCTGTCCGTCCATTTGAACGTCTTTATGGAAATTATTTTAATAGCAATTTATAAATAAATATCCAGCTTGGTATAGAAACAAGTAACCAACACAAAAGGAACGAATCCTCCAGGAGTGACACATGACACATGACACACCAGCCATCGTGAGTTCTTTCTGGTTTTATTTAAAAAGGTGCCGTGAACACCCATGAGAACCATTGCTATCACTTTTTTCTTGTGTGTGTGTGTGTGCGCCCGCGCCCGCGGGGTGGGGGTAGATATCCAAAATCCAGGATATTATGCCACTGTACATTTTATTACATTAAACTTATTCAGTCATTTTCTGAGGTCCTTATTTCGGGTCATGGGGAGGCTATCTCAGCCAGGCTACACCCTCAACAGCTCACTAGGCCATTACAGGGCCAACACATATGCAACCATTCACACCTCGGGTCAATTTGGAACAGCCATTTAGCCTACTGTGCATGTTTTTGGCCATGCATGATGAAACTAGAGTACTAGGAGAGAAGCCCAGGGAGAACCTTCAAACTCCACCCAGAAATGCCCTGCTGAGCCCGGGAATTAAACATAGGACCTTCTTGCTGTGAGGCGGATGTGCGAACCACTCCGCTACCCTGATTATATTATATAAACACTTTATATTATGTTTGTATAATTACATCACAGTCTATCACTGAACCGGTTGCTGACAACTCTGAAACCAACGTCACATGCTAACAGGTGAAGCGCAATGGTTTTGTTTTGGTTTGTTTTTTTCTGCCTGCTTGGAATTTCTCATTAGCAGTGTAGCAAAACATGAATGAAAACAAACACAGATCAAAATCATAGCAAGTTTTACTTTTACAGTCTTCATGACTAGTGACAAACAACCACTGCTGACTCAGCGGATTGTGTGCTAAACATACCGCATACACGAGGTTTAAATAGCTAATAATATCATGAATAATATCACGGTCCTGGGATACACCATCTGAGTTCTCAGAGCTGCGATTTGTAGTTCACAGTGCTGCATGATTGAGTCCAGTCTTTATTTAGAAATCGATTGTCTGCAGCCTTTATCTCTGGGTCGGTCTGCTCAGACCTCCAGCACAGGTGTAGGAGGAGCTTCGGGAGCCTCGGGTCACTCACCTGTTTGTTGACTTACTGCCTTCAGCTTTATCTATTTGTTCTTTCTCTGACTTGATCATTTACCAACATCTCGCCCTCATTCTCTGACCAGCTCAGGCAGTTTGGTGTGTTTCTGTATTCAGGGTGGTGTGTTCACCCTCCGTCAGTAAAATCTCTGTGCTCACTGTTGGGAGAGGAAAATAAGCGGATAAATATATGTAATTGGAGTTGTACAGCGTTTCATCATGGACTGAGAGAGAAAGAGAGAGACTCACGTGCAGGTGCTAGGATTCTCCCTGCCAGCTGTTGGCGCTTTTCTCTGGAGCACAAAGATGCTGCAGTCTTTGGCAGAGTGATTTCAGACGGTCGGCTAAACACACACACACACACACACACACACACACACACACACAAAATGTATTGGACAGGATTTTATGTAAAAAGAGAAAAAACAGAAAAAAGTTGACAGCATCTGCTTTTTATATTAATATGAAAGCCTGTTTTCATCCCTGACATGTGCATTGCAGTAAAAGCTCTTCTTACCTAGAGTCTCCTCACATGACTCCATTTTGGAGAGCATCTCCGAATACAAGGCACCGTCCTCTAAAGCGGGGACAGAAAGACAGAGGAGGATAAAGACATACTCCTGGCAAATGTTAGGTATGCGTTACACATTCAAGCTTTGTAAGCCTTACTTTTAAGGTGTAAAGCTGCTTTCCAACAATGCCAATTGTAAAAAGAGCGAAACAAATAAAACTAACTTGAAATTGAATTGAAGTTTACAAATACTGACTAGCACTTGGGTGGAACAGTGGCTTGGTGGTCAACAGGTCCTGGGTTCAAGCCCCAAGCTCTCGGTGTGGAGTTTACAATATTTTCTCTGTGCTTGCTTGGGTTTCCTCGGGGTACTCTGGTTTCCTCCACAGTTCCGACAACGTGCATATCGGACTTAATTCGCCTGTCCAAACTGCCCCTAGGTGTGGACCTGAGAGTGAACTCTGTGTGATTGATCCGTGATGGTCTGTACACTGCCTTCGCTCCGTGTCGGATGCGATAGGCGCCTGCCTCCTCACTAGGATGAAGATACTCTGTCGCACCCTGATTTGTTTGAATATGAATTTAGACTGGATGTACTGAACAACAAACTTTGGTACTGGACCATCCCCGTTGTATTAAAGACCAGGGGCCGGTTGTTCAAAACACGGTTATTTTAACCACCGGTTAACCCCTAACGGCTGGTTAAATTTTCAATCTGTGTGCTCTGTACGGAGGCTGACCAATCAACTGCCTGAAGACTCAAATCTCTTGATTAAATGAGCCAAATCAGGTGTGCTGCTGCTTGGTTGAAACAAAAACCTGCAGCCACATGACGCTTTGTGGCACGAGTTTGACACCCCTGCACAAAGGGGTCATTCAACATTTTCCTAAGTGTACAAAACGTACGCTAGGGGGGAGGGGGTAAGATGTCTGTGTACGCTTTTTAATATTATTAAAATGCCGATCAACAATAATACATGCGCTCATTTTGTGCGTGTATGTTTAAAACTCAATACGTGATTCACCAAACACCTGCGGTGTTGCATATCTGCAAAGTCTGCAATGAATACTACCCAACCCAGTATCAGCTGCGGAAACATCAGCAGGCAGCTGATCAAGGGCGTAGACATACACACACAGCAGGAGTTGAGTTCCACTGGACAAGAAATTATGTGTACCTGGATTCACAATCTTATAAATAAACTTAATGACTGTTATTGAAGAGGAAGTCGGAGATAAGTTCCGCATGACTAGAGTCAGGCAGCAAACTGAAAGTGAACGTGTAACGGGCACTGCGCATGTGCACGCCCGAACTGACCAATCAACAAACAAAATATTATCAGTAAGCAATAATAGCTGAACACTGTCAATCAAACGAAGTGCGAGTGTGAGAATAAAGCACAGTTTGTTAATCCCGCCTCCGGTTCCTGCACATGTGTTAGAACACAAACATTGACGCCCAGAGAATGAATGGCTAAAATAATCATAAGCCATCCAGCCTGGATCTGCAGCCTAATGCTCAGTACTTTTATAAAATATATTTTAATAACATATATAAAAAATATAATAAATAAAAATAAAAAAATTGTATGTCTGTGCTGTAAATATGTATTAATATTTGTTTGTGTCTTGGGATAGATAAATAACTTTAGCTCAATTTGTAAATGTATTTAGCACATGTACTTGCAGATGTAGTTTGAAATATATTTGAGAATATTTTTGGTTGAACTATAATATTAATCATATTTATAAGAATCCACCCCCGCTGATGCGGCATCATGAATGCAAGTTAACCACACTGTTAAAAATTTAACGGCGGTCCTTAGGTGTGTTAACTTTAACGTCAAGTTAACACTCGGTTAAAGTTAACTGAGTTTTGAACAACAAGATAACGGCAGCGTTAAATTTAACAGTCGGTTAACTCTATTTAACCAGTAGTTAAAAAAATAACCGTGTTTTGAACAACCGGCCCCAGGCAGCTTCAAAAACAAACAACACGCTGTGCATGTTCCGCTTCAGCATTGCCACCCACCATCTAGACCAGGACATAATCCAGGATATCAACAGATCATGAATGATATCAATTTTAATGACGGACTAGAATATATTTCCAGTAGAAGTACTACGATCCTTTACAGAATCGCTGGCACTGTTAACGCCGTGTAATGAGGTGATACTTTTATTATTTAAGCCAGTAGTATTATTTAAGGACTCTGTGTGTGAATGAGTGATGATGTAATGTGCAGACCTTTTCCCAGAGCCTGAGCGAACTGCATGCGTGTGCTGCAGAGTGTGCGCAGCGTGCCGTTCAGGGTGTGGAACTGATTGATGCTCTCTCGTAGCTCTGTCTGTACACCCCGCCATGCCATCTTCTCCTCCATCAGACAGCCCTCCATCACAGTGCGTAGCTCCTTCTCTTGAGAGACTTGGCCCTGTAGAGACTCCACCTCGACACAGCGCTAGGAAACACACACATACACACATTATACTCCCACTAGATTAGAGTGATTTGCACTTAAAGCACTGTCTTAACACTGACACTTAACACTGACATAATAGTTCTCGTGCTACTTTAGGGAGATGGATAGAAATGCTACAGTATAACCTAATGAAGCTTAATATAGCCGCCACAATACCATCCTATCAGTGTAAACATCAGTTATTGCATGTAGTGACATATGTTTATGTTTAGCAGTTAGAGCATGACCTGATTAAAATATATTATATATATCATGTAACAATGTAGATATAAAGTAATCTAACTAAATTTCAGAGGCGAATACAGCAGTTATATAAACAATGATCTGATTTTAGGGATTAATTAATCTCAGAGTTTAAATCCCAATGGCAGCGCTGTAAATAACTTAAGGCTCTTAGAACACTAGCTATTATGCTTAATGGCTAAATGTAGTTGTTAAAACAGTGCCTATTATGTGTTATCACCAAATATAGCAATTACTACGGTAACTAGTGTGCGTTATTACTAAATATGGCAATTACTACAGTAACTAGTGTGCGTTATTACTAAATATAACTTACTATGGTAACTAGTGTGCGTTATTACTAAATATAACTTACTACGGTAACTAGTGTGCGTTATTACTAAATATAACTTACTACGGTAACTAGTGTGCGTTATTACTAAATGTCAATTACTACGGTAACTAGTGTGCGTTATTACTAAATATAACTTACTACGGTAACTAGTGTGCGTTATTACTAAATATAACTTACTACGGTAACTAGTGTGCGTTATTACTAAATATAACTTACTACGGTCACTAGTGTGCGCTATTACTAAATATAACTTACTACGGTAACTAGTGTGCGTTATTACTAAATATGTCAATTACTACAGTAACTAGTGTGCGTTATTACTAAATATAACTTACTACGGTAACTAGTGTGCGTTATTACTAAATATGTCAATTACTACAGTAACTAGTGTGCGTTATTACTAAATATAACTTACTACGGTAACTAGTGTGCGTTATTACTAAATATAACTTACTACGGTAACTAGTGTGCGTTATTACTAAATATAACTTACTACGGTAACTAGTGTGCGTTATTACTAAATATGTCAATTACTACAGTAACTAGTGTGCGTTATTACTAAATATATCTTACTACGGTAACTAGTGTGCGTTATTACTAAATATGTCAATTACTACAGTAACTAGTGTGCGTTATTACTAAATATAACTTACTACGGTAACTAGTGTGCGTTATTACTAAATATAACTTACTACGGTAACTAGTGTGCGTTATTACTAAATATGTCAATTACTACAGTAACTAGTGTGCGTTATTACTAAATATAACTTACTACGGTAACTAGTGTGCGTTATTACTAAATATGTCAATTACTACAGTAACTAGTGTGCGTTATTACTAAATATAACTTACTACGGTAACTAGTGTGCGTTATTACTAAATATGTCAATTACTACAGTAACTAGTGTGCGTTATTACTAAATATAACTTACTACGGTAACTAGTGTGCGTTATTACTAAATATAACTTACTACGGTAACTAGTGTGCGTTATTACTAAATATAACTTACTACGGTAACTAGTGTGCGTTATTACTAAATATGTCAATTACTACAGTAACTAGTGTGCGTTATTACTAAATATATCTTACTACGGTAACTAGTGTGCGTTATTACTTAATATATCTTACTACGGTAACTAGTGTGCGTTATTACTAAATATAACTTACTACGGTAACTAGTGTGCGTTATTACTAAATATGTCAATTACTACAGTAACTAGTGTGCGTTATTACTAAATATATCTTACTACGGTAACTAGTGTGCGTTATTACTAAATATGTCAATTACTACAGTAACTAGTGTGCGTTATTACTAAATATAACTTACTACGGTAACTAGTGTGCGTTATTACTAAATATAACTTACTACGGTAACTAGTGTGCGTTATTACTAAATATGTCAATTACTACAGTAACTAGTGTGCGTTATTACTAAATATAACTTACTACGGTAACTAGTGTGCGTTATTACTAAATATGTCAATTACTACAGTAACTAGTGTGCGTTATTACTAAATATAACTTACTACGGTAACTAGTGTGCGTTATTACTAAAATATGTCAATTACTACAGTAACTAGTGTGCGTTATTACTAAATATAACTTACTACGGTAACTAGTGTGCGTTATTACTAAATATGTCAATTACTACAGTAACTAGTGTGCGTTATTACTAAATATAACTTACTACGGTAACTAGTGTGCGTTATTACTAAATATAACTTACTACGGTAACTAGTGTGCGTTATTACTAAATATAACTTACTACGGTAACTAGTGTGCGTTATTACTAAATATGTCAATTACTACAGTAACTAGTGTGCGTTATTACTAAATATATCTTACTACGGTAACTAGTGTGCGTTATTACTTAATATATCTTACTACGGTAACTAGTGTGCGTTATTACTAAATATAGCAATTACTACGGTAACTAGTGTGCGGTATTACTAAATATAGCAATTACTACGGGAACTAGTGTGCGTGTTTACTAAATACAGGGATCCCTCACTTTCCACGGTGAATTGGGACTGAGATCCCCACGCGAGCACCGCATTCCATCAAGTAGGATCACCCAACACCCCCCGACTGATGTGTACATGCATGTATATGTATATATAATATCAATAAATACATATTCAATGCTATAAATGCTTAAAATAACAATTAAATATTAAAAAATAATGAATAAGATGTAAATAAAGTATAAATACACACACACATACAGACACGCGTGCATGCATGCAGATGTGCGCACTCAGATGTGCACCTCACAACAATGTAACTAGTTTTGATGGGAGGTTTTGGGTTTTTTCTTGTTTGTTTAGGTTTTTTCTTTGCATAATTGGCTTTGTTTTTGCAGCATTTTCCTTAAATTTCCCCATATTATTCCTTAATTCAATGAATATTAAAAAAAAAACGTGATGCACTGAAGCCGCATGAATTGAAGCGCGAAGTAACGAGAGAGCCCTGTATAGCAATTAATACAGTAACTAGTGTGCATGTTTACTAAATATAGCAATTACTACAAAATCTAGTGTTCATTATTACTAAATATAGCAATTATTACAGTAACTAGTGTGCGTTATGACTACCATATTTTTTAGAATATAAGGCGCGCCTAAAATCTTTTAATTTTCAAAAAAACTTGCACAACTGTTAAACTCAGACGCTGAAGATGAAGAATTTGATGGATTTGTGGAAGAGGAATGAACTGAAAAAGTGAGTTTATTTTATATTGTTACAACTAAATAATATTGAGTTATTATGAATTATTTCACATTTTGTGTTACTACTGTTGCGCCTTATAATCCGGTGAGCCTTATAGCCAGCAAAATACATTAAATATAGCAATTATTACGGTCACTTTTGTGTTATGACCAAGTACAGCTGTTATTATGGTAACTATTGTGCATTATAAATAAACATGTTAGTTATAAGAGAAACTACTGTGGGTTATAACTGAATATCGCAGCTACAGCAGTAATTACAATGCTTCATGGTTGAATTTAACCGTTATAACCACATACAAATATTGTGCATTATGACTGAATAATAGCACGGTGGTTATTGTGCGATTTCACTGAATATGGAAAGTATGACAGGGTGTAGTAAGGGTAGTCATACCTTATGGAGCTGAATAGCCATCTCCTGCATCTCAGCCTCAAGTTTGTCTGCATACGCCTGCTCTAATGCATCACTTGGTAGCCGGGCATTGCTATGCCAACGGGCTATTGCTGACGTCATCTTTCTCTTGGGACCAAATAATCTGGGGACAAAACAGTAATGTAGATTAGAAATGTAAAACTGTGTGTGTGTGTGTGTGTGTGTGTGTGTGTGAGAGAGAGAGAGGGGGAGCCTGAACAGTTACTCACGTGATCCCCACTTCTTTGAGATCGTTTTCAGTCAGTGTAAGGAAGATTCTCAGGTCAATATCTTGCTCCTCTAACAACGGGAGGTACTTGCTAAAACCTATCTGCTCTAGGAACTCAGCCAGGTCCTGTCACCAACACACACACACACACACACACACCATATATACAAACTATAAACCTGAATCCAAACAACCGCAATGAATGAAAGCTACCTTGGGCCCTGTGTAAGATGCAAGAGTTCCAGGCGAAGTTGGTATCCCATGATTCCCAGCAGTGTCACAGTTACTATGACGACTCTTAGCCTTGGAGTGATGGGGTTTGTTGGGGCGTCGGGGACAGCTCCTCTTTGCCTGGTCTGAGTCCTTGGCGAGATAAAAACCAGAGTGTGGATTGAAATCCTACACAATATATACACTTTTAAATGTTGAATAGAGGTTTGGCGACCTGCTGCCATATAGTTACTTCATTGCTCTCTAGTGATGCTTCCCTGCTGAGGCCAAGGAGGCGGGGCAAACCCTCGCTGCTACTGCTGCTGCTTCGTATTGTCGGCATGTCATTATCAAAGAACAGTTCATCTACACACAGACACGCACACAATTTTGTTTAGGCACATGTTCTAACCTCTGACTGCTAGCTAAGCAAATAGTTTACGGTATATTCAAGTGCACATTTGTGTGCATGTGCAAGTGGCAGAGAGGGAGAGAGGAAGATCTACCTCGACTGCTGTTGCTCTGACCATCAAGTTCATTAATGGGGGAAGTGACATCACGATTACAGATGCCCTCGTTCTGTTCACCCACGTCACGGAATGTCATGTAGCCAGGTGGAGCCAATGGCGGGTCTGTTAATGCGGCGTAAAACAGACTTGGAAAACACTTCTAGCGTACATAACGTTTCGTAAATAAAAGGGTTTACGTCCAGCTCTGGTATGTGTTTGAGGTCTGTGTACCATGTTTGGGGGTGACCTGAAAGCGAGCTATGGCCTGTGGGCCGTCGTGTATGCTTGGGCCCCTAGTTCTGCCTCGGCTTGACCTCACTCTTGGCGCTGCGCTGTCTTCCTCTGACGAGCTCAGCTCCTCATACGTGCCTGTGAACAGCGAAGTGACTTTACTGTTCTGGAGGCCATGTTGCACATGACAAAGTTTGAGGTCAGAATGCACCAGTGTATCTGTGTAGAGCAGGGGTCGGCAACCTTTGCCATTCAAAGAGCCATTTGGACCCGTTTTCCACATTAAAGAAAACACTGGGAGCCACAAATCCTTTTTTGACGTTTTAAATCAAATCACACTGCATATAATGTTTTTCCTCTTTTTCCTTCATGTTAATATAAAATAACAATATGTTACATTAATTGAAACAACTGCAGAGACCATTACATTACAATTCTGCTTGCAACAAAAACATTTAGATTAAAAAAAAATCGCCAGCCTCCCCGCGACCCGAATTAGAATTAAGCGGTTCAGAAAATGAATGAATGTGTTCGAATGCTTCTTGTGTTTTTAGAAAGAAAAAGAATATCCATCCCACGAAGCGCGGGACGGGCTGCAGCCAGATGTGTAACGGGTTGGGTTGCCAACTTCACCAATCACGCCCTTCGTGGGATCTTCTTTTCTTTATTCGTTATATTAATGTTGTTTTGTCATAGTTTTAATTTACAAAAATGACACCAACACAGAAAAGTATTTGAAGACTTATTTTAAGAAGGAGCCTGCTCAACATTCTTTTAAATAAATATTAATGCTTAATGCTGCACTGACCGACCCATTCTCAGAGTGGATACTGAACCACACCCAGTCTTTTATTTTGTCACTGTGAGGACAGTTATTTAATCTGGAGATTGCTGTGTATAAACAAATCTCATCCACATCTCTTCCTTCAGCTGTGATTTCTGTTCCTGAATTACAAACCCCGGTGGCAGAAAAAAATCTCTCTCTCACCGCGCTGCTGCTTGCCATGAGCTCTTTTAGGGCTCTTTTATATTTATTTGGTGTGGGCGGTGTGATTTTGTGTGTGTGTTCTTGTGTTCTTGTGGACACACACAAAATCACCCCGCCCACACCAAATAAATATCCGCCCACATCTGTGACTCTTAATTTTCATCTATGTAATTTTCAACCCTAAAAGAGCATTGGAAGGGTACCCAGATCATTCAGGTGAAAAAAAAACCTAGATTGGACATTACTGTTTAAATTCTGAAGTGGGGCCATCTTGGTGGGATCACATGACTGTTTAAGACTTAAAGCAAGGTGGCTCACGAAGATGGCTCCAATTCAGAATTGAAATAGTAATGTCCACTCTAGGTTTTTTTTCTTTCTTTGATTATCAGTGATTGGTGGGAACAGGTGGAAGGTGTGGCTATTGTTTGGTTGAAGTGAAAACCTGCACCCACACCGGCCCTTTGCTGTGTGAGTAACTCAGCACTTTGTGGTGCACCAGTCAGCCACCGTAAAGCACAACTTTATTTTGAAAAGCCATGGAGCCGCACCAGAAAGGTGAAAGAGCCGCACGCGGCTCCGGAGCCGCGAGTTGCCGACCCCTGGTGTAGAGTGAATTTCTTGATGTGTGCATCTGACCTGTTTTCGCTCTCAGGCAGTGCATGTCTACGAGGCTGGCAATCTTCGTGTGGCCATACATCATGGCTAAAATTCTCGCGGTCTCACCTTTGAAATTCCTCTCATCGACTCGTGCACCCTGAACAACACACGTGCGCCGGTTACAAGATGCACCTGGAATGGTACTATGCAGGTACAGGTACACACACACACACACACACACACACACCCAGCCCTAGAGTGCATACACTCACATGGTCAAGAAGGTACTGGACTATGATCTCGTGACCAGATGCTGCAGCCTCCATCAACGGGGTGAACCCAAACCCAGGCTCCCTGGAAACAAAAGCGCAAAGGTCAAAGGTTACGCTACACTTCTTGTTTATGAAGTTTATGCTGTTGGTGTGTGTGTGTGTGTGTGTGTGTGTGTGTGTGTCTGCGCGCACGTCTCTCGTACTTGATGTTGGCGTTTGCGTTGTTATCCAGAAGAAACTTGACCATCTGTTGATGCCCGGTGCTTGTGCTATGGAGAAGAGCGGTCCAACCACGTCCGTCCTTACGCTCAAGCTCCGCTCCTTGCTTTACAGAAAGAGAAAGTGAGATGGTTACAGCCTATCAGAAGCTGACTATGCGAAGTCAATAAAAATAATAAAAAGAAAAAAAAGAGACTATGTTTGTACCTGAAGCAGGAAGTAAGCAATGCTCTCATTTCCACAGCTCGCAGCTAGCATTAGTGGGGTTAGCCCTTTAGTAGTGCTAGCGTTGACACTAACCCCAGATTCTAGAAGCAGGTTAACAACATTGTCATGGCCAATATACGCCGCATACATTAGTGGCGTCCAACCACCGAGGTTCCTTCCATCAATATCTACTTTGCCTCTGGAGGGAAACATGAAGGAGGAGTCATTCTACCAGCTGACCACAATTCACGTCTCTACACTTTCGGCTTCATCCACACAAGAAGCGACCATGCAAAGTCAACAAAGCCAGTGAAATGACTCACGGAAAGAAAAATTTTCTCAAATGATGCAAAGTGGGCGAGTGTGGAGTTCGACGGAGTTCAATTTTCATGCATGACTTGAGAGATTACCAATCAGAGCGTAAAGAAAAGCGTCAACTAACAGGTTCCGCCCCCCCAGTTGCTTCCGTGGACTGTGTAAAATAGGCAATTTTGCACGCAGTTCAGCGGGCAAAGCCGTTCATCGCTTTCGGTGTGGACGCAGCTTCAGCATTTCTTCTGGATGGCAGACAAATCCTAGCACGAGCCATAGCGCTTTGACCGCTAGCGATGAATAAACAGAGTATATACTTGCGAATGCACTCCGCCACTACGTCGTACTGGCCGATGGAGCAAGCAGTATGGAGGTCCAGTGGTACGTCGAGCTCTTCCCAGTGACTCCCGCTGTCAGTCAAAAACATAGACAGACTC
>CM045728.1:114164797-114247297 GCA_024760905.1 Plotosus lineatus
AAATTACGTCATTATGATATATAAATAAAGGAGGCGGCAGCTGCTGCGCTCAACGACGTTCCGTGTTTTGGGTCGACCGTTTGAAGTGAGGTAAACATGTAAGTTATACTTTTATATCTTCCGTCCGATGTGTTCTTATTTTATGTAAATTTCGGTTGTTATGACATTTTAGGCTGTTCAGGGGTTTTTGTTTCTTCACAGACGGGTTTGTGTGAGGGGGTAAACGCGGCAGTCGGTCGGCGCTGGATTTTTCGCTGCTCGAGCCGTCGTAACGATTTCCCGTCGTTAATATGACGGTTTCTTATAGATACTATAGGACGTAGGGAATTTTTAATTCAACTCTTTTTCGTCAATAGTCACATGGTTGACGCGAACTCGTTTGGCCTGTTCACGTGAATTCTTTTGTTGGCGGGCTTTTCGTTAATTTGACTAGGACAAAGAAGAGCTGGTGTAACTGTTATGAGAAGACGCCATGTTGGTTATAAGCGTGTGTGTTGAATGTCGCGTAATGGTGGCCGCTGCTATAGTTTAATGTTCTATAGTCTTTTCTCACAGAAAAACCGAAGTAACACCCCCGCGGTTTTCCTCAAACTCGACTGTGGGTTTTTTTTTTGCATGACTGAGAATTTTTAAACCCCGTTGTGAACTCGTTTGTGTGAAACGGCCGTTATTAACCGCGCAGGGTTGAATTCATTCGTTAACGTTGCCGTTCGCGGTGTTTTTTTTTTTTTTTTTTTTTTTTGGGGGGGGCGTGCGATTCAGAGCGTTCCGCCTTCTAACCTTTGATTGGATGGTTATCTTGAACCCTGAATGTGGATTGGTTTGCTCGGCTGGCTGTTTAAGTGGGTGGGACTATCGCCCTTATATGCAATGGGCGGGATTTGGCCGCCAGATGGCTGAGAAAATAACGCGGGATTATTTAAACACACTTTTAAATAAACTGTTTTTCAAGATGTACACTAAAACTTCGTATTTTCTCTAGTTAACTGCACCACGGTAATGTTTGGACCTGCCTAGTAATTGCTGTATAAATCGTTTTTTCCCTTTTAATATAATTAATGTTCTCTTTAGACTGCACATCTGAGGATTCTTCTGAAAAAGTGCAATGGCTCGTACCAAGCAGACCGCCCGTAAATCCACCGGAGGCAAAGCCCCGAGAAAGCAACTGGCCACCAAAGCTGCACGTAAAAGTGCGCCCTCTACCGGTGGCGTGAAGAAGCCCCACAGATACCGGTAACCTTGGTGTTTTCCCTGCTTCCTGATCTAAATCTCAATCATGGGTTTGAGTTGCATGTGCTTTTTTTTTTTTTTTTTTTTAATAAATTGGAAGGTTCTTGTTATATATGTAGGTGTGTGCATGGGAGAGCATGATGAAATTCCCTAGCCTTATTTCCTCCACCTCTCTCCTCCAGTCCCGGTACTGTGGCTCTCCGAGAGATCCGTCGGTATCAGAAATCCACTGAGCTCTTGATCCGCAAGCTGCCCTTCCAGCGCCTGGTGAGGGAAATCGCTCAGGACTTCAAGACTGACCTCCGCTTCCAGAGTGCTGCCATTGGAGCCCTGCAGGTCAGCTCGGAGACTAACCACCTCACTCATTTGAACCCAAAGGTCACAGTAGGGATTTTGGATTTAATGCTGTAGGGTGGTAGATGTCATCAGCTTCTCACCTCTGTACCATGATGATTGCATGGCAGTCTTTTGGGCCTTTTTTTTTTTTTTTTAAACCTGAGATGGTATCAAATTTGGTGTCTTAGCAGATCTAATTTGCATTCATCTTTGTGTTATCTGACATGACTGTCGTATTGCTTCAAGGCCCTAGATGGCAGTAATCTCAGATAGCATGGGAGTTCTGTTCTGATTGCTGTGAATACATGAACATGATGCTCATGTTAAGAGTCTGAGTAAATGTTTGATGGGACAACAGTGGGAATGATCACAACGCTTTAGACATTCCTCTGAGCGCCGCTTCTTTACGAGAGCTTATGGTGGCCTTTGGAAATCGGTTGGGCTTCCTGGTGTCTGATGCATGTGTCAGGACTGATGCTTTTCATGGTCCTGGAGTATTCATGCTGAAAATGTTGACTATGCCTAATTGTGGCTTGGACTTTTGTTCGGAGTAGAATAATTTGTTTGTGTGGCAGTTTTGTGACTTGTCTGTGTCTTGCAGTGGGTTTTGTTGGGTTATTTTTCTGAATTTGTCATTTAAAAGTGCCTGTTTATAGGCCCCCCCCCCTCCTCTGCCCCTCTGATGTGCCTCTTTCTCCCACAGGAGGCAAGCGAAGCATACCTGGTAGGTCTCTTTGAGGACACCAACCTGTGCGCCATCCATGCCAAGCGTGTCACCATCATGCCCAAGGACATCCAGTTGGCCCGGCGAATTCGTGGCGAGCGTGCTTAAGCTGCTCGTTCTGTTTGTGTAACTTTTTTATGTATATAATTTTTTTTTTTTTGGGTGGGGAGGGTGGGGTCAGGGTGGGTTCTTGCACTCTACATACTTGTTATAGTTGATCTTAATTTTTGTACTATTTGATTTTTGAGTAGTGATATGGTAGGGGAGGGGTTGTTGTGTGGTTCTTGGGCGTGGCAGTAGGGGGCAGTGTCTGAACATTCCGGGAGCTCCTCTCAGGGTTTTAAAGTTTGTATTTTAGACTTTGGTATACAGTACCTCTACCTGTGCGCTCTAGTCTGCATGCTTCGTGGTGATTTATTAGGGTGTGTCCTTCTCTCTCTCTCTCCTTCTCTTTTCTTTTTTTTCTTTTTCACAATTCATCTCTTTCTCCATTGTGGCCATCTGGTTGTAAATAAACTTTCCACTACCTCAGTGTGTTTGTGGTGTGTTTTTTTGGGGGGGTCGTTTCAGACATTCCTAAGATGGTGAGCTCCACAAAGTTTCCAGGTATGTACTGTCTATCTTGTTGGCTGATGGAAGGCTTTATGGGTGTGACTGTCATGTTAATCCATTTGCCAAGCCAGCTCACATCAAGAAGGTCCTGGGCATATGCTTGCATGGATTTCCCAGAAGTACTACAGTTTTCTTCCACAACCTAAACATACAGTAGGCTGTTCCAAATGGCCCATGTGTTCTCCAGTGAGATGTTCAGGGTGAACATGTCTCCTTGTGACATTGCAAGTCAGTCTCTTGGTGAAGTACAAAGTGTGGTGGTCCTCAGGTGGGGTTTTTTTTTTTTTAATAAAATAAAGGTCACGCTGGTTACTTCTATATTGGACTTGTTTGTTCACTAACTAAACTTAAGAAATGACTGGTGCAAACATGTTGCTGTCCTGTTGGTTACAGGTGCTTGCAGGGTTATCTAAAGTTCTGTCCAAGCACAGGGATTGTAACACCTTCAAGATAATCCAAACTGGAACAGAAGATTCTAAAGGGGAATCTACCTCCTGTACATGAAAAGATTTCAAAATGCAAGATGAGAGAATTAAGGAGGACAAACTACCCAGCTATGAAAAGTTTCACCTTTTGAGTGGTACACACATACTTGTGCTCTTGTTCCCATCCAGTGTCTGGTTCATTTCTTGCAGATGTTTTGAAGTGAGGGGGGGGAAATCTGAACCACTCAACATCTCTAGAACATTCCAAAACCATTTCAGTTGGGTTAAGGTCAGGGTGCTGAGATCAGCTGCTTTATTTTATTGCCACATTAATGTTGCTGAGCCTCGACTGGAGCAAGAGGAGCAACAAGAGCATGGTGATTACATGCTGTGATCAAGGATCAGCTCCACATATGCAATGGGGCCACATATCAGGAAAAGGACCAGGGGAGATGATTAAAGGTTTTTTTTTTTTCATTTTGTTTCGCCCCCCCCTCCCAGCCTTCAAGGCAGGAGTACACTGAAGTGTTAGGCATATTTACTATTCCACAAGTTTGGTGATTAAGTCATACATATTTGGGATAATAATGCATGTTACAAATTAAATATTGTCAAAGCTTTTCTATAACTTTTAAATGACCAGTAAACCGTGCCGGATTTAAGTACAGTTGAGGAAATATGGTGCTAATCAATAGGCTGCTGGTGAGGATCAGTCCCGCCTGGCTGATCTCTCCTGCTCTTCAAGAACATTGAAACCAATTTACTGGAAATGTTTTATTTACATTGTGAAGTCTGCTGCAAAGAAATCAAACCTGAGGAGCAAAAACAAGGGACATGTTCTAATTTTATATAGTTCTGTTTAATTCCGTAGTGCTCCCACACTTAATTAAAAAAAGTTAAACTTTCTAGAATAAGAGATTTCTTGTAGTCGGATTATCAACAAACTAAACCTGTTCCTGTTGCTGAACTTTTCCATGGCTAGAGACAGAGCTCATCGACATAAAACCTGGGCTTATTGTCGAAGCCTCGTGTGCAGGATGGCACACAAATGACATTCACAGCATTTATATAGAAAATAAGTCTAATTAATAAATTGTGTTCTTTTTCAACTATGATCAGTTTTGTTTTTGAGTTCTGGCATCTCCTCTGCCTCCTCATCTTCCTCCTCCTCAATGTTAGTCAGTAAGCCAGGTAAATGTTCATACAGCTGCTTCTCCAGCATTTGGTCGACTTCAGACTCCGGGCGAAAGACACACCACAGCAGGAAACCAGCGGCCAACACACTGAGGGGAAGAACTTTCCACCACGGCTGCTCGAACCTGCTGCCCATTGAGGACTCCACCTTCCAGGACCGGTGGCTGGCTTTACTCGTGGAAAACTTGATGGGCCGAGATAGGTCCTCCTGTTCATTTGTGGAATCTGGGGAGTGACGTGACGTGGCATGGAGCCGTGGTGTGTGGGATAAAGATCGTGCAGCACATATCCTGTAAAGGATGGGGGGGGTGGGTGTTAAAGCATGACAACATATGTGTCTAAATATGATGTTCTTATAAACTGCTGTTGCAGGATATGATACAATGGAAAACCTGCCAGGCCATTGCAGGGCCAACACTCGCACGACCAATCACACTCAAACCTAGGGGAAATTTGGAACAGCCAATTAGCTTACAGTACATGCTTTTTCGAGTGTAGTAAGAAACTGAAGTACCTGGAGGAAACCCACACAAGCCCAGGGAGAATTGGAGCGATCATGAAAAGATTAAAGAAGATTATGAGTCAAGCATGAAACCACAATGCAAATGTCTGCTTGTAATATTTTGGTTTAAGGAGTGATGGAGTGAACCACATCAGAACAAGTGTTTTATTACTATTTGTAATAAACATGCCTTTATTAACCCTTTAACGCATAGTGGGACTATATGGTCCTCTTTCAAAAAATGCTAATAACTACTACATGCATTGTACTCAGTGCAGATCAAGGTGTTCTATACTTCTTGTGGCATCGCCTGATGGAACACAGCTTGGTCCCACATGCCTCAGTCAGCTGTAAGACAACCTCGAGTGTGCAGGATTGTTTTGTTCATGAATTTGTGAGCCTGTTACCAGTTGTTATTATTAGTTTTATTATAATTTTGTCGAAAGAAATGTGTTCAGGGTGTTTCCTTCGGCCTTTTTAATTAGGAAAAACTTGTGATAATTTTTTTTAACTGCAAGAAATAATCTGGGAGTTCAAGGGTTAAATATAGCGATATTCCTGGTTACTGGTGGGTTGATATGCTTCTGGCATCACTGGTCCTTGCATGTATCCGCGCTCTCTTAGCGAGGGCAGAATCCCTCCTGGACAGCTCACCGGCCAATACAGACGCTCCCCCACTTACGAACATTCGTTTTACAAACATCCGGTCCGAGGTCGAAAGTGAAATGAAATTGAACAACAAGTAGTAATAGAAATGGAATAAAATGTATAGGAACCAGGCAGTGGTGGTCTAGTGGATAGGGTGCAGGATTGCTGATCCAAAGGTTGGGGGTTCGAGTCTCCACAGGGTTATCACTGTCCCCCCAGTGCAGCTAATTGGGTTATTGAAGGCGGGCCGTGTCTCTCATTGTCTATGGTGAGAGGCATGTAAAAGAACCATTGCTGACTTTCATAAAGAGTAGGCTGCAAAGCCATCAGCGTGTTTCTGTCCCTTGCTAAAGGGTTTTGACAGGAAGGGCATCCGACATAAAAAAAAAAAAAACACGCCACATCAAATGTGCGAATCAGATGATTCGCTGTGGTGACTCTCGAGAATGGGGAAAAAGCCGAAAAGGATAAAAGAAAAGAAGATCTATAGAAAGATACATCAAATATAAGTATGAAATATGATACACTTAATACGCTGCTCCGGAAGAGGGGTGTGGCTGACACATCCATGGTCTAGGAAAAGAAGTAGAACAATACATTTCTGAACTCACTGCAAAAGAAGAAACAAATTGACTCCAGTATTATAATGAACTGGATAAGACCGAAACTCTCTGTAAATTAGATCAGATCTGCTGTGCTGTGCTTGAGAGGAACCAGGAGTTTAAACACGGGACATAATGATATTGATAATGTGATGATTATAGAGAGAGAGAGTGGTTAAAAGTTTTCTCAGTGTTTAATTTCATGTCTCCCACTAGTATGAACTTTCCACCTGTGAGCGGGTAATGTGCACGTGCTGCTCTCGGAGGTCAGCATGTCTTGCACCGTTCAAGCAACGTGCAGCCTGAAGCGCACGAGCGGCCGCCGCGCACCTCCAGATCCTACACAGATAACTTAATTATCTGGGACTGGGGACCGGGACCGGTGGGTTAAATGGTGTACCTTGGCGATGCTGAGTGGTTTTGATGTGCAGGATGATGTTTACTGCGGTGTCACGGGAGGAATGGTGTCATTAACAATGATTTGTGATGGTCATGATTTAACACCATAAAGACTTTAACGCGTCAGGTGCACTGGCAGCAAGAGGGTAAGACACAGAAAGAAATCTCTGAGCGAATAGGCTGTTCCCAGAGTGCTGTATCAAGGCACCTCAGTGGGACGTCTGTGGGAAGGAAAAAGTGTGGCAGGAAACGCTGCACGACCAGAAGAGGTGACCGGACCCTGAGGAAAATTATGGAGAAGGGCCGATTCCAGACCATGGGGGACCTGTGGAAGCAGTGGACTGAGTCTGGAGTAGAAACATCCAGAGCCACCGTGCACAGGCGTGTGCAGGAAATGGGCTACAGGTGCCGCATTCCCCAGGTCAAGCCACTTTTGAACCAGAAACAGCGGCAGAAGAAAGTACTTTTTTCGGATGAAAGCAAATTTTGCATGTCATTCAGAAATCAAGGTGCCAGAGTCTGGAGGAAGACTGGGGAGAAGTAAATGCCAAAATGCCTGAAGTCCAGTGTCAAGTACCCACAGTCAGTGATGGTCTGGGGTGCCATGTCAGCCCACTGTGTTTTATCAAGGGCAGGGTCAATGCAGCTAGCTATCAGGAGATTTTGGAGCACTTCATGCTTCCATCTGCTGAAAAGCTTTATGGAGATAAAGATTTTCATTTTTCAGCACGACCTGGCACCTGCTCACAGTGCCAAAACCACTGCTAAATGGTTTACTGACCATGGTATTACTGGGCTCAATTGGCCTGCCAACTCTCCTGACCTGAAGCCCATAGAGAATCTGTGGGATATTGTGAAGAGAAAGTTGAGAGACACCAGACCCAACACTGTGGATGAGCTTAAGGCCGCTATCGAAGCATCCTGGGCCTCCAAAACACCTCAGCAGTGCCACAGGCTGATTGCCTCCATGCCACGCCGCATTGAAGCAGTCATTTCTGCAAAAGGATTCCCGACCAAGTATTGAGTGCCTATCTGAACATAATTATTTGAAGGTTGACTTTTTTTTGTATTAAAACACTTTTTTATTGGTTGGAAGAAATATGCTAATTTTTGAGATAGGAATTTTGGGTTTTCATGAGCTGTATGCCAAACTCATCAGTATTAAAACAATAAAGACCTGAAATATTTCAGTTGGTGTGCATTGAATCTAAAATATATGAAAGTTTATTTTTTTATCAATACATTACAGAAAATAATGAACTTTATCACAATATGCTAATTTTTTGAGAAGGACTCATATGTATAATTATAGTAAGCTTAAACACAAAGTCCCAAAATACATTCCCATTATTCACCCACTCATTTGCCGAATCGATTAATCCTTGTAGGGTCACTGGAGCCTATCTCAGCCAACAATTGGCAACGGTGGTGTACACTCTGAACAGTGCACCAGACCATCACATGGTCAATACACATTTCACACGCAGGGGCAATTTGCAGCAACCAAGTAGCCCAATGGCCATGTCTTTGGACTGTGTGAGGAAACCGGAGTACCCAGAGGAAACCAGCTGGGTTTTGAACCTCAGATCCCAAAACAAACACACACACACATACACTAGGTACACCTTTCTAAATGTATTACTGATGCAGGGTTCCTGAGTTTAAACTTAATTTAAAGCGATATTAGGTATTATATCTATAATTATAACTCACCTCAACACTCCAGGCTTAATGTGTCCCGGATGTAAAGAGTAACGTATTAAATGACTGCACACAAACCGTCCTGTTACTGACATGTTACCGTCTTTTCACATTGAGCAAGTGACCGGTTACTAAACACATTGTGTTACACTGAAATACGTCCGGGCAGAACTGAAACGCTGGCGTTCCGACTGACTGTATAAATACTGTACTATTTTCAGAAATATCCAGATGGGGATGGGAGAACAAATCGTACATGTACTTAAGGTTGCAATATCAATAATAAAAACTAAAGAAAAATTAACCATTCTAGTCCCACGGGCAATGCGGAAGTGGAGGTAGCCAATCAGAAGCCGAGGCTCGGAGTGTAACTGTAGAAACGTCCGGACATGATGCGTGCACGCTGCAGTCCATGTTGAGAAGCACGAGACAGGTAAACAACGCTGTCTATACATATACTGCTTTTTTGTTTTTAAACTAAGTGTCAGTTTCATATATATTTTGATAAATAATTAATACTATTTTATTAGTCACAGCGTTTTGAAATTTATTCCCAGTTTAGTAAGCACTGAACTATAGCGAGAGAGAGAAAGAGAGAGAGAGAGAGAAAGAGAGAGAGAGGAGGTTAATTGTAAATTGTGGATTAATGTAAACAACATGAATATGAATAATTAAACTCCTTCTTTGGAACCTTATAGCAAACTTGCTAATGGTTTGAGGTCTATGAGTGTAAATTGTATAAATAAATTCAGTTATTCAGAAGTGGATACGGACCCAGAAAATAGACTTGTGGTACACCACAGCATGATAATGACTTTTTCCTTTTTGTTCTGCTGAATTTACACTGGAAATGTTTTTCCTCTTCATCTCTCTGGATATCAGGTTCTTGAAGTCAGACATCTGGGTACTGATCACTTGCCTAACCAATAGTGGGCATCATATCTGACTAGGTTAAAGAGTATATATTGCAAGCCTGTGTCAATGATTTTAAGGGTTTGTCATCGAGCAGTCAAGGCTACGGATGTTATAGATTTTATAGTGTAAAACATTTAGACTCAAGCTGAGTTCTTTAATCTTGTAATGTATCATGTGAGTGCCAATTTGATGCCATTTTTAACCAAAGAGAACCAAATACAAAGTTCTGAAAATTTTCTGTCAGTTTTTTAAAATATAAAATCGTAACATTTTAGTGATCATTGAGACTCAAACTCTGAGACCACAGTCACATTTTGAGCCTAGTTCTTCTAAAAGTTGTCAATGATTGCATTATTTGTGTTCAGTCAGAACTGCAGAACTTCATGAAAATCAAACCAGCTGTGGACCTCAGAGACCTGAAAAAAATGAAGAGGAAAAAGACAGAGGTGGTACCACAGGTGGGTGTATTCCTGGGAGATAACTTCTGTTGAATTGTAGTTACATAACAGGCCATGTTGAGTCATCTAGAGATTCCCAGATTACCATCTAAGAATTAGATGAAATTCAAGACAGGTACAGCAATTGGTTTATGGATTTTTGGGGAACACTTGGAAAATTTTATAGCAAAAACTTTCAGAGATCTGATCAGTTACAGATTAGAGGTTGAAAGCTAATAAGACATTTTATAATTTTAGTACATAGTGCTATATATAAGGAGTTATTATTTGTGGAAAAAATGGCAAAAATGACCAATAACGAGTCTTGGGATGAAAAATAGGTGTCCTGGGCAAGATAAAACTCCCTGAGACCTCATGAGGATGAAATATTGAGAGGGATCAGGCATTAAGGAGGATAGTAGAGAGTGCAACTCTAAACCATAACAATATACAGGTGTATGAAGAGAAAATAAGCCTCTGTAGCAGTGTGATGTATTTAAAATGGCTACTTGGTCAGTACAGTGAGTCGTCGACTTACGACCTATGCGAGTTACGTCTGATCGACTTTACGACCGCAAAAGAGGTGAAGCATGATTCGTGGCAGTGCGAGTGTTGCGCACAACGGTTGTTTGTGCTGCCAGCAGCGCCAGCATCTTAAAAGGCCAAGCAGGAGATGATGCAGCTTCACTTTCTAACTGCTCAGAGCAAATCTATTCATTTACTTTCAATGCTACGTCACTGTGGCGCGAAGCTGAGAGCCAATCCTTTCTGTGTGGGCGGGTCCAATACCTTGAAACCCTAATTTTATTGGACTCGCACGCTGCAGTGTCCCAAGTTTAAGCAATCAGCTGGTCTGCGGGTTGAAGTTTGTCCATGTCTGTCCTTTTGTTTGTTGGCCAGCTGTGCTTGGCTTCGTGGAAATGAGCCGATCAAAACGAGGAAAATTGATCTCTTTACCTAAACCGCACGCGCAGGCTGTGGCTGTTGTTATAATCCAATAAAATTGGAGTTTGAAGCTATGGGACCCGCCCATACAGTAAAGTACAGAAAGGATTGGCTCTCCGCTGTGTGTCACAGTGACGTGGAATTGAAAATAGATGTATAGATTTAAAAGTGCGAGTTTTATTCATCTGTTTTTGTTTGGCGTGAGTGTATTTGGATGGAAAGTCAACATACGACCAGATCGAGTTATGACCGGTCTGCCAGAACCGAACGCGGTCTTAAGTCGACGACTCACTGTATAGTCCAGGGGTGGGTAATCTTTGTGGCTCGGGGGCCACATTGACTTTTAAAATTTGACAGGCGGGCCAGGTCAGCACAACATACAATTAAAAAATGCATTTTTTAACAGTACATATCAAATAAAAACAGAAAAAAGTATTAACATACCCTTTAATGGGAACAGTATTGTCACCCATTTTTGCCAGAGCATCGAAGTCTGGTGGTAATTCTGTTGTGGTTCTCAGAAGAGATTTGAGGTGTTCATCACTCAGTTGGGATCTGTGGGGTGTTTTGTTGGTGTTCATCACACTAAACGTCTGTTCACACACATATATGTAGAGCCAAACAACACCAGCATCCTCTGTGCCATCTTCTGGATGTTTGGAAATTTTGTTGCACTTAATGAAGCATAAAACTCATTCAGTTTAAGGGAGTTGAACTTCTCCTTTAACATCATGTCACATTGGAGACCAATCAGATCCAACTGCAACTCCTGTGGTATCGTTTCAGGCTCTTGTGAGAAGAGACCTAATACCAGCTGAAGTAGGCCTCCGTCAGTCCCGAAGGACTATGGCTGCGCTCTGGCCAGTATCCCGACTGGTGATACTCCCCAGTGCGCAGAGCCTGGGTAGGGAGTAATGAGGGACAGGCTGTTACCCAAGCAGCAAGTCCCCCCCCCCCGTCTCGGCGCCACTGGAAGGATCCAATGGAAAGGCAAGTGCCGATACGACTGGGTTCCAGTGCCGCTGCAGGAGAGAAACTACGGTCAATTTAGAACGGCCAATTAACCTACAGTGCACGTCTTTGGATTGCGGGGGAAACCGGAGCACCCGGAGGAAACCCGCACAAGCACGGGGAGAACATGCAAACTCCACACAGAAACGCCCAGGCCGGGAAACCAGCTGAAGTGCTCTGTCAATTTCTCCAAAATCACAAAACCGAAAAATTCTTCATGCAGGTCCGCCGGTGCTTTCCTGGATTTTTTCACATGTTGCGGGGCGAATTTTAATGTGGCCAGGGTGGGGGAAATGAGTGAATGACTTGTCTGACATTTGCTTTGAAAATAAAACTCGCCTGGTTTTGAAGGCTCCGCTATTTGCTTGCATTTCACTCACAAACTGTTTTTCCATTGTCGCTTCACATTCAGCTCGTTCATGTGGGTCAGTCTGTAAGCAGTAAAAGCGAAATCACAGCCAGTCAGTGTCTTTCAGCTCAGGAACATTCTCAGTGTTCTCAAAGAGCTCCATAAATGAAAGAATCTCCTGTTTGAGCTCCACACTCGCTGACATACTTTCCCCAAACTGAACCAGCGGACATTAGAAGGTAAAGCAAGTCCCTGTGATCAGCGTCAGTTTCTTCAAAAAAATGAATAAACTGACGATGGTGAAGTCCCGTCGCTCGAATAAACTTAACGAGTTTCACAACCGGCTTCACTACGTGGTCGAGCTGCACCACGGATTCACACAGTGCTTCCATCTGAATTATGCCTACATTTTCGTGCTTGATTGTTGGATGGAAGTTGCTCGGATGAAGGTGTTTTTCTGAGCCTGCAAGTTCGTGACCAGTCGATCAGCGGTAGCCAGACATTCTTGTGGTGAAAGGTTGTTGCTGTAATTAGCATGTTTGGTGGAAAAGTGGTGGCTGATATTGTATTCTTTTAAAACTGAAATGGTTTCTTGGCAAATAAGATATGCAACCTTTTACCGGACTTCAGTAAAAAAAAGGTATTTAGATGTCTGTTCCTTATGAACCACCCGACACTCACTGTCGAATTTTCTTTTCTCTGACACTGCTGCAGATGGGCTCTGTGCAGTAGAAGAATGAGACTTCCTTTCGGTTTTTCCCTTTATCAGGGGTCGCCACAGCGAATGATTTGCACGTTTGATTTGGCGTAGGTTTTTTTTTTTTACGTCGGATGCCCTTCCTGACACAAGCAAGGGACAGAAACACGCTGACGGCTTTGCAGCTCCTCTTTTTTACGAAAGTCAGCAATGGTTCTTTTACATGAACCTCTCACCATAGACAGTGAGACATGACCTGCCTTTGATAACCCAGTTAGCTGCACTTGGGGGGGGCACAGTGACAACCCGGTGGAGAGTGGGACTTGAACCCCCACCTTTAGGATCAGCGATCCAGCGCCCTATACCAACGGAAATCAACCAACTGTGCCTAATGTGCCACTGGTGTTGAAAAGCTGTCATTACAAGTCAAAGTCAAATGAATGCAATCCATCAATCGTTCACATCAAACATGAATTCTGTACCAATCAATCTTGATTGGGCGGATGTGGCCCTCACGCCGTGTCTGTCTAATTTGTGTTATAAACTGATTATGACTTTAAAAGAATTTATTTCCCCATGGGTTTCAAAGACTAACCTTCTGACTGTGTTTTTATTTAGAACTCAGAGGTGTGTGGTGCTATCAGCGAGGTGAAGAAGAGAAAAAAAAACAAGAAAAAAGCCACTGTTTGTGTGACAGATGAACGTACGAATGATACGGTGTGTTTTCTCTCAGGTTTGTTGTTCAGAATGCTCCTGAGTGCCACTAAAGCCTGGAATTAAATGCAGAACCATTTTTTGTTTCCATCAGAGTATTTCTCATTTGCAGTCATCTGAGGCTTTAGAAGATGTTAAGGATGTACAGAAGAAGAAGAAGAAGAAAAATAGGAAAAAGGAGAACGACGCCCCTGTGAACACAGCTGAGTCGGCGGAAGTCACGGAGAACACCTGGACGAATGTGGAGCTTAATGGCAAGAAGAAACGGCCACACAAAAGCGAGGTGTAGTAGCCCAAACATCCGTTCCGGTCATTATTATTACACATTCTTTTGCTGGATTTTTTTTCTCTGCAAGCAATTGAAGCTGACCTCACATGGAAGCAATCATGGCCGAACATACGAGCAAATTTTAGTTCAAGGGTACGTGAATACATTTCCAGAGACAGTCGGTCGAATTTGTGGTAAGTGGAATGTACTCGTGGTCTTGGAAAAGGTCCTGGTCCTGATCAAAACGTGGTGCAAGTTCAGAGAGGCTCAAATTGTTTTTGAACAACATGAGCGGCTTATTAATCCCCCCTCCACACACACACACACACACACACACACACACACACACACACACACACACACACACACTTCACGTCACTTGAAACCGAACCTTTAATAAAGAGCTGACCGGACGTCCTGTGCATCTGCAATATAAATGGCTGCTCCGGGGCTCCCATGTGACACATCAACAAGGTGTATGATTCTTAATTAACCCGGAGAAAACAATTTCGAATCCTGGTTAATGCCACAGTTGTCCGTGTCCGGGTGGGAGGGAGTGATGGCATGCGCTCATGTCCCTGTCACCTACAGCGATTTGCTAGCCAATCATAGGCATCTGTGAACCTTTTCATATGAGGGGGCGCTTTCCCTCCGAGTGTGTAAGAATTCCCCAAAATGTCCCAGAGAGGGTGTGTGCATGCTTCGCCCCTCCCTGGTTGTTGGTGGTTGTGTGATAGGGACGATAATACCTGCTGGGTAGGAATAGGATACGACTAAATTGTGGTGAAAATGGTGTGTGTGTGTGTGTGTGTGGGGGGGGGGGGGGTCGTATGTGTGGGGGGTGTTCCGGTGTGCAGTACTTAATGCTTTTCACAACATACAAACCACGTCTCCGATCTGTTCCGTTTGCGATCTCATTCTTTGGGATGTATTATGGGATATATGGGAAATATATATATCGGCTGCATAGTAATATATTGCTGTACTTTAACTTTTTTTCTTTTAACTTTTTCTTAGATGGCTAGTTCAACTTGGATTTCCCACATAATCTCTCCTCTGATATGAAAAATTATTTTCCTTATCAGAGTGAGATGGAAAGCTGATCTGGTCTGTTATGCGCATCCAAAGTAAATAATAAATCCCCAAGTTTAATTAATAAAAACCTCTAACAGGTAATTATGCTCTGATCTGACATGGAATGAGCGCAACACGGAGGAGGGTACAAGTTTTTACACACAGCTCTGCGCTCCATTATCTCTGTCTCTCATATAAACACACACACACGCACACAGACACGTGCAGTCCATGCAGCCTGAAATAGCGTCTGTTCCATAAGTCAAAGCTGAGCAGAAAAAAAAGCATAAAAATCATTAAAGAAAGCACTTGGGTTTGTTTGTTTACATTTTAAGGGCAGTACAACACAGCTCGTGCAGAGTCACGGATCCGCAATAATAATCTATATGGAAGGTTTTCGATGAGACCGTGCATTTTTTCGACCAGTCGAACTCGAACAAGCGGAAAAAAACTTGCATTACCCCTTATTTCGCGGTTAATGGGGACAAGTCCAGCCACCAACACCCACCCCACGCGCGAAATGCGAAAAACCGCGAAATGATTTATGCCACTTCTTAAGGACACCCACCCACCTATACATTATATAAAATTTATATAGAAGTTAATTTTAAAGTGTTCTATGCATGTTCATGTCATACAGGCAACATGTATTAATATATAAATAAATTATACCCCTTATAATGGAAATAAATATTGTATAACTTCTTCTTCTTTTCCTTTCAGCTTTTTTCCCTTTATCAGGGGTCGCCACAGCGAATGATTTGCATGTTTGATTTGGCGTAGGTTTTTTTTTTTTTTTTTTACGTCGGATGCCCTTCCTGACACAATCCTTTAGTAAGGGACAGAAACACGCTGACGGCTTTGCAGCTCCTCTTTTTTACGAAAGTCAGCAATGGTTCTTTTACATGAACCTCTCACCATAGACATTGAGACATGACCTGCCTTTGATAACCCAGTTAGCTGCACTTGGGGGGGGCACAGTGACAACCCGGTGGAGAGTGGGACTTGAACCCCCACCTTTAGGATCAGCGATCCAGCGCCCTATACCAACGGAAATCAACCAACTGTGCCTAATGTGCCACTGGTGTTGAAAAGCTGTCATTACAAGTCAAAGTCAAATGAATGCAATCCATCAATCGTTCACATCAAACATGAATTCTGTACCAATCAATCTTCGGTGGGCCGGATGTGGCCCTCGGGCCGTGTCTGTCTAATTTGTGTTATAAACTGATTATGACTTTAAAAGAATTTATTTCCCCATGGGTTTCAAAGACTAACCTTCTGACTGTGTTTTTATTTAGAACTCAGAGGTGTGTGGTGCTATCAGCGAGGTGAAGAAGAGAAAAAAAAACAAGAAAAAAGCCACTGTTTGTGTGACAGATGAACGTACGAATGATACGGTGTGTTTTCTCTCAGGTTTGTTGTTCAGAATGCTCCTGAGTGCCACTAAAACCTGGAATTAAATGCAGAACCATTTTTTGTTTCCATCAGAGTATTTCTCATTTGCAGTCATCTGAGGCTTTAGAAGATGTTAAGGATGTACAGAAGAAGAAGAAGAAGAAAAATAGGAAAAAGGAGAACGACGCCCCTGTGAACACAGCTGAGTCGGCGGAAGTCACGGAGAACACCTGGACGAATGTGGAGCTTAATGGCAAGAAGAAACGGCCACACAAAAGCGAGGTGTAGTAGCCCAAACATCCGTTCCGGTCATTATTATTACACATTCTTTTGCTGGATTTTTTTTCTCTGCAAGCAATTGAAGCTGACCTCACATGGAAGCAATCATGGCCGAACATACGAGCAAATTTTAGTTCAAGGGTACGTGAATACATTTCCAGAGACAGTCGGTCGAATTTGTGGTAAGTGGAATGTACTCGTGGTCTTGGAAAAGGTCCTGGTCCTGATCAAAACGTGGTGCAAGTTCAGAGAGGCTCAAATTGTTTTTGAACAACATGAGCGGCTTATTAATCCCCCCTCCACACACACACACACACACACACACACACACACACACACTTCACGTCACTTGAAACCGAACCTTTAATAAAGAGCTGACCGGACGTCCTGTGCATCTGCAATATAAATGGCTGCTCCGGGGCTCCCATGTGACACATCAACAAGGTGTATGATTCTTAATTAACCCGGAGAAAACAATTTCGAATCCTGGTTAATGCCACAGTTGTCCGTGTCCGGGTGGGAGGGAGTGATGGCATGCGCTCATGTCCCTGTCACCTACAGCGATTTGCTAGCCAATCATAGGCATCTGTGAACCTTTTCATATGAGGGGGCGCTTTCCCTCCGAGTGTGTAAGAATTCCCCAAAATGTCCCAGAGAGGGTGTGTGCATGCTTTCGCCCCTCCCTGGTTGTTGGTGGTTGTGTGATAGGGACGATAATACCTGCTGGGTAGGAATAGGATACGACTAAATTGTGGTGAAAATGGTGTGTGTGTGTGTGTGTGTGGGTCGTATGTGGGGGGTGTTCCGGTGTGCAGTACTTAATGCTTTTCACAACATACAAACCACATCTCCGATCTGTTCCGTTTGCGATCTCATTCTTTGGGATGTATTATGGGATATATGGGAAATATATATATCGGCTGCATAGTAATATATTGCTGTACTTTAACTTTTTTTCTTTTAACTTTTTCTTAGATGGCTAGTTCAACTTGGATTTCCCACATAATCTCTCCTCTGATATGAAAAATTATTTTCCTTATCAGAGTGAGATGGAAAGCTGATCTGGTCTGTTATGCGCATCCAAAGTAAATAATAAATCCCCAAGTTTAATTAATAAAAACCTCTAACAGGTAATTATGCTCTGATCTGACATGGAATGAGCGCAACACGGAGGAGGGTACAAGTTTTTACACACAGCTCTGCGCTCCATTATCTCTGTCTCTCATATAAACACACACACACGCACACAGACACGTGCAGTCCATGCAGCCTGAAATAGCGTCTGTTCCATAAGTCAAAGCTGAGCAGAAAAAAAAGCATAAAAATCATTAAAGAAAGCACTTGGGTTTGTTTGTTTACATTTTAAGGGCAGTACAACACAGCCCGTGCAGAGTCATGGATCCGCAATAATAATCTATATGGAAGGTTTTCGATGAGACCGTGCATTTTTTCGACCAGTCGAACTCGAACAAGCGGAAAAAACTTGCATTACAGTAATCCCCCTTATTTCGCGGTTAATGGGGACAAGTCCAGCCACCAACACCCACCCCACGCGCGAAATGCGAAAAACCGCGAAATGATTTATGCCACTTCTTAAGGACACCCACCCACCTATACATTATATAAAATTTATATAGAAGTTAATTTTAAAGTGTTCTATGCATGTTCATGTCATACAGGCAACATGTATTAATATATAAATAAATTATACCCCTTATAATGGAAATAAATATTGTATAACTTCTTCTTCTTTTCCTTTCAGCTTTTTTCCCTTTCTCGGGAGTCGCCACAGCGAATCATCTGATTCACACATTTGATTTGGCAGAGGTTTTTACGTCGGATGCCCTTCCTGTCACAACCCTTTAGCAAGGGACAGAAACACGCTGACGGCTTTGCAGCTACTCTTTACGAAAGTCAGCAATGGTTCTTTTACATGTCTCTCACCATAGACAGTGACAGACATGGCCCGCCTTTGATAACCCAGTTAGCTGCACTGGGGGATATAAATATTGCATAATAAACCTTATAAATAACACATCTACGTCGAGAGGGAGACTCACTGGCGGCACTGGTGCTTGATTGGGGCTCGTCAGCGTCTCCAGAGCCTTTGCTTTAGTACATAGCATGTTGGTGTCCAAACTCACAGGCGTTTAACTCTTTCTCTCTCTTCATACACTGCATGTGCTGGTGAGGGGCATGGCTGTTGCCTGCAGGCGAAATCCAGAAAGCGCACCTGAATTCACTCGGCCATCAGTGCGCTATAAATAGCTCCGTGCTCGACCAGTTTCCGTGTTGATACTCTCCCAGTGATTTTGATTTTTGTTTTACCCCTCACCGCTATGGTGAACACGATTTTTCCCACACCCCAGTGCTTCCCTTGAGCTCAATAATAGTCATTGTTTCATTAGGTATGAAAGGTGTGTTGGATGCTGGGAAATATAATCTCAACCAATCAGCTTGCTGGATTCCCAGCCAATCGGAGAACACTCAAGTCAAGCAAGAGAACAGAGCATGTTGCGTAGCATAGCTGAATGTACTTGTAATACTGTAGTGTTTGTGGATTTTTAATAATCTTTAATTTTTTAATTACCCTGATGGGAAATCCCGTGATATTGCGGGGATGCGAAGTGGCGAGGGTTTACTGTATTTTGCTTTATGTCACAGCTACACTTACATACCCGGCTGGTCAGCCTGATTAACAGATCTCAACAAATCCCTTCTCTTACTTTTAGCAACCTGTTTTAACTGAGAACGATGGAGCAGAAGGAGATGAAGAGGAGAGAAAGGAGGAGGAGCTAAGCCCGGAGGAGAGACGAGTGCTGGAGAGGAAGCTGAAGAAGATTCGGAAAAAGGAAGAGAAGAAGAAGCAAAAAGAAGAAGGACAAACTAAGAAGGAGGAGAGCGAAAGCAATATAGCACAGACTCAGGCTCTGGAGTATCTGACATGGTAAGGCTCAACACTCTCTCACCCTCTCACTCTCTCTCTCACACACACACACACACACACACACACACACACACACACACACAGGTGAAAGAATTTTTTCATAGATTAATTTGTGTGTGTGTGTGTGTGTGTGTGTGTGTGTGTGTGTGTGTGTGTGTGTGTGTAGCTGGTCAGAGAAGCGAGACGAGTGGAAGTTCCAGAAGACGAGACAGGTGTGGCTCCTGCAGCACATGTACGACAGCAAGAAGGTAGTCCTCTCCTGAAATGTCCGTACGCGACAGAAAACCCCTCCCCTCCACTCTTACTGTAACTATAGCAATGCTGCCTGTAGGTACTAGAGGCTGGTATCCATTTATTTATACCAGTTATGTCTAATGTACGTGCACCTATAATAGTAAAATTAAGGAATGATTGGCGTTCAGGCCACACCACCTGTGCATGTAACTGATGGTTATCAAGGATATGCCGCAGAGGTTTATCCTTCATTGGGACAAACAAGGCACACATTTTTCACCTGATAGGAACATCCAAAAACCACACCTCCTACACTGGGATCGACACTCAGAGGCCACACCTACAAGTGTCCTGTCTGTCTTCCTTTCGGCTTTTTCCCTTTTACTCGGGAGTCGCCACAGCGAATCATCTGATTCGCACGTTTGATTTGGCAGAGGTTTTTACATCGGATGCCCTTCCTGTCACAAGCCTTTTTAGCAAGGGACAGAAACACGCTGACGACTTTGCAGCTACTCTTTACGAAAGTCAGCAATGGTTCTTTTACATGCCTCACACCTTAGACAGTGAGAGACATGGCCCGCCTTTAATAACCCAGTTAGCCGCACTGGGGGACACCTACAATGTCCTATATTGTAGTAATGACTTCTTCATTGCTTCTCAAATAGTGGGGCGCGCCCCGGTATGATGCCGGGGGGGGGGGGGGGGGTCACGGTGTGATGCTGGGGGAGCGCGCATGACCCTGGGGAACATGCTTTTCTGGAATTGTGTACGAGAATTAAGTGTAATTGCACCTCCCCTCCACTAGTTGGCAGTGGCGCTCTCATTGTCGCGTAGCAGTTTTTCGCACGAGAAAATGATATGAAGTGCAGCAAACTACCCCTTAAGAAACAACACGGAAAAATTTCTAAAAGGAACAAAGAGAAAGTTGGAGAGAGAGACGGAGATATTAAGACATAAAGAAGTTGAATGAGTTTAAATAAGGATGTATATTTTTTATTTCAGGCACATTGGTGCACTTTAAATCTTTTCTATTACAGATTAAAAAACAATGTTCATGAAGTTTTTCTTTATTGTAAGTTGAAATATATTTATTTTTTTTGTTGTTTTTAATGTTAATAAAGATACAGTGTTATGTAGAGGTGTACTAATAACAATTTTATACACAAATAATACTATTTATAGTTGCTCATGGGGGGATATGGTTTTTTTCTTCCTGGGTGGGCGCCACAGAAAATAATTGAGAAGCACTGGCCTTACAGAAAGATCACACTCGATATGTTCAGCCAAGCACAGGCCACGCCTCTTTCACTGTTGCTGACAAGAAGCCCCACTTTCTTCAGTGACTGATGTATTGGCAAGGACTATGTCCCTGGGATTGATACAAATAGGCCACAACCCCTTACCTGATATTGACATGTCAAAACCACACTTTGATTATGACTGACCACTAGAAGTCACACTCTCACTGAAGCAGACACTGAGGTCACACCCTTTTGTGATGACAGGGGTGGCCACTGTTTCAGTGTCAGAGCTGTGGTTTCTAACCCTTTCAGTGAGTGATGGTAAGAATCCCCACCTTTTTGACTCGCACTGATACACAGCCATACTTCATTTACTAAAACCAACACAAAAAAGGCTCATCTCTTTGCTGAAACCAATACATTCCCATGTAAACTGGCGTGCACAAGCCACACCTCCTTCACTGTCTCATTTATACATCTTTCTTTGTATTCCTCAGATGCCAGATGCTCAGTTTTCAGTCCTTTTATTCTATCTGGAAGGGCTGCGGGGCATGGCTCGTGAGATCACAGTACAGAAAGCAGAGGCGTTGGTCCGATTTGGGGCGGATCCAGAAGGAGAAGAGGGCGGGGTTACAGAAGCACAGAAAAGGACACAACGAGCCAGAGAGGTTATTCAGATGCTCTCATAAGGATGGGAGATGTTTAAAAAAAAAAAAAATCTCCATCATTCTTTTTCTCGTCATCCGCCAACTCTCTGAGTATGACCTTTATTCCGACCCTCTGATGTTCATCAATACAATTATATGATATGCTGAAGGGGCAGCAAGGTGGCATAGTGGTTAACATGTCTGCCTCACAGCAAGAAAGCCCGGGTTCGACTCCCAGGTTGGGCATTTCTGTATGGAGTTTGCATGTTGTCCCTGTGTCTGCATGGGTTTCCTCCCACAATCCAAAAACATGCCCAGTAGGCTAATTGGCTGTTCCAAATCTTCCCTAAGTGTGAGTGTGAATGGTTGTCTGATCGTTGGCCCTGAGATGGCTTGGCGAACTGTCCAGGGTATATTCCACCCTTGCCTGGTGTCGGCTGAGATGGGCATCAGCCTCCATGTGACCCTAATTAGGATTAAATGGTTCAGAAAATGGATGAATGAATGATGTGCTGAATAGAACTGGTGATTCAGAAGACAGAAAACATGTCTGTGTGCTTCAGCCTGTAAATATGAATATTTTTAAATAAAGACTTTTGCTTTTGAATTTCTGTGCCATAGTTTTTGTCCCGATATAATTTTTTTATTTCTGAATATTTTCTTCTCGCAGTAATTAATTTAACGCATTAAATCTGCATAGATTTAAATATTTACTTACAGTCTCTGTAGGGAAGTTAACTGTCTTTAAAATTTAAATTACATCAACTTTTTAAATATTTAATTTAAAAAAAATTATTCCCAAGTATAGTACATGTACTGACTGTACTTTGGAATTCTCAATCCTGATTGGTCGGAAGCTTTTCACAGCAGAATTATAAATGATTACCAAATTTCAACTCGTTAAAAAAATCTTAAGGACCTACACGATTTACTTTTATTTTATTTCATTTAAAAGGTAATTAACAGCTTTGTATTTAAACCGATAAGTGTTGTTTGCATTGCCCTTGCGGGCAGTTTATTTTACAACTCCGTTCTCTTGTCCTGTGATTGGTCCGTTGATCAACGTCACGGAAGACTTGTTATATTTTTAGTCAATCACAAGCGCAGAGGCGGGACGATATGAAAACGGGTAGGGGAAAAAAGACAAGGTGGCGTGATGTTCCCCTTGCTAATGTTTTTAAATGAGTTGACTTAGCATATATCGGTTCAGTACATTATATTTATCTGTAACCTACAACAATGAGTAAATATATTCTTCCTGCGTCGATATTCGGGACGGTTTTGGGCTGTGCTGTGTTGTTAAAGTGAGTAAGTTAGCCGGCTAGTTTGGTAGCTTGACTGACTCAATATTGTGGGATGTATAAGTGTGTACTGTATCTAGAAAAAAAAAATCATCCATGTTTTGGATTGACATGTGGGGCTGAAGGTCACTGAGGTATGATCCACTGATTCACAGGAAACTAGAGATAAAGTCCACTTTAAAAGATGAAGGTTAAAAAGTTTGTGTACCTTTTATCTACCCTACCTGTCCAAAAGTGAAGCACCTGGGATTCATTTGCTTAATGTGTCAACATCTACATTTTTTTAACCATCTCTTCCCCTATAGGAACCACGTGACAGGAGGCACCTGCCCAAGTAAAGCCAGGATCCCTGGAAAGACGGTGGTGATAACTGGAGCCAACACCGGGATTGGAAAGGAAACAGCGCGAGAGCTGGCCAGGAGAGGTTCGCTCAGTCCTGACCACGTCCAAGTGATGTGGATCTAGTACTGCCAATAATGGTCAAGAGAAAATAGCTTGACTTGCAAAAAAACACTTGGGATGAGATCATAAGCCCAATCCGATTATAAAAATATGAAGAAAGCTTGTTTTTAAGACCAGATTAATTTTTTTTTTGTATGGACAGTGACCAATGGTTAGTCACTTGGACAAACAGTAGTGATCAGTGATTGGTCCTTGGAACAAACAGTGATCAGTTAATGGTAATTTAGGTGATCAGTGTTTATTAATTTGGACCAACTGTGATTAATCATTTGAATAAACAGGGTTCATTGATTGGTTAGAATAATAAACTGCCAGTTTAACAGGTCAGTGATAAGTAATTTGGACAAACTAATAATATTTGAATGACTGTTTGGACAAACTGGTGATCAGTCACCTTTACGATCAGTGGTCAGTTATCGGAACAAACATTGGTTCAAAACCTGCAACGTTTTTTTGTTTTTGTGGATATTTCCCCATTCTCATCAGGTATTGCCTTCTTAACACATGCCCACCACCAACCCTCTATGACCTGCAATGCTAGCCATGCGTATTTGGGGGTGGTCTTATACACTCAACGCGGAAGCGATATCCACATTCTCATATGACTGGGCTCACAGACACCCATGATTGGCTGGTAGGGAAGTAAGCATTAAAATCTGGAGCTGCTGTGGGATAAAAGTATTGGGATGATCTTTAAGACTGGCCAAAAATGTCAAGTAAAGTGCATTAAAACAGTACTAAAACACAGCCTGTGTCTTTCTGTGCAGGAGGAAGGATTATTATGGGATGTCGTGATATGAAGAAGTGTGAAGAAGCAGCACGTGAGATCAGAGGCTCCACCTTGAACCCTCATGTTTACGCCAGACACATCGACCTGGCTTCTCTTCAATCCATACGCAGCTTTGCTGAGAAGATCAGCCAAGGCAGGTCACATACACACAGACTCACACAGAATATCCATGATGTATAATAGATGCTCATTTATTGCAGTTATTTATTACAGTGGTACCTCACCTTACGATAGTCCCAGCAAATGAAAAATCCAAGTTATGAAAAACATTTTCCGAAATTTTTTGTCTCTGTATATTAAACAAGTTCTCCTTACGAAACGCACCATTCAAACAATGCACGAGCTGCTCTCCCATTGACTGTCTTCCAACATCCTGCCCCGCTGGTCTCCCATTGGCTAGGAGGGATGACGCCGCTCCCTCCCATTGACTATCTTCCAACATCCTGCCCCGCTGGTCTCCCATTGGCTAGGAGGGATAATGCAGCTCCCTTGAGCAGCAGCTTGTTTCGTGAGTTTTTCGAGTGTGACTCATTGCAGATTTATTTTTTGGCTCAGGCTTTTAACCTTGCATAAACATTTGTAAGATTATAACTCTGCTAAGAAGACATGGCCAATTAAAAAAATTTCAAACAATGCACGAGTTGCTCTCTCATTGACTAGCTCCCAACATCCCACCCCACTGGCCTCCCATTTGGCTATCTCCCAACATCCCGCCTTGCTGGCCTCCCATTGGATAGGAGGGATGACGCAGCTCCCTTGAGCAGCTGCTTGTTCATGAGTTTTTCGAGTGTGCTCATTGCAACTTTATTTTTTGACTCAGGCTTTTAACCTTGCATAAACATTTGTAAGATTATAAGGCTGCTACGAAGACATGGTCAACACGAAGTAAGTACAGTACTTTAAAAAGTATGCTTTTATAATTTTTAAAGGGTAGTATTGGGAGCCTTGGAACGAATCACGCGTTTTACATGTAAAATGCGGTTAAACTTACAAAAAATTCAGGTTACGAAAAAGGCTCTGGAATGTATTAATTTCGTAAGGTGAGGTACCACTGTATTATTGTGTTACTTATTATTAAGTGTGTATAACTACTTTATTGCATCACACATCTATGTGTGTATGTGTTTTTTTTTTTGTTTGTTTTTTTTTTTCAAGAAGAGGGACGAGTGGACATTCTGATCAATAATGCTGCTGTGATGAGGTGTCCTCCAGGCAAAACCGAAGACGGATTCGACATGCAGTTGGGAGTGAACTATCTGGGTGAGAACGCAGTGCTAAACAGAAAAATGGAGTCCAAGCTTAAAGTTTAAGACTGTGATTGCAGAGATAGTGCAATGTAAGGGTGACATTAGCAAGTGAAAGGTTTTTCATTTCACAATGCAATGAAGCAGCTGCGTGTAAAATAATAATGAATGAATGTCTCATATCTCTTGTTCTAGGTCATTTCCTCCTCACCAATCTGCTGTTGGATAAGCTGAAAGACTCCGCCCCCAGCAGAGTGATCAACCTGTCGTCGTTGGCGCACATCATCGGCGAAATTGACTTTGAGGATCTGAACTGGGACAGGAAGAAGTTTGACACGAAGAAGGCGTATTGTCAAAGCAAGCTTGCCATCGTCGTGTTCACACGGGAGCTTGCACGCAGACTCGAGGGTGTGTGTGTGTGTGTGTGTGTGTGTGTGTGTGTGTGTGTGAACTCATGGAGTATGAAGCAAGATAAGGAAACTATATCTAATATGATTTAATAGACTATAATGTGTGTGTGTGTGTGTGTGTGTGTGTGTGTGTGTGTGTGTGTGTGTGTGTGTGTGCCTTGTAGGTACTGGGGTCACGGTCAATGCCCTTCACCCTGGAGTCGTTGCCACAGAGTTGGGTCGACACACAAGCATGCATCAATCTCAGTTCTCCAGCACAGTCCTCAGTAAGACGTCCTGTGACTTCAAATATGGCATTGTTTCACCAGCCAATCAAATCCTAGAGGTGCCAAAACTTGTGTTTTCATCAGTCTTTTCTCCCCTGATTTACTCTAGGTCCAATGTTCTACCTAATGGTAAAGTCACCCGAACTTGGTGCCCAACCCGGGGTCTACCTGGCCGTTGCCGAGGAGCTGGCGAACGTGAGTGGCCGTTACTATGATGTTATGAAGGAGAAAGATCCCGCCCCTCCGGCTCTGGACCAGGAAGTGGCCGTTAAACTCTGGGATATCAGCGCATCTTTAGTGGGTTTAGACACCACTGTTCTTGCGCCTTATTCTTCTTGAGACACTGGAAAGCGAATGTTGCCTGAGGAGACAGAGACATGCCTTTCAGAACCTGTCGCTGTGACTGCAGTGTAAGATGTGTATGAACTGACAGCTCAGTTTTAAAGAAACGAGCTCGCGTGTCGAAAAGTGATGCTGCAATGCTGTGTGTTTGATTATTTGACTGTTTGTGTCTCAGTGGGTTTTATTAAAAATATCTTTAATAGAATGTTGATTTGCTTTGCTTGGTTTTTCAGAAGCTACTTCGCAAAAGACCAGTCAGTGTTCTGTTTTAATCTCTAACGAGAAACGCTTTGATCAATAGCACGATGTTATAGGTTCATTTTTTTGTCATTCAGAGCAACATAAAACATGCAGAAGAAAGTTGGCTGAGATGGGCATCAGCCTCCCCGCAACCTCGGAGTACACCCTGGACAGCTCACCAGGTCATTGCAGGGCAGAAACACGCTAATGGCTATGCAGCTACTCTTGATGAAAGTCAGTAATGTTTTTTTTACAGGAACCTCTCACCGTAGACAGTGAGCGACATGGCCGGCCTCTGGTAACCCAGTTAGCTGTACTGGGGGAAACAGCAGTGACAGCCGTTGACAGTGGGGAAGAAAATGTTTGTTCACATATGTATGTTGAGCCGAACAGACTCATCATTCTTTTTGCTCATCAGAGGAAACCTGGCATTATCCAAACTCCGATAGAAGTCAGGGAGGGAGAGAAGCTGATGTTGACTTTCCAGCGAATCATCACACTGCATTTCAATCAGTTCTCACTGCAGACGCTCTTCCATGTCTTCTGTGTCCACCAGAAAGGGATCAGAGAACAGCTTGATTTGTTTTTCGATGGCAGAAAAATCTTGGAAATGCTGGTTGAAATATGACACGTGAGATGCAATCACAGACACGTACTGTATTTCTCCTTTTTAGTAGAAAGGTCAGTCTTCGGAAAAGCAGACTTGATTTTAGACGGTGTAGGGAAGTGTGCAGCATTGAAGCTCTGTAGGTGTGTCTCAAACAGGCGGAGCATCACACAGAAAGTATGTGCATACAGGTGTGGCACCAGCTGTTCTTTCCCTTGTAGGTTCAGTGTATTCATGTGATCAGAAAGATTAATTAAAAATGCCGAATCTGCCGGCCGAAGAGGGTCAGTCAGTTCATGAAGAGGTCGGCCCTTCCTCTTTCAAAAATTCTTCAATTTCTGATCTCGATAAATAACACATTTTACTCTTTTATCACTGCAGCAGCTTCATTGCAAATCATACAGACACTTTCTGTTGATTTCTTTGAAGAACTGTTAATTTTCCCACCACGTTTGAAATCTTCATTCACTTTCTATTTTGCATATCTTTGATGCGGAACGCAGTTGGCCCACGGGCCTTAGTTTAGGCACCCCTGGTATATGGTTATGAACAAAGAAATTAAACAGATAAAAGTGTGAAAAGTCAAGGAATTTGGTTTTAGTATATTTCGAGGTGCACGCCAAGTCTTGTTGAAAATCACAGACGTCGCCCCTTAATCATCGCAGGAAAGAGCTGGCATTCTGTCCATCTCACACTTGTGACCGGGGGTTGGCTCTGGAGTACCCTCTTCCTCATGGGTGTGCCAGTCCAAAGAAAGCACTAAGCTGCACAGGATCAGGGTAAGGAACCTTTACTTTAGATTATTGACAAGTATAATAAGTGAAATTTATATTATAGCTTATTCACCAGTTGCCATTTCTACTGTAAAGTTGGAAATAAATACTAATTAAAGCTATATTTTTATAATTGATGTTATTTTAGTAATTAACATCAGGTAAAATCCACATTTGTAAGGTCTTGCAGTTAGAAAGTATGGAAGTGGGAATATCACTGCATGAAGACATTGTTCATGTTGATCATCTTTTCCTTTCGGCTGCTCCCTTCAGGGGTCGCCACAGCAAATCATCCGCCTCCATCTCACCCTGTCCTCTGCATCTTCTTTTCTGACTCCAATGACCTTCACGTCTTCCTTCACCACATCCATAAATCTCTTCTTTGGTCTTCCTCTAGGCCTTCTGCCTGGTTGTTGCAACCTCAGCATCCTACTGCCAATATACTCACTATCCCTCCTCTGTACATGTTCAAACCATCTCAATCTAGCCTCTCTGACTTTGTCTCCAAAACATCTTACATGTGCTGTCCCTCTGATATACTCATTTCTGACCCTATCCATCCTCGTTACTCCCAGAGAGAACCTCAACATTTTAATCTCCGCTACCTCCAGCTCTGCCTCCTGCCTTTTCCTCAGCGCCACTGTTTCTAAGCCATACAACATCGCTGGCCTCACCACCGTCTTGTACACTTTTCCTTTCATTCTTGCTGACACTCTCCTATCACACATCACATATTCTTTCCCATAACTTCATCGTATGGATCATCAACTTTATCCCTCTGTAGTTGCCACAACTCTGCACGTCTCCCTTGTTCTTAAAAATGGGCACCAGCACACTTCTCCTCCACTCCTCCGGCATCTGCTCACTCTCTAGGACCTTGTTGAATGTTCTTGTCAGAAAATCTACTACTACCTCTCCTAGACACTTCCATACCTCCACAGGTATATCATCAGGACCAACTGCCTTTCCATTCTTCATCCTCTTCAATGCCCTCCTCACTTCACTCTTACTGATCTTTGCTACATCCTGCTCCTCACTGTTCACCTCTTCTACTCTTTTTTTTCTCTCTCATTTTCCTCATTCATCAGCTCTTCAAAGTACCCTTTCCATCTTCCCAGCACACTTCTGTCATCAGTCAATACATTTCCCTCTCTGTCCTCAATCACTCTAACTTGCTGCACGTCCTTCCCATCTCTATCTCTCTGCTGTGCCAACCTGTATAGATAATTTTCTCCCTCCTTACTGTCCAACCTATCATACAAGTCATCATACGCCCTCTGTTTGGCCTTAGCCACTGCTACTTTCGCCTTACGCTGTGTCTCCCTGTACTCCTGTTTACTCTCTTCGGTCCTCTCAATGTCCCACTTCTTCTTAGTTAACCTCTTCCTTTGTACACACTCCTGCACTTCCTCATTCCACCACCAAGTCTCCTTATTTACTTTCCTTCCAGAGAACACACCAAGTACTCTCCTACCTATGTCCCTGATCACATTTGCTGTGGTTGTCCAGTCATTTGGAAGCACTTCCTGGCCACTCAAAGCCTGTTTCAGCTCCTCCGTGAAGACAACATGGCACTCTTCCTTTTTCAACTTCCACTACTTTGTCTTCTGCTCTGCCTTTGCCTTCTTCATCTTCCTCACCATCAGCGTCATCCTGCATACCACCATCCTATACTGTTTGGCAACACTCTCACCCACTATTACTTTGCAGTCACTGACTTCCTTCAAATTATATCGCCTACGCAAGATGTAGTCTACCTGTGTGCTTGCTCCTACCTCTGCTTTTATAAGTCACCCTATGCTCCTGTTTCTTCTGGAAGAAAGTATTCACCACAGCCATTTCCATCCTTTTTGCAAAACTGATCAACATCTGTCCTTCTGTGTTCCTGTCCTGGATACCAAACCTGCCCATCACCTCCTCGTCCCACCTGTTACTTGCACCAACATTTCCATTGAAGTCTGCACCAATGACCACTCTTTCACCTCTGGGGGTACTCTGCATCACTTCATCTAAGTCACTCCAGAATCTCTCTTTCTCTTTTAGCTCACATCCAGCCTGTGGGGCATAAGCACTAACAACATTGAGTATCACGCCTTCAATTTCTAACTTGAGACTCATCACTCTGTCTGACACGCTTTTCACTTCTAGAACATTCCTGACAAACCACTCCTTCAAGATGACTCCTACTCCATTTCTCTTCCCATCCACACCATGATAAAACAGCTTAAACCCTGCTCCTAAGCTTCTAGCTTTGCTACCTTTCCACCTGGTCTCCTGAACACACAGTATGTCGCACCTTCCTCCTCTGCATCATGTCAGCCAGCTCTCTACCTTTTCTTTGCATAGTTCCAACAGTCACAGTCTCTACTCTCAGTCCTAGACTTATGCCTTTCCTCTTCTCTCTCTGCCTACGGACACACCTCCCACCTCTCGACGTCTTTGACCAACAGTAGACCAATTTCCATCAGCACCCTGTTGATTGACAGCACTGATGGCGGTCGTTGTTAACCCGGGCCTTGACCGATCCGGTATGGGGGTAATACTTCTGATTTGCATCATAAAAGTTTGGCATTGGTTTTACGTCGGATGCCCTTCCTGACACAACCCTCTGCATTTCTCCGGGCTTGGGACCGGCATAAGGGGGAGAGACACTGATTAGTGCCCCACCCGCCTAATGGCTGCATTTGTTCATGTCGATGTCTTGCTATTTTTTTTTCTTTTTTTTTTGGTTGGTAGAACTACACAGCGCCACAAAAGGAAGGACTACATATCCCACAATGCACCGCAGCGAAACGTAATCCACGGCTCGGTGCAAGGTCCGGTTCAACTTCGCCTGTGTGTTTGTTTGTTTAAAACGGAATAAGAATACTTTTGATAGTGCAGGACAGTATATTATATTTTTTAGGGTACACATTTGATTTCCGGGGATTTTAATTATTTTTTGGTGTTGTTTTGGGTTTTTTCACGATCCGGTAAAGGTACTCTGTTATTCCGAGTTGAACTTTCCACACTTTTTTTTTCTACGCACTCTTTGTGGTCGGTTTAATAAAATACACACATTTCAAAACCGCATGTTTTTATTTTTTATTCTGTAATGCAGCGGACTGAGAGAATGGCGAAGGTTCCGGAGGACGTGCACACGGACGACTGTCTTTCTACCTACACACACATCTACAGCAAGGACCTGCTCAAGTAAACACCCCGAACCTGCTTTCCCTTTAATCCAGGAAATTCTAACCGCTCTCATCATTTATTCCAATAAATCTTTATCCATCTAATCCCTTTATCTTTAAAACGTTATCTAATCTTTTCTTCCAGGAAATGTTTATCCATCTAACCCCTTTATTCCACAAAAAAATTATCTAATCCTTTCTTTGTCCATCTCGTCCCTTTATTCCAAGAAATCTTTGTCCATCTAATCCTTTATTCCAGGAAATCTTTGTCCATCTAATCCCTTTATTCCACAAAAACTTTATCTAATCCTTTCTTTGTCCATCTCGTCCCTTTATTCCAGGAAATCTTTGTCCATCTAATCTCTTTATTCTAGGAAATCTTTGTCTGTCTCATCCCTTTATTCCAGGAAATCTTTGTCCATCTAATCCCTTAATTCCAGGAAATCTTTGTCCATCTAATCTCTTTATTCCACAAAAACTTTATCTAATCCTTTCTTTGTCCATCTCATACCTTTATTTCAGGAAATCTTTGTCCCCTTTATTCCAGGAAATCTTTGTCCATCTCGTCTCGTTATTCCGGGAAATCTTTGTCTATCTCATCCCTTTATTCCAGGAAATCTTTGTCCATCTAATCCCTTTATTCCAGGAAATCTTTGTCCATCTAATCTCTTTATTCCAGGAAATATTTGTCCATCTCATCCCTTTATTCCAGGAAATCTTTGTCCATCTAATCTCTTTATTCCAGGAAATCTATATCCATCTCATCCCTTTATTCCACAAAAACTTTATCTAATCATTTTATTCCAGGAAATCTTTGTCTATCTCATCCCTTTATTCCAGGAAATCTTTGTCCATCTAATCCCTTTATTCCAGGAAATATTTGTCCATCTAATCCCTTTATTCCAGGAAATCTTTGTCCATCTCGTCTCGTTATTCCGGGAAATCTTTGTCCATCTCATCCCTTTATTCCGGGAAATCTTTGTCCATCTCGTCCCGTTATTCCGGGAAATATTTGTCCATCTAATCCCTTTATTCCAGGAAATCTTTGTCCATCTCGTCTCGTTATTCCGGGAAATCTTTGTCCATCTCATCCCTTTATTCCGGGAAATCTTTGTCCATCTCGTCCCGTTATTCCAGGAAATCTTTGTCCATCTCATCCCTTTATTCCGGGAAATCTTTGTCCATCTCGTCTCGTTATTCCGGGAAATCTTTGTCTATCTCATCCCTTTATTCCAGGAAATCTTTGTCCATCTAATCCCTTTATTCCAGGAAATCTTTGTCCATCTAATCTCTTTATTCCAGGAAATATTTGTCCATCTCATCCCTTTATTCCAGGAAATCTTTGTCCATCTAATCTCTTTATTCCAGGAAATCTATATCCATCTCATCCCTTTATTCCACAAAAACTTTATCTAATCATTTTATTCCAGGAAATCTTTGTCTATCTCATCCCTTTATTCCAGGAAATCTTTGTCCATCTAATCCCTTTATTCCAGGAAATATTTGTCCATCTAATCCCTTTATTCCAGGAAATCTTTGTCCATCTCGTCTTGTTATTCCGGGAAATCTTTGTCCATCTCATCCCTTTATTCCGGGAAATCTTTGTCCATCTCGTCCCGTTATTCCGGGAAATCTTTGTCCATCTAATCCCTTTATTCCAGGAAATATTTGTCCATCTAATCCCTTTATTCCAGGAAATCTTTGTCCATCTCGTCTTGTTATTCCGGGAAATCTTTGTCCATCTCATCCCTTTATTCCGGGAAATCTTTGTCCATCTCGTCCCGTTATTCCAGGAAATCTTTGTCCATCTCATCCCTTTATTCCGGGAAATCTTTGTCCATCTCGTCCCGTTATTCCGGGAAATCTTTGTCTATCTCATCCCTTTATTCCAGGAAATATTTGCCCATCTAATCCCTTTATTCCAGGAAATCTTTGTCCATCTCGTACCCTTTATTCCAAGAAATCTTTGCCCATTTTATCCCTTTATTCCTGCAAACCTTTGTCCATCTAATCCTTTTTTACTAATAAATCTTTATTCATCCAATCCCTTTATTACAGGAAATCTTTATTTATCTAATCCTTTCTTCCAGGAAATCTTTATCCATCTAATTATTTTTTCCATAATAAATCTTTATTTATCCAATCCCTTTATTCCAGGAAGTCTTTAACTAACTAATTCCTGAAATAAAGGGATTAGATGATTAAAGATATCCTGGAATAAAAGGATTGGGATCTTTTATCCATTCAATCCGTTTATTCTGATAAATCTTTATCCATCTAAAACCTTACTTCCAGGAAATCTTTAATCCTTTCTTCCAGGACAACTCTATCCATCTAATACCTTTATTCCAGGAAATCTTTCCCATCTACTCTAATCCTTTTATTCCAGAAAATCTTTGTCCATCTCATCCCTTTATTGTAGGAACTCTTTATTTATCGAATACTTTTATTCCAGTCAATCTTTAGCTATCTCATCCCTATATTTCATGAAATCTGTATCCAAATCTTTGTCCATCTCATTCATTTATTCCAGGAAATGTTTATCCATCTAATCCCTTTATTCCACTAAATCTTTATCCATCTAATCCTTTAGTTTGTGAAATCTTTCCCCATCTCATCCCTTTATTCCAATAAATCTTTCTTTATCTCATTCCTTTACAACACAAAATCTTTATCCATTTAATCCCTTTATTCTAATAAATCTTTATCCATCTAATCCCTTTATTTCAATAAATCTTTATGAACATGTACATGTACATGACTGTGTGCAGTTTCTCTGTCTCTCTCTCTCTCTCTCTCTCTCTCTCCTCTCTCTCTCTCTCACACACACACACACACACACACACACACACACACACACACACACAAAACTCAGTCTCTATGGTGTGTTTTGCCGAATGCGGGCTCCGCCCACTCGCAACGTGCAGCTGACGGAACAATTGTATTTAAATGTTTAAATAGACAGGATATTGTATTTAAAGCAGAATTACAGGACCTGTTTGAAAGATCAGAGGTCCTGATTCAATATTAACTTGCTTCCTTGTGAGATTGGCGGTCTTGTCCCACGGAGCACTCTGTTTCCATGCTCCTTCTGCTTCAATATCGTGCCGAAATAATTGCCTCCGTCACCGTATTTCTGCTTTAAGGTCTCCTTCTGCTTCAATATCGTCTTGATTGTAGAGGGCTTTCGGCGATATCGAAATATAACGCTGCAATGATCTCAAAACAAGCAACAGTCCTGTTCAGTTCTCCTTCATGCGTGTGACAAACAAGCTTTATGGGTGCAGTACTATGGAGATTCAGCTCATTCCTGGCCAATTTGGAAAAGAGCCATTTGGACCCGTTTTCCACAGTAAAGAAAACACTGGGAGCCACAAATCCTTTTTGACATTTAAAATCAAATAACAGTGCACATAATGTTTTTCCCCTTTTTCCTTCATGTTAATATAAGACAAAAATGTGTTGCATTGATTTAAACAACTACAGAGACAATTAAATTACAATTCTGCTTGCAACAAAAACATTTAGATACAAAAAAAGACGAATAAAAATTAACTTTCAATGAAAATTCCCAATGTCTATTTGAGGCCTGAGGCAGTGATGGCCTGGTGGTAAAAGTGTTGGATCACAGATTGGGGGTTCAAGCCCCACTCTCCATGGATTGTCACTGTCCCTGTGCCGCTAACTTGGTTATCAAAGGCTGGCCTTGTCTCTCACTGTCTATGGTGCGAGGCTGGAAAAGAACTTTTGCTGACTTTCAACAAGAGGAGCTGCAAGCCATCAGCGTGTTTCTGCCCTGCGATGACCTGGTGAGCTGTCTCGGGTGTACTCTGCCCTCGCCTGGAGTCGGCTGGGATGGACGCCAGCCTCCTCGCGACCCTAATTAGCATTAAGCAGTTCAGACAACGAATGAATGTGTTTGAGTCCTTCTTGTATTTTTAGAAAGAAAAAGAATATCTATCCCACGAAGCAAGAGACGGGGTGCATCCAGATGTAGCCTATCACCATCACTCCTTTCGTGGGATCTTCTTTTTCGTTATTCGTTATATTAATGTTGTTTTGTCATAGTTTTAATTTACAAAAATGACAACACAGAAAAGTATACGAAGACTTGTTTTAAGAAGAAGCCTGCTCAACATTCTTTTAAATAATATTAATGCTTAATGCTGCACTGACTGACCCATTCTCAGAGTGGAGTCTGAACCACACCCAGTCTTTTATTTTGTCACTGGGAGGAGAGTTATTTAATTCGGAGATTGCTGTGCATAAACCAAATCTCATCCACTGTCTTACTTCAGCTGTGATTTCCGTTCCTGGATAACCAACCCTGGCGGCGGAAAAATGTCTCTCTCGCTGTGCTGCTGATGGCGAGAACACTCCTTGCCATGAGCACAAGGGCTTGGAATACCGTGGCTCCCTCCACCAACACAGCGGATCAAGAACACTGAGACTCTCAATGTAGTCAATTAATATAACAATAGTCATGTCCACAAGAACACGCGCAAAATCACCCCACCCACACCAAATAAATATCCGCCCACACCCGTGACTGTTAATTTTCATCTATGTAATTTTTAACCCTAAAAGAGCATTTTTCTTCAAGATTACCCACTGGGTACCTGTGGGTACCCGACCGTTGCAGGACTCTGCCTTAAGCAGATTCTCCCGTCATGCAGGTGAAATTGGTTTAATTCACTCCTGGTGTCCCGGAATGCTTCCGTTGTGAGTAAATAAACAGCATTTTCTTTTTGCAGTTGTTTTTGGTGATGCAGTGGTTTTTGTAGATGAAGCATGTTTGCACCAGTCGGCCACCGTAAAGTATAACATTCATTATTTTTAAAAGCCACAGAGCCGCATCACAGAGGTGAAAGAGCCGCATGCGGCTCTGGAGCCGCGGGTTGCCGACCCTTGATCTAATCCTTTTATTTCAATAAATCCTTATCCATCTCATCTCTTTATTCCAGGAAATCTTTATCCATTACATCCCTTTATTTCAATAAATATTGATCCATCTAATGTTTATTCCAATAAATCTTTATCCATCTCATCTCTTTATTCCAGGAAATCTTAATCCACGTCATCTCTTTTTTCCCAATAAATCTTTAACCATGTCAGTTATTTCTTATTTTTCATGTGTTACTCATTATTCATTCTACTTTATATCTCATTTCATGTCCTTATTCCCGACACATCATTTTTCCTTTCATCCATTATTCCGGACTCCTCGTTATTTTTCCATCCAGATTTTCGAGTTTGTATTCATGATTCTTGGTTACTTTTACTCCAGTTTAGTTATCTTTAGTAATTCCTATATCTGCCTAGATTTGATTGACATATAAATAGTAATTGAATCCCTGCTCTCTTCTAGGGATCAAGTGGCCTTCATAACGGGTGGTGGCTCCGGCATCGGCTTCCGTATTGCTGAGGTTCTAATGAGGTTTGCTGTCTTTGGTTATTACTCTATTTCTCTGCTGACCAAACCCATAGTGAACATGTCTCGGGTTAACGATACTCAAAGCTGAGTTGCAACTCGCCTTCTCTTCCACTTTCACTGCAGTTGTTCCTAAAACTCATTAATCCAACATTGAGGTGTGCTTCTGTTTCAGGCATGGCTGTGACACGGTTATTGCCAGCAGGAACCTGGAGAAGCTGACTGAGGTATTCTATTTTACAAACAAAAAAATTATTTTTTTTTTTGAGACTGTCAAACTTCATGTTTTGTATGTGTATGTTTTCCAGGCTGCTAAGAAGCTGACTGGTGCGACGGGACGACACTGCCTGCCGTTGCAGATGGACGTGCGTCACCCAGACTCCATCACTACTGCCGTGGACGAGACCCTGAAAGAGTTCGGCCGTGTTGATATTCTGATCAACAGTATGTTTTGGGTCTACAGTGATAAGCATCTTTTATATTTGTATAGTATGCATTCGTGTACTTAGCAGTGGTGTACAAGGTGTTATATCCACGTGCAAGTGAGCTTTTGCATTCCGAAGACCATCATGAGAAATTTAAAGAAACAAAAATTTTACTATAATTATTATGTAAAGATCAAATAAAAGGCTAAGAATAAAGAGTAAATAGCAGCATCTTCCTTTCATATGAAAAGTTTCATTAACCTGTCCATGGTGTGTGTGTGTGTGTGTGTGTGTGTGTGTGTGTGTGTGTGTGTGTGTTTGTAGATGCAGCGGGGAACTTCCTCTGTCCTGCCACCGCTCTGTCCTTCAACGCCTTCAAAACCGTGATGGAGATTGACACCATGGGAACCTTTAACACCAGCAAAGTGATCTATGACAAATGGTTCAAGGTAACAATAAATAAATCTACTCTTATTTCATTATTTCAATAAATATTAAATACAAACTGGATTCCAAAAATTTTGGCACACTATACAAATTGTGAATAAAAACTGAATGCAATGATGTGGAAGTGCCAAATTTCAATATTTTATTCTGAATAGAACATAGATGACAGGGTCAAAAGTTTAAACTTAAATGTATCATTTAAATGAATGTATCATTTTAAGGGAAAATATGTTGATTTTAAATGTCATGGGGTAAATAAATCTCAAAAAAGTTGGGACAAATAGCAATAAGAGGCTGGAAAAGTCAACTGAACTTATAACGAACAGCTGGAAGACCAGTTACCACTAACGAGGACCATTGGCAACAAGATTTGAGTATAACAAGAGCTTCTCAGAGTGGCAGTGTCTCTTAGAAGCGAAGATGGATAGAGGATCATCAATTCCCCCAATGTTGCGGAGAAAGATAGCGGCGCAATGTCAGAAAGGTGTTTTCCTGTGAAAAATTGCCAAGAGTTTAAAGTTATCATCATCTACAGTGCATAACAATCATCCAAAGATTTAGAGAATCTGGAACAATCTCTGTGCGTGAGGATCAAAGCCGAAAAACCATACTCGATACCTGTGATCTTTGGGCCCTTAAATGACACTACACTACAAACAGGAATGCTGCTGTCAGGGAAATCACAGAATGGGCTCAGCAATACTTACAGAAACCATTGTCGGTGAACACAATCCACCGTGCCATTCGCCGTTGCTATCTGAAACTCTACAGTACAAAGTAGAAGCCATTTCTAAACAGGACCCAGAAGCGCAGGTGATTTCTCTGGGCCAGGGGTCATTTAAAATGGAGTGTGGCAGAGTGGAAAACTGTTCTGTAGTCAGAGGAATCACGATTCGAAGCTCTTTATGGAAAACTGGGACACTATGTCATCTGGACTAAAGGGGACAAGGACAACCCAAGTTGTTATCAGCGCTCGGTTCAGAAGCCTGCGTCTGTGATGGTATGGGGTTGCATGAGTGCATGTGGCATGGGCAACTTGTGCATCTGGAAAGGCACCGTCAATGCAGAAAGGTATATTCAGGTTCTAGAACAACATATGTTCCCATCTCGACATCGTCTCTTTCAGAGAAGACCTTGTATTTTTCAACATGTTAATGCCAGACCAAGTGCAGCATTAATTACAACATCATGGCTGCGTAGGAAAAGGATCTGGGTATTGAAATGGCCAGCCTGCAGCCCAGATATTTCACCAATAGAGAACATTTGGTGTATCATAAAGAGGAAGGTGCAACAATGAAGGCTCAAGACAGTTGAGTAGTTTGAGGCCTGTAGACAAGAATGGGACAGCATTCCTATTTCTAAACTTGAGAAATGTGTCTCTTCGGTTCCCAGACGTTTACAGACTGTTGTAAGAAGAAGAGGGGATTCCTCACAGTGGTGAAAATGGCCTTGTCCCAACTTTTTTGAGATTTGTTGACACCATGATATTTAAAATCAACAGATTTTTTCCTTAAACTGATACATTTTCCCAGTTTAAACTTCTGACCCTGTCATCTGTGCTCTATTTGGAATAAAAATATTGAAATTTGGCACTTTCACATCATTGCATTCACTTTTTATTCACAATTTGTATAGTGTCCCAACTTTTTTGGAATCCAGTTTGTATTAATTAATAGTAATGATGGAGCTCTGGCGCGGAGTCCCATTGATAAAGAAAAAACACCTAACCATCAAGTTCCTGTTGGAACGTCATGAAGAACTGGCAGTGTCTGTGCCTCTGGTGTACCTACACACATGGGAACTCTGTGGTGAATTTCCATGAGCCGGTGTATAACCATGGTAATGGGAATGTATGTCTGTGTGATGGTAACTTCTTCTATTCCATCTTCCCCTTCAAATTGTTACTTGTTTTGAGCCATAAAATAAAATACACAATTTTTATGACAACTTAAAGAGAATCCTATATGCTATATGCAGTAGATATCTTCAGATTTTTTTTTAATGTAAACAAAATAAACTATTACTGCAGTGTGGGACTAAACCTATCCAGCGGAATGGCATCTCGTTACCCTGTGGTGATACTGGGTTTCTTTTAAAGAAGTCTTATCTCAATAGCGTAACACTTTCAGGGCTCCCGAGTAACACATCGGCAAGGTACGTGACTGTTAATCCAGAGACTTCAAATCAGAATCCGGTTTATTGCCACAGCCGTCCGTGATCAGAAATACATCGGAGCTAATTGGTCAAGCTCTCACCGGATGGAGGGATGACATGCACTCCCTTCCCTGTCATTCACAGCGATCGCCTGCCAATCATGTGCATCTGTGGGCTCATTTGTACAACGTGGCCGATAGTGCTTTTCCTCCGAGCATGTTAGACTGCCCCCAAACAAACAAACAACAGTTTGAAAAGAGGCTGGTGGCTAGCGTTGCATGCTTTCGCCCCTTCCTGATTGGTGATGGTCACGTGATAAGGAAGGCAATACCTGATGGATGGGAATCAGATATGACTAAGTATTTCTTAACGTGATGGTTACGTGATGTTATGTCATCAATGGCGTCATCAAAACTAATTCACATTGATATCTTTTATAAGAGGGCAGTGGTGGCCTGGTGGTAAAGGTACTGGATCATTGATCCTTAAGGTTGGGGGTTCAAGCCTCATTCTCCACTGGTTGCCACTGTCCCCCTAGTGCAGCTAACTGGGTTATCAAAAGCCGGCCATGTCTCTCACTGTCTGTGGTGAGAGGTTCATGTAAAAGAACCATTGCTGGCTTTTATCAAGAGTAGTTGCATAGCCGGCAGCGTGTTTCTGCCCTGCGATGGCCTGGCGAGCTGTCTGGAATGTACTCTGGCCTTGCCTGGAGTCGGCTGGGATGGGCGCCAGCCTCCCCGCGACACTCATTATTATTAATTGGTTACAGAACATGATGAATGATGATCTTTTATAAGAAGTGACTTTTTCAGAGCTCTTCTTCAGAGACCTTGTTGTATCTGTTGTTTCCTGTGTGCAAGTGCTTTGGTCCATGCGGCTCTCAATTCTGAGAAAAACAGGCAGGCAAAGTCTGCAGTATCCACCAGAATGCTCCCATTATCCCAAGCTAAACTGCAGCAGCAGCTGGAACAATGAGGTTTACCTTGGTTTTAGGCACACCCCATGCTTTATCTTGGAAGCGTAATATTTTCTTGGCATGTACCACTTTTACCTTTTGTGTAAACTGAGTCACAGTAAACAAAAAAAATTAGAATTATTTATCCATAAAAATTTTATACATTAACATGTATATACAGTAATACCTCACCTTACAAAAGACCCAACTAACGAAAAATCCAAGTTACGAAACGCATTTACCTAAAATTTCCGTCTCTGGATACGAAAAAAATTCACGTTACGAAATGCAACACCTCAAAAATTCAAACAATGCACGCTCAGCTTCGCACCCCCCCCCCCCCCGAATCCCCCGAAACATTAATACACTTGTAGCATCCTGTATTTTGTTTTGAAATTGGTGCGATAGAGTTGCTCTCCCATTGGCTATCTTCCAACACCCCGCCCTGTTGGCCTCCCATTGGCTAGGATAGAGCTGCATCTCCATGATACCAATGATGCTTTTTGTGGGCCTTTGGCCCATTGTTGGTCATGGAGTTCTAACACGCGTAAAGGACAGAGTTACTGTTGTTTCGTGAGTTTTTTGAGTGTGCTCATTGCAACTTTATTTTTCGTCATTCATCATGGGCCCCAAGAAAGTGAGTCCCGGTGCGAGTGAAAAGAAGAAGCAGGCTCATGACATGCGGTTGAGTGATATCGCAAAGGAATATGGCCGAAACCCGTCTACCATTGGTACGATATTGAAGCAGAACGAGGCCTTAAAAGGATTACTTTTATCATTTTAAAGGGTTTAGGAGGTAGTATTGGGGGCCTTGGCGCGAATCAGGCCTTTTACATGTAAAATGCGACTCAACTTACAAAAAAATCAGGTTACGAAACCACTTCTGGAACGGATTAATTTCTTAAGGTAAGGTACTAACTGTTAGGTTTTCTTTCAACTTTTTCCCTTTTTTTATCGGGTCGCCACAGCGAATGATTCGCACGTTTGATTTGGCAGAAGTTTTTACGTCGGATGCCCTTCCTGACACAACCCTTTATTTAGCAAGGGACAGAAACACGCTGACGGCTTTGCAGCTACTCTTTACGAAAGTCAGCAATGGTTCTTTTACATGCCTCTCACCATAGACAGTGACAGTCATGGCCAGCCTTTGATAACCCGTGAGGTACCACTGTATATATACAGTCGGCCCTGTCTGTCTTCCTTTCGGCTTTTTCCCTTTCACTCGGGAGTCACCACAGCGAATCATCTGATTCGCACGTTTGATTTGGCAGAGGTTTTTACATTGGATGCCCTTCCTGTCACAACCCTTTTTAGCAAGGGACAGAAACACACTGACGACTTTGCAGCCTACTCTTTACGAAAGTCAGCAATGGTTCTTTTACATGCCTCTCACCATAGACGATGAGAGACATGGCCCACCTTTGATAACCCAGTTGGCTGCACTGGGGGGGACAGTGACAACCTTGTGGATAGTGGGACTCGAACCCCCAACCTTTGGATCAGCGATCCAGCGCCCTATACCACTAGACCACCACTGCCCCTACAGTCGGCCCTGTACTTACGAAAACCTCTTAGTACGAAAAATCCAGGTTACGAAAAACATTTTCCTAAATTTTCATCCTCTTTTTACGAAAAGCGCCAAACGCACCATTCAAAATTCAAACAATGTGCGAGTTGCTCTCTCATTGGCTGTCTCCCAACATCCCGCCCCACTGGCCTCCCATTGGCCAGGAGTGAGCTGACCTGTACCCATACTTCCTGTACCCATACTTCCTGTTTGTGACACGCGTGAAAGAGAGTTGAACAGGAGTGTTGGCTTGTTTTGAGATTGATCATGCAGCGTTATACAGTTGGCCTCCAACTTACGAAATTAATCAGTTCCAGAGCCCTTTTCGTATAGCGGGGATTTCGTAAGTAGGGGTGGCAACTTACATGTTAAACGCCTAATTCGTTTCAAGTCTCCAGTCTTTGGACTGGATAAACCCCATAAACTTTTTAAAAATGATAAAAGTACACAAATTTTGTATGAAATATGTGTTAAAAGTAAAAGAAAATTATTTAATAAACCATTTTATTAACATATTAATTAAACCATTATTAAACATTTTTTATTAACACACACATGCCTCTCTCTCTCTCTCTCCTCTCTCTCTTTCTCTCTCTCTCTCTCGCGCTCTCTCTCTCTCTCTCTCTCGCACGCCCGCAAGACGTGGAATTCAAAGCGCATTCCCTGCTTGACAAACTCAACTTTAATTTGATTCTGTGAGGGATCGGAATTCCAGATGAGCTCAAATGCACCCACATTTATTGAACATTTACTGAATTAAACAACTTAAACTAAACTAAAAACTAAAGTGTTATTCCTTCTCTCTCTCTCTCTCTCTCTCTCTCTCTCTCTCTCTCTCTCGCGCTCTCTCTCTCTCTCTCTCCACGCCCACAAGACATGAATTCAAAGCGCATTCCCTACTTGACAACCTCAACTTTAATTTGATTCCTTGAGGGATCGGAATTCCAGATGAGCTGAAATACACCCACATTTATTAAACATTTACTGGATTAAAACAACTTAAAAAACTAAACTAAAGAGTAAAGCTTCCGTCTGTCTCTATCTGGAAGGCCAGCGGTGCGGGATTTTGAGAGACAGCCAATGAGAGAGCAACTTGTGTGTCATGTGAAATTTTGATTGACGCGTTTGAATTTTGAATTTCTTTTCGTAAGAGGGGCTTGTTTCGTATCTCAGGGACGGAAACTCAGGAAAATGTTTTTCGTGACCCGGGGATTTCATACACAGGAGTCTTCGTAAGTTGGGGGCCGACTGTATTTTGTTGTCGCCAATACAATCAAGACGATATTGAAGCAGAAGGAGACCTTAATGCCGAAATACAGTGACGGAGGCGATTATTTCGGCACGATATTAAAGCAGAAGGAGCATGAAAACAGAGTGCTCCGTGGGACAAGACCTCCAATCTCGCAAAGAAACAAGTTAATATTGAATCAGGACCTCTGGTCTTTCAAACAGGTACTGTAATTCTGCTTTAAATACAACATCCCGTCCAGTTAAACATTTAAGTAGAATTGGTCCGTCAGCTGCGCGTTGTGCGTGGTCGGAGCCCGTATTCGGTAAAATACACCAGAGAGACAGAGTTGTGTGTGTGTGTGTGTGTGTGTGTGTGTGTGTGTGTGTGTGTGTGAGAGAGAGTGAGAGAGAGAGAGACTACGTACAGAGTCAGTCAGGATGCATTCTTTTAACTCTCTTTCGAGAGAGCACATTGCAGCTTATTTTTCGTTTTTTAAATTGTTTAATTCAGTAAATGTTTAATAAATGTGGCGCGCTTCGCCGAATGTGAGCAAAACGCGGCTCATCTGGACCTCCGATACCTTAAGGAAACAAGTTGAAGTTGAGTCCGCAACTCTGATCTGTCAAGCAGGGAATGCGCTTTGAATTCCCTGTCTTAAAATGCTCCGGCGTCCTGCGTGCTGGTATCTCATGTTGGGTGTTTGGGTAGATGCCGCGATTTACCTGCAGAGGGCAGTATGCTATTTAGATCAATTAGAAATATTGCTTGAATTATGGTTATGACTCATATTCCATACAGCTTTAATTGTAAAGTAAACCAGACATGTTGGTTCATTAGTGGAAGCAATAAAATCAACTTTAACCTTAAAATAATTGGAATTTTTCTTGTTTCTGATTGGTGGAAAGTCGCCAGCTAATTCTTGTTTTATTTTGTTTGTTTGTTTGTTTTTAGCTGACTGCATAATAAAAATCAATGATATCAGATTAGCTTGACCTCTGAATAAATCCCCATATCCAACATTACCTCATCAAATAATTGCAAAGTCTGGCTAATGTTTTAAGCCAGGGGTGTCCAAACTAAGGCCTGCAGACCAACTGCGTCTCACGCCCCAGTTTTTACTGGTTTTAAGAGAAGGGCCGACCTCTTCATGAACTGACTGACCCTCTTTGGCTGGCAGACTCGGCTTTTTTAGTTGATCTTACTCATTACCTGAATACACTGATCATGAGCCTACAAGGGAAAGAGCAGCTGGTGCCACACCTGTATGCACACGTGAAAGCTTTCTGTGTAAAGCTTTGCCTGTTTGAGACACACCTACAAAGCTTCAATGCTGCGCACATCCCTGCGCTATCTAAAATCAAGTCTGCTTTTCCAAAGGCTGACCTTTCTGCTAAAAAGGAGAAATACGTGTCTGCAATTGCATCTCACATAACAGAATTCAACCAGCGTTTCCAAGATTTTTCTGTCATTGAAAAACAAATGAAGCTGTTCTCAACTCCCTTTCTGGTGGACGTAGAAGAAGAGCGTCTGCAGTGAGAACTGATTGAAATGCAGTGTGATGATTCGCTGGAAAGTCAACATCAGCTTCTCTCCCTCCCTGACTTCTATTGGAGTTTGGATAATGCCAGTTTTCCTCTGATGAGACGCCACGCAGAAATAATGATGAGCCTGTTCGGCTTCACATACATATGGGAATAAACATTTTCAGTAAAATCAGAACAAAAACAGACTGAGAACCAGAATGACTGACGGCCGTCTCTGTGGAGTCCTTCGTGTCTCAACCACCAGACTTTCTCCTGATATGTCAGTCGTCGTTCAATCCAAAGGGCAGCATCACTGCTCCCAATGAGTCCAACGTTCTTCACATTATAGATGAGTTCGAAATACACACAGTAATTATGTGTCGATATGCGCGGCCCGGCCCTTTGTACATTTTTCTGTATTTGGCCCTCACTAAAAAAGTTTGGACATCCCTGCTTTAAGCAGTTAAAAATATAAAAATAAACCACAAAAATCTCCTTTTAGTTTTTTGATGTTTCCATTTAGTACAGTGGTACCTCACTTTACAAAAGTCTCACCAAACAAAAAACGCACGTTACGAAATGCATTTTCCTAAAATTTTTGTCTCTGGATACGAAACAAGTTCACGTTACGAAAGCGCCATCTTAAAAATTCAAACGCGCCACTTAAACATTCAAACACGCCATTCAAACATTCAAACAATGCACGAGCTGCTCTCCCATCCATGATGTTCAAACATCCTGCCCCGCTGGCCTCCCATTGGCTAGGCGGGATGACGCAGCTACCTCCCATTACCTATCTCCCAACATCCCGCCCCGCTGGACTCCCATTGTCTACGAGGAATGACGCAGCTCCCTCTTATTGGCTATCTCCCAACATCCCGCCCCGCTGGCCTCCCATTGGCTAGGAGGGATGACGCAGCTCTCTCCCATTGGCTATTATGGAGCCGAATCTACCATGATGTATGTATGTATGTAAGGACAGAGTTACTGTTGTTTCATACTTTATTTCTTGACTCAGGCTTTTAACCTTCTATAAATATTTGTAAGATTATAACCCTGCTAAGAAGACATGGTCAACACACAAGCACACACACAAGCACACACACACACACAAACACACACACGCTTGTGATTTCTGGTGCGAGTGAGAAGAAACGGGATTGAATGATATCACAAACGATGTGATATTGAAGTAGAAGGGGCTCTTAAAAGGTATGCTTTTATAATTTTTAAAGGGTTTAGAGGGTAGAATTGGGAGCCTTGGAAGGAATCACGCATTTTACATGTAAAATGCGGTTCAATTTACGAAAAATGCAGGTTACAAAAAAGGCGCTGGAACGGATTAATTTCGTAATATACGAAAACCATTATTCACCCCAGACGAGGTGAATATCGCTGATTAGTCTCGCAGTTAATAATTGTTATAAAATCAACAGATGAAAACTTGTTTGATTGTTCATGTGTCAGGATCATGGTGGCGCCATTGTCAATATCTCCGCTACACTCGGCTACAAAGGTCAAGCTCTCCAGGTGCATGCTGGGTCAGCAAAGGCAGCCAATGGTAACTATGTCTGACTCTATTCACATTGGCAAAAAGTTGTTCATGCTGCTTATAGTTTGTGTCTTGTGACTGCAAGTGATGTGGGCATAGTCTGGCCAATCTATGAAGAAATACTTTTCTATACATCTTTAATACATTGCTCTATATAAAAGGATGAGATAACCACTATACGTGTTTTTATTACCGTTAATGAATAACACGTACCATGAATTTGTATTGTGTGTGTGTGTGTGTGTGTGTGTGTGTGTGTAGATGCCATGACAAGACACCTGGCAGTGGAATGGGGTCCCAGTGGCGTGAGGGTGAACACTGTGGCACCAGGTCCCATCTCTGGCACTGAGGGTTACCGCAGACTCGGTACGACTCCATTGTCTGTGTTAACCTCATGCACTGTCAACGATATCTTGGATATCACTTCCTGGGGGCATCAGCTTATAAGTCTACAACAGAAATTAATACTATTAGCATTTTAATGGTGGTCCGTCCATGCCCCCCCTTCAGGTGGCTCCCTTGCAGAGAGTGCCGGAGTTTTCCAGACTATTCCGCTGCAGAGGGCGGGAAGTAAAACTGAAATGGCGCATACTGTTCTTTTCCTGGCGAGTCGTGCGGCCTCTTATGTCACGGGCGCCACGGTGGTGGCAGATGGAGGGGCGTGGCTTACATCGGCCAATGATATGGAGCGTCTGCTGGGTATATATTCATCTCGCTCTGCTAAACTCTGAGAGGCAGCACTGCACGCAGGTGTGTGTGTGTGTGTGTGTGTGTGTGTGCGTGCGTGCGCGTGTGTGTGTGTGTGTGTGCGTGTGTTAGTGTGGATAAGTATACATACACGTACTATAAATACATTTAAGTTTTAGAATATGTGACTTTTCTGACACATGCCAATCATAATGCATTATGGGTAATATTAGTGCTTTTGCTGTGATTATTGATTACATGCTTGGTGTGGTGCTGCTTTCTCTGTGTGCTTCACTGGTAACAATATAAACAGCTGTACTAACCACACACACACACACACACACACACACACACACACACAGCTCAGAATAATTTTATTGATCTTTGTTGTACAAATCTTGGAAAATCTGGCATGTGTACACAAATTGGTAATTTTAGCAGCAGTCAATCAACTTGTTAATGACATGCATTGCTTTATGAGCCGCATCATTACGTTTCAATTACTTCATGACAAAATCAAACTTATTCATGTATTTAAATTACCAAAATAAATGGGTTTGTTCATTTGACTCTGACAATAAGAACACAAGCCCTGCCTCCATCCTTGCACTGATGGGTGTAGCGGTCATGCTTAGTTCTCTGCTAGGAATGATCAGCACATGGGCCACGCCCTCACTCAATCTCACAGACAAACAGGCCATGCCCACTTCTGTAAAAAGTAATGATAGACAGAATGGAAATACTGTACCTTCACTCAATCTGATGGCACAACAGGCCACACCCTCTTCTGTAACAGAAATGACCAGTTTAGCAGCCACAACTTCACTCAATCTGAGAAGCACATAGACCACACCTACTTTTCTACTTGGAATAATGAACACAGTGGCCACGCCTTCACTCAATCTGACTGGCATATAGGCCATGGTTACTTGTCTACTAGTAATGATCAGCACAGTGGTTATACCTCATTCATTCTAACTGGCTGGAAAATAGGCCACGCCCACTTATTTTAATGTTCTGGCAATCAGCCCACACCCACTTCTCTACTCAGATCACCATCTCACAATCACCATCACTCGATCTGATAGGCACACAGGCCACGCATTCTTTAATTTTGTTTATAGTTATATACTTATCATACCTTTTTTATTCATTTGCTCTAATGTTTTCATTTTCTTTCCTTTTTTTAGATCTTTGGTCACAAGAGAAAAGGAAAGACAAGTAAATTTGATATGGGATGAAAAGCAGTCATCATCTTGTAAATTCTGATAATTTCTGATCATTTAAAATGTTTTTAAAAATGTAAAATAATGCACACGCCCCTCCTTTATGACCAAAACGTATTGTGTGTGTGTGTGTGTGTGTGTGTGTGTGTGTGTGTGTGTGTGTGTGTGTGTGTGCGACATGGGTCTTGTACCTAATTATGCATTCTGGAGATATGTCTGCTGTACCCAAGGTAATTACTGTTAATTGTTATTGTTTGTGACTTGACATTTGAAATAATAATGTTAAAGAACAGGGGTTCACAAACTTTCGTACAGGCACAGACCCTTTAAAGACTTTAAAAATATCACAGACCCTCAACACTGATTTATTACATTCTTCAGAAATAGACACATTAGTTGTTTTATATATACATATATATATATATATATATATATATATATATATATATATATATATACAAACAATATTCACTGGTGCTTTAAAATAAATAGAGTGAAAAAGAAATAAATAAAATTCTTCTATTAATAGAAACCATTTTAATGATTAACAATTAAGAAAAAAAATAAAATTTGGTGGAGGATTACTTATTGATCGATAATTGTAACTGTAACATTTATAAAATATTAATATCCATATCATTTGTTTTGTTCTAGTTTGATTAAACACATTATTCTTGCAGCTCCTGTTTTGCCTCCAGGTGGCGCAAGTTGTCCATTTACAAATCTAAACTGACCTAAGAGATGAGAAGCTTTGCTCTTAATTCAAAACTCAATATCCTGCAGTAGTTATAGGTGCTCAACCAAAAATCAGTACAAAAATAAAACTGTCAGCGCCCACAGAGAAGCGTTATATATCTCAATAATGTACAGCATCCAGAGATGGACGCGATTCAGCTCTTGGGTTCCTTCGGTGTATCTGACTGAATACAAAATAATGACTAGGATCCCACAGGTGACTTTCATTGTGAAATAAATAAATATAAGTGAGGAATTAAAGATAAAAACACATGAACAACACACATACACATAAGGGTGACCCAGAAAAACCTCCAACATTTCAAAGGTAGGTTAAGCACTAACATTATTGCTACTTACACTTGTGACCTCAACTTAAAACACCTTGAGCTTGAGGAACTTGACGTGTGCTTCCAGTGAGATGGAGCTCCAGGATCAGTGAAAGTGCTGAGGGAACTCTTTCTGGGTCAGGTGGTCTCGTCGCGTGGTGATGACAGGTGGCGGCCTGTTCCACTAACCCCGCCACTTGTGATTTCTCTGATTATTGCGATTTCTGATTGGCGGAAATCCAATAATTCTTGGTATTCCTCTAGAGAGTCATTATCCATCACTGATAGGTTGAAGGATTTTGAAAATAATTTGGTAAAGGTAAGGTAAAATAATCATAGAATTTGTCCTCTCAATCGGAATATTTCTCCATGTTATACTTCACTTTATCACTCCTTATAGTGAGAGGCCTGTAAAAGAACCATTGCTGACTTTCGTCAAAAGTACCTGCAAAGCCGTCAGCGTGTTTCTGTCCCTTTGCTAAAGGGTTGCGTCATGAAGGGCATCCGATGTAAAAAAAAAAAAAAACATGTCAAATCAAATATGCGAATCATTAATATGACTTCCATGAAGATGGAGGCAGATGAATCGCTGTGGCGACCCCTGAAAGGGAACAGCTGAAAGGAAAAGAAGAAGAAGATTAATGTGTATATACCATACCTGAACAGCTACAGCACTTGTCTGCCGTGGGAGTACACCTGCAAACTTCCTAATAAAAATAATAATAATGACTCCCAAGTGGCGTATCGACAAAGTGCGTGACTATCAACGCGGAGATTGCAAGTTCAAATCCTGGTAAATTCCACAGCCATTCGTGACTGGGAGTCCATGGAAGCTAATTGGTCGAGCCCTCACGGGACGGATGGTTCACTTTCCTGTCATTCACAGCAGTCACCAGCCAATCACGGGAGTCTCATTCGTACAAATCTGAGGGATTTGTCAGTGCCTTCCCGCCGAGTGTGTTAGACCTCCCCAAATATGAATGCTCAGCAGTTTGTAAAAAGATCGCATGTCATGGATGGGGCTTGTGCATGCTTACACCGATCCCTGGTTGGTGGTGGTCGTGTGATAGGGAAGGCAATACTTGACGGGTGGGAATTGGATACAATTAAAACTAGGGAGAAAATATTATTAATAATAATAAAAATGTTTTTTTAATGTTTTTTTTTTTGTATAGGTCCATAAACAGTAAAACAATTATGCGTATCATCCTTGACGGACATAGACATCACTAAAATCCCCTTCAGCGATATCATCTTGTTTGTTGGGCATAATTGAGAATTAGTATGATATACAGTGATACCTCAACTAATGAATTTAATCCTTTCCGTGGGCAAGCTCGTAAGCTGAAAGGTTCGTTAGATGAAACAATGATTCCGATAAGAAATAACAGAAATCTAATGAATCTGTTCCAACACCCTTCCAAACTCATATAACCTGTCACAAACACGTATATTTGACCTAATATATTAAAGATAAACATTTAAAAACAATAAATATTTCATAAGAATACATGTACATTAACAAAAATAATTATTAATAAATAATAATAAAACAAGAATAAACAATAAGTCAACTCACCCTTGATCAGTGACCGCGGCGGCAATGTCACGTGGGCAAGCATGAGGTGGTGCATAACAGGAGGAGGAGGAGAATTTTGTGCGTCTGCATGCTACGAATGCAGCGAGGAAAGGCTCATGGTGAGCTCCCACAAGGCCAGTGCTTCCCAAATAGTGGGGGACACGGTGTGATGCCAGGAGGGGCGCGTATGACCCTGAGGAACATGCTTTTTTGCCATACTGTACTAGAATTCAGTGTAATTGCACATCCTCTACAGTAGGTGGTAGCAGCGCTCTCTCCTCTATGGTGAAGGGAAAAAGCACCAAGCAAATGATATGAAGTGCAGTAAACATTATTTATAGTCACATGTGGGGCGCTGGGGGGGGGGGGGTGAATTTTTTTTTTCCTCCTGGAGGGGGCATCACAGAAAATAATTGAGAAGCACTCCACAAGGTGTTCTCGGATCGCAGAGGAATACACATGAAAGAATATGAGGCTAATCAGCCCGGAAGAGCCATTTCGAGGAGAGCTCGTAAAGTGAAATTTTGCTTGTTGGATGGAGCAGATTTTTGGTGGGATCGAAACTCGTATCATGGAAAAGCCATTATAAGGGACACTTGTTAGACAAAGTACCGCTGTGTGTGTATACAGCGTATCTCTTGGTTGTCCATCGGATCTGGTGATGACGTTTGCATTTTGCGGCTCATCGCTGAATGCGAAGGTGACGCTGCAGTCCTAGTCTGGAGGCGCAGAGTCTTGAATAGTGGGGGCATTGGAAGTCCGTTCTAGTGATTACTGCTGATGCAGTTCTGTGCCGCTTGTCTCTGGCAGCAGTGAGCTTCTGGCACTGCACTTTTTCAAAGTTGGCAGCTGCTTTGTGGACCCATTTTGGTCTGTCCATAGCATGCTGCTCAAGTTCCTTCGGCTTGATGTGACACCACTGGATGTTTGCTTTCAGTATCTTTGTATCGCAGCTTTGGGCGGCCTTGGTTTCTTTTGCCGAGCTGGAGTTCGCCATACATCAGGCGTCTTGGCATCCTGGACTCCTCCATTTGAATTAGACTCAATGCTGGTGGAGTTGGCACGCTGTAGGACCTCCAAGTTGGTAACGTGGTCCTGCCAGCTGATTATGAGGATGGAGCAAAGAGCTTGCATGTGGAAGTGCTCCAGCTTTTTGAAATGAACCGTGTGTACAGTATATACAGTGTATATGTATGTATATATATATATATATATATATATATATATATATAAGGGGGCAGTGGTGGTCTAGTGGTATAGGGCGTTGGATCGCTGATCCAAAGATTGGGGGTTCAAGTCCCACTCTCCACAGGGTTGTCACTGTCCCCCCCAGTGCAGCTAACTGGGTTAAAGGCGGGCCATGTCTCTCACTGTCTATGGTGAGAAGCATGTAAAAGAACCATTGCTGACTTTCGTAAAGAGTAGGCTGCAAAGTCGTCAGCGTGTTTCTGTCCCTTGCTAAAAAGGGTTGTGAAAGGAAGGGCATCCGACGTAAAAACCTCTGTCAAATTAAACGTGTGAATCAGATGATACGCTGTGGCGACTCCCAAGTAAAAGTGAAAAAGCCGAAAGGAAGACCGGTATATATATATATATATATATATATATATATATATATATATATATATATATATATATATATAAACTGAAGGGAATGGCACAATCTGATTGGTCCACCTTTTTAGAATGATAAAGTATATCTGTGACTGTTTTGATAAATGACATCAATGATAACAATTAAAAATCCATAAAAGTTTTGCTTTACTGTGCTTTTTTTTTTTTTTTTGCTAATGTTCACATGTAGCTACTAAAACAAGGTATCAGTGATATCCACCTTGCACGGTCTTCTTGATGCTCCATCTTGGGGAATATCCAGTAATATCCCTTGTTACCTTCAGCGAATAATAGTTATTTATCCCATGATAGCAAACTAATCAGGTTATAGGGTTCCTGTATAGTGCAAACTAAACATATAAACTAGAACATGTGCTCTATCAAGATGAAAGTCATCTATAAACGGAGGAAACAGAGTGGACCTGAAAGTCGCCCCCTACCTAATTAAAAGTTGTAATATCTCCATGAAGTGCACTCAGTCAGTCATGTAGGCAGGAGGGCGGGATTTGGGATTGAGCCTGTGGTTTCGGTCACTATCACTAAAGGTGGAAGGAGGGATGGTGGTTTGAAGAGAATAAAAAAGAAGAGGAAAGATCATCGTTCCGACGTTGTATCATTATCCCTCATACCAACATTCCCGACATTTCAAGGCGATAAAACTATCAGCGGGGCAACAGAGCGATGTTGATTTAGAAATGATGCTCGGCGCCATGCGGTTGGTACCGGCGGACTGCGGCGGCGGCTTCTGCGCATGCGCGAGGGTCGTGTACTCGCCTCCGCTTGTGTGTGTGTGTGTGTGTGTGTGTGTGGTATAACGTGTTGTGTTGTTGTTGCTGCTGCTGATGCGAGTTGCTATCAATTCTGAGTGGAAAACGACCGGACTGTTTTAAATGTGCATCTCTCCTACGGATATGGACGTATCTGAAGCCTTTTAAAAGGGATTTTACCTGGAAATAGTGTGGAATTTCTAACGGAAATGGTTTGTTTTTATATATATATATATATATATATATATATATAATGTTTGGTTACACAAGCTAAACGGAGCTAACAGGAGCAGCACAGGTGGATTCTTCCTCTTCCTCCTCCTCTTCTTCTTCTTCTCTCTCAACTGGCTCTGAGGAAAAAGAAAACATCCGTCGAGTGTTTATTACCGTTTTAATCAACAAATAAACAAACAGACGACTTATATTTGGGTCAGAGTGACAGGAAATTGCCCGGGGCTGCGTCTGTCCAGTGTTTTCCAGCCGGAGAGGAAGAAGGGATGCTGTGCTAAGCTAGCCCAGTCAGTCAGCTAGCCGAGTCGGTAGCTAGCCGGTTAGCTTTCACAGCTTTAGCACTTTAAACCTTTAAATCTCGCTAGTTTACAGATTTGTGGTTTACACAAAGCCGCAGATAAGCGCATAAACCCAGATAATGTTTCGTATGGACACACGACGAGTTATTACAGAGTCAAAACCCAGAAAAACCGGATTTTAGACCAACTCCAATAAGCTAGGATCAATGAGCTGTAAGGTAATGGTGACTCAACACCACGGAGATCTAAATAGTATGAGAATGTATATAATTTGGGTCTTAACATGAATTTCAGACTTAGTAACACCAGTTTTATTTCATTTATTTCCCCCTTCCCCCCACGACTGTAAGAGCAAGCAGCTGTAGGATTTCAGGATCTTGTGTTATTACATGGTAATAACAGCTGTCTCGCCCATCATTCCGTATGTATTACATTAAGATTATACTTTAGTAAATAGTCTTTTATTCAAAGGGTTTATTGTTATTCATGTAATCATTACAGTGATAAGTGATGATGCTAAAAAATTCCTAAAATCTTTCGTTTAAGTTCGATATAACTGTTATGTATTGTTATATCAATGTAATAACAGGTAAACAGTGATGTTTATTACAAAACAAGTAGTAGGTCTCATTCGGGTTTCTAATTTTTAGGCACTATTAAGAATGAAGGCGCTTTAATCTACACAGCTGGAATAGATAAGTTTAGATGACGATTGCTTGCAACCCCCCCCCCTCCAAATAATTTCGCTTTTCACCCTGAACAAGCCTTGTCAAGTCAACCGAAATGAACCTGCGTGAAAACGTGTTGATACTGTAGGGAAGCAAATCCAGTCCGCTGTCTTAGAGTTAATAGTTTGTCCTCGAATACACAGCGGCGCATGGATCACGGCGGCGTTCCTGCGCTTGGCACCGTGGCAAAAAGTGGACGAGAATTAACTTGGAATTCCAAACATTATTGCTCTGTGGAGTTTTAATAAGCGGAGGGACCTCCTGGAGCATTTTGTCCTCACAGGAGAGGAACGGCGCTCCTAAATGGAGCAGGTTCTCTCCAGCTCGCGAGGTCATTCCGACTGGGAATCGGACCAGAATTCGCTGGGGTTTCTCCTTCTGGATGGTGGCAGCAACGCTGCGGATAGTGGCGGTGAAAATCCTGAGAGACATCAGAGAGGTGAGCCTGGCATTGTCTCGCTCAGCTTTGATGAGATCTTTCAGGACAGCTCTTTGAATCTAGATGAATTATTTCGGGCATCACGGTACTCTGGATTAGATCAGGCGTTTCCATGGGAGCGTGGTTCGGACCGTGTCGGTACGTCATGGGATAAACAGCAGCCTCTCGCAACTGATGGTGCCCGGGCTGAAGAGGCCTGCTGTGAAATGCCACATGATGTGATCGCAGCGGATCTCATCACCTTTAATTCCAACACACCAAGTCCCCTACACACGTGTACTGCGGTCGAGGCTGTGGATATTTCACGACCCGTTGGAATGATCGACACGGAGCGCCCTTTAGACAGCCTCTTAGGCGAGCTTCGTCTGGGTCCCGTGCTGGACCAGACACTCTCCGGAACCCTGTCTCAGGCAGTCGAGAGTCAGGATTCGCGTCGGACTAAAGATTTCACCCCTTCACAAACTATACCTGGCAAGGAGACGGAGCACTTTTGTGCAACACTGCTGGATCTCGTGGAAGAAAGCTCGAGTAGGACTACATCCCATAATTTTGAGTCCTCGATTAACGCTTCGCCTTCTTTGTCGCTCTTCCAAGATTTATCTTTTTCACCCCTCTGTTTTGACTCGTGCCATGACGCCACATCCATGTTATTTTTGGAATCACCTGTTCAGCCGTGCCATGATCTCCAGACAGCTGCGACTGAAATCACAGGATTGTCGTCGGAACTGGGGCGCGAGATAACTTTCATTAGCGATACGACAAGTGATGACGCATCCGAGGTCCGAGCCGGGCCACGGTCGCTTGCGGACGCAACGAGTAAACCGACGGAACAAGAGAGAACGTTCGGCGGATCGGATTCCGACGCCACACCTGGAACCCCGCCCAAACCAGTGGCGACTGATGTTCCATCTGAGGGTACGGTAGAAATGGACGACGTTGTGGAGACAGACCTCGCGTCTCACGACCCTGTGGTACAGGAAGCCCAGTCGGATTTTGTTCGGGCAGGTCTATTGTTTTCGCCTGTGTTCGTTCCTGGGGAAGCGGCTTCAGTGAAGTCCACAGCAACCTCAACGCTATCACCTTCTCTTCAGTCTGGCTTCTCGACAGAGTACCAGGAGGATGAGCTCTGTATGAATACACATGGTTCTGGAACCACCAACGAAGTGGAAACATCACGAGGACTTGTTTCTCAAACACAGGACCCACCTACCGATCTCAGCCATATTCCGAAACTGCATGACTTCGCCAAAGAGATTAGTGGTGATATCGTTCCTACCTTGGAGAAAGATTCGCCTACCGTTTCTCCTTCGCTTTGTCCTGTCTTCGGGGAAAGTGCAGACGCCGAGACGATCTCACCCGACTCTCCTGAATCGCTAGCACGCGCCTCACCAGAAGGTAAACACGATTCTTCAGAGAAAACAAGCAATGAGGAGACAATCATCCTGCCCAGTGTGAACATATTAAATAACGTCACTCCTGCACCTGCTGATGCGGATACACCTCAAGCTGCGCAGGTTCAGGAGGCGGCATCGGGTCACGCGTCCATAAATGGTCCTAGTCAAAACTGCCAGGATCTGAATGGCTGTGCAGTCGAGGACATCCAACTCCCGAACTTGCCGGAAAAACCGGAGAACATTTGTATCGATGCCCAGAACTATACACCTGTCGCTCAGGACAACCGTGTTTTAACATATTCTGATCTTCAGGACCATCACAAACAGGCTGAAGTCATGTGTGTACAGGATGGGGAGAAAAGTTCCAGAGAGAGTGAGCCACATGATGTAACCGAAACCTCTGCCCTCAGTGCTCCTGTCCTTTTCGACTCCGCCCTCCTCTCAGGTGTAGACAGCCTACTCAGCCAAGTAGGTGTGACTGTTGAGCAGGAAAGGAGAGAGGCAGTGTCAAGTCTCGATCAGGCAGACGAGGAAGCTGATCTACCTGTCCAACTCCCACGACCAGACCTGTCTCAGGTAGCAGAACCCAAGCTGATCAACGTGCTCAGAAATGAGTCTCCCAGTGGAGCGGGTCTGCTAGATGAAACATGTCCGCCTCAGATGGAAGACGACGTCGTTGATGCTGTCGTTGTCCCCGACGCCCCTAACAATGCCGAAATGGCTCTGGAGTTATGCGTGAGCTCGGATGGCGCCGGTGCATGCGCGTTCCCGGTAGCCGGCCCCAAGGACGACGAGCACTCGGCCCTGCGGACGGTCTTCCAAGCCCTCGATCAGGACGGGGACGGGTTTGTCCGCATCGAGGAGTTCATGCAGTTCGCCACGGCGTACGGCGTTGAACAGGTGATGTCACTTACTTTTTTGTTTTATTAACATTTATACACTTGAGCCGTGACCAAACCATGAGTAGTGCGGTTGGTTCCTATTCTTTTTTTTTTGTATATTTTGAATAGGCTAAAGAAACACTGGTGAGTTTGTGGATTAGATGAAGGCTGCAGGGATAGTTGTGTGTTTGGTTAAATAAACACATAAATTAAATACACCTTCACACACACACACACACACACACACACACACACACACATATACACACACTGTCAGACATTTTAAGTTTTATGCATTTTTTTTTTAATGCTTGTGGTGAACTGATGTCTTGCGCTTTGCCCTTTTTCACATGAGAGGCTAGTGTTTTCCCCTCCGCTCCCAGTGCGCCCTGTGAAACCCGAGCGCAGCAACATGAATGTTTTATTCACAGCCTGAAAGAATCACACCGGCGGTTCTCAGCCTGGTTCTGTGTCTCTCACTCTCTCACACACAAGTCAAAGTGGATTTGGTTTCATTGCCCCAGGACTTCGATTTCCATCTCCTTATACACCGCGTCACTTAGATACTCCAATTATTATGGTATGTTAGCCCTAAGAGTCTCCATGCTACCCTTTCCCCCGTCCCGTTGGTGCCGGTTAGACGGATATAATAATCACAAGAATCATGTGCCGCACGTGTCTTGGATTACATGGCTGTATCCATGGAGACATGATGCTAAGAGAACATTGCGACGTTTGGGTCGTTTGCAACTGTAACCCAGGGAATCCGTTCTTCCCACAGTGGATATCGGTGTCATGTGGCGAATAGAATTACGCGGTCCATGATTGAAACGAGCGCTGCCTTCGAACCCGGCCATTAGGACGTAGGTGTTTTGTTCAGAGCATCAATGCTACCCTAATGCCAGCATTCTGACTTTCTATGAAGTGTATGTAGGTATTGTGTAATGCTGGAAGGTATAGGTTCGATTTCCGGGCTCAGGTGTTTCTGTGTGGAGTTTACATGTTCTCGCCGTGTTGGCGTGGGTTCCCTCGAGGTACGGTACTCTGGTTTTGTCCCACAGTCCAAAAACATGCACAGTAAGTTAATTGGCTGTTCCAAATCACCCACAGGTGTGAGTGTTGGCCCAGCGCTTGCCTGGCTAGTTGTGCAGGGTGTCGTGTCCCCATGAGTAGGCTGAGATGGGGCCAGCCTCCCTGTGATCCTAATTAGAATAAAGCCTCCTCCCCATTTTCTCCACTAATTTAGTTGTGTTGAGTTCCCACCCATCAAGTATTACATTCCCAATCACGTGACCACCACCAACCAGAGAGGGGAGTAAGCGTGCACTTGTCCTCGCCATGTCAATCACTGCTTTCACCCACCTCTTTACAAACACCTGCTTGTTTTGATGCCATCTAACGGAGGGAAAGCTCTATCCACCCCCTCATACAAATACGCTCACAGATGCCCGTGATTGGCTGGTGATTGTTGTGACAGACAGGGAAGTGAGTGTATGCCATCCCTCTCATGAGAGCTCGGCCAATCATCTTCCATGGACTTGCGTTCACAGACAGCTGTGGCATTAAACCGGATCCGAACTTGCGATAATATTCCCGTAACGTATTGATGCTTCACTCAGGAGCCTCCGGTGACAAATTGTACAACTTGGATATCTAGATGAATCCAAAGTCTATGAAAGTTCCAAAGGGCCGTTGAAGTCACATGACTGGCTTATGTGGAAACCTTTCATCACTCATCCACTCATTTGTCAAACTGCTTAATTTTATTAAAGATGCAGGGACAATGGAGCCTGTCTCAGCCGACTGTGGATGACGCCAGGTTACACCCTGAACAACTCACCAGACCATAACAGTACCAACACACTAAAGGTGCAAGTTGGAACAGTCAATTAATCTAATTTGTATATCCTTGTGTGGTGGGAGGTAACCGGAGTACGCAAGCACAGTGAGAATGTCCAAATGCCACAGAAAAACGTCCTCATACCTGGGACCTTCCTGCTGGGAGGCAGAAACTGAGTATGGGTGCTAACCAATGCAGTAAAGTATGGCGAGCTTGTCGGCAGGTGAAAGGTCAGTGGGGGGTCTGAACAGGTCACTCGAGTTTTTTCACTCCAAACCTGCCACACTGTGCCTACATGGAGCTTGAATTATACATGAGGTGTCATCATGGTGAAAAAGCTCTGAGCTCCTGAGGTCCAGGGTATTTCTAATGCTGCAGTATTCCGTACATCTCAGATGCTCTGTTGAGTGTTTACAGCTGTGGAGTGAAAGCACATCTGGGTGGGTGGGTTTTTTTCCAACCCCAAAACTGCAGATAAGCTTATTTCAATCAGTAAACTTTGCAGTCTTAACCGCATGAGTCCGCATGTTCCAGATGATGATTCAGCTCAACGTTAATCATCAAACCCTTCACAAGCTCATCAGATGATTTTTATTTATTTATTTACTTTTCGTTCTCCTTAGCATTCAAAGACGTTTTCATCCAGCAGCCATTTCCCCAGAACTGTCCGCTCGTGCGTGTTCTTTCGGTTATATTTATCCTGAGCGTGTCCACCACTCACCCAGAGCACTACCCGGCTTCTGTGTTTGTGTGTCTGTGGATTGTTGGGAGGATTTAGGACAGGATGTCTGACTATTTTGTCCGCCAATAAAAACGCTGAGTTGAACACAGAGGAGGATTAGATTGGCAGGACAATAGCGCCCGAGACAGAACGGCGAGCCCGAGCGAGGTCCGGTTACGTGGCCTGTTTTTGGTTTTCTTTAGGTTTCTGTGACGCTCGCTAACACATCAAGTGATGTTAGAGCTTAAGGTGCTAAAGTTGTAAAGTTCAGTTCTTATCCCAGGGTTGCCATGTTGACACATCGGAGTCCTCTCAACCCCTCATTGTGTTCTGTTTGGTTCGGGTCGAACGGAGATGACTGGTCTCTTTGAAATCTTATCACTCACTTGTTTGCCGAACTACTTAATAATTAATATTAGGGTCGTGGTAAGGTTGGAGCCTATCTCAGCCAACATGTGGTGAAGGGCGCGGTCATCCCTGACCAGCTCACATAACCATTCACACTCACCTTCCCACTTAGCGGAAAATTGTAACTGCCAATTGGAATGTCTTTGGGACTGGAGGAGGAAACCAGAGTACCCAGAGGAAACCCACACAAGCACCGCCCACAACTGAAACCCCAGGACCTTCTAGCTGTAAGAGGATATTCATCCGGATGTATGAGTTATATAAGCTATGATGATAATGTAGATGGAGTTATAGCGATGTCAGTATTCACACACACACACACACACACACACACACACACACACACACACACACACACACACACACACACACAGAGGTTGTGCTTATGTGTGCAGAAGAATGTTTCTTCAGAAGTGTGCTGAAATCGCTGAGGTTGACGTCCTGCAGTAATAAGGTTGTAAAGAGCGCACGGCTGACAGATGACCAGATTTAACATTAACACGCCTGGCAACGTTTACAGTAACACATTCAACAGTGTGCGCTCTTCATTTAACCCCCGAGTAGAGTGATATCATCCTCCAGATAAGTGAACACTCATTGTTCGTTGGATTGACACATACGCACATCAGCCAGGTTACAATCAAGCATGTCTGACTTCCTACCAGAACTACTAATAAAACTACCTCATGTTTCAAACTATCGGTTCGAGTGGCGAGGCAGAGAACGAGATTTTTCCGGCTCTTCGTCCTCTCTCTGATTACAGCCACGCTCGCAGATCCGTCCGGCTTAAGGCTGTGATATCAAACAGTGAATGCATACCAGAGTGGCGGAACTCGTTTCTTGGCAATAGATCATCACTAGAACCATGAACCGCGTCCTGCTATTGAACCGGGAATGTTAAGAATTTGTGACACGACCAGAATTTAACATCACGATGTAGCACGTTTTCAACTCAAAGAATAAATAAAAACATACACAACACATTTACATACACAGTACATATATATGTAGTGGTTAGCACAACCACCTCACAGCAGGAAGGCCTGGGTTCGATTCCCAGCTTGAGTGTTGCTGTGTGGAGTTTGCATGTTCTCTCCGTGCTTGCGTGACTTTCCTCCGGGTACTCCAGTTTCCTCCCACAGTCCAAAAACATGCACAGTAGGCTAATTGGCTGTTCTAAATTATCCCTAGGTGTGAATGTTAGCTCTGTGATGGCCCGGCAAGCTGTTCAGGGTGTACCCTGCCCTCGCCCAGAATCGGCTGGGATAGGTGCCAGCCTTCCTGCCACCCTAATTAGGATTAAGCTGCTGAGAAAATGTTTGAAACAAATTAAACCAATAAACTTGTATTTGAAAATTTTACTCGGCGGCACGGTGGCGTGGTGGTTAGCACGTCCGTCTCACAGCCAGAAGGTTCTGGTTTCGATTCCCAGCTGGGTTTCCTCCCAATCGCTCGTAGGTGTGAGTGTGAGTATGGATGTTTGTGTAGGAGGTCCTGCAATGGCCTGGAGAGCTGTCCAGGGTGTACCTCGCCCGGAGTGGGCCGAGATGGGCACCAGCCTCTCTGCGACCCTAATTTGGAGTAAGCGGTTCAGAAAATGAATGAGCGAACTTCCTAGTAAATGCTAGTCCTTAATGAAATATACATGTATAAATTCAAAAGCTAACCAGCAACATGATCAAGTGTATGATTAGAATTTCAAATTCTTCAAGTTAGACAGAGCATGTGTGTCCGAAGACTCAGAAGAATTAAGTTTTTAAATTCATATTTCTCCACTGATTACATCGTAACTAATGTAACGGCAGTTGTAATGTTATTATTAGTACAGTGGTAGCTTACCTGACGGAATTAATCTGTTCTTGAGACTTTTTCTTAACCTGGATTTTTCATAAATTGAACCGCATTTTACATGTAAAACGTGTGATTTGTTCCAAGGCCCCCAATACTACCCCCTAAACCCTTTAAAAATTATAACAGCATACCTTATAAGACCTCCTTCTGCTTCAATATCGTTCCGATGGTAGATGGGTTTGGCCATATTTCTTTATGATATCACTCAACTGCATGCCACGAGCCCGCTTCTTCTTTTCACTCGCACTGAAAATAACATGCGAATGTGTGTGCGCGCGTGTGTTGACCATGTCTTCTTAGCAGAGTTATAATCTTACAAATGTTTATGGAAGGTTAGAAGCCTGAATCAAAAAATAAATCAAGAAACTCTGTCCTTTACACGAAAAGCAATATGTGAGATGCAGTGCCATAATAGCCAATGGGAGAGAGCTGTGTCATCCCTCCTAGCCAATGGGAGGCCAGTGGGGCGGGATGTTGGGAGATAGCCAATGGGAGGTAGCTGCATCATCCCTCCTAGCCAATGGGAGGCCAGTGAGGTGGGATGTTGGGAGATAGCCAATGGGAGGTAGCTGCGTCATCCCTCCTAGCCAATGGGAGGCCAGTGGGGCGGGATGTTTGAAGATAGTCAATGGGAGAGCAGCTCGTGCATTGTTTGAATGTTTGAATGGCGCGTTTGGCGTGTTTCGTAAGCAGAACTTGTTTCATATACAGAGACAAAAAATTTTGGAAAATGTTTTTTGTAACCTGGATTTTTCGTTTGCTGGGACTATCGTAAGGTGAGGTACCACTGTATTAGCATAAATGCGTCATTCAGATAACGTAACAACATAATGTAATACAACATTAATTTATATTATTATTTCATTCATTCGCTCGTTTTCTGAACCGCTTAATCTCAATTAGGGTCTCGGAAACGCACTGACGGCTATGCAGCTACTCTTGAAAATCAGCAATGGTTCTTTTACATGATTCTCCTACCGCAGACAGTGAGAGACATGGCTGGCCTTTCATAATCCAGTTAGCTGCACTGGGGACGGCAGCGACAACCCGGTGATAGTGGGGCTTGAACCCCCGACTTTGGGTTCAGTAATCCAGCGCCTTATCCCCGGGCCACCACTGCCCTCATTTGTATTGTTCAGCCATTCATTTATTTTCTTAAACGCTTAATCCTTATTAGGGTCGCGAGGAGACTGCCGTCCATCTCACCTGAGTCCGGTTGAGGGCGTGGTTCACCCTGGATTGCTCGCGCTACCAATCCAGGGATCATTCATATTATTTACACTAAAATACTATTAACAATTTTGCATAGTTTTCCCACCAAAAGAAAATTTTGAGTAAATCGTGTATAAATGCCACGCAGAAGGACAGTGAACGTGTGTATTCGTTTCACCTGCCATTTTTATTTATAAATCAGTTTGTAACAGGTGAGGAGGTTGAGGATTTTGTAAAAGAGGCGAATTACAAAATCCACACAAGATACTTCCTCGGCAGAAGGGCAGTGGTGGCCTAGTGGTATAAGGTGCTGGATCGCTGATCATAAGGTTGGGGGTTCGAGTCCCACTCTCCACAAGGTTGTCACTGTCCCCCCAGTGCAGCCAACTGGGTTATCAAAGGCCGGCCATGTCTCTCACCGTCTATGGTGAGAGGTTCATGTAAAAGAATCATTGCTGACTTTCATTAAGGGGCGCTGCATAGCTGTCAGCATGTTTCTGCTCTGCGATGGCCTGGCAAGCTATCCGAGATGCACTCTGCCCTCACCCGGAGTCGGCTGGGATGGGCGCCAGCCTCACCTCGACTCTAATTAGGATTAAGTGGTTACAGAAAATGAACTGAACTTCCACGGCACATGATAAAAATGAGAAAACCTTTAATGGCTCGGATTGTAGCATTTTTAACGCCGCAATAGAACAGAGATAAATAATTTAATAATTATGCCATGAACATGAATGAAATATCTTACCGAGTGCATGGTGTTGAGCCAGCTATTGGTCATATCCGATCGGGGCGAGTGGACTGTTTTATTCTAATTATTCAAAATCTGAAAAAATTCGAAGTGTACATTCTTGTCATCACATACTTAATGGAATGGTTGATTAGCCTCGCATGGGGTCTCGCTGCATTATGTCGGTCACAATGGACTCTCCCCTGGCCTTTGGGAACAGGTGACCCAGCACAGGAAGTGTGTCCTGGTGAACTGGTAACCCAGGACAGGAAGTGTGTCCTCTCACAGTCCAAAAATATTTGGTGTGCCCCACTTTCACATAGAGTTGGCTGAGGTAGGCTCCAGCAGCATCGTGACCCGATGAACGAGTGAAGGACTGAATTAGCGGTTCAGCTGTTGAGAACACATTTCAAACATACACATTGTCTTTTTAATCACAGCAGTAGTTTCTCAAACAAGTTTTCTGTTCATTCAGCCATAAACAAGAGTGTGACCCGCGACACAGCAAAATAACATATCGAGCACAATATAATCCAATAGATGTGTTTATAGTCACACAATTGAAAGAATCACCTGGTTTTTGTTCCAAAGGTCAGTGTGACCAGTGCTTTCAGCACTTTTCACAGATGAAACCAGGGGCTTGAGCATGTATGCATGTCCAAAAATATACGGACACCTGGTCATTGGGTCTTTCCACACTAATTACAGATAGGCGCCACAGTTGCACAATGGTGACTTGGTGACTTTGCCCTATGCTGGCTCACCTCACTTTAGTACCCAATCTCTTTGAAGATGAACTGGCAAAAAGACTTAAAGTCAAACGTTTCAAAATCTATTTAATGTTTTAAATACCTGTGACGCTATAGCCGACTCTTCTATTGTGAACTGCAAGAATTACGCCACACTTGTACACGACTGGTTTGGATCAGTCTGAGTAATGTAACCCCCACGTTGGGAGCCGGGATCAGTGTTGTTAGCTCCTACCCCGGAGGTCAGCAGAGTGGGAGCCATGGAAACGGTTTCCGTCCAAAGTGTTGACCCGATCACTTTGGAGGGAAATGACATAGGATCATTATAATTGGTGTAGGGTGTAGGGGTTCTCCCAAATGGTGAATAGGGTGAGATTGTGAATCAGACACATTGACCTTGACTCAGTGCCGCAAGGTCACTTTTTATAGATTGGATTTGACAAAAGGTCCTACTGGAGCAAGTGCTGTACCCCTGTGGTCACTTTTCCTATATTTGACTCACAGCCAGATTGGCATTTCTGGTGGATTTTAAATGAGATTTTACTTGTTCATTCTAGGCGCAAATGAACATCAGTACTTTTGTTTCTCAACCTGTCAGCAGTCCAGGCTTTAATTTATTATTACTTTTTCGACCGGGGAATTAGTTCAAACAGTCAAATTTTCCCTGTGAGTTAAACAACAGTAAAATGCTCAGAAGTCCGTTTCCTCTCATTTCCATCCGCTCCCTATGCAAATCCCAGCCAGGAAGACACTTCAGCGGGAAGTGCCGGATGGAAAGTGCGAGATCGCAAATGCTGCTTTTCGGTGGATGCGTTTTTACGCTGGTTAATCCTTCACAAATGAAAATTACATGTAGATTATAACCTTTCATTACAAGCGTCAGTAAACCCCCCTGATTTCATCAGCTCATTCTTTTTGTCACCGCACTGTATGAAATGTCCGACCCACAGACAGGAAACCCACATAGGTGCACAGACGTCCCCACAATGTATAGTTCCAGCTCTTACACTTTCCTCTCGCTTTTTAAATGTCACCGCTGAGAAATGTTCTTTCAGTTTTCGAAGGCTCAGTTTGCATGGCCGGGAGGTACATGCGTCTGCATGGAAACTTAGACGATTGTGTATGTGACATGACTCATAGTTTTATATCTTCGGAATATTGCACACTTTGTGGGGACTCACAAGAACCCCTCCATCCCCCTGCTAATTTTTCTAGGTTTGGAAAGAAAAACATACAAAATATTAATACAGTTTTCTGATGTTAAAGTTGGGCTTACATGCAGCATGAATAATTTTGCCAGCTGAAGGTCCTCACAGTGATATTATGGCAGTGTGTGTGTGTGTGTGTGTGTGTCTGAGATTAGAGTTGTGAAGTACAGTAATCTACGTTATTCGCGGGGGTTGTGTTCCACCCCTTCCCCTGGATCATGAAAATCCGCAAGTTATTGACATTTTAAAACGCTATGTATGATATTACATGCGCTAAAATCTGCTTGTTAAACATTCTATAGCCAGTCTTACTCATTAATACAGTAATAATGCAGTAAAATGTAGTAATGATTAAGTAAAAACTTTTTAATTTTGTACTCTGATAATATTTATTCATAAATAAAGCACTTAGGCTCCTTACCAGAAGAAGAGAAGATGCAGGGCATTTGAGTGACATCATAGGGCTTAAATAATCATTAAAAACACACGAAAAAAGTGAATTCACAATTCAAGCAGTCACGTTGATGACATGCGCGAAGGAGGAAAAAAAAGATGTGTACACATCATCTGCAACCAATCAGCAGGAGGGAGGAACAAAAGCTCTCCGCCATTGGCTAAATTTGAATCGTGTGCCAGTAACTTAAGGGGTTGCTGCTAATCTGCGAGTATGCAGGGCTGCGACCGGTGCGTTCGATACGTTTACATTCCAATTTAAGTCATAACAATTTTAAATGTTAACCGTACAATAGTGATGCATTCACATACACCTGGCTGTAGTATAACAAAAAGTAAGATTTTAAAAAATATATCCAAGTAGGCTCGGAATATGACTTATGTTTGTATTGTATCATTCCAATGTCTGTACATAACCACCACAGGAAACGCAATAGGGCTGCAATGTCAATGCTGATTGGCTTTAATGTGTAGCTGACTTGCATGATGACCAGCAGTATATATAAATAAATAAAAAATGTATTATTAATAACGGAACTAAAACCAATGGCAATGCTGGCCCAGTGGTAGGCTGCTGGATTACTGATCCCAAAAGTTTGGGGTTCAAGCTCCATTATCAGAGGGTTATCACTGCTGTCCCCTAGTGCAGCTAACTGGGTCATCAAAGGCCGGCCATGTCTCTCACTGTCTGTGCTGAGAGGCCGTAAAGAAACCATAGCTGACTTTCGTCAAGAACAGCTGCATAGCCGTCAGCGTGTTTCTGCCCTGCAGTGGTGTTACGACCCGGTCTAGGCTGAGCCGTAACATACGGGTAAGCAAAAGAAATACAACTGGTGTCCTGTTGTGTTCTCTTATATTTGTTTCGTGGCCATTTCTTCAGAAGACGGCGAGTTTAAAATAATAAACAAAATCATCTACCTTTAAATGAGCAAAATGACTTCATTACGCCAAGAAAAACTAACAAACCGACACAATGGCTTCCCTCACTCCCTAACGTACCCAAAACCAGGAGAAAAGGTGGGGGAAATAAATGGCACCGACTTCCTACTAACCATGGGGCTGTTAGCACATTAATATTAATAATATAGTATGTATACACAAAATAATTAGTACAATAGTTATAATATAATGTAATAATTAGTACAATATATACAATCAGATCAGTGGGAAACATAAACAGAATCAGTCCCATGCACAAGGTCATACAAGAAAAGACAGCACGAGAAATGACAAAATCAGAAAAGGCACACACAAGCACTGCCAAACACAGAGGAGATAATTCGCGCTCTGAGATGTGATGTGTCTGCTGTTTAAAAGCACAATCGGAAGTGCGCTCCATTAATCTCCAACCAGGAGGCAGGGCCAAGTTCAAAGTCTATGACATGGATGGGATTCAGTGCTGTGAGCTGGACCAACAGATGTGAGGAAACAAAACAGCTACAAGAACGGTGACATAAATGGCCTGCCGAGCTGTCCAGGGTGTACTCTGCCTTAGCCTCAAGCCGGCTGAGATGGGCATCAGCCTCCCTGTGACCCAATTTAGGATTAAGTGGTGCAGAAAATGAATGAATGAATGAAACTGAAACCAAAAAAACTGAGATTCATACACCACTGCTCAGATTTGCACAAAATAAAAAAAACACAGGCAAACTCAGGTAAACAGACAAACCTTTCCTGGGGAAAACAACATGAAGCATGAGAATTAAACTGTCAGCACACATCACACGAATAAAAAGAAAAATCAGTACTGAGCTTTGCTGCTTTTACTCCAGACCATGGTCTGAGAAACACCTGTGAGATGAATTAATTTTATTATATATTTTATTTATTTACTTGAGAACTGAAGATGATTCAGCCCTTTAAGGAGCCATGCAGCTCTTATAACACCATCACAGACACCTGTCCATACGAGTTCACCTGCAGGCAGTGCCTAAAGCTTTATAAATAGATACAAGAGAAACAATTTGTAATTTAGTGCAAACAATTGTGTGTGTGTGTGTGTGTGTGTGTGTGTGTGTGTGTGAGTGAGAGAGTGAGAGAGAGAGCGAGAGAGAGAGAGAGAGTTAAAACAATACTTTTAGTACTGCGACAACCAGATTTCTGTCTGTTTTCTAACGGCGTTCCTTTGTTGCATCATTAAACCTCACACACTTCCACCTCTGGGGATGGACACCTAATTTTCCATCTCTCACACACCACACACACACACACACACACACACACACACACACACACACACACTCTGGGCATTGCCATCGTGTTTGATGAGCTGTTCTCATAAATTTCGTGCTCTTTTGAGAGAGAGAGAGAGAGAGAGAGTGTGTGTGTGTTTGTTTTTGTGTGTTTATGTGTGGAGATTCCTGACTCTGAAACCCCACTCCGTCTCCTTGGAAACCTGATCTCTTGTTGCTAGGTTACAGGCTAACGAACTGATTGTATCTGCTCAGCGCAAAACGACTTTAGCTAAGTGTGTGTGTGTGTGTGTGTGTGTGTGTGTGTGTGTGTGTGTGTGTGTGTGTGTGTGTGCACGTGTGTGTGCGCATGTGGGAGGACACTACAAGGGATCTACAGAAAGAGGCGAAATAACCATGTAGTAAATATCTCTTTATGGCTTTATTGCTTTTATAAACAAAGTGAGCATGCAGATATCATGCACACACACTAATGTGCTCGTTGTAATAAGGACTTGCACCGTGTCTATAGAAACTGTGTGCTCAGTAGTTTCTACAAGGTGCCAACAAGAAGGAATAAGGAATGCAGCAAAGTAGATTCCCCTATTATTATATAAATAAATAAATAAATAAGCATATATTATTATTATTATTTACTTCCTGTGCTTCATATTATTACATGCCTGAGTTCTGCATTAACCTTGATGCTTTTTGCTCTGTGTGTATGTATTGTGTGTGCGTGTGTGTGTCAGGTGAAGGACCTGACACGCTTCCTTGATCCGAGCGGCCTGGGAGTCATCAGCTTCGAGGATTTCTACAGAGGCATTACAGCTATCAGTAATGGAGGTACACACAGACACACACACACACACACACACACACACACACACACACACACACACACACACACACACAGAATTGTGTAATATTTTGTATTGGCTTTAATCATATAACTTGAGAGATAAACAGGCATAGACAGACAGGAGGATATACAGGAATCTCTTACTTTGCGCTGTTAATGGGGACCGAGCCCCCCCACCCCCCTCACTGGCGTACTGCATTATATGTACATAATATCAATTATATATATATTATATATCAGCATATTCAATGCTATCAATGCTTATAATAACAATTTGACATTCAATAGTAATGCATAAGATGTAAATAAAATGTAAATACACACATACGCGCATCTCACATAAAAATGTAAGTAGTTTTGATGGGAGGTTTTGGATTGTTTTTGTTTGTTTGGGGTTTTGTTGCGTAATTGGTCTTGTTTTGCAGCGTCTTCCTTAAATTCCTCATTTTTTAATTTGATGAATATTTAACCGTGTACCCAAGCATGTAATCAGGGTCTGCTGGGAACGTTTGGCGGAGTCCCCTGTCCGAGAGGTCTTTAACTCCCACCTCGGGCAGAGCTACAACCACCTCCCAGAGGAGGCGGGTGACACGGAATCCGAATGGGCCATGTTTCGTGCCTCCATTGCTGAGGCGGTAGCCCAGAGCTGTGGCCTGAAGGCCGTCGGTGCTTGTTGGGGCAGTAACCCCAGAACTCGGTGGTGGACACTTGTGGTGAAGAGTGCCGTCCAGCTGAAGAAAGAGGCCTATCGGGCTTTATTAGCCTGTGGAACTCCCGAGGCAGCGGACAGGTACCGGCAGGCCAAACATGTCGTTGAGAGGTGGAGGGTATACTTTGAGGACCTCTTCAATCCCACCAACACGCCCTCCATGGAGGAGGAATACCCTGGGGGTTTGAGTGGGGGTCTGTCCATCACTGGAGCGGAGGTAACTGAGGTTGTCAAAAAGCTCCTCGGTAGTCGAACTCCAGGGTTGGATGAGATCCGCCCTGAATATCTCAGGGCTCTGGATGCTGTAGGACTGTCTTTGCAACATCACGTGGTCATTGGGGACTGTACCTCTGGATTGGCAAACTGGGGTGGTGGTCCCGATTTTTAAGAAGGGGGACCGGAGGGTGTGTTCCAATTATCGAGGAATCACACTCCTCAGCCTACCTGGGAAAGTCTATGCAGGGGTACTAGAGCGGAGGATCTGACCGATAGTTGAACCTCTGATTCAGGAGGAACAATGTGGTTTTCGTCCTGGCCGTAGCACTCTTGACCAACTCTATACGCTCCACAGGATTTTGGAAGGGGCATGGGACATTTGGAAGGGGCAAGGCCCAATCTGTTCACATGTGTTTTGTGGATTTGAATAAGGCTTTCTACAGTGTCCCTTGAACAATCTTGTGGGGCGTGCTCCGGGTGTCTGGCGTTCCTGACCCGTTCCTACGGCCATTCAGTCGCTGTATCACTGGAGCCAGAGTTTGGTCCGTATTTGTAACAACAGGTCGAATTGGTTTCCGGTGGGAGTTGGAGTCCGCCAAGGCTGTCCTTTATCACCGATTCTGTTCATAATTTTTATGGAGGTGGTGAGGGGTTCTGGTTTGGTGGCCATCGGATCTTGGGGTCTTGTTCACGAGTGAGGGAAGGATGGAGTGGGAGCTCGACAGATGGTTTGTTGCAGCCTTTGCTGTTAAACGGAGCCTGTACCGGTCCGTCGTGGTGAAGAAGGAGCTGAGTCGCAAGGCGAAGCTCTCAATTTACCAGTCGATCTACGTTCCAACCCTCACCTATGATCACAAGCTTTGGGTAGTGACCGAAAGAACAAGATTGCGGATACAAGTGGCTGAAATGAGCTTCCTTCATCGGGTGGCGGGGTTCTCCCTTAGAGATAAAGTGAGAAGCTCTACCATCTAGGGAGAGCTTGGAGTAGATCCGCTGCTCCTCCACATTGAGATGGGCCAGTTGAGGTGGCTCGGGCATCTGGTCAGAATCTCTCCCGGACGCCTCCCTGGTGTGGTGTTTCGGGCATGTACAACCGGTAGGAGACACTAGGGTCGACCTAGCACATGCTGGAGGGACTATGTCTCTCGGCTTGTCTGGGACCGCCACGGTGTCCCCCCGGAAGAGATGGAGGAAGTGGCTCGGGAGAGGGACGTCTGGACCTCTTTGCTTAGGTTGCTGCCCTCGCGACCCGACCGAGGACTTAATGGAATAAGATGAGATGAGATGAAATGAATACAGTGGTACCTCACCTTACGAAAGTCTCACCTAACGAAAAATGCAGGTTACGAAAAGCATTTTCCTAAATTTTTTGTCTCAGGATACAAAACAAGTTCACGTTATGAAATCGCCATCTTAAAAATTCAAACACGCCCTATCCAAGATGGTGTCAGGTGGACTTGTCCAAGAAGGCGCTTGAGTGAAGGCGACGTTAAAACGCTCCATTCAAAGAATGCACGAGCTGCTGTCCCATCAATGATGTTCAAACATCCCGCCCCGCTGACCTCCCATTGGCTAACAACTGAGCTGTCGTTTATGTTGCCTTTACTCAAGCGCCATCTTGGACAGGTCCACCTGACGCCATCTTGGACAGGGATGCCATCTTGACCATCTTGGACATCATTGCCTAGGAGGAATGACGCATCTACCTCCCATTGCCAATTATAGAGCTGAATCCACCACGATGCTTTTCGTGTAAAGGACAGAGTTACAGTTGTTTTATGCTTTATTTCTTGACTCGGGCTTTTAACCTTCCATAAACATTTGTAAGATTATAACTCTGCTAAGAAGACATGGTCAACACGCGCGCATGCACACACACACACACACACACACACACACACACACACACACACTCACTCACAGTGACAAGAAGAAACGGGCTCGAGTGATATCGCAAAGGAATATGGCCAAACCCGTCTACCATCGGTACAATATTGAAGCAGAAGGAGGACTTAAAAGGTATGCTTTTATAATTTTTAAAGGGTTTAGGGGGTAGTATTGGGAGCCTTTGAACGAATCATGCGTTTTACATGTAAAATACGGTTCAACTTATGAAAAATGCAGGTTACGAAAAAGGTGGAGAAACGGATTAATTTCGTAAGGTGAGGTACCACTGTACCGTATTTAAAAAAAAAACGCGATGCACTGAAACCACATGAACTGAAGTGCAAAGTAGTGAGGGATCACTGTGTATGTATATATATATATATATATATATATATATATATATATATATATATATATACATATATACATATATATACACACACCCACACACACATAGACAGGGGTGTACATCAGACGAACAATCTGGACGGTATACAGATACAATTGGGCTGTGAGTGTAAAGTAAATAGCAGTGTGAGAGCAAAGCTTCTCTTTATATTTAAATATTCAAAAATCCTTTTTTTATTATTCAGGAGGTTACAGTTTATTTTTTAGCAGAACACAAATAGCGAGCAGTGTATTTCCTCCTGTTTCATCCCAGCTGTACTTTATATTAATATCAGAAATGCTGTGACTGTGATTCTGCCCAAAACTCCCATCCTTCAACATTACATAATCAGGTGACATACGCCATCACTTCTAATTCCTTACTTTGATAGCTGAAATGACTGTCTGCTGTTTTAATCAAACCGTGTGTGTGTGTGTGTGTGTGTGTGTGTGTGTGTGTGTGTGTGTGTGTGTGTGTGAAAGACGGTTCTCCATCTGACTGATGAGTTCTGCTCCCCTCCAGTTTTGAGTGTCAGTGAGTCAGACAGAAAGATCAACAGAATGGTGTCCTTGTTTGCGTGAGGATTCCTCATTCTGGGATCTGCTGGTTCAACCTTGCTCAACAATTTCTTTCATGTGATCAGGGTCTCTTTAAACCTTCATGGAAAATTCATCATAAAATGAATTATGACACTGTTTAAAATCACAGTAGATAAATTTTGGAGTGCCATCACGTCTGTTTCTGTGGAAATAACTTGGGTTTAGTGGTTGAATGGATGATAAGGTTGTATGGAATACCCAAACAGTCTCCAGGTGTAAAAAAAAGAAAGAAAGAAATCACTGATGGCTGTAATGCGAACCAGACAGTAAGCACATCTACCAAGGAACAAAACAACTGAGAGGTGGGATGTAATACAACACGCAGTGACATCACTTTTACGCAGGGGTGAAGAAATCAGTATCGGAATGTACATGCGATAGCACGACATGTTCAGACCACTCATCAACAGGAACAATCTCAAGGCCATGATAGAATTGGCAAGGAACCACAAAGATGAACAGTGAAACTGCTCTGGAACTGACCATATGACGTGATGGAAAGGGTGGAGGATCTGCTCATGAGCTAAAATCGTTCAAGCTTATCTGGGAAAAATGTAGCGGTGCTGGTGGTGGTGGTGGTGTTGGTGCTCGTGTTGGTGTCATTGGGACAGCATGGCTGTCTGTTCTCACACTTTTACTCGACTAAAAGAAAATGAAAGGATTAAAAGAAAAACCCGGACCTTTCACAGAAAATTGATCTTAAACACAAAAAAGTGGAGCATGTTAACATGGTGTTCCAATAGTTTTGGAGGGCACAGGTCACATGGATTACACAGTGGAACCTCAATTTACGAAATGAATCTGTTCCAGAGCCTTTTTCGTAACCTGGATTTTTCGTAAGTAGAACCGCATTTTACATGTAAAACGTGTGATTCGTTCCAAGGCCCCCAATACTATCCTTTAAAAACTATAAAAGCATACCTTTTAAGGTACTTACTTTGTGTTGACCATGCCTTCTTAGGAGAGTTATAATCTTACAAATGTTTATGTAAGATTAAAAGCCTAAGCCAAGAAATAAAGTTGCAATGAGCCCACTCTAAAAACTCATGAAACAAGCTGCTGCTCAAGGGAGCTGCGTCATCCCTCCTAGACAATGGGAGGCCTGCCAGGCAGAATGTTGGGAGATAGCCAATGGGAGGGAGCTGCGTCATCCCTCCTAGCCAATGCGAGGCTGAAGGTATGATTTATACTCCAGAGCGACTTATATATGAAATTATTACATATAATTCTGTTCGTCATCATAATAATACATAATTTCACATGTTTAATATTTTTACCCTCACAATCACAAGAGTGCACTCTAGGCTTTGGTACAGTAGGCCCTCGACATTCGCGGGGGTTCGGTACCAAGCCCTCCCACGAATCGAGATAATCCGCGAGTTCTGTATCCGGAAGTAAAACCCCATGTAACACATCACATGCGCGAATGAGCAGCCGGAAGTAAAATACTATGTGTCTATTACATGCGCTAAAATATGCTTCTTAAACACATTCTATAGACAGTCTTACTCATTAATTCAGTATTAATGTAGTAAAATATAGTAATGATTAAGAAAAACTTTCAGATTTTTACTGTTATATTTATTGATGATAAAATATACACATTATACAGCATATACTGTTGTAAAGCACTCGTATTAATGTCTTTTTTGATTATTATTCCAGTACAGTACTTAAGTTAATTCTGAGAATGTCTGTGCGTGAGATTTTATGTTCTGTAGCATGTTTAGCAAATGATACTAAAAGGATAAACTTTATTACGCTTCATGTCCTTTTACATCGAACTTAGAGTGACGTCTTGGAGTGACATCTCAAAGATGGTACTGTCTAGAGGGCAACGTCCTGGAGTTCTCAGAGTCAAATTGTTTCTTTCTTCGTTTTAATTTGTTTTATTTGTTTGTTCATGTTTTGCACTATGCTCGTCTATGATCGGTCGACCCTACTACAGCTATGAACAGTTTCAGCTCCGGGCAACTAAGCACGCAAAAACTTCTATCTTGAGCTTATATGCTATGGGAGCTCAATGCTAGCGGTTAGCAAGCGGTTACCGGCTAAGCCCAGGCGGAGTTCTCAGAGGCTTGGTTAGCATTTCCGGCCATGCTACTTAAAAATGTTCAGTCCCTGCGAAACAGGATGGACGAGCTTCATGCTCAGATTGCAGTGCAGAGGGATCTACAGGACTGTGTTTCTGTGAAACATGGATCGAGGAGAGTACCCGATGAGGCGATTGCTCCAGCCGGCTACACGGCCTTCATCCCCTGCAATCCCAAGTGCCGGAGTCGTCGTTCGGCCCCTTCCCGACTGGGCTTTTTGTCCGCTGGGATGCGGCTTGCATTGAGCTGCCTACCATAGCATATTAGCTCTGCTAGCTGCATCTAGGCTGACAAGCCCAGTTGAGCGTGCTTAGTTATACACGCCTGAAGATACTCCGATCTTATAGCTGTAGTAGTTGACCGGTCGTAGACGAGCATAGAGCAAAACATGAACAAACAAAACAACAAATAAAACAAATTAAAACGAATAAAGAAACAATTTGACTCTGAAAACTTCGAGATGTCACTCCAAGTTCAATGTAAAAGGACATGAAGAGTACTGTAATAAAGTTTATCCTTTTGGTATCGTTTGTTAAACATGCTACAGAACATAAAACCTCACGCATAAACATGAACTTAGGTACTGTACTGGCATAATAATTGAAAAAGATTTTAATACAACAGTTCAGAGAAAACCGTCGTTTCTCAGGAGAAAGTCTTATTTCTTCAGAAGAGACATCCAGCGTTTTCTATCGCTTGGCCAGAGAAGACGCATAGCGTTTGAGTGGTATCATAGAACTTAACTGCTAATTAAAACACACAAACAGAGGCTCATTGACAACTTGTGTGCGAATGAGGATAAAGGGGCGGGACATCAGCTCAACCAATCAGGAGAAAGGAGGGCAGCCATTGGCTGAATTTGAATCACGTGCCGGTTGCTCGGCAGTCAGCGAATACTCGTTTGAGTATTGCAAATTCATGGAGTCATGGTTGCAAAACCGCGAGTAGTCAAGGGCCTACTGTACCAGTACCTGCTTATCCACCACTGAAGACATGGCCCCAAAAAGAAAATCCTCTTCTGTGGATTACAAGCTGCAAGTAGTGAAATACAGTAGGCCCTTGACTATTCGTGGTTTTGCACTCGCGGCTTTTCATATTCGCGGATTGCCGAGCAACTGTCAGGGAATTCAAATTCAGCCAATGGCTGTTCTCCCTCCTGCTGGTTGGTTGAGATGATGTAACGTCCCTTTTTCCTCACTTTGTGCCTCTGTTTTTAAGTGTGTGTGTTTTTAAATACAGTTAAGCTTTGTCATGCCACCCAAACACTGCGCACCTTCTCAGGCTTCTGGTAAGGCGCCGAAGCGCCAGAAAAAGGTAAAATGACGCTGCATGAAAAAGTAGAACTGCTTGATATGATTCAGGAAGGAAAACATTTTGCTGCAGAAGTGCTAAGAAGGTGAATGTTGTATGAAACAAGGTGATCATCAGAATGGAACCTGCCTTAGTATTCTGGATACTTCTAGTTCAGGGGTCGGCAACCTTTGCCATTCAAAGAGCCATTTGGACCTGTTTTCCACATTAAACACTGAGAACCAAAAAATCCTTTTTTGACATTTAAAATCAAATAACACTGCATATAATGTTTTTTCCCCTTTTTCCTTCAATATGAGATTGTTAATATAAAACAGAAATGGATTGCATTGATGTAAACGACTGCAGAGACAATTAAATTACAATTCTGCTTGCATAAAAAACATTTTCATTAAAAAAAAAACATGTTTCACATGTTTATTTTTACACTCACAAGAAGGCAACAAGAGGGCAGAAAAGTGGAGATTATTATTACTGCAGTAAAGAAAACAAACAAAAAAAGCTAATCACGGGCTAAAAGCTTGATGGTCACAGCGGAAGAGTGCAGTTGCGTCTCCACGCCCAGGTAGTTGTCATGGAGATAAATATAAATGACTTTGCGTGAGGACTTTCTTGGTGTTACCGCTTCATGCAACACAACCGCCTCTCGATCAGAGCGAGGACCACAACGTCACGAAAACTGCCAGTGGATTTCCAAGCCAAGGTAGACACTTTCCATGAGTTTGTGACTTATAGTCCAGTGCGACTTATATATGTTTTTTCTTCTTTATTATGCTTTTTTTTTTTTGGCCAATGCGCCTTGTACTTCGGAGCGACGTATAGTCTGGAAAATAAGGTAAAAGGAAAATTTTTGGCAGGCCTCATGTTAAACACTTACACACACTCGCACACACACAAAAAGATTGAAATGAACAAGAAACACATAGAAGGACAAATAGGCCTGGCTGTAGATAAGTTTAACTCTCTCTCATGCTCTCTCTCTCTCTCTCTCTCTCTCCATCTCTTTCTCAGGATCTGACCCAGATCTATACAAGCTACAGCTCACTTCAGTGGATGCCAGTGGAACAGCCGAGGAATATGATGAAGTAAGCACACACACACACGCACACACACACACACACACACACTCTGTATGTGGTACAGTGTGGTGCTCATTCCGTAATCTGTCCTCAATACCAGTCTTTCCTGATCTCTCTCGCTCTCTCTCTTTCTCTCTCTCACACACACATACTCTCACACTCTACCCACTTTCTACTTCTTTCTCTTCTTCTCTTCCTCATGCTCTCTCTCCCCCTCGCTCCCTCTGTCCCTCTCTCTTCCACTCCCTCCCTCTCCCTCTCTCCCTCTCGCTCCCACTCTCACTCTCCCTCACGCACGCTCTCCGCGTGCCGCCCCCCAATCAATGATCACGTTATAAGTCTGGTGTTTATTTACGAATTTTGCTACACACATGCCGAATCCATTATTCATTGTGTGTGCATCTGTGCTCCGAGTCATGTGGTTATTGGACTTGTGGAGAACTGAGCAGAGGCTCAGCAGATTGTGAAAAATAATGACGTCTTTTTCTTGTCACAAAATTGAGCATGAAAAAGGTGTAAACTAAGATGTATTTGTCTGTCTGTCTTCCTTTCGGCTTTTTCCCTTTTACTCAGGAGTTACCACAGCGAATCATCTGATTCGCATGTTTGATTTGGCAGAGATTTTTACGTCGGATGCCCTTCCTGTCACAACCCTTTTTAGCAAGGGACAGAAACACGCTGACGGCTTGCCTCTCACCATAGATAGTGCGAGACATGGCGGGACTTTAATCACCCAGTTAGCTGCACTGGGGGGACAGTGACAACCTTGTGGAGAGTGGGACTTGAACCCCCAACCTTTGGATCAGCGATCCAGTGCCCTATACCACTAGACCACCACTGCCTCTTTGACTAAGATGTATTTGTATTATTTCAAAAACTGTGTTCACCATATGTACATATTTTGATATGATATTATCTCCCAGGCATGTACTAAAGATTAATTGCATGGAAATGGGAAGTGGCACTCGGGTTTGAGGGTTACGATGTGGTTCGAGTGGCTATGAACAGGTATACAGAGAATATTAGCAGTTGTCCTTGCATCAGTGAAACACAGTGCTTAGTAATAACAGTATTATAGTTTAGGAAAGTGGGGCCGGTATTGTAGTGCTGGGCTCATGATTTAGAGGTTGTCCACTAGAATTAGACCCGCCTCGTGATAAGACCCCTGGGCCGGGCCTCAATCATAAGTGTGCGTCTGCACACACTACTCCAGCAGTAGAAATGGGTCCCAGTAAAAGTACCATGAGGTAAATTGCGATAGACTAGGAGGTGAAGTCCTAGTTGCTTTATGCTGCAAAAACCCAGTGATGAGCCACTAGGCAGTCGAGGGGCGTAATGTTATGAACCTTTTCTGCAAATTCTGTACTATGTTAACTAATCCTTTAATACTTTAGCTATACACCGGCACTGTGTGTGTGTGTGTGTGTGTGTGTGTGTGTGTGTGTGTGTGTGTGTGTGTGTGTGTGTGTGTGCGTGTGTGTGCGTGTGTGTGTGTGTATGTGCGTGCGTGCGTGTGTGTGTGGGCAGTGTTGGCCTGGTGGTAAAAGGTGCTGGATCACTGGCCTGGTGGTAAAAGGTGCTGGATCACTGGCCTGGTGGTAAAAAGTGCTGGATCACTGATCCTAAGGTTGGGGGTTCAAGTCCCACTCTCCACAAGGTTGTCACTGTCCCCCCAGTGCACTAACTGGTTATCAAAGGCCGGTCCTGTCTCTCACTGTCTATAGTGAGAGGTTCATGTAAAAGAACAACTGCTGACTTTCGACGAGAGTAGCTGCATAGCCGTCAGCATGTTCCTGCCCCTTGCTAAGGGTTGTGTCAGAAAGGACATCCGACGTAAAAACCTATGTCAAATCAAACATGAGATGATTCGCTATGGTGATCCCTGAGAAAAAGGAAACAGTTGAAAGGAAAAGAAGACTGTGTGTGTGTGTGTGTGTGAAAGGAGAGAGATTATTTGTGTAGATACAGTGTTGTGTAGTGCCACCTGCTGGTGAAGTGTCTTATTGAGTAATTCATGCCAGTTAAGTAGAGGGTTGTTTACCTGTAAATCAACCTGATAACCATAATCCGACAGTGAGGTAACAGCACACTCGGTTCCTTTTCTCTCGTTCCTTCTGCATGTTCCTAAAACCTCTACAGTTCCTCATACCACTTGTGTTGTTTGTATGATTTCACTTCACGCTTGGCTGGACTACAAAATCCTTTAACTGCATATCAACTAACACCCACACCGCCACCGATACACTTTATAAAACCATTCTAAGCTTACATAACAACTCTTCAAAGGCCAAGACTCATTTCCCAAAATTCAAGGACAAGATGTAACACAAGCAGCGACACAAAAATAGTTTTGTCATTCACCAAAGCTTTCGAAACGAATCATGCTGCTCGGATCCTGCTCTGATTTCCATAATATTTACATAAAGTTAAAAACGGACATCTATATCTAAATTTCTGGGTGTTGAACAAGGTTTTTGTACTGTAACAGTGAACATACTTTACATACTGTCCAAATGAGCCTAGTCACAGGCGGGGTGCAGCCTGAACACCTTGCCAGACCATTTCAGGGCAACACACATACAACCATTCACATCTAGGGGCAATTCGGATCAGCCAATTAGCCCAATGTGTATGTCTTTGGGCTGTGGAAAGAAAGTGGACTAACCGGCGGAAACCCGCACAAGCATGCTGAGAACATGCAAGGCCACACAGAAACACCTCCATGGAGCCCTCGGGACTCAAACCTAGGACCTTCTTGCTGTGAGGCCAATGCAGTAACCACCAACATATCTCTATAAATTGATATAAATAATGCGAGCATTAATAAGAGGCAGTACAGTGGTGCAGTGATTAGTACATCTGCCTCATAGCAAGAAGGTCCTGGGTTTGATCGCCGGGAGGGTTTTTCTGTGTGGAGTTTACGTGTTCTCGCCATGCTTTGGATTTCCTTCGGTTACTTCGGTTTCCTCCTACTGTCCAAAAGCATGCACATTAGGTTAATTGGCAGTTTCAAATTGCCCCTAGGTGTGAGTGTTAAGTATAAATGGTTGTATGTGTTGGCCCCGCGATGGGCTGGCGAGCTTGTCAGAGTGTACCCCGCCCTCGCCCAGAGTCGGCTGAGATGGGCGCCTGCCTTCCTGTGGCCCTAATTAAGATCATTGGCTTAGAAAAGGAATGAACGAACAAATTAATAGATTTTCATTTAAAATTAAAGCTTTTTGCTGTGGTTACATTTGATTGGCATCAATGATGAAAGATGATCATAACACTTGACGTTTTCCAGTCATTAACTGAAGGCACGTGACTTTATTTAACCTGGAATTTAAATGTCAATTGTGTGTAGAACCTGATTCTCTCCCTGGGTCCTGTCATAGCCTCGCGAGTTGCGTGTTTACGTTACCCAGGGCGGCCAACTTATATGAATTTATCTGTATTCATACGAAAAATAACGTAAAATATGGCAATAGGATTCATTCAGACGTTAATACAAATTTCAAACTTTTAGGAAAATATGCTCCTTTCAATTTTATTTGATAATATTTTATCAATAATGCTGATGAATGACATCAAATTCGATCCGTGTTTACATCTTTACCTTCCTGGCAAAGCCACGTCTCGCGATATGCGATAATCTCACGGGATGCTACTGTTGTAATTTACTATGGGATTCGTTAATCAACAGCAAGGTAGGTTGATTTCCACGAATCAGCGCTATCTTATATACGCGCCGTGGTAACCAGAGCCAATCATTGAACAGTTTCGGGAAATCCAAAATAGCAACGAAAAAGAAAGCGAGAATTTTTATCGGAATATTGAACAACTTATCCATTTATTAAGAAGCATGACAGATACACAGCCTTTTTCACAATGTGCGATGCGAAATTTAGCATCGCGCAGCCGGGCATTTTTGATGTTAAAACGCATATAAAGGGAGGCAGCCGTAGCCGGCTAGCGACCGGATTGTAACCTGTACAGTATGTTCATATATGTAATTTTGTGGACTCCTAATTTGAGTTCTAATTTGTCTATTAGAAATACTAATTTTCAGCTCAAAATGCTAATTTTTGGTTTATTGACTACAAAATGGAACTTTCCTGGATTGGCAGCCCTGGTTACCCGAGTGCAGGACTCGAACAGTGCACATTGTAAATCTCTTGGATTTCCATCTGCCACCAATCATCACAACAGAGCGTGTAACTCAGTATCGTAGCACTGACGTCTTAAAAGAGTATTTTGAGCCTCCAGATCGTTACTATTGACTTCCTGTTGCGTTTCCTGCTCCTGAATATAATGAATGGATGTTTTGAACAGAGCCGTAGTTTTCCTTGGAGTTTACTTCTCTTTTTTCTCCCAAATCCTTCTCTCTCTCTCTCTCTCTCTCTCTCTCTCTCTCTCTCTCCATGAATGGATGCGTTGTTTCTGTGTTTATTTAAAAAACACACAAGGTGGTTGGGTGGGGTCGGGCTTCCAGCAGAGAAACACTCCTGTGGGTATCCACAAAAACGCTCCTCATTAATTATTCACATACTTGCTCTTATAAACACACTCCTCACACGCAATCCTGTACTTCTATTAGTGTGGGGACATTCACAGACCTTATGCTTATCACAACCTTTACCTCTAAACTTAATCTAAAGCCAGTCCTAACCTCGAACCCTAAACCAAGATTCCACCCTCAGACG
>CM045728.1:114252297-114302297 GCA_024760905.1 Plotosus lineatus
CACAGCTGAGTCTGACAGCTGAAAATAGTCAAACTTCTACCTGCAAAGGCTCCCCTGGCAACCAAATAATGTTGAATAAATTTAATTGTGTTAAAAGTTCATTTCATTCCCGTTCCAGTGGTACCATATTTAGCCGTGTTCATAGAAAAAGAACATTTCAATTTTACACCGAGTTTGTGTTGATGTTTCACCTACCTTGATTAGAGCGCCTTTGCTTTGACGCGATCTCAAGGGCTTTGCGAACAGGTTGCAAGGTATTGTCCATGAAATCGGGTCGCGCATCACGACAATCTGATAAACTTGGTCTAAATCATTACTACATTCAGCAGTGAATCTCCAGCTTTCCAGCTTTTTGTTTTTTGTTGTTGATTGCATGATGATTGCTGGTTCTTTAAAAATTGGTAGAATATAACCCTGACAAACCAGTGCCAAAATTTCGAGATTTTTATCTAGTTTAAAATGAAATTTGAATTGAAGCTCAAGAATAAACGAGCGCGGCACGTCAGGCAATTCAATTGCGAGTCAAAAAGTGGGTTTGACTATCACATGCCAAGACGGCTGCCACCATGATGGACGCGTCTTAGCAAGATACCGTCATTTCTGATCTATTTATTCCAAACCTTGGTGAGTAATATATATTTCTACGATCAGAATATAACTTTTATTATGTGTAGGATGTTCTAGTGTGGCTGTTTTGTTAATCTTGCGATAAATATAGACTTTGACTCTGAATCGATTGACTCACTCGGCTCGCTGGTTAAACATTGGCACTTCTGACTTCGGGCAGATTTATATTTAATTTATGGGTTCTAATTTCAAAATCAACAGATAGGACATGTTCTTCAGATGTAACTTAAGACTCCAACTCAGTCTGAAGATATTTAAGAATGTTTGATGGAGAAATCTTCATCATCATCATCATCTTCTTCCGCTTAGTCCAGGGTCGGGTTGCGGGGGCAGCAACCTTAGCAAAGAGGTCCAGACATCCCTCTCCCGAGCTACTTCCTCCAACTCTCCCGGGGGGACACCGAGGCGGTCCCAGACAAGCCGAGAGACATAGTCCCTCCAGCGTGTTCTAGGTCGACCCCGGGGTCTCTTCCCGGTTGGACATGCCCGAAACACCACACCAGGGAGGCGTCCGGGGGGTATTCTGACCAGATGCCCGAGCCACCTCAACTGGCCCCTCTCAATGCGGAGGAGTAAGCGGATCTACTCGAGCTCTCCCGGATGGCGGAGCTTCTCACCCTATCTCTAAGGGAGAACCCGCCACCCGGCGAAGGAAGCTCATTTCAGCCGCTTGTATCCGTGATCTTGTTCTTCGGTCATTACCCAAAGCTCGTGACCATAGGTGAGGGTTGGAACGTAGATCGACTGGTAAATTGAGAGCTTCGCCTTGCGGCTCAGCTCCTTTTTCACCACAACGGACCGGTACAGGCACCGCTTAACAGCAGAGGCTGCAGCGATCCGTCTGTCGATCTCTCGCTCCATCCTTCCCTCACTCGTAAACAAGACCCCAAGATACTTAAACTCCTCCACTTGGGGCAGGACCTCATTCCCGACCGGAGGGTGCATTCCACCATTGTCCGACTGAGAACCATGGCCTCGGACTTGGAGGTACTGATCTTCATCCCGGCTGCTTCGCACTCAGCCGCGAATCGCTCCAATGAGAGCTGGAGGCCCGACTTGATGAAGCCAAAAGAACAACATCATCCGCAAAAAGCAGAGACGATATCCGATGGCCACCAAACCAGAACCCCTCATCGCCTCGACTGCGCCTAGAAATTCTGTCCATAAAAATTATGAACAGAATCGGTGACAAGGACAGCCTTGGCGGACTCCAACTCCCACTGGAAATGAATCCGACCTGCTGTTACCAATACGGACCAAACTCTGGCTCGGTGATACAGCGACCGAATAGCTCGTAGCAGCGGATCCGAACGCCGTATTCTCGAGCACGCCCCACAAGATCTTTCGAGGACACGGTCGAAAGCCTTCTCCAAATCCACAAAGCACATGTGGACAGATTGGGCAAACTCCCATGCCCCCTCCAGAATCCTGTGGAGCGTATAGAGTTGGTCAAGAGTGCTGCGGCCAGGGCGAAAACCGCATTGTTCCTCCTGAATCCGAGGTTCGACTATCGGTCGGATCCTCCTCTCTAGTACCCTGCATAGACTTTCCCAGGTAGGCTGAGGAGTGTAATTCCCGATAATTGGAACACACCCTCCGGTCCCCTTCTTAAAAATTGGGACCACCACCCCAGTTTGCCAATCCAGAGGTACAGCCCCCGATGACCACGCGATGTTGCAGAGCGTGTCAACCAAGACAGTCCTACAACATCCAGAGCCCTGAGATATTCCGGGCGGATCTCGTCCCAACCCGGGCTCGACCACCGAGGAGCTTTTGACAACCTCAGTGACCTCCCCTCCAGTGATGGGCGGACCCGAACCCGAAACCCCAGGGTCTTCCTCTTCCACGGAGGGCGTGTTGGTGGGATTGAGAAGGTCCTCAAAGTATTCCCTCCACCTCTCAACAACATCCTCAGTCAAGGTAAGCAGCTCCCCACCTCCACCGTAAACAGTGTTTGTGAAGAACTGCTTCCCCCTCCTGAGGCGTCGGATGGTGGCCCAGAACCTTTTTGAGGCCAACCGATAATCACTCTCCAGGCCCTCACCGAACTCCTCCCACGCCCGAGATTTTGCATCTGCGACAGCCTCGGCTGCAGCACGTTTGGCCTGCCGGTACCCGTTTGCTGCCTCAGGAGTCCCACAGGCTAATAAAACCCGATAGGCCTCCTTCTTCAGCTGGACGGCCCCCTTCACCGCAGGTGTCCACCACCGGGTTCGAGAAATCTTAACCTACATTATATGATAATGCATACATTCTTGTCTAAAATCAACTGCGGCATGTATACTCGAGGCCACGCCCCCAGTCACTCAAGGTAGAATGATCATCGTTATCAAGAATAGGATTGTTTATTCACGTGATCCGTTTCTTTTTCCAGTGAATGAAGAGTACAGTACTCTGAAAAAGATTACGATTATTACTCCTTACAATACTCCGAATTTTCCAAAATGATTATGTATTAGACTTTTGCAACATTTTGCCATTTAACAAGTTTGACCTCTTCTCAGCTAAAACCCTGGTAGATAGCCTACATCTGATGATTCTTTAAGCAGGTCATTTTACTTTAGAAACAAAAGATTCAGGCTATTGACTTGGTTGGTTGAATGTTAATAGATTTTCAAAAATTAACTGTTTTTTGGCAATTTTGCACAAATTTCACGTTCTGCCCCCTTCCCACCCCAAGCCATGGTAGATAGCCCAAATCTGATACTTGCAATGAATTAAGTGGACTTTTCTTTTGGAAATAAAAGTATCAAGGTATTGACTTGGTTGGTTAAATTTGAATACATTTTTAAAATTGGTCATTTTGGTAATTTTTGTTCTTTTTTTTCCCCGTGGCGTAAATTGCGGTTTGGGACATTTTTGAGGGACAATATTTTCAAAAGTGAGAAGAACTGGCCTCCAAAAAAATTAGAGTGGTTTATTCCACCCCATTATCTTGGAAAATAGCATAATGGGGCTTTTCATGTGTCTAGTTTTGAAAATATGGGTGCCTAAAAATGTCCCATAATTTGAAAAAGAAAAATGCATTTTGAAAGCTGAGATGCCTGAAACTCCACAATGAAGAACTAGGTTATAGAAATGACTGAGAAATGGCATTAAATATTTGTAGACAGTAATAATTCTTGTTTCATAATCTCCCCAAATGATGTCCGAGCCAGGGGCCTGAAGTGGGGGGTAACGGAACCGGCTCTATCTCGGAAACCGTTCGAGATAATTGGATGAAATTTGGACGGGTGATTTGTAATGCTAAACCCAACAAATAGATCCTAAAACCATCCATTTATGATGACTTTGATTTTTCGCTGCTGGTACGTAGTCTTACGCATACTTAAACTCACAGATGCCACGGGTCAGCTCATGACGGAGAGTAGTGTTGGAATTGGTGAAGAATAAACCAATTGTTGCGCAGTTTAAAAGCGAATGCCTTTGGTGAAGGCCCCTGACCTTGTGACTGTATTGTACATGGTATTGCATGCATTATCATTTTTTTTCTGAGTGTCATGCAGTGTTCCTTAGAAATAAGCCATACTTTAGCTATCATGGAGTCAGTTATCATTCATTTGTTTCCTGTTATGAGACTATGAGCTCAGTCAGCCTTGATAAAGGGCTGACCAGTCAAAAACGTCCCCCACTGTAGTCACGGGTTGAGGATGAGTGGATGGTGCTTGTTCTTTACTCTTTCTGACACCGTTTTCCTGTTTGTGTTCTCTCCCTCTGTTCATCTCGCAGCTCCAGCAAGAGGCTGTCCAGTAAAAAGGCAGCAAGGTGAGGACGCCTTATTCTGAGGTGTATCAAAGAATATCAATGGGTGCTAAGGTATAATATTTGGAGCTTCTGTGTGAACGCGCTTGTGTGTGTGTGTGTGTGTGTGTCTGTGTGTCTGTGTGTCTGTGTGTCTGTCTGTGAATTTCAGGCATCTCTTACAGTCCAGTGGTCTGGATGGGATGTGCGACCTGAGCCGAGACATCCTGGACCTCGCTGACAGTGACATCACTGATAAGGTACAGCTTGTAATCCAGAGTGAATAAGACATATGTATATTATTACTGGAAAAAAACTTGTGTGTGTGTGTGTGTGTGTGTGTGTGTGTGTATGTATGTGTGTGTGTGTAGGTGCTTCTTCTGGAGCGGCGTGTGTCAGAGCTGGAAAAGGATTCGGCAGCGAGTGAGGAGCAGCATGCCCGTCTGCGGCAGGAGAACCTGACCCTGGTGCACCGCGCTAATGCTTTAGAGGAGCAGCTCAAAGAGCAGGAGCTCCATGCTGACGAGAGCCTGAACACCCTCGCCCGTAAACACAGAGACGCTCTGAGCAAACTGCAGCGCGAGAGAGAGCTAGAGATCGAGAACCTGCAGGCCAGGTGGGATCTCTCTTTCTCTCTCTCGTTCTCTCACTCACACACACACTCTCTCTCTCTCTCTCTCTCTCTCTCTCTCTCGCTCTCTCTCTCTCACTCTCCTGCTCTCTCTCTCTCTCTCTCACTCTCTCTCTCTCTCTCTCTCTCGCTCTCTCTCTCTCTCTCTCGCTCCTGCTCTCTCTCTCTCTCTCTCTCTCTCACTCTCTCTCTCACTGTCATGAAACACACCTTTCTGTAAATACAAAAACGATATTTTTTGGACTGTAAGGCACACCTGAAATCCTTTAATCTTCACAAAAATTGACGGCGCACCTTATAATCCGGTGCGTTTTATGTATTGACGAAGCCATACCGCTTCGATTTTTAGAGCATTACAGCTACCGTAGTCAAGTAACTTGCTAAGTAATACGTGAGTGGCTGAGAAACGTTTACGCAACGAGACCTAAAAGCTTTTTCCACAAATCTCCGTCCCTATTGATTTGCGACTCCATGCATGCACATCTCACTGATACCGTCAAAACCCAAGTGAAGCGAACTAATTCAGAGCTCGCCATCATTCCGGGTGGATTAACCAAAGAACTCCAACCACTCCACTACATACTGGTGTCAACAGGTTGTAATTTAGAGGGATCCGGGCTTTATGTCCAACTTGCGCAACTGTTAAACTCAGACACTGAAGATGAAAAATTTGATGGATTTGTGGGAGAAAAATGAACTGAAAAAGTGAGTTTATTGTTTATATTGTTACAACTGAACAATGCTGAGAGTTATTTGTGAGAGTTAAATCAAGTTTGACTTCTCAGACTTCTGTTTCGCTTAATGCGCCTTATAATTCTGTGCGCCTTATGTATGGACAGAGATGTATGGACAGAGATGTATGGACAGAGACCGTTCAATCATCGTTCATTGATATTGCACCTTATAATCCGCTGCACCTTATAGCCAGTGGAATGTGGTGCATTTTAGATTGACTTGCTCTCTGCTTCCACCTGGTGGTCAAATGTGTGGGGTTTTTTTTGTTTTTTTTGTTTTGTTTTGTTTTGTTTTGTGGGTTTTTGTGCATGTAAACTAATTGAAAAAATTCCCGGATCTGTAAAACATTGTGTGTGTTGTGTGTGTTGTGTGTGTTGGTTTTGGTTGCAGGCTGCATCAGTTGGATGAAGAAAACAGCGAGTTGAGGTCATGTGTACCCTGTCTGAGAGCAAACATTGAACGACTGGAAGAGGTCTAGACAAACACCACACACGCACACACAAGATATATGTTTACAAATTAATCAGATTAATTGTTGTATTCTTGTCTCTAATAGTTCAGAAAGTTCTAACAGATACTGCCGTGTCCTTGCTAGCGGTCTTACTGGGAAACCTGGATGCCATCTGATTAGCACATTCTTATGTCTTTTTTTTGTCTCTACAGGAGAAGAGAAAGCTCCAGGACGAGGTAGACGATGCCACCGACAGGCTGAACGAGGAATCTGAGTCGCGCAGGAAAATGGTCGACAAGCTGAGCCACGAACGTCACACCAGCCAGAAGGAAAAGGAAACCACGCAGGAGGTGGGCAGCATCGGGGGGGTTAATGGGGGCACATGAGCACCGGCCTCCATCGGTCTGCATTTGACTGTGCTCATGTCTTTATATGTGCAGTGTGTCTCTATCAGCCTCTGTATTTGTGTGTGCAGCTGATCGAGGACCTGAGGAAGCAGTTAGAAATGCTGCAGCTGTTTAAACTGGAGACGGAGGCTCGACGAGGCCGATCACCTGCCGCCGGACTGCAGGAGTACAACACGCACATGAGAGAGAATGAGCTGGAGCAGGAGATCCGACGCCTCAAGCAGGTAAAGGTTCCCTCACAAGCCTGAGGCAACAGCACACCGAACCACCTTCGGTTAAAAAGCTCTTTTCGCACACGAAGATCGGATAAACAGACAGCGTGACGTTGAGCCGGGAAACGTTCAGTTTGCTCTGATTTTACCTCAGAAGTGAAATTGATGGTGCTGAGGAGGGATAAGAAAGGAAATAGTTCTCTCTCTCTTTCTCTCCATCTATCGCTCTCCATTTGCTGTCTTTATCTCTCTCTGACTCACCTTGTCTCTTTCTCACTCTCTGCACTCCCTCTGTCTCATTCTCTCTCTATCTCTCGCTCCCACTACATTTCGCTGTCTCTCACGTCCCCTCTTTTTCTCCCTCTCGTTCTTTTCCTCTCTCTCCAGGATAACCGCAGTTTGAAGGAGCAGAATGATGAGTTGAATGGACAGATCATCAACCTCAGCATTCAGGGAGCTAAAAGCCTCTTCACCGAGTCTCTGTCCGAATCGCTGGCAGCAGAGATCAACAACGTCTCGCGTACAGAGGTGAGTCACGACACAACACGCACTAAAAACACAACACTTACAGTACCTTCCTATCATTTGGCACAACGCCCTTATCCAGAGCAACCTTGTTATCATCTCATTTGTACAGCTGAACATATGAGGATAAGCGCCTTGCTCCACGGCTTGAACCCCAAACATCTGATCAGTAACCCAAAGCCTTAACCACTAAACGTCCACTGCCCAGTACAACATCATACAATACAACACGAAACAACACACCACTGAGGGGCAGTGGTGGTCTAGTGGCATAGGGCGCTGGATCGCTAATCCAAAGGTTGGGGGTTCGAGTACCACTTTCCACAAGGTTGTCACTGTCCCCCCCCAGTGCAGCTAACTGGGTTATCAAAGGCCAGCCATGTCTCTCACTGTCTATGGTGAGAGGTTCAGGTAAAAGAACCATTGCTGAGTTTCGTAAAGAGTAGGCTGCAAAGCCGTCAGCGTGTTTCCGCCCCGTGATGGCCTGGCGAGCTGTCCGGGGTGTACTCTGCCCTCGCCCGAAGTTGGCTGGGTTGGGCGCCAGCCTCCCTCGCGACCCAAGTTAGGATTAAGCGGTTACAGAAAATGAACTTTGAACAACACACCACACAGTACCACAGAATATACCCCAACACAGGACAGTACAAGAAATAACACAATACAACAGTCTACAACACACACACAGCACAAGACAACACACAACGTTATACAACTGAATGTAGTACAATACAATGCAACACCCCCCCCCAGTGCAGCTAACTGGGTTATCAAAGGCTGGCCATGTCTCTCACTGTCTATGGTGGGAGGTTCATGTAAAAGAAACATTGCTGACTTTTGTCAAGAGGAGCTTCACAGCCGTCAGCGTGTTTCTGCCCTGCGATGGCCCGGTGAGCTGTCCAGGGTGTACTCTGCCCTCACTCGGAGTCGGCTGGGATGGACGCTGGTCGCCCCGTTACCCTAATTAGGATTAAGCGGTTATAGAAAATGAACCATGAAAAATAGAACACACAACACAAACCATCCAACACAATACAACACAGTATAGTACAACACAATACAATACAACTCAATACAATACAATACAACACAATACAATACAATACAATACAATACAACACAATACAACACAACTCAATACAATACAATACAACTCAATACAATACAATACAACACAATACAATACAACACAATACAACACAATACAATACAACACAATACAATACAACTCAATACAATACAATACAACTCAATACAATACAATACAACACAATACAATACAACACAATACAACACAATACAATACAACACAATACAATACAACACAATACAATACAATACAACTCAATACAATACAATACAACACAATACAATACAACACAATACAATACAACACAATACAATACAACACAATACAATACAACACAATACAATACAACTCAATACAATACAATACAACTCAATACAATACAATACAACACAATACAATACAACACAATACAATACAACACAATACAATACAACACAATACAATACAACACAATACAATACAACTCAATACAATACAATACAACTCAATACAATACAATACAACACAATACAATACAACACAATACAATACAACACAATACAATACAATACAATACAACTCAATACAATACAATACAACACAATACAATACAACACAATACAATACAACACAATACAATACAACAATACAATACAATACAACACAATACAATACAACACAATACAATACAACACAATACAACACAATACAATACAACTCAATACAATACAATACAACTCAATACAATACAATACAACACAATACAATACAACACAATACAATACAACACAATACAATACAACACAATACAATACAACACAATACAATACAATACAACTCAATACAATACAATACAACTCAATACAATACAATACAACACAATACAATACAACACAATACAACACAATACAATACAATACAACAATACAATACAATACAATACAACTCAATACAATACAACACAATACAATACAATACAATACAATACAATACAACACAATACAATACAACACAATACAATACAACTCAATACAATACAATACAACTCAATACAACACAATACAATACAACACAATACAATACAATACAATACAATACAATACAACACAATACAATACAACACAATACAATACAACACAATACAATACAACTCAATACAATACAATACAACTCAATACAATACAATACAACACAATACAATACAATACAATACAACACAATACAATACAACACAATACAATACAACACAATACAACACAATACAACACAATACAATACAACACAATACAATACAACACAATACAATACAACACAATACAATACAACTCAATACAATACAATACAACTCAATACAATACAATACAACACAATACAATACAACACAATACAACACAATACAATACAACACAATACAATACAATACAACTCAATACAATACAATACAACTCAATACAATACAACACAATACAATACAATACAATACAATACAATACAACACAGTACAACATACAACACAATACAATACAACTCAATACAATACAATACAACTCAATACAATACAACACAATACAATACAATACAACTCAATACAATACAACACAATACAATACAATACAATACAATACAACTCAATACAATACAACACAACACAATACAATACAATACAATACAACACAGTACAACATACAACACAATACAATACAACACAATACAACACAATACAATACAATACAATACAATACAACACAGTACAACATACAACACAATACAATACAACTCAATACAATACAATACAACACAATACAATACAATACAACACAACACAATACAATACAATACAATACAATACAACTCAATACAATACAATACAACTCAATACAATACAACACAATACAATACAATACAACTCAATACAATACAACACAATACAATACAATACAATACAATACAATACAACTCAATACAATACAACACAACACAATACAATACAATACAATACAATACAACACAGTACAACATACAACTCAATACAATACAACACAATACAACACAATACAATACAATACAATACAATACAACACAGTACAACATACAACACAATACAATACAACTCAATACAATACAATACAACACAATACAATACAATACAACACAACACAATACAATACAATAGAATACAACTCAATACAAAACAATACAACACAATACAATACAAAACAACACAATACAATACAATACAATACAACTCAATACAATAAAACTCAATACAATACAACACAATACAATACAACACAACACAATACACAATACAATATAGTACAGCACAACACAACACAGTACAATACACAATATATTACCACACAGTGCAATACAATAGAATATAGCACAACACAATGCAACATATAGCATCATACAACAGTCTACAATGCACAGCACAATACAACATTAGAACAGAATATAGCACAACACAATACAATGCAAGACATAATACAATACTATACAACGCAGTACAATAGAATATAGCACAATACAATGCAATGCAACATGCTACACAGTACAACACAACACACACTGCAATAAGACAATACAACGGAATTACAACATAACAGTCCTCTAAAACACATAATACAATAAAATATAACTAAATACAGCACAATACATTACAAGACGCAACAGATGACAACAAAATATAACAATACAGTAAACAAGACAATACACTACAGCGCAATTCAACAATATAACACGACACAACACAACACACAAACAGTACAATACAGCACACAATACAATACAACTGAATACAGCACAGTAGAACACAATACAACACCTTATCGCTACAGAAGCAGCTTTGGCACCGAAAGGTTGCTGGTTTGATTCCTGATCCAGCGTGAAAAATATGTGGTGGTGTGGAAGTGAGCGGCACGTTCCCTTCCTCCACTACCGTAGTCCATCAAGTCTCTTTGAGCAGGACACCTCACCCCAACTGCTCTCCAGGTATCACAACATGTGTGGCAGCCCACTACTCCGAGTGTGTGTGTGTGTGTGTGTGTGTGTGTGTGTGTGTGTGTGTTCACTGTCTATGCGCACGTCCGTATGTGTGTGTGTGTGTGTGTGCGCGCGCGCATGCGCACACTCACTTTGGAGGGGTTAAATACAGAGGATTAATTTTTTTGTGGGATAAATACAGTATAAAATACAATGCAGCACAACATTCTGTCATCTGATCGGGACTGCATAACTGGAGCCCACATTCAAATCCAATTTTGTGTGTGTGTGTGTGTGTGTGTGTGTGTGTGTGTGTTGTAGCTAATGGAGGCCATCCAGAAGCAGGAGGAGATTAACTTCAGGCTGCAGGACTACATCGACCGCATCATCGTTGCCATCATGGAGTCCAACCCTTCTATCCTAGAGGTCAAATAATCGTCACAGCTACACACAGTTGACAACATGACTGACGGCACTGAAAGCTGAGCAACAAACACATTAATGAGGATCGAGATTTCTTATCTTATCTCAACTGTGCTTCTGCTGTCATCATTATTTCAGGAATGTGTGTGTGTGTGTGTGTGTGTGTGTGTGTGTGTGTGTGTGTGTGTGTACTGTATGTTGGGTCCTGTGACTTCCCTGTGGTGTGGGATTGAGGGACCCAAACCCTCAGTTGTGTGTGTGTGTGTGTGTGTGTGTGTGTGTGTGTGTGTGTGTGTGTGTGTGCATACCTAAATTAGGGCTGTCTTGTTTAATTTAAAACTCCACATTAATTGTACAGAGATTAACTCCACATTTTTTATGTTAATTGCATTTTAAAAAAATTATTAGTTTTGAACATTCAATGGTAATTAACCTTTGAATATTCATGACCTGATTAGCATTAGAGTTAGATTTTGTGTTTGTATCACAACCTCTAATAATTACAGTATTTTAATATCCTCTACCAAGTTGGAGTGGCTTATGTGATTGGTCATAGTCGATTGTGGTTCAGATTCTGATCCAGGAACCTTTTAAAGGATTTTTTTAACAATGTTTAATGTTATGGAAAAACACCCAGCATGCACCATAAAAAAAAAAAGAGCCCAAATATAATTGCAAAACAGACCAAAAGGTGCGCTGTAATTCTAAATCTTCGTTTAAGCATAACCCATGTAAAGACCTGATGGCATCACCTTGGTGGAGGTTTGCACTCTGAGTACATTTCTAGTTCTACCTTGTTTTCTGGAGCCCCCTAATGCATATCTATTTTTTTCCGTGATAACTTTTTTATTACCAAAGGTTGCTGTGGTTATTAATTAAAAATTTTTTTTTTTTTTTTAAATCATATTCCTGAACCATAGGATCCATAGGTGTTTACTGAGTAAAATATTCAACAGGTGACTCCTGGAAATGTCACGTACATGTCCTGCCACTTAGGAGGAGAATTTATCTAATTATTAATTTTGTTATTATTCATCATTTATTCATTTTCTGAATCGCTTAATCCTAATTCAGGTCATGGGGACAGCTTACTCGGCCACCGCAGGGAATTATTATTATTATTATTATTATTATGTATTTATTTATTTTTTAAATAAATTAATCAGGCAGCCCTAATAACTGTATTTTTTTTTTACTTAAGTTTAGCTCCATTATCAAACCCATGTGAAGGACAATACATGGCCTGAGAGGGTGTGTGTGTGTGTGTGTGTGTGTGTGTGTGTGTGTGTGTGTGTGTGTGTGTTGTTGTGGACATCATAATTTATTTGTCATTACGGTGACAAATGTTTGTGTGTGTGTCTAGTCCAGTTTTATTTCCCTTTATGTATTTATTATTACGATGAAGCAGAAGGCTACAGGCAGAAGATGGAAAACTGAAAAAGTGCCGCGGAGGCGGAGCATCGCTGTTATAAAGGGGTGTGGCTACGAGCCTATGTACGCTTTCCTGCTGAGTGAACGAAGACGACCTGCGAGGGAAGTCCTGTATGATGGAAAAAAAGGTGTTTGTTTGCATTGAATGACAATAAATATCAAAATATAAATATATATTTCCTTACTCAGAAGATTAAGAAAACAGTTGCACTTGAAAAACATTTGACGGATCCCTTGGCTTTCATAAAAAAAAAAAAAAAAAGAAGCTTATTTTCTGATTAAATTATTGAGTTTAAACTGATGAATCAGATGGTGAGAGAGAGAGAGAGAGAGAGAGAGGAAGCGGATGTGTGAGAAAGACTTGAAGGAACCTGCTGAGACACAAACGCTCACTCGTCACAGACACTCCTCTCTGCATCCTCGAACCTGACCTCATAATCCTCTGCGGACTGCGTTCTCATCTTGCTTCATCGATCACACGTGTTTTCTATAGAGATGAACGGAAGGAAGGACTGTATTCTTGTCTTCCACTGTCACATTGAATGGTGTGTGTGTGTGTGTGTGTGTGTGTGTGTGTGTGTGTGTGTAAAGATTTCAGTAGCTCAACTTTGAGCTGATGTACAGTGTTACACTGAATGTAAACCTTATTTTCCGGACTATACGGCACCTTTAGAAGATCTTGAAATGATCGTAGGGGGAATATGCTAGAGTTTGTGCACCGTTATTAATCTGCATATTAGGAGGATTACGGTAGACATGCTACTCCAGGATTTACGGTCATTTCTTTTTTACAGAAATACATTTCTGACCATTAAATGAGCATAAAACAGCAGGTACATTAAGGCAACTAATACAATAAGTTGTCTTGTGTATTAATTTTGTTTTAATTTCCCCCAAATCCGGAAAATACGGTGATGTGTGAATTCCAGGAAACAATATTATGATCACATCTTGTGTGTGTGTTTTTTTTTTTTTTTTTTTTTTGAGAAACATCCCCTCTTTTTTCTTCGACTTTTTTTCTTGAATAACTTCATTTCAACATTTTCATATACAACATGTCATATACTGTGACATCATATGATCCACTGAGCGTTTCTAGTGTCTTGTGGTTGTGACATCTCACGATTTCTGTTTTGTTTATCACTTCCAAAAAAAAAAAAAAAAAGTGCGAAATCTCACTGTGTGTTGTGCACTACAGACATTTATTATTATTATTAGAAATACTTTTGAACAGTTGACTTTATTTTGTTTTTAAGAATCCAGGATGCGTTAACTATTTTGGGTGTGTGTGCGTGTGTGTGCGTGTATGTGTGTGTGCGTGTATGCGTGTGTGTGTTCTTTCCCCTCCTTCTTACGCTCTCTTTCTCTCACCTAAATATGTATAAAGATACTGACTGATCTGTGTAAATATGCATTCTACTTTTTTGTCAATTTGCACTCACACACTTGGAGGAACGTCCAAAGCAGGAGCGGGAGCTCCGCCCATCACTTAAAACATAAATACCAATTTTAGCTACACGTAGTCGCACCACGTTCTTGATGTAAAAATGAAGATGAAATCTATTCTGATGATAAGGTGACATGTATAGAAGGATAATCTAAAGTATCAGTATTGTCTTCTGCTGCAAGTTTTTTCCTCTTTTGAAAATGGGCCACAAGATGTATCTCATTGTTCTGAGGGTCCTGTAGATTTTTTGAGTAATTGTATAAAGGTGAGGTATATAATAATAATAATAATAATAAACTTAGATGCGAATCAATAAAATGAACATATCTCTTACATGCCATGGTGTCTTGTTTTTTTGTATTCCAGGCGTGGAGCACTGAGTAAGTATTCCTACAGTTTATGGTGCATGAAGTTGGACTTGAAATGGGTTGTTTTGGTCGAAAATCTGATCTTACAGGACAACCATAAATAGACGTTCCACAATGTTAGGCTTTAAATCAGGATAAAAATGTCATTTCTTTTCCCCCCAAAGCTGCAAATCCTCCTGAAAACATCTCAACAGTGAAGCATGGTGGTGGTAGCATCTTTTTTTTTTTTTTCCTCCTTCAATGCTGTCTGTACCTAGCTGCCAAGTCTTGGAGAAGTCACCCAGTCGATTTATTGCTGTTCTGTGTTGGGGTTCAAGCTGTGGGAAATGAATCACAACTATAATACTACATGATGTGTTCCGTATTGCATGAAGCCAGCGCTGGGTGATTGTTTTAAATGCTTGTTAAAGAGTTGTGACAGGAAGGGCATCCGACGTAAAAAAACTATGCCAAATTAAATGTGCGAATCAGATGATTCGCTGTGGCGACTCCCTAGAAAGGGAAAATGCCAAAAGGAAGAAAGAAAACTGCCCAAATGAGACCGTGGCTTTATATTTACAAGTACAGTGGTACCTTGACATATGTACAGTGGTGTATGTATATATATATATATATACACTAGTATATATTAAAAATGAACATGTAAAAACAAATATTTCATTGTAATAATACATGTACATTAACATTAATAACAATAGTAAATAAAAATAAAACAAGAATAAACAATAAGTCAACTAACTCTTCCGATCATCCTCTGTGGCGAAGATGTCACGTGGGCCGGCAGGAGGTGGTGCATAACAGAGGAGGAGAATTTTGTGCATGTGCACGCTACGAATGACAGCATGGAAAGGCTCATGGTGAGCTCCCACAAGGCCAGTGCTTCTCAAATAGTGGGGAATTGTGGTGTGATGACAGGGGGGAGCATATGACACTGGGGAACATGCTTTTTTGCCATACTGTACTAGAATTCAGTTTAATTGTGCATCCTCTACAGTAAGTGACAGTGGTGCTCTCACTGTGTTCCCTGTGGTGTAGGGAAAAAGCACCGAGCAAATGATATGAAGTGCAGTAAACACTATTCATAGTCGTGCATGTGGGGTGCTGGGGAGGTGGGTGTGAAATGTTTTTTTTTTTTTCTTCATATAGGGGGTGTCACAAAAAATGATTGAGAAGCACTGCACAAGGTGCTCTTGGAGCGCGGAGGAATATACGTTGAAGAATACGAGGCTAATCGGCCCAGAAAAGCCATTTCCCCAGCAGAGCTCGTAAATCAAAATTTTGCTGGTTGGATGGGGCAGACTTTTGGTACATTGGAGCTTGTATCATGGAAAATTCATTATAAAAGACACTCGTAAGGTACTACTGTATAAGGTTTTCATACTTTCATGCCATTTATTCACAGATTTGTCTAAAAGAGAAGTACAGAGAAGGCCAGAGAGAGCTGTATTGTGTCTTTGTGGATCTGGAGAAAGCATATAACGGTGCCGAGGGAGGAACTGTGGTATTGAATGAGGAAGTCTGGAGTAGCAGAGAAGTATGTTAGAGTGGTGCAGGACATGTATGAGAGATGTAAGACAGTGGTAAGGTGTGCTATCTGTGTGACAGAAGAGTTCAAGGTGGAGGTGGGACTGCATCAAGGGTCAGCTCTGAGCCCCTTCTTGTTTGCTATGGTGATGGACAGGCTGACAGACGAGGTTAGACAAGATTCCCCATGGACTATGATGCTTGCAGATGACATTGTGATCTGTAGTGAGAGCAGAGAACATGTGCAGGAAAATCTAGAGAGGTGGAGGTATGCCCTGGAAAGGAGAGGAATGAAGGTTAGCCGCAGTAAAACAGAATACATGTGTGTGAACAACAAGGACCCAAGAGGAACGGTGAGGTTACAGGGGGCAGAGATAAAGAAGGTGGAGGATTTTAAGTACTTAGGCTCAACAATCCAGAGCAATGGAGAGTGTGGAAAAGAGGTGAAGAAGCGTGTGCAGGCAGGTTGGAATGGTTGGAGAAAAGTGTCCGGTGTGATGTGTGATAGGAAGGTATTGGCAAGAATGAAAGGAAAACTACAAGACGGTGTTGAGGCCAGCGATGTTGTATGGTTTAGAAACAGTGGCCCTGGGGAAAAGACAGGAGGCAGAGCTGGAGGTCGCAGAGATGAAAATGTTGAGGTTCTCTTTGGGAGTAACGAGGATGGATAGGATCAGGAATGAGCACATCAGAGGGACAGCACATGTAAGATGTTTTGGAGACAAAGTCAGAGAGGCTAGATTGAGATGGTTTGGACATGTACAGAGGAGGGATAGTGAGTATATTGGTAGTAGGATGCTGAGGTTGGAACTACCAGGCAGAAGGCCTCGAGGAAGACCAAAGAGAAGATTTATGGATGTGGTAAAGGAGGACATGAAGGTAGTTGGAGTAAGAGTAGAAGATGCAGAGGATGGGGTGAAATGGAGGCAGACGATTCGCTGTGGCGGCCCCTGAAGGGAAAAGCCGAAAGGAAAAGAAGAAGAAGTAGTCTTGGGGTGAAAAAAGATTTGGATTATATTCATTGTCTGTGTAGTGGGAACTATATTTGCACCAGGATTAATATATTTAAGTCCAAACACTCAAATTAGCAAAAGAAATGATGTTTAAAGTCGGACTCCTCCATGTTAACCTGGATATTGATGATGTCACCATCATGAGATTGCATTCAAGCACAGGAGCTATAAGATTTTCACACACAGACACACTTTACCATAGAGTTTTGATTGAAATGTGCTGTTTCTGCAGTGATAGACTTAGGTTTACCTTTAATGTTCTTCTGAAGATAAACATTTGAAGGACACTTGTGCAGCTGCACTTTAATCCTGTATGTGTCCCTAAATCCACACATAAACCATTGTTCCCTTGTGTCCTGCTTTATCATGCTGTTGCAGATGCATGGCTACGTGTAAAGGGCGTCCTAAAAAAAGAACGATATGCTCCACCGTGGACACACTGGGGTACTCCTTCTCACTAACATGGAGAGACTGGAGAAGACTCTGTTTCGCCTGGAGCAAGGTATGGAAAATACTCCTAAAAGTGAAGTAATAGTGCTCTGAAAGGCTTTAGCAATAGCTGTAGGTATTAGCCTTTAGTCTTAAAATCTGAACACTCAACACTCTGTACTTGTATTAGTAGATCCTATGCGGACTGGAGTATTGTGTACTTATGGGTTTAGCAGCAGGTTTTGGTTGGATAGTTAAACATAAATAATGCAAAGGAAAAACAATAGGTGATCATTTGCACCAAGTTAAAATATTCTACCAGTTCATCAAGTGTGAAATATGAAAAATCTCTTGACCTCAAGAACCAAGACGAGGTACTAAGCATGAATGGCGTGTGTCTCTTTTTTTTCGGTTCCTTTGCTTTACTAAGGCTATGAGCTGCAGTTCCGACTAGGTCCAACTTTGCAGGGGAAAACAGTGCACGTCTACACCAATTACCCCGCACCACGGCAAAACTTCAGCAGCTGTGAGTTTCGTGTCCTTGAGTGGATCAACCCCAGTGGGAAGGAGGATGATTTGGACAAGTATTGCAAACTGGATCTTGCAATCGCAGGGTCTTACCAGTATTACTTTGGCTGTGGGTAGGTGTCGGACGGTCTTTGCTCTTTTCTAGTGCAATTCTACATGGTCGTTTCCTGAAATTCTTATTATAATGAAAGCACACTTTGCAGCGCTGAGTAATTTTACCATTATCTCTGGTTCTGCCGTCAGAGACGAAGAGAAAGCCGGTGGTGGATATTTTGTGGTGGACCCTGTGCTACAAGTGGGCCATGAAAACAAGCCACTCACTTTGAACAGCATAACTTCTCAGACTTACTTGGCTAAGTGCCTCGGACCATTAGATGAATGGCTAGACCGGCTCAGGGTGGCCAAGGAAACTGGTAAGGTCCTGAACAGTATAGATGGTTTGAAGACGCTGAAATGACACCGATATTGAATTACTTTTGGTAGCAGTTCTATTGTTGATATGAAACGACTACACTGTACTGTGGTGGGTTTTAGTATTGGAAAACACAAATGAATGAAAGATTTGGTATGAAATATTTTAAATTTTCATTCTAGGTTACAATATGATCCACTTCACGCCCCTGCAGACATTGGGTGAGTCACGTTCCTGTTACTCGATTGCTGATCAGCTTGAACTGAACCCAGATTTCTCCCCAATGGGAAAGAATTACACATGGATGGATGTGGGGAACCTGATAGAGAAGATTAGGAAGGAATGGAATATGGTTTGCATCACAGACGTCGTGTACAACCATACAGGTAGTATAAATATTTAGACACTGCTTAAGGCCGAGCTGTCGATAAATATCTCTATTGATAGGTTTCCAAGGCTGGTGTTATAAGAGTGGTGCGGGTCTGTTGATGAGGAAATAAATAAGTCTGTCTGGAAAGGTTAACATGAGCTTCTTTATTCTCTGCCTTTCACTTTCTGGGTCCTGCATTCCTTCCTATCTGTCTTGTTAGTTTAATTATCCGTTTAACGAGTTCATGTTCTGTGTTACCACAGAGGTTTTGTGTGGATGTACGTGTGTGTGTGTGTGTGTGTGTGTGTGTGTGTGTGTGTGTGTGTGTGTGTGTGTGTCAGCTGTCTGGGTCAAGATGAACAGAGAGAACCAATCAGAACACCACCAGTTCTCAAATGTCTATACTCCCAGTATGCACCTTTGCAGTCTGAGATGTGTGTGATGTCTGTGATGTGTGCATTTAGCTCTGTTCTTTGAGTTATCTAAAGGAACTTGGTGTTCTTTTGAACTACAGATGGGAACGATGTGAGGATTTTTCATTTTTATTAGGTTACCAATCAGCATCTAGGCGGTGACAGGGGACAGAGAGACTGACAGGGGACAGCCATCAAGTTCATGTTGCATGTCTATGAAGCTCCGCTCAGAGGCTCCACTACAAAGCTGTTCTAGTTGTCTCATGACTCAAGATTATCTTTTTTATTTTTTCCTGATGAATAAGGGATGGGGGTTCATTGATGATAATCAAATAATTTTTGCCTTGGATACTGTGAGACATGTTTGTAACCTCGGAAATTCAAAGGTGAAGCTGGTTTATATAGAGAGGATAACACACAAATGTGACCTAAGCTAGTGGAACCCAATGCACTACTGTTTTCTGATTCTTTCTCTACAAACTCTATAGCAACAATATCAATCTTATAGTCAGAGAATCAACTCGCAAGTCGGCGTTTGTAATTTTCCGTGTAATTTGCTGACTAGACCTGGGTTTCACTAGATTGGCTCATGAACGTTTAGCATTCAGTCATGTATTCATTCGTCCAATATCTATTCATCAGGATTGTTAGGGGAGCTGGAGCCAATCCCTGTTGACTTCAGGTGAAAGCGAGGATACATCCTAAATAGGTCACAAATTGATGGCGGGTCCAACATTCGCACCCACGGGCACTTAAGAGTCGTCAGATCACCAAATTTGTATGCTTTTGGACCATAGGAGAAAACCAGACCACGAGGAGAAAACCCATACAAGCACAAGAAGAACATACAAACTTCATCCAGAAGGACCCCGGTTAGTTCCGAGGTTCAAATCATGATTCTTCTTGATGTAACGCAATAGCAGTAGCCATGACACTATCATGTTACCAAATGCTTAACATAAGATTAGGACGATTTGTATGTGACTTAACCACGCCAACATTGATTAAGAAATAATGGTTCTGTAGCTGTTGGATTTGGAGGATCTAATCATTTCATGTCCTCCAAGAGTCCCCTGAGACCTGCAACCAGAATTTGTAAGCAAATATTTTACTCCTCTCCCCAGCAACATGGAAAAATTTGATCCTGTAGGAATAAAACCCTGACCTTTTCTGCAACAGGTTACTGGTGGCTGAATGCTGTGCAGATCCAACCATGGATCAGGACAGAAAAGGTGTTGCAGTGGCAGCTGTCCTGGTTTCATCACTCTCATTCAACACCGTGAGCGATTCTGGAGGCTCTGTCACTGTTGATTTGTTGATTTCAGTTTTGGAAGGGTTCCTTTTGGAGATAGAAGGATGTTGTACTTGAAAAATAGGTCAATATGTTTTAAGGACAGAGGTCAGCAGGAATGCCATCGTACACTGACTATCTGGCAAACCACTAGTGCTTGACAATGGTGTCATCTTTTGACATTTCACTGATACTGGCTGGCTCTAAAAGTAGAGTCCGGCATTATCTCTGCCATTACTGTATTTCATTCCGTCCTCTAAGTGTGCCAGGATGGTATTTACCCCAGGGTAACCTTAAGAAACACAGGATGAATGAAAGCTGCATGGGTGGACTGGTCAGCAGACCACAGCAAGAAGGTTCTGGGTTTGAGTCCTGGGCTCAGGTGTTTCTGTGTGGGTTTGCAGCGGGACTTCCTTTTTCTCCCACGATCCAAAAACTGCACATTACTTAAAATGGCTGTTCCAAATTACCCAAAAGTATGAGTGTGAATGCTTGTGTCTGTGTGATGTCCTGCAATGATCTGGCGAGCTGCTCAGGGTGTATCCCGCCTTCACCTAATGTTGACTGAGATAGGCTCCAGCCCCCTGCGACTTTAACTGGAGTAAACTGTTTGGCAAAGGAGTGGGTGCGAGGGAGCGAAAAGTGCATTGCACAATATCCATTATGCTTTACAGGATTCTGAGGTTCTGCTCCTGAATGAATGATCAACTCCAGATCATGTTCTATTGCTGTATAGTGCAGAACATCGTGGTTGATGGTAAATGTGTTTGTAACGCAGTTAAATGAGGTGAGATGAGATAAGATTCCATGTTTCATCTTGCTTAGTTTTTTCCTTTGATTTTACCGTATTTTCTCCTTAAATTAGCTGTATCCAATTTCCACTCATCAAGTCTTGCCTTCCCTATGACACAACCACCACCAACCAGAGAAGGTTGTAAGCATGCTCATGCCCCCTCTGTGACACACGATGCTGCCAGTCACTTCTTTACGATCTGCTGCGCATGTATATTCGGGGGCGGTCTAACACACTTGGAGGGAAAGCGCTAGCCACTATCCACTCCCTCATATAAATGAGCTCATAGACGCCCATGATTGATCGCTGGTGATCGCTGTGAGTGACAGGGAAGTGAATGTATATGCCATCCCTCCCACCCCGAAAAATCCGTTAATTAGCTCCCATGGAGTCCCGGTCATGGATGGCTGTGGTATCAACCTGGATTCGATATTGCGATCTACGAATTAATAGTGGGTCACCCCATAGCTGTACCCCACGCAGTCAGTAGAGTTAAAATGCACAACCAGTCTGAATAATTTTACAGCAGTTATGGCTTGAGCACCTTTATTGGTCTGTCATAGTAATACCCAAGCAATCATTACGGGATTATGATTTGAACACATTCACTGCATTACACGGTATACCTGGCCAGATGTTCTCCTACACAGCGGGCCTGTGGCCACATCTGGATATCAGTGGTGGTGGAAAGTTAAAGGAAGTCATTGTGGATGGCTTTTGAAGCAGAACATCATTTGGAAAGGAGGTGGAAAACAAAAATGTTTCCTTATTAAATTTGAAGCAAGCCATTTATCTTCATTAATCAGTTCAATCCTGCTCCTACAGGGCTACTCATCTGTTTAGTTTAATTTTAGTCATACTTCAAAACAGCTGGCCATGCTAAATTAGGATCTTCAACAGAGCCTTCATGTTAAACTGTGAGGAAACACAGCATATCCTCCCTCTGTGGAAAACAAGAACTGTAACCCATCTTTGAAGTATGAGTAAATAAAGCATAAATTATATAAATAACATTAAATAACAAGATGCAGGAAAGAATGTGAAAAATACGAACACATGTAAAACACTTTAGGAACATCTGTCGAAGATCAATGTTATAATAAATACATATCAGTTCAGCTGAAGTTAAAAAAAAAAACCCGTAGTGAGTGACGTGTCAAAGATGGCGTTCACAAGGTCAGTCATTGCCCTCACCCTGAAATCCAACTCGACCAGAGATTAAAGGATGTTGAGATCTAAAAATGGCATGAGGTACATGAATGCATGGTATGCTGGCGTTCCATAAGGTGCTTCTGACGCATAGAACACTGAAGATTTCAAAAATAGATTTTTTTTTTTTTGATGTGGAGAATAATGTAACAAATAAGTAAGTGAAGCTTATATCGTGAGCCGCATAATCTCAAGGGGTTGGCGTGTAGCGTTTGCATGCTCTCACCATACTTGCATGGGTTTCTTCTGGGTTTCCACCCACAGCCAAACACATGAACTTTAATCTAATTGGCTGTTGCAAATTGCCACTAGGTGGGTTTCCACCCACAGCCAAACACATGAACTTTAATCTAATTGGCTGTTGCAAATTGCCACTAGGTGTGTAATTTTCAATGTGTGTGTGTGAGTGTGTGTGTGTGTGTGTGTGTGTGTTCAGGGTGTATTCAGCCTTCACCAGTGTGGGCTGACATAGGTCCTAGCTTCCACAAAACTCTGATATGAGTAATCGGTTCGGCTTATGAGTGAGTGAGTGAGCGAGCCCATATCAACCAAAATATTTTCAAGCTAGTTTTGTCCAAACTGACCCTGGTCAAGTGCTCAACCACAAGTGTGCCTCTGTTCACCCAGCCGTATAAACGGGTACCAGTAAAAATATACTGGGAAGGTAACCTGTGATGGACTAGCGTCCCATCCAGGAGGAGTTGAACTCCTGGTTGCTTCACACTAAGGAAACTGGGGATAAGCACCGGCCTGATGAGCCACTAGGCTCGGGTGTAAAAACCCAACAGACTTTACTTTTTGGCAAAACTGAACCACTTTATCACTTGTTGGGGTCAGAGGGATGCTCGAGCCTATCTCAGCTGACTCTGTGTGAAGGTACACCCTGAAGCAGGGGTCCCCAACCACCGGGCCGGCGAAAAAAATAATTAATTATTTCCAGTTTATTAAATATCTGAGAGGGCAGTGATGGTCTAGTGGATAAGGCGCAGGATCGCCGATCCTAAGGTTGGGGGTTTGAGTCCCCACAAGGTTGTCACTGTCCCCCCAGTGCAGCTAACTGGGTTATCAAAATTCAGGTCATGTCTCTCACTGTCTGTGGTGAGAGGCATGTAAAATAACCATTGCTGACTTTCGTAAAGAGTAGCTGCAAAGTCGTCAGCGTGTTTCTACTCGAACCACTCACCAACCCGCACTGAACCAGCGTGGTGAGTTATGGTTCAAACCCACAACTATGAAGGTTGTGGAGGCCGTCTGCCAGCAATGGCATAACAGGCTGATGATGATGATGATGATGATGAATTATCTGAGTGTGAACAATCTTTTATTTTTGAAAAATCTTTTATTTTGAAAAATGATCAGATTCTCTCGGTTACATGTCGGTCATGACGAGTCATGACGAGTCTCTGTCAGGGTTTTGAAAGCTTTCAGCTCGTTTCCCTTCCCGTAATATACAAGAGCTTTCTGATGAGCAGCGAATATTTCCCAGGACTTTGAAGACTCTTGATTCCTGTTGATATTTTCTGTATACCTTTTCTTTACAAGAAAATATTGAGCGCATCTCTGGAAGCTGTTAAAGATCATAGCACGGAGTGTGTTAGCTAAAGGCTAACTACCGCTTGGATAAGCACTGATTTGTACACAATTTATTTCCCCATCGTTGACCAATCAGCTGTACCGTCACTGTGATATAATAATGCACTTTATTGATAGATCTAGAGCAGATCTCTTTTTATTGTCCTGTCCAAATAGACTGCACTGTCTTCTGTGTGTTTTTCTTTTCTTTTTCTTCTGAGTAGCTGTTAATAGTGAATGGCTCAGACTCCATCCTGAGTGTGCCTACAACCTGGCAAATTCTCCACACTTAAAACCAGCCTGGATACTGGATCGAGCTCTCTGGCACTTCAGCTGTGACATTTCCAAAGGAAAATACGTTGATCGAGGCCTACCAGCTCTGGTTGAGGATGACAAGCAGCTCAATGTGAGTTTGGATGGGCTTACAGTGGCTTGCAAAAATATCTCCCCCATGACATTTTTCCTATTTAGTTTCCTGTACAACCTGTAATTAAAATGTATTGTTCCTACACCAAAATACCAACCGCAGTCATCCTGAAGCTTTCGGTCACAATTTGATGGCCATAACAGACTGGGCTTGCTTATAGCCAAGTATGATTATCATTATAGTATATATACACTAGGGGCAGTGGTGGCCCGGTGGCAAGGTGCTGGATTACTGATCCCAAGGTTAGGGGTTCAAACTTCACTCTCAACGATTGTCAGTGCTGTCCCCCCAGTGCACTAACTGGGTTATCAAAGGCCGGCCAGGTTATCATGTTTCTCACTGTCTATGGTGAGAGGTTCATGTAGAAGAACCATTGCTGACTTTCAACAAGAGTAGCTGCATAGCCGTCAGTGTGTTTCTGCCCTGTGATGACCTGGTGAGCTGTCCAGGGTGCACTCTGCCCTCACCTAGAGTCGGCTGAGATGGGCACCAGCCTCTTCACTACGCTAATTAAGATTGAGCGGTCCAGAAAAATGAATGAATACAGTAATCACCCGCCACATTGCGTTTCCTACTTCGCGTCCCCGCAATATCACGGGATTTCCCATCAGGACATTAAAAAATTAAAGATTATTCAAAATTCACTAGCACTACATGCATATGCAACTACGCTACCCAACATGCTCTGTTCTCCTGCTTGACTTGAGTGTTCTTTGATTGGCTGTGAATACAGCAAGCTGATTAGTCGGGATTATATTTCCCAGCATCCAACACAACTTTCCTCCCTCATGAAATAATGACTTTTATTGAGCTTAGGGGAAGCAATGGGGTGTGAGAAAAATTCTGTTCACCATAGTGGTGAGAGAAAAACAAAAACAAAGATCACTGGGAGAGTATCAACACAGAAACTGGTCGAGCACGGAGCTCTTTATAGCTGATGGCTGAGTGAATTTAAGTGCACTCTCTGGATTTCACCTGCGGGTAACAGCCACGCCCCTCACTAGATACAGTTTTTGGAGAGAGAGAAAGAGTTAAACGTTGCCAACAAGCACAGACCATAACGGTTGTGAAAATGGAAAATGCGTTATTGTTGTGGATTACGGACTATCGTAAAAATAATGTGAGTTTGGACACTAACATGATACGTACTAATGAACTCTCCTTCATTGTATGGCGTTTTGGACTGTGTAATGTTCTGAGCCAGTTGATACGATGCAAGTGTTACGGTCTCTGAGTTCTTCGTAAATTTAAAATGTAAAATTTGAATTTAAAAACTGTATCTGCTTTTCTTCCTGACTTTTCAAAGTGAACAACTTGTACTTGTGAAGTTCAGTCCTTTTAGGAAGTTTGTGGTTGAAGTTAGCATGCAGTGAGCTGAAGTGTTGCTGAAGATTTGAAGCTTTGAAATGCACTAATGATGCCTGACATATAAGTCAGAACGACTTTCCATTACATTCAACAACAACAATAACAACAAAATAAACCCCTCCCACTCTGTTAATCTTCATATTTTCATTTTGCTGTGCATTTTTTTTTTCTGCCATTGACACAAATTGTTTACTGAAATGATCTCGCCCACAATGGGAGGCTCTGCGGTATTTTCATCTCACGCACATAAGCATTTGTCAATAATACCATATTGAACTCAAGTGAAGTGAACACGCCCATTAAAAAAGCACAAACTTCGATATTAACATAAGAGCCACATCAAACTAGGCAAAGCCACGGATTGGCCACACCTGATATAATATATAATGTGAAAGGACACTGAATACACAAATTCTATGACTGTCTTACACTATTTCACTTTACCTTCACAGATGTTACGTTTATATTTCTATTTTATATTTTTACTTCAAGTTTGTGTATATAATTACTGATGTTTATCTTCTGTTCTTGACAGAGTAACTTGCACGTTATTGTCTCGCTTGCACCTTCTTAACTTGCTTCTACAGTTTCAAAGCTAAGAGTCTGATAGAAAATTTGGTTATGTGTGAAAATGAGAATCCTCTCTGTCTCCAGACTCTCACTGAACTCTTGTGGCAGGAGGTTTTTCCTCAAATGAAGCTCTGGGAGTTTCTCCAGGTGGACGTGGAAAGATCCCTGGAGCAGTTTAATAAACTTCTGCAGGCCAGTGAGTGTTGCATCCCTGAGTATTTGTGGTGTGAAAGGTCACTGAGTCATTTTCACTATGTGCTACAGATGACAAAACGGCTGGAAGAGAAATGGTGAAACGACAGAAGCTGAAGATGATACAGGATCCTCAATTCAAACGATTCGGCAACACCGTGGACATGATGCTGGCACTTGATATGTTTGGCAGGCACACGTGAGTTTGCTGAACTAGGATGTGCCGGTTTCTCAGGGGTCAGTACTCAAAAGGCAATGGCATTGGATGGATTGCCAATGTGTCAACAATTGTAAGATTCACAACCGTTTAGCTTACTGCATTGGAATAAACACAATTAATCACTCATTAATAACAACATACTCGTTACAAGCCAAGTAATCCTTAGGAGGCATGAATACATAAATCCATAAATAGCTATAAATCCACCGGCAGGGTGAAAGCCCCACAGTGCCACCTGGTGGCATGGGTTTCTTTCCCAGAGACTTAACTGTTGGTTAGTTGGTTAGTTTGCTGCCATGGGAATAGTGCCAGGGCAGAGGTGGCCTGGTGGTAAAGGTGCTGGATCACTGCTCCTAAGGTTGGGGGTTCAATCCCCACTCTCAACAGGTTGTCCCGTCCTCTCAGTACAGCTAACTGGGTTATCAAGGGTCGGCCATGTCTCTCACTGTCTATAGTGCGAGGTATGCTGACTTTTGTTAAGAGGAACCACCAAGCCTTCAGCGTGTTTCTGCCCTGCGATGGCCTGGTAGTGTACTCTGCCCTTGCCCGGAGTCAGCTGAGATGGGTGCAAGCCTCCCCGCGACCCTAATTAGGATTGAGCAGTTCAGAAAATGAATGAATCAATAAATGGAATAGCATCAACACAAAAGATCACTATTGTTTACTGTCTTGTGCTTCCTCCTTGAAGGATATGTCGACCTCCTGTGGATCCATTTGACATCTTGTTTGTTCCCCATAGTGATGGGTGATTAGAAAGCTACTCATTAAAAATGAATCGGTGCATTTAAGTCAGTGCTTCTAAATTATTTTCTGTGGCGCCCCCTCTAGGAAGAAAAAAAAATATTTCACGCCCTCTACTGAGCGACTAAACTGTACATAGTATTTGTCTGTAAAATTGTTATTAGTACACCTCTGCATAACATTGTATCTTTATTAACATTAAAAACAAAAAAAGAAAGAAATATAGTTAAACTTACAATAAAGAAAAACTTCATTAACATTGTTTTTAAATCTGTAATAAAAAAGATTTAAAGTGCACCAATGTGCCTGAAATAAAAAAATTACATCCTTATTTATACTCATTCAACTTATTTATGTCTTAATATCTCCATCTCCACCTTTCTCTTCGTTCCTGTTAGAAATTGTTTCTTGAGAGGTTGTTAACTGCACTTCATATCGTTTACTCGTGCGAAAAACCGCTACACCATAGCACGACAATGAGAGCGCCACTGCCAACTAGTGGAGTGGAGGTGCAATTACACTTAATTCTCGTACACTATTCCAGAAAAGCATGTTCTCCAGGGTCACACACGCCCCTAGCATCATCACGCCGTGCCCCCAAGGGAAACACACCCCACTATTTGAGAACCACTGATTTAAGTGAATGAGTTGAATCAATTTGCAAATGAAACTGAGTTGCTTCAACAGCAGTTTGTTAGTCTAACTGTCTATCATCACATAAAGTTATCTGAATCACTCACTAAGTCTCAAAACCAGTGGAGGCGGAAGTGCTGCGTGATGCTCCGTGCAGCAGGTAGTCTCTACGGCAAGATCTCTGAGCCCTTAGTGATCCACTAAATCACTGAGTGACCAAGTTGAACCGAATCGTTGAATTATTCAACTGTCCAGGGTGTGCTCTGCCCTTGCCCAGGGTCAGCTGAGATGGAAGCTAAGCTCCCCGCAACCCTAAATAGGATTAAGCGGTTCAGAAAATGAATGAATGAATGAATGAAAGGAATTGGACTTCCGTCACTAGTTCCCAGTGGCGTGTCGGTGAGGTCAACGTTATATGCCTGTAACATGCCCCAACCATGTTAAACGTGGCAGCAAACGTAAAGTCATGCCAATTACCCGAGTTTGAATATTCCTTTTTAAGTGAAACAGATCTTTATAATTAACAGGAACGGCCTATCAGCTATACAAGTGTGTTGTGATTTGTTCAAGAAGAGCTTGGAGGAATTGAATATGGAGTGCTATAAGGAAATGCACCTCCATCATGAGAAGGTCTGTCCTGTTTCACTCTTTCTATCAATCTGTGCAAAATTGTCCATGCTCCATGTTGATCAGATTAATCAGATCAGATTAATCCTCATGTTTTTACTTCAGGCTGTTAACTGCATAATGGAGACTATGAGATATGAGCGTCTTGCAGCAAATGGTCCCAAACTTGGGTCAGTAACCAAAGAACATCCCATGGTGCCAAGGTATGGGGTTGTGTTAGTTGGTTTGCAGTGCCATTGCTTAGAATGATGCTTATAAGTCTTGATGAATCTGATTTTTTTTTTCCCCCCGATGAAGATATTTTACCTTTCCATTTGAAGACATGTCACTTGAGAAGGAGGAGCTGCTGCTCCAGAGTACAGATGATGCGTGTCACCTCCAAGCTCACAATGGATGGGTGATGACTGATGACCCTCTAAGGAATTTTGCAGAGCCAGGTGAAATGCAATGTCCAGATCCACACGTGGTATGAACCATGATTACCAGAACCAGTCAGAAGAAACTAGCGCTGCAGCAGCGAATCGATAAAATCGATAAAAATCGATTATTAAAAGTTTTGGCAACAAATCTCATTATCAAATAGTCTCGCGATTATTGTGTAAAAGACAAGTGCCACTCAGTACGGAGCTGAACGGACGTGTCATATGTGCGCCTCGCTGTAATTGTAAAACGAGGGTGAATTGTAGACCCAAAATCGAGGGACATTTTTTCATCTTCATAAACATTACAAAACACGGCTCAGGTGACTGCCAGTGGCGCTCAGATGGAAAAAAAAACGTTCAACTGAAATCTTGAAACGTTTGAATCTACATCGTCCCTGAAAATGTGTTGAATGCAGGCTTAGTAAAAGTGAGATGGCTTGGCATGGGAGGGCTACAGTGACACGGGAGCATCTTAAAATAAAACATGGCGGAATTATTACTCACGAGGAAGCTGGTCCATCAGCAGGGTAAGTGACTACTATCCGAGTCACGAGGTACGTGAGTTATGACCACCCGTACTTACAACCAGGTCTAGCAGATGCCTATTATGAATTTACTGCGTATATCTGGTAGCGTAACACGTAAGATATGGCAGCGCAGCATCCCAGCATCTTACACTCGCAGCATTATACACTCAGTGAGTAGATACCGTCGCAGTAACATCTCTTTTACAGTACAATTTTACATTAATTTACTGTACACTGTTACCATGGCCCCCAAGAGGAAGTCCGATTCATCAGATGGCGATTCTACCAAGAAAGCAAGGAAGGCACTGTCGTTGGAGACGAAGATGAACGTCTCTCCCACTCCATGGTGACAACAATTTTGAAGGACAAGGACCGCATTAAGGAAGCAGTGAAAGCAGCAGCTCCAATTTAATGAACTATCATCACAAAACCGCGTGACGGACTGATTGCAGAGATGGAAAAGTTGCTATACACGTGGTTGGAAGATAATAAATAATCAAAGAAATGTGAAAGTGATTTTGTGAGCAGAGCAGAGTAAGGCAACAGGTTTATTTCACGTGCTGAAAGAACGTGCAGGCGAAGAATACGCTTCACATGAATTCATAACGAGTGCTGGGCGAATGGGATCGGACTTGCGACCAATCTAACTTACGAACTTAGTCGGAACCAATCTAGGTCATAACTTGGATAGTGAGTGTATAAATAAATAAATACACACACTCATATATATATATATATACACACTAGTATATATATATATATATATATATATATATATATATATATATATATATATATATATATATATATATATATATATATCACTTCTTTTCCTTTCGGCTGTTCCCTTCAGGGGTCGCCACAGCAAATGATCTGCCTCCATCTCTCCCTATCCTCTGCATCTTCTACTCTTACTCCAACGACCTTCATGTCCGCCTTCACCACATCCATAAATCTTCCCTTTGGTCTTCCTCTGGGCCTTCTGCCTGGTAGTTCCAACCTCAGCATCCTACTACCAATATACTCACTATCCCTCCTCTGTACATGTCCAAACCATCTTAATCTAGCCTCTCTGACTTTGTCTCCAAAACATCTAACATGTGCTGTCCCTCTGATGTACTCGTTTCTGATCCTATCCATCATCGTTACTCCCAAAGAGAACCTCAACATTTTCATCTCTGCTACCTCCAACTCTGACTCCTGTCTTTTCCCCAGGGCCACTGTCTCTAAACCATACAACATCGATGACCTCATCACCGTCTTGTACACTTTTCCCTTCATTCTTACCGATACTCTCCTATCACACATCACACCGGACACTTTTCTCCATCCATTCCAACCTGCCTGCACGCGCTTCTTCACCTCTTTTCCACACTCTTCATTGCTCTGGATTGTTGAGCCTAAGTACTTATATATATATATATATATATATATATATATATATATATATATATAATGTGTGTTTGTGTGTGTGTATAATGATAGTTTATTAGGAAAGCTCACAATGCAATGAATCGTCTCATTCCGCCATTTTCATTCATTGAGAAATAAACTCGACGCCCGGCCTGGCAGCTAATGAGCTATGAGTAGCAATACACAAGTGCTTGTGCTTGTCACGTGATTTAAAGTAGGTCCGACGAGTAAAGATGGCAGCTGTCATGTTCCTAGCAAGGCTCTTTTAACCTTTACCGGAATGTGTGGCCGAAATGTTGTACGACTTCGAAAGTTGATTGAACTATTTGAAATGTTAAGGTTGTTTGTTGTGCTCTCTTCATTAGCATTTAATAATTGTTTACTTTAGCATTAGAAACCCATGTTGACTTCTGAGAAATTGTTGTATTATTTATAATTGAGCGCTCTTTTCGATTAATCGATTAATCGAAAAAATAATCGATAGATTCATGGATTATTAAAATAATGGTTAGTTGCAGTCCTGAAAGGAACACCCCCCACCTCCCCACCTCCCACCTCCACATCCCAATCAGAGCACTCAAATTCCAGTCTGGTAGAAAATCAAGACTTGGATGAGACATGACCAGCAGAACTTGGTGCTGTCTTAAATTATTTTTATTGAAATAAAGATATTTTTATATTTGATTCTCCTTCTCTCAGGTTCTAATGTCTACTTAAGGAGAGAGCTAGTCTGTTGGAGCGACAGTGTGAAGCTCCGCTATGGCAGTAAACCTGAGGATTGCCCCTATCTGTGGGAGCGTATGAAAAAATACACAGAGATAACGGCCAGACACTTTTGTGGGGTACGGTTGGACAACTGCCATTCCACACCCCTGCATGTGGCTGAGGTAAGCTTTTATAAGTTCTCAGTGCATACTCAAATAACTGGAACATCATTTATTATGATTTGTCATGTGTGTAAAAAAAAAAATTAGAAATTTACTCACACCACCAAAAAAAAAATTTATTCACCAAACCGCTTAATCCTACGAGCCTATTTCCATCACTCTGGGTGAAAGGAAGTAGGTGGGTGGGTGGGGTTACACCCTGAACAAGTCACCAGTCAGTCCATCAGGAACATACACAACCATATTTAGAATGGCGAATTAGCCTAACGTGTATGTCTCTGGACTGCGTGAGGAAACTGAAGTACCTGGAGGAAACCCACACACGTGTGGTGAAAGACATGTGAACAGAACATGCTCCTCCAGAACCTCTATAAGACAGTAACTAAAATATCAACACCAGTAGGGCGGCACACTAGAGCAGTGGTTAGCATGTCCCTCGCTCAGTCCAAAAACAAGCACAGTACGCTAACTGGCTGTTCCGATTCGCCCCTAGCTGTGAGTGTGATTATTTCTGTGTGTGTTAGCCCTGTAATGATCTTCTGAGCTGGCCAGGCTATACCTCGTCCTCTCGCAGAGTCATTTAAAGATGTGCACCAGCCTCCTCACAGCCCTCATTAGGATTCGGTGGTTTATATAAAGAGTGAACGAGTCAGTAAACATTGATAGCTTGGATATATTCATAGCTTGAGGTGTTGGGACGTAGTATTGTTTTGTGAAGCTGAATACCTTTGAAAAAGTATATCTTTATTGTGTGTGTCCTTGGCCCATTATTATTACGATCACCTACATGAGTTATGAGGGGAGGTGGGGGTGATATCGGGGTGTTGAAACTGGAACCATATAGGATTTTATCAGGATCTGCCGGTGATGTTCTACTGAGGTGGAGTCTCAATGAATAACAGTATTCAGTAAATGTATAGGTATTGCACTGGGACTCACATTACGAACCCAATATGATGTTTCATCTTGTTGTGTTCTAGGCGATGCTAGCTGCTGCTAGGACAGTCCGACCCAATCTGTACGTGATAGCTGAGCTCTTTACAAGTAGCGACCATCTTGACAACACCTTTGTTAACCGCCTGGGGATTACAAGTCTCATCAGAGGTACAGTACTGTTTATACCTGGGAATGCACTTCGTCTACGCTTCATGTTAAATCTTGTGTTAAATATTTCTTTCATTGATTTATCAACTCCCTATATAACTTCCTATATATATTGTGCTCTTGCATATTATTTGCTTCCCCTTCACACACCCCCCCCCCTCAAAAATATGCCCTTTAGAACGTATACGGTGTTTGCCATATTGACTGAATCAGTTATGCACAGAGTCCACTATGCTAACGGTTGTGAAGTCAACAATCTAGTTTCCGATTACTTTTGTCCACAAAAAAGTTGCTGATTTTGGCGACGGCTCCACCGACCGTTCCTAATCTTGAAACAATTCCAATTGCTTGAACTGTTCCTCCATTTTTTTTTGGTAGGCGCCATTTAATGCGCGGACCAATTAGTAGGGCTCTGTGGGACCAGTGGCGTAGCGGTTAAAGTGCTGCCCGCATGATCAGGAGGTTGTGTGTTCAAATCCCAGTTAGACCTCACTGTGTTAGGACTCCTGGGAAAGGTCTCAACCACAAGTGTGCCTCTGTTTCTCCCAGTAGTATAAATCGGTACCAGTAAAAATATACTGGGAAGGTAACCTGCGATGGACTAGCGTCCCATCCAGGAGGAGTTGAACTCCTAGTTGCTTCATGCTATGGAAACTGGGGATAAGCACCGGCCTGATGAGCGACTAGGCTCGGGTGTAAAAAGGACTTTACTTTTACTCTTGGAGGTCAGACTCGGTGTCCCTCTGTCTTTTTGGCGCTACCGCTGAGTGAAAACACCTTGAACAGCTCGCCAAACAATTGCAGGCCAACAGACAACCATTCACACTCCCATTCACAGCTTGGGTCAATTTGAAACAGCCATAGCCGTTAACCTAATGTGCATGTCATTGGACTGTTGGAGGAATGTGGAAAACCTGGTGGAAACCCATGCCAAGCACAGGGAGAGCATGAAAACATGAGAAGTCTTGCCGAGCCTATGGCCTTCTTGCTGTGAGGCGGAAGTGCTAACCACTACACCACCATGCCGCACTGGTTCCCAATAATCTAGTCAATCATGGTGCGAATAAAGCATCGAATTTAAGTACGACGTGCATAAAAAATAGTTTGAACTAAACTATGGGATAAAAGCAGAAGCAGCGTACAGGTCAATGTTGTAGTCATGAAAGATTCTAACCATCAGGCTCACTCAAGTGAAACTCAATACATTGAATAGTATTAACTATCCTTGAGAATGACCATGTTTTGCTCCAGAGGCAATGAGTGCTGGAGACAGTCATGAGGAAGGCAGGTTGGTGTATCGCTTTGGTGGAGAACCCGTTGGCTCGTTCTTCCAGCCTAATCTAAGGCCTTTGGTTCCAGGCATAGCACATGCAATGTTCCTTGATGTTAGCCATGACAATGAGTGTCCTATAAAGGTTAGTAAATAAGACCTGTACTCAGGACGTCAATTATCCAAAAATTCTAGTATTGCTCGACCAAATGTGGAACAGTTTCACAAAATACAAGCAGAGAACCGACTGTCTTCTTGTCTGAATGTCTGCTTTATTTTTATTGGCGAAAGGTTCGATCTGTGTACGATTGCCTCCCGAGCTCAGCAATCGTATCGATGGCACATTGTGCCACAGGAAGTACTAGAGGATATGACGAGCTGGTTCCTCATCAGGTAATAAATATAGCAGACTTTATTTGCCAACAGTTGTTCTGAGTTGACATTTGAATAGAGAATTGTTTTGGTCTCAAAATAAATTAGTAAATCAAAATCAAGATTATTATTCTGTATGTATATATTTTGCTTCAGATATCCGTAATCACAGAGGAGCGTCTGTACACCAGATGGAACCCACATGCCATGCCGTCATCTCCTGAGGAGGTGAACCTCCAGTCAGGCATCCTGGCAGGGAAGCTGGCACTCAACAGGCTTCACCATGAGCTGGCTGAGAAGGGTTTCACACAGGTCTGTATGACTGTTAAAGCCTGAACTAACTCGGCATATACTGTTTTTAAATGACACAGAACTCTAGACTCCAAGCTATGGAATTGTTTATATGCTTTCTTAGGTCTATGTAGACCAGCTGGATGAAGATATTGTGACTGTAACCAGGCATTGCCCAAGCACACACCAATCAGTGTTGATGGTATCGCGAACTGCTTTCAAAAACCCGAAAACACACCACTACAGGGAAAGAGTGTCTCCCATCTTTATACCAGGCCTGAATACCATAAAACATAATTATTTTTGTTTTGTAATATTAATGAATATGTATATTTATAATGTGCTGTATATATGCTTCAATAGGCCAAATAAATGAAGTGATCCTGGAGGCTCGTATAGTGGAACGAGACTCTGGCTGCTATGTGAAAGATGAGAAGTGCATAAATGGCATGCCTGAGTACACGGTGGAGCTCAAGGAACAACTCCAGGTAACATGAGCCTGAGTGACCAACACTGGCAGGACACCATCTAGCTGTTACATCATTTAGAATGACCAGTATGCTGTAACATGTAATAAATAGCTTCTGAGGCATGGGCTTGTTAACATTAATATATTTTCTTATAGGAATCTGCTTAGAAAATAGACAATATTCTTTAAAATTGATAAAGTGAAAGAAAGGGACATCTCATGTGTTTTTCTGAGCCTTGGGTACTTTAACATGGCCACAGTGACTATATATATATATATATATATATATATATATATATATATATATATATATATATATATATATATATATATATATATATATATATATATATATATATATATATATATATATATATATACATATATATATTATATATATATATATATATATATATATATATATATATATCGTAAAACGACATAATAAGCCCCCCCCCAGTGTTTTTGATCTTCAAGCATTGTCTTTTCTCTCACATGAATACCACCAATCAGGGAGGGGTGCAAGCACATGCATATCACCTTCGTGACATGTGAAGCTACCACCTAACTCTTTTCAAACTGCTGAACATGTGTATATGGTTGCGGTCGAACACACTTGGAAGGAAAGTGCGATCTGCCCCCTTGTAGGAATGAGCTCACAGATTGCTTGTGAGTGACAGGGAAGTGAGCGTATGCCATTGCTCCCACCCATGAGAGCTCAGCCAATTAGTTTCCATAGACACCTGGTCATGCAATAGATGTGAAGCAGAGTTCTTTCCCATATATGGCAGGAGGTCTGACCTTGGATGGGTGATGTAACTTAGGGCACAATACATATGTAAAGGCATGATTTCGACAAGACCTAGTGAAGTCCGCATCCGCGTCTTTCTTGAAAGAGGTTCTGGGGTAGCAAAAGTAAAGAATCATAAAGAGCCCATGCCTTTGTTTTAACAGCTTTCTGAGAGCCAAGTTGTAAGACAAGGAGATTCCACAACAAATGATGCCAATGAGTTTGTCCAGGAGATCGTGTTCGATCGTCTCACTCCGGGCAGTGTGGTTGCCTTCAGGTAAACAAATACAAATCCCATACGTTTAGCCACTGATTTGATTTTCTTGACAAGAAATGTGAACAAAGGCCAACATTTGGAACATGGCTTTCTATTCTACTATGGCTCCCATGTTAATTCAATCCCTATGCTTTTATGTCCTGTGGCGAACCTGGCACAGAGTGAGTCTGGACCCAAAATCTCGAGATGTGGTGGGATTCCTGCGTACTCAACTCTCTCAATTTAATCGTGTGTACAAAATGGGCAGTCTTACTGACCCAGATGTTCCTGGAATCCTGAAAGTTTCCCTGGAATTGTAAGCCCTCATTCAAAGGAACCTTATTATTTGGTTTCACGCTACAGAATTGTCGCATTGAGGGTAATGTAATGTTCTCTATGCAAAAGCATCATCTCCAAATTGTCCTTGGCTGACCTGAACTTCTTACTTTTCCGTTGCAACAACGAAGAGCGGGAAGACGGTGGAGGATGCTATAATATCCCATCATGGATGTCATTGAAGTATGCCGGCCTTCAAGGTACTACAGACAAGCCTACAATTTCCTGCTTGGTGAAGTAAGTGACATTTTTCCTCCTGGAATATAATAAAATACTTCTTCTTTTTATTCACAGGGTTCATGTCAGTGCTTTCTGATATTCGACCCAACAATAACCTTGGCCACCCTTTTTGTGACAACCTGAGGCAAGGTGAATGGATGGTTGACTACATTAGCTCTCGTCTCATGAATAAAGGTGGCGCTCTCAGGGAGGTAAGGCAAAGATGAACGTTCTTCTTCATTCTATTATACTAAAAATTAATGCCTTTTTTTAATTAATTAAGGTCTCTTTTAGGTGGGGAAATGGTTCCAAGCTATATTTGCCTACGTAAAGAGAATACCTTGCTACCTTACTCCATGTTATTTTGATGCCATCATTGCTGGAGCATACACTACAGCTGTTGATGTTGTGTTCCATAAAATGTCTAGGTATGTATTGCACACTATCAGACATTTTTAAAAGATCTATAGGTCATGCATGCCTTTTTTATTTTGATTTTACTTGCATGTTAATCTGTGCTTCAGCCATATATTGGCCTGCCAAATTATCCAGCCATCCAGTATTCAATCATCTGTCTATCCAACCATCCATCCACCAATCCATTCATCCAACCTGTCAGTCATGCAGTAGATCACTAAGCCACATCCTAGTCCATCTAACAACCTGACAATTCACTTATCTATCCATTCATACATCATTTAATTCATTTAGACATCCTCAGTCACTGATCTGCCATGCAGACCAATTAACAACTTAAAAACCAGAGGTCCAGAAGCCCCCTATTCATCCATCCCTCCAGCCAAACCATCCACTACAGTAGTTATTGTACCTCCCCACCTGGCCACAATAACATTTAACATTTAACAACTACCACTGACCTACTAATTGACCCACCAACCCATTTTCCTACCAACCTATCCGTCCGCCCGTCCGTCCATCCATCCATCCATCCATCCATCTAATAATCCAATCAAGCCAGTTTCCACCCAGCCTTTTATCAGTACATCATCAAGCCAGCCCTATCAATCTCTTTATCTAAATAACAGAATAAGATGGAACTTGGGTTGCTTTGGGATGTCTATTTGCTGTGTATTCTGATTGGCTCTGTTAAAATTACAGCTTTGTGCAGGTTGGTTCAACAATGGTGAAGCAGTTGGCACTGGGGTCAGTGCAGATGGGTGGTGTCAGCCCCATACCTGCTCTTCCTGCTCTTTCTCCTGCCCTGCAGGATATCCCACATTGTCTCAACCCCATCACCAAGCAGAATGAGCAGTGCTGTGTGTCACTGGCTGCAGGTATCATGACATACAACAGAAAGTCAGTAGAGACCAGACAGATAATGGCTGTGTATTGCTGTCTGCATAGCAAACAAAGTGTTATTTTCCTTATGTAGGCTTGCCGCATTGTTCATCTGGAATTTTTCGCTGTTGGGGTCGAGACACATTTATAGCCCTGCGTGGCCTCTTGCTGGTCACTGGAAGACATGCAGAGGCAAGGTACACATCAAGATCCAAAAAAAAAAAAAAGTGATCAAATGAACCTTAAAGATGCTTTGTGACATTAATGTGAATAACCTTAAGCATATTAAAATTAATATTTACTGCAGGAACATTATTCTAGCCTTTGCTGGTACTTTGCGACATGGCTTGATCCCTAACTTACTTGGTGAGGGCACGAAGGCTCGCTACAACTGCAGAGATGCTGTGTGGTGGTGGCTGCAATGCATCCAGGATTACTGCAATATAGTCCCCAATGGCATGGACATCTTGTCCTGCCCTGTGTCTCGCATGTACCCTACGGATGAATCCGAACCCCAGCCCGCAGGCACTGTGGTAAGGGCAAGGATTTTTTTGCATACATGACCCATCAACACAAAATGAGTCACAATGCACAAGACTGACTTTCTGAGTAAATTCCTGAGTAAAAAAAACTCTTGAAAAGTCTGATGAGAGAATTTATTAAACTTGAGAGGATCGTTTTTTAATTACTGTGTCAAATTTTGTCCATTTTTAAAGCTGAGAAAGCCGTCGAGTATTCTAATGTCTTATATGGACACATCACTCAGCCAGACTCATTTTGCAATGACTGGTCACAGATTGTGTCTATGGCATGTTTGCATTTATATATATACAGATAGAGTCAAATTGGTCAAATTATTTCCTCAGTCGGTTTATTTCTTATATTTATATTTATATTTTAGGATCAACCGCTGTCCAACGTCATCCAGGAGGCAATGCAGCGTCACATGGAAGGTATCCAATTCAGAGAGCGGAACGCTGGACCACAGATTGACTGCTACATGAGAGATGAAGGTCAGCCAAGCTGAAACAGCCTTGTAATGCTGCCACATACTTAAATTCCCCTCTCCTTACAGTAAACATCATATACAGCCAGAAGTACTGTTTTCAAAAATTCATCATAATTCAACACATTCTGGTCAACCAACTCTGAACTGAGAAGACTCAAAAACACAGAAAGTAATATCTACAGGACAAAATAGAACTAATATTGAAAAACTTTCTTTCTACAATGGAATATTTTGGTCATATAGTGGTACCTCACCTTACGAAAGTCTCACCTAACGAAAAATGCAGGTTACGAAAAGCATTTTCCTAAAAATTTTGTCTCAGGATACAAAACAAGTTCACATGACGAAAGAACCATCTTAAAAAGTCAAACACGCCCTGTCCAAGATGGCATCAGGTGGACCTGTCCAAGATGGCGCTTGAGAGAAGGCGACATTAAAATGTGCCATTCAAACATTCAAACAATGCTCGAGCTGCTCTCCCATCAATGACATTCAAACATCCCGCCCCGCTGGCCTCCCATTGGCGAACAACTGAGCTGTCGTTCATGTCGCCTTCACTCAAGTACTATCTTGGACAGGACCACCTGATGCCATCTTGGACAGGTACGCCATCTTTACCTGACGCTATCTTGGACGCCATCTTGGATGTCATTGCCTAGGAGGAATGACGCATCTACCTCCCATTGCCTATTATAGAGCTGAATCCACCATGATGCTTTTTGTGTAAAGGACAGAGTTACAGTTGTTTTATACTTTATTTCTTGACTCAGGCTTTTAACCTTCCATAAACCTTTGTAAGATTATAACACTGCTAAGAAGACATGGTCAACACGTGCGCACACACACACGCACACACACACAATGACAAGAAGAAACAGGCTCGAGTGATATCGCAAAGGAATATGGCCAAATCTGTCTACCATCGGTACAATATTGAAGCAGAAGGAGGTCTTAAAGGTATGCTTTTATAATTTTTAAATGGTTTAGGGGTAGTATTGGGAGCTTTGGAATGAATCACGTGTTTTACATGTAAAATGCAGTTCAACTTACGAAAAATGCAGGTTACGAAAAAAGCTCTGGAACAGATTAATTTCGTAAGGTGAGATATCACTGTACTTATTAATAGGCCACTATGGAAATTCCAGGCAGGGGATTTGATGATTTGTATCACGACTGAGGTCTGGAATTTCCCTGTTCTGTCCAAACTAATGAGTATAGTGTACATATTCTAGTAATAGATTTTGCTTTTATTATCACTGTTTCTTCTGCATTTGTAATTTCCAGGGTTTAATATTGATATAAAAGTAGATCCAAAAACTGGTTTTGTATATGGGGGAAATCGATTCAACTGTGGAACATGGATGGACAAAATGGGCGAGAGTGACAAAGCTGGGAATCGTGGGATACCTGCAACACCCAGGTACTACAGTTGCTCTTCTTTCTTACATGAAGTCCAAATAATTTAACACAATTTAATGGACCTACGAAGCAAGGGGGTTTATTTGTTTATTTATTTATTTTAGAGATGGCTCTGCAGTGGAAATTATTGGCCTTTGCAAGTCTACTGTTCACTGGTTGACCCGTTTAAATCAAAACGCTCACTTCCCTTACTCTGCCATCAGCTTCCAGAGAGATGGTGTGTCCTTTGTAATATTTTACACTGAAACACTTGAATACTGTTAATTCTTTAGTCACCATGAATAAATGCTTTATTGCCATAATAAATATTTAGTTATGCATCACATTCCCCCCCCTTTTTTTTTTTTGCTGTGGTTGTTTTTTTTTTAATTAAGGTGAAACTCACACTGTGTCGTACGAAGAGTGGGACTGTAGGATCCAGGATAACTTTGAGAAAATATTTTATGTGTCACCTGATCCAGAGGAAAACCAGGAAAAATATCCAGAGCTAGTTCACAAAAGAGGCATTTACAAAGACACTTATGGGGCCTCCAGTCCCTGGTGTGACTATCAGCTCCGGCCCAATTTCACCATTGCCATGGTTGTGGTAAGCGCATACAGTATGCTTTGATTTCACTATGAGCAAACTGTTCATTTCATCAGTTGAACATACACACTTAGATTACAGTATATACAGTACTGCCGTTTTACAAACTGGATTCTAAAAAGTTTGGACACTATACAAATTGTGAATAAAAACGGAATGCAATCATGTGGAAGTGCAAAATTTCAATATTTTATTCCGAATCAAACATAGATGACAGGGTCAAAAGTTTAAACTGAGAAAATGTCTCATTGTAACAGAAAATATTTTGATTTTAAATTTCATGGTGTCAACATACCTCAAAAAGTTGGGACAGGAAGCAATAAGAGGCTGTAAAAGTCAACTGGACTTATTAAGAAGATCTGGAAGACCATTTTCTGCTGAGGTCCATTGGCAACATGACTGAGTATAAAAAGAGCTTCCCAGAGTGGTAGTTTCTCTCAGAAGCGAAGATGGATAGAGGATCACCAATTCCCCCAATGTTGCACAGAAAGATAGTGGAGCAATATCGGAAAGGTGTTTCCCAGTGAAACATTGCAAAGAGTTTGAAGTTATCATCATCTGCAGTGCATAACATCATCCAAAGAGTTAGAGAATCTGGAATAATCTCTGTGCGTAAGGGTCAAGGCTGAAAAACCGTACTGGATGGAGGCCCTTAAACGGCACAGCATCACAAACTGGAATGCTACTGTAAGGGAAATCACAGAATGGGCTCAGCAATACTGACAGAAACCATTGTCGCTGAATGCAATCCACCGTGCCATCCAATGCCGCTGCCAGCTGAAACTCTACAGTACAGAGAAGAAGCCATTTCTAAACAGGACCCAGAAGAGCAGGTGTTTTCTCTGACCCCGGGGTCATTTAAAATGGAGTGTGGCAAAGTGGAAAACTGTTCTGTGGTCAGACGAATTACGATTCAAAGTTCTTCATGGAAAACTGGGACGCCATGTCATCCGGACTAAAGAGGACAAGGACGACCCAAGTTGTTATCAGCGCTCAGTTCAGAAGCTGCATCTGTGATGGTATGGGTTGCATGAGTGCGTGTGGCATGGGCAACTTGCACATCTGGAAAGGCACCATCAATGCAGAAAGGTATATTCAGGTTCTAGAACAACATCTGCTCCCATCCAGACATTGTCTCTTTCAGAGAAGACCTTGCATTTTTCAACATGATCATGCCAGACCACATGCAGCATTAATTACAACATCATGGCTGCATAGGAAAAGGATCCGGGTATTGAAATGGCCAGCCTGCAGTCCAGATCTTTCACTTATGGAGAACATTTGGCGCATCATAAAGAGGAAGGTGCAACAAAGAAGGCCCAAGACAGTTGAACAGTTTGAGGTCTTTATTAGACAAGAATGGGACAGCATTCCTATTTCTAAACTTGAGAAACTTGTCCTCAGTCGCCAGACATTTGCAGACTGTTGTAAGAAGAAGAGGGGACGCTTCACAGTGGTGAAAATGGCCTTGTCCCAACTTTTTTTAGATTTGTTGACATCACGAAATTTAAAATCAACAGATTTTTCCCTTAGAATGAGACATTTCCTCAGTGTAAACTTTTGTCCCCATCATCTATGCTCTGTTCAAAATAAAATATTGAAATTTGGCACTTCCAAATCAATGCATTCAGTTTTTATACACAATTTGTATAGTGTCCCAACTTTTTTGGAATCCGGTTTGTAATAAACAAAAAATACTTCCCCAGGTGATGCTTTACATTAATTAATGAAACAGTAGACTGATGGTTGAATGGGGTGATGCATCAAAAGGATATATTATGAAATGTATGAATAGTTAGATGAATGGGGTGCCTGGATGAATAAATGGTTTAATGGAGTGGTGAAATGGAAGGATGGTAAAATGGATGGACAGATGGATGGGATGAATAAATACATGGATGTGTTATGCAATGGATGGCTGGATAGGTGGATACGTGCATGGTTGAATTGATTGATGGATGGATAGTGAAGTGGTTAAATGGATGGGTGGTTGAACCAAGTGATGGATGGATAGTGAAACGAATGTTTCGATGGGTGGGTGGTTAAACTGATTGATGGCTGGATGGTGAAATACTGTGTTGTAGTTTGTCTCCAGTCTTAGTTAATGGCTCTTTATACATTATGTTTTCCCAATTTTGGCTGCTTTTGGTCAATAAAAACAAGAACAATTTTTCTGAAGTCTGTTCAAAATAATCGCAGGAAATGTCGAGCTTGTTTACTGTGCACTTTCTGTTTCAGGCTCCTGAGCTGTTTACATTGGATAGAGCATGGGCAGCTTTAGAGATAGCCGAGAAGAAACTGCTTGGACCAATGGGAATGAAGACTTTAGATCCAGAGTGAGTGTAATTAATGATTTTGATGAATAAAAGGATTATAAATCAAGTCAAACCTGACTGTTTCAGTGCATCTTGGCATCCATTCTTGGGAGCAGTGTACTAGAAGGAATGTCATGGCATAGTGGTTAACACGTCCGCCTCAGAGCAAGTGTGCCTGTGTTCGATTCCCAGCTCAGGTGTTTCTGTGTGGAATTTGCATGTGTTCCCCGTGCTTGTGTGGGCTTCCTCAGGATTCTGGGTTTCATCCCACAATCCAACAGCATGCACAGTAGGTCCGGCCCTAGATGTGAGTGTGAATGGTTGTGTGTGTTGGCCCTTCAATGACCTGGTGATCTATCCAGTCAGCTGAGATGGACGCCAGCCTCTTCATAACCCTAATTAGAATCAAGATTTTTCTGAGGCCTTGTTTTTTCCTATTTTTTTCTTTTTTAATAGTGATCTGGTTTACTGTGGCATCTATGACAATGCGCTTGACAACAACAACTACAACATCGCCAAAGGCTTCAATTACCACCAAGGGCCTGTACGTCTCTTTCCCACCGTATCTTACAATACGTGAGATAGAAATGAATGATTCTGATTTGGAATGATTTGTCCTTCTCTCTCAGGAGTGGCTTTGGCTGGTTAGTTACTTCCTCCGAGCTAAACTATACTTTGCCAAGCAGATGGGCCGGGACGATTACAATCAGACTGTGATTCTGGTCAAAGACATTCTCTCCAGGCATAACGTCCACCTGGAAAGGTACATCATGAAAGAGGAATGTCAGTCGTCTTAAAAAAAGAGCTGAATGATTGAAGGGTTTCTTTTTGTGTGTTCTAGATCTCCCTGGAAAGGTTTACCCGCCCTGACCAATGAGAATGGACGACACTGCCCTTTCAGTTGTGAGACCCAAGCCAGGTCTATTGGGACAATTCTGGAAGTCCTGTATGACCTGTACCATTGTGGTGACTTGTAGATTTGACGTTTTTCATCTTGTACAAGCCAGGAACCAGGAAACTCTTTCCTTTTTTTGAATGTCCTCATTATGTGTTAACTATTTGTATATATCTCGACATCAGGTAATAAATCAGAAATAGTGTGGTGACCAGACTCATTCTCATCTTCTAAATCACTGCGGTCATGTCTGCTCTCCAACCTTTGCTTTAGAGAATGGTTGTATTCCAACCAGACCCCCATGAATTCCCAAATTTCCATAAATCCCTTCACTAAAAAACTCACTCGACATATTCTTACTTAGAGAGACAATTATTTCTTGGTTGATTGCTTTTGTGATGGCTTGGGGACATATTGGTTAGCACATCTGCCGCACAGCTAGAAGGTCTAGGGCTTGGTAAGGTCCCCTCCCCTCCCCTCCCTTCCCCATTTTCTCCCCTAATTTTAATTGTACAGTCAGCCCCCTTGTTACGAAATTAATCTGTTCCAGCGCTTTTTTGGAACCTGGAGATTTTGTAATTAGAGGTGCATTTTACATGTAAAACGCATGATTCGTTCCAAGGCTCCCAAGACTACCCTTTAAAAATGATAAAAGCATATATTTTAAGGTACTTACTTTGTGTTGACCGTGTCTTTTTAGCAGAGTTATAATCTTACAATGACCATGGCACCGGGAATCACTTTCACCGGGAATCACACGTGTGTGTGTGTGTGCGCGTGTGTGTGGGCGTGCGTGTGTGCACGTTTGTGTGTGCACATGTGTGTGTTGACCATGTCTTCTTAGCAGAGTTATAGTCTTACAATGACTATGGCACCGGGAATCACTTTCACTGGAATCACACGAGCGTGTGTGCGTGTGTGCGTGTGTGCGTGCGTGCGTGCGTGCATGTGTGTGTGTGTGTGTGTGTGCGTGTGTGTTGACAATGTCTTCTTAGTAGAGTTATAATCTTACAAATTTTTATGGAAGGTTAAAGCCTGAACCATAAAATACAGTTGGAATGACACACAAACATGAACACAGTTCAAACAAACTTGAACAAAGTTGGAATGACAGCGTCATCCCTCCTAGCCAATGGGAGGCCAGCGGGGTAGGATGTTAGGAGACAGCCAATGAGAGAGCAACTCGCGCATTGTTTGAATGGCACGTTTTAATGTTTGAATGGCGCGTTTGGCGCATTTCGTAAGAAGAAGTTGTTTTATATACAGAGGACAAAAATTTAGGAAAATGTTTTTCATATACTGGATTTTTCGTATTCAGGGGTTTTTGTAAGAAGGGGGCAGACTGTATTTGATTCCCACTCATCAAGCATTGCCTGTCATTTCATACCACCTTCATCAACCAGGGAAGGTTCTAAGCATGCACATGACCCCTACGGGACATGCAATGCTGCCACCCACCTCTTTATGAACTGCTGCGCATGTGTACTTGGGGGTGGTCTAACACACACAGAGAAAAAGTGCGATCTGCCCGCTTGTATGAATGAGCTCACAAGAATCCATGATTGGCTGTTGGTTGCTGTGACTGACAGGGAAGTGAACAAATACTATCTGTCCCTCCCATGACAGCTCAGCCAGTTAGCTGCCACGGACTCCTAGTCATGAATGGCGGTGGCATCAATTTGGATTCGAACCTGCGACCTCAGGGTTGATAGCCATGCACCTTGTTGATGCACCACTCAACGTAGAGTCTAGGTAAGGTAGAGTAACTCTATGTAAAGTTCTATCCATGTTTATGAGGGTTTCCTCTGGGTGCTCTGGTTTCTCCCTACAGTCCAAAGACATGCACATTAGGCTAATTGGCTGTTCAAAGTTTCCCTTTAGGTATGAGTGTAAATGTATTTTGTTGTTATTGTTACCCCTTGATGGTCTGGCATGCTTTTTAGGGCATACCTGACCTTCACCCAGTGTCGGCTGAGATAGGCTCCAGTCTCCTTTGTAGGAGGATTAAGTGGTGTGGATAAGGAATGAATAAAGAATAACCACTTTTTAGGAAATGTGTCATTGTCATTAAAGGTAAGCAGCCTCCAAACTACAAAGGTTGGGGGTTCGAGTCCCACTCTGCACAAGGTTGTCACTGTCCCCCCCAGTGGAGCTAACTGGGTTATCAAAGGCCGGTCATGTCTCTCACTGTCTATGGTGTGAGGCATGTAAAAGAACCATTGCTGACTTTCGAGAAGAGTAGGCTGCAAACCTGTCAGCGTGTTTCCGCCCTGCGATGGCCTGGCGAGTTGTCCAGGGTGTACTCTGCCCTCACCCGAAGTTGGCTGGGATGGGCACCAGCCTCCCCGCGACCCAAATTAGGATTAAGCGAGTACAGAAAATTAACTGATGAGCCTCCAAACTATAAAGAATTGGCCCAGAGTGTGTCAGGAGATGATGGACAATTAATCTTGTTTTGTTTTCGATTCATTAGTCTCTCAGGAGCCAATTCAGTTGTGCATATTTGGATTTTTGCAGGTTCATTCATACACGTTTCTTCACTCTATGGTGTGAAGGCGGCTTACTTAGGACACACCTCTTACATTTCTGTCTATCACAGCATCATAAAGTCATAGCCTATCATGAACGTCCTGAAGTCTCTTGGTGAACAACACGAGACCGTTCCTTTTTTCTGGGCAAAATATAAAGCATTCTCAACAGTACGGGCAGGATATGTTCTCCTCAGATCACGTTCCTGTATTAGTATACACTGCATGGTTATGAGTATAGTTTTTATTTTTAGTGTAATTTTATCCTTTCTTTGAATTACAAAATTTGTAGATAAAATTAAAACAGCTTCAAAGGGCCAAATATTTTTATTTGTGATAATGAAACTTTCCATAGATTTTAGTGATGCACTCTGGAACTTAATGGTCAGGGTCTCATCATACTTCATGGTGTATGATGTGAATGGTTGTGTGCATGTGTGTGCTGCCCTGCGGTAGAACAGTGAGCTATTCAGGGTGTACCCTGCCTTCACCAACAGTCGGCTGATATAAGTTCTAGCGTCCTTGCGACCCCAGTAGGATTAGCCAGCACATCATATGGATGGATGGATTGATGCATTGATGAAGCTTGACTACTACCTGGTGGAGAGATTCCATCTTGTGCTTAATGGAAGTACTGTAGGTTAGAAGAGCTCAGTTGTACAGGCAGTGGTGGGCCAGGTAATAAGGTGCTGGATTACCGCCACCACATTAACATTAATGCTTGTCACTGCTGTCCCCCTGGTGCACTAACTGGGTTATCAAAGGCGGGCTATGTCTCTCACTGTCTGTGGTGAGAGGTTCATGTAAAAGAACCATTGCTGACTTTCGTAAAGAGTCGATGCAAAGCCGTCAGCGTGTTTCTGTCCCTTGCTAAAGGGTTGTGTCAGGAAGGACATCCGATATAAAAACCTATGACAAATCAAACATGTCAATCATTCCCTGTGATGATCCCTGATAAAAGGAAATGCTATGCAGTTACTTGTGACATTACATGAACCTCTCACCATAGACAGTGAGACACATGGCCGGCCTTTGATAACCCAGTTATCTGCATGGGAAGGGGGGGGGGGGCAGTGACAACTCGATGAGAGTGGGGCTTAAACCCTCAACCTTAGGATCAGTGATCCAGTACCTTTACCACCAGGCCACCACTGCCCTGTCTGCTAAATGCTGCAAATGTTAATGTTTGTTGAGCTGTGATGATCTGAGAAGCTGTTCAGGGTGTATCCCGTCTTTCACCATGGTCGGCTGAAATAGGCTCCAACATCTCCAAAAGATGATCCAACCACACACACACACACACACACACACACACACACACACACACACATTAATTAATTAATTTGCAGAATCGCTTCATCCTGTTGAGGTCACAGGAGTTACATCCAATCTCAACCAACTTTGAGTACTGGCAGATTACAGCTCACAAGTCCACCAAAGGACGACCTTACTCAACCATTTACACTCACACCTAGGGGAAACCTGGAGCAGGCAATTAGATTAATGTGTATATCTTTGGACTGTGGGAGGAAATCTGTAGGACTGTGGAGTACCGGGAAGAAAACAATGCAATCACAAGGAGAACTTACAAATTTCACACAGAAACACCCTCACCAAGCTCAGTACTTTAACGCAGGACCTTCTTCCTGTAACCCACGTAAAATGGGAGAACATGCGAATCGAACCCAGGCCTTCTTTCTGTGAGGTGGATATGCTAACCACTACACCATCGCACCACCCAGATATCAACATTTTGATTGCCCCCCCCCACACACACACCCAAATTGTGATTCAGTGTGATTATCGGTTCAAACCCTGAGGAACTTCCATCAGTTCCACAAACATTTGTTCCTTTTTTAGCAAGAAGGTGGTGAGTTAGCAAAACCCTAAATTGGTCATCTGTACATCTTGCCCGGATTCACCTTGACTTGTAAAATGATTTAGATGCTACTTCATTACAAATGCGAGTTTGAGATACAACTACATTCAAATACTCAGTAAAAAAAACTTTAATTAGTTTCGCTTTCCCATGTCAAGACCTATTTCACAGGCAGATAGAAACAAATAGGTTGCCAAATATAGCATGTTAATCTTGTTTCCTGTGCTAATGTTGTTACTGTTAAAAGGCAATTGTAGGTGGTAGTCTGAGCACAACTTGAGGTGCTCGTCCAGCACATATTTTCTTCCTGTAGAAACAAAAACTGCAATGTTA
>CM045728.1:114307297-114319797 GCA_024760905.1 Plotosus lineatus
TTGGACATGCCCGAAACACCATACCAGGGAGGCATCCGTGAGGCATTCAGACCACCTCTGCTGGCCCTTCTCAATGCGGAGGAGCAGCGGATCTACTCCGAGGGCTCCCCGGATGGTAGAGCTTCTCACCTTCTCTCTAAGGGAGAACCCCGCTACCCAGCGAAGGAAGCTCATTTCAGCCACTTGGGTAGTGTTTTGGTGTTGGTTTAAAAATTTTGACTTGTTTATCAGTTAGTCTCGGAACAAAATCCTGAACACCACTGTGCACAGATTTTCACCAAAACTTGATAGGGGAACTACCCAACCGGAGTCCCAGAGAGGCAAGGTTACTGGAGACTGAGTGCTTATAACTTTGAAAGAACGAATAAGACTTTCAACTCAGACCTTTAACCTTAAGTGGAATTCAAAGGTGAAACCGCAGTCAGCTTGTAAAACCTTATAACGAGTGAGATTTGTTTTCTTTTTTGATCATATCCGTGTACTACACAACAAATCATAAGGTGAGAACATGGGTAATTAATACCGGTACCCACATATGGAAGATTTACTACGATACCTATTCTGCATGGTGTAGGTACCCTGGACTCTATGATCACCCCCCCCCGAGTTGTGTCTTAAAATGGATACGACTAAAACGAACGAACACGGCGTGTTGTGTTATTTAGAAACCAGAAAACACCCTTCATGCTCAAGATATTCTGAAAAGGTCATTGTTACATTCAAAATGTTAACACTGTAAGGTGTGAAAAGTAAATGGAAATTTATATGTTTGTTTTTGATAGTTGACTCAGACATTTAGATCTTATTATTACTTTGCAGACACAATAGAATTCACACATATCCACACAGAGAGAAGAGAAAGGATTTCAGTAGCAGGAGCAGGATGTGCATACAAGAAAATGATTAGTGTGCTCAGTGCTACGCCTCAGTGTTTAGTGTTGGTTCTGATTGAGAACCTCGGTTGCCAGCTGAGTGATGCAAGTCCAGGCCTCTTGAATGTGCCGTGACTCGGTGGTGTGAGCGCACACGGCCAGACGTAGTACAAATTTGCCTGCCAGCGTACATGGCACCAGGTGAATCCTCTGAGAGCTGTTGATCCTCTTCAGTAGGGTTTCATTCAAGTCATTCGAAGCCTGAGTGATATGTATGAGGAAAAAAATCGTTAATTATTTCGGCCAATAATATTTAAAAAAAACGGCTTTAAATCTTGAGACTTAGACTACACTTGGTATGAGATTATAAGTGCTTCATGAGATTGCGAACACCTTTACTGGTCATTTCTGTTTACATTCTACAAGTATACAAGTGAGTAAGCAAGCACACGACCTCATACTGATATCGTACCGCCTTTTGACCTGGATGTTTACACAGTGTCAGCTAAGTGAGCAAACAACCGTACAATTACATCAGGTTGTAGTTCACAGGTAGAAGCTAATTGAGGTATTTTTTCATCAATTTTTCGATGATTAAAACACAAAACAAAACAAAAAACACTACATTAAATACCTTGGTATATGCATGAGGCAAATACTGAAGCCATATTGGAGCCATGTTTGTGAAACCTCTTTGAATGGGTGGGTAAAGTAAAATAATTACAGTGGTACCTCACTTTGCGAAAGTCTCACCAAATGAAAAATTCAGGTTACGAAACTCATTTTCCTAAATTTTTTTGTCTCTGGATACGAAACAAGTTCATATTACAAAAGTGCCATCTTAAAAATACAAACACGCCATTCAAACAATACGTGAGTTGCTTTCCCATTGGTTGTCTCCCAACACCTCGCCCCACAGGCCTCCTATTGGCTAGGAAGAAGCTGATACATAATACAGTCTGTCTGTCTGTCTTCTTTTCGGCTTTTTCCCTTTTACTCGGGAGTCGCCACAGCGAATCACTTGATTCGCACGTTTGATTTGGCAGAGATTTTTACGTCGGATGCCCTTCCTGTCACGACCCTTTTTTAGCAAGGGACAGAAACACGCTGACGACTTTGCAGCTACTCTTTACGAAAGTCAGCAATGGTTCTTTTACATGCCTCTCACCATAGACAGTGAGAGACATGGCCTGCCTTTGATAACCCAGTTAGCTGCACTGGGGGGGACAGTGACAATCTTGGGGAGAGTGGGACTCGAACCCCCAACCTTTGGATCAGCAATCCAGCGCCCTATACCACTAGACCACCACTGCCCCAATCTCCATAATACAGTACGGAACCTATAATGCTTTTTGGAAGGAGAGTTGTACTGTTGGTTCATGAGTTTTTTGAGTGTGCTTATTGCAGCATTATTTTTCGTTATTAATTATGAGCCCCAACAAAGTGATTCCCGGTGAGACTGAAAAGATGAAGCGGGCTCCGTTACCAATAAAAGTAAAACAGGAGATGATAAAAAAATATGAAAGTGGGATTCGGTTGAGTGAAATCGCAAAGGAGTATGGCCGAAACCCCTCTACAGTCGGGACGATATTGAAGCAGAAGGGGGCCTTAAAAGCGGAGATACATTGACAGAGGTGAATATTTCGAAAACAGCAACCACCATATTTAAGGACCTCATGAAGGAGGGTGGAGGTGAGGGTTCTTCAATCCAGCCATCCCCGGACTTTAAAGCGTCGCATGGGTGGTTCGAGAGATTTAAAAAAAGGTAAATCATTTTCTTTTACCTTTAACACATGTTTCATACATATTTCATACAAAATCGGTGTACTCTTATAATTTTTAAAGGGTTTATGGGGTAGTATTGGTAGCCTTGGAACGAATCATGTGTTTTACATGTAAAATGTGGTTCAATTTACGAAAAATGCAGGTTTCGAAAAAGGCGCTGAAACGGATTAATTTCATAAAGTGAGGTACCACTGAACATCTGAGAGGTACATTTCATTCAAAAACACATTTCTGGACACATTCCCACAACGGATAGCAGCTTTTATTAATTTTTAAAATACTTTACATTATTAATGATATTAATCCATTTATTTTATGAACCGCTTTATCCTAATTAAGGTCGCAGGGAGGCTAGCGTCCATCTCAACTGATGGCAGGGTTCACCCTGGATAGCTTGCCAGACCATCTCTGGGCAGAAACAGGTTGATGGCTATGCAGCCCACTCTTGACGGGACTATACCACAGACGGTGAGAGACATGGCCGGCTGTTGATAATCCAGTTGGCTGCACTGGGGAGAGACCAGTGACAACCCATTGGTAGTACGGCTTGAACCACCAACCTTGGGATCATTAATCCAACACCTTACCACCAGGTCACCACCGCTCTTCTTCTTCTTCTTCTTCTTTTCCTTTTGGCTGTTCCCTTCAGGTGTCGCCACAGCAAATGATCTGCCTCCATCTCTCCCTATCCTCTGCATCTTCTACTCTTACTCCAACTACCTTCATGTCCTCCTTCACCACATCCATAAATCTTCTCTTTCTTCCTCTGGGCCTTCTGCCTGTCAGTTCCAACCTCAGCATCCTACTACCAATATACTCACTAGCCCTCCTCTGTACATGTCCAAACCATCTTAATCTAGCCTCTCTGACTTTGTCTCCAAAACCTCTAACATGTGCTGTCCCTCTGATGTACTAATTCCTGATCCTATCCATCCTCATTACTCCCAAAGAGAACCTCAACAGTTTCATCTCTGCTACCTCCAACTCTGCCTCCTGTCTTTTCCTCAGCGCCACTGTTTCTAAACCATACAACATCGCTGGCCTCATCACAGTCTTGTACACTCTTCCCTTCATTCTTGCCGATACCCTCCTATCACACATCACACCGGACACTTTTCTCCATCCATTCCAACCTGCCTGCATGCGCTTCTTCACCTCTTTTCCACACTCTCTATTGCTCTGGATTGTTGAGCCTAAGTACTCAAAATCCTCCACCTTCTTTATCTCTGCCCCCTGTAACCTCACCGTTCCTCTTGAGTCCTTGTCGTTCACACACATGTATTCCGTCTTACTGAGACTAACCTTCATTCCCCTCCTTTCCAGGGCATACCTCCACCTCTCTAGATTTTCCTCCACTTGTTCTCTGCTCTCACTACAGATCACAATGTTAATGATATATGAATATGACTTGAATACATCATGGCATTCTTCAGCAGTGTAATGTTCGACGAGTTTTTTAGCAGCCTATCACCTTCGAACCATAGTACTTCGTACTGATGTCTGAAAGCAAGGAGGTCTCATTAAGATGGCCGCCCTGTGGCTACACAATTGAAACCCTCAAGTGCAATGCAATCTTTTTTTCCCCTTTGAAAAAGCAGAAAATATCATGAGAAGGTTTCATTCATGTGACTCCACTTTGAAACCGGCTTCGCTTCAGTCTGCCGTTTTCTTTCCACCAATTTTCTGATTTCTACTTATTTCTACAAATTGTTTTTGGTTATGCAGAGGCTCCCAGTGAATGATGGGATACTGTAGTCCAGTATAGTGTTGTGCCTTCACATACTACAGACTCTGGGCTCCATTCCACTTCTGTTAAATGTCTAATGAGTATTTGGAGATCATACATACTACTTATGTATTCTAGTATAATGGAAGGAGACACTTTGATGCAGTTGCAGTCTTTTCCAAAATATCCGGCTCAAGTTTTGAAAAAAAGACCACGCCCTGTACCCAGACTAGCCTCGAAATCCTGTTTTGATGTATTACTGCATGCATGAAAGTAAAATTGTGAGAACTGAATCTTGGTGTATCCCACCTTTAATCTGAAGCAGACCAAGCCGAGCACCACTTCAGCACTGATCTCAAATCGTTCATCTGTAAGCACCAAACTCTCGAACTCCTTCGCCAGCGCCACTTGCTGTAAAAATCACATCATGCATAATTTGTTCCTATTTGCATTCTGGAACTGGAGACATAAATCAATTCATATGAAAATTCACAATGTATAACAATAATCATTTGCTGAACCTCTTGATTCCATGAGGATCACGAGGAGACTGGAGTCAACCTCCCTGTACACCTCGAACAGCTAACCAGAGGCCAAACCCCCCCAGGCTGTAAAGTGGGCTTGTGTGAGTGTACTGGTCTGAAGAGCTATTCAGGGTGGACCCTGCCTTTGCCCAATGTAGGCTCCAGTCTCCCTGCCACCCTAATGAGATCAAACCATTCAGCAAATGAGCGATTGAGTAAATATTAAAGTAATTTCCATAGAATTGGTATCAACACCAATGTTTACATAGATACATTTATTTTCATTATTACTCAAAGTAGTACAGACAATACATTGGCCTCATTAAATAAGGGGTGTGACTACATTTCCTCTTGTGAGATTCGAGGTCAGAGAGTCTGAAAAGATTACCCATACCCAACATGGGACTTGAACCCACAACCCTGAGATTAAGCATCTCATGCTCTATTGACTGAGCTTGCTGGGCTTCAGGACATGAGCAAATTCCAACAACAATGCATATGCAGTGATGACCTGGACTCTGACAGGACACGAAAATGGGCTTCGAAAGGTTTTGTCAGTGCGGCTATTGAAGCCGTTTGGGGTGATTACCTTGTGGATGTGCTGCTGCAGGCGCCGGAGTCCGTACATGCGCAACACGAACCACAGCTTCAGTGAGCGGAATCTTCGACCCAATGGGATTTGCCAGTGCTGTGAGGAGACGAGATATGAGATGACACATGAACACACATGGGCAAAAGGGTCTGCAGTGAACACGACTGTGAAAATCAGACTATGTCTCAAAGCAGCTCGGGTCTTGTTCTTGTCAAATCCCATTGGGATTAAATAGAGTTCAATTTTACATTAATTATAAAGTACATTAATTATTCAGATTTTTTTTTTTCATGCATAAATAAGAGTTGTGGGGCTAATGGCATAATGGTCAGGGTGCTACGCTCACGATCGGGAGGTTGTGTGTTCGAATCCCAGTTACACCTCCCACTATGCTAAGACCCCTGTAACCTGTTTCTGTAACCGCTTCATCCTAATTAGGGTCGCAGGGAGGAGGCTGGTGCCCATCCTAGCCAACTCAGGGCGAGGGCAGAGTACACCCTGGACAGCTCGCCAGGCCATCACAGGGCGGAAACACGCTGACGGCTTTTCAGCCTACTCTTGTTGAAAGTCAGCAATGGTTCTTTTACATGCCTCACACCATAGACAGTGAGAGACATGGCCGGCCTTTGATAACCCAGTTCGCTGCACTGGGGGGGACAGTGACAACCTTGTAGAGAGTGGGACTCGAACCCCCAACCTTTGGATCAGCGATCCGGCGCCTTATACCACTAGACTACCACTGCCCCCAGTATAAATGGGTACCAGTTCCAGTATATTTTTACTGGTACCCAGTATAAATGGGTACCAGTAAAAATATACTGGAAAGGTAACCTGCGATAGACTTGTGTCCCATCCAGGAGGAATTGAATTCCTAGTCGCTTTTTTTGGGTATGATTACCATTGAATTTTTGGAACATGGATGGGTTAGGGGGGGTTTGCTGAAACCTGGCAACCCTATATAACATCAGGATTTGGTAACACTGAGCAAACTGGCCACCAGAATGCAGCAGTCACCAAACAGATCAGTTCAAGACATCGTTCACTTTGGGGAAATTTGGACCAGCCGTTTCGCCTACCATGCATGTCTTTAGACTGTGGGAGGAAACCACATAAACACAGGGAGAACGTGCAGGTCCACACTGAAACACCTGAGCTGGGGAATCAAACCCAGGTCTTGTTGTTGTGAGGCAGATGTGCTAACCACTGTGGCATCATACCGCTCAGTTCTAGACATGCATTCATTCAATTATTTTCTGAACCACTTAGTCTTAATCAGGGTCACGGGGAGGCTGGCACCCATCTCAGCCGATGCTGCGCAAGGGCTTAGTACACCCTGAAAGCTTCCAGGGGAGACCAGTTTAAGACAATCATCAAAAATGATATAAACATAGTAAAAACAAACTCACACCCAAATACTCAACACAGAATAAACACACTGAAGTACTTACCCTATAATCCGTCACTAATCCTGCAAAACAAAACAAGACAGCGGTGAATGAACCAAATCAAAGACAAACATCCAGCATGACGTTCCCCTCATGATCATTAAACACAAGTATGTTTAGAAGAACTTCAGGCAAAACCAATAGCTTTACTTCTACATTGTTTTTAGAGGTGGGTTAGTGGTAATGGCTCTGGTTTACTGGTCAGAAGGTTGGGGGTTCAAGCCCCAGCACCACCAATCTGCCACTGCTGACCCCTGAGCAAAGACCTTAACCCTCATCTGCTCAGTTGTATAAATAAGATCAAATATACGTTGCTCTGGATAACAGCATCGGCCAAAGGCTTTCAATGGAAATGTTCTGTGTTTTTGTTGTGGAAATGTTCTCTTGTTTCCTGAAGAGTTCTTTGGAAGTTTGAATCTTCTGAACTGTTATGGTCTGTGCTGGCTGGCGGCGTTAACTCTCTCTCTCCACTCATTGCAGGCGCAGGCGAGGTCCAGAGATTCGTGTACCATGATGAGCATGCGTCACGTGAGAATGGTGTTAGAGAGGCTCCTAGAGAACAGATCATTCGTCAAAGTGGAGAAATGCGAGTTTCATGTCCCCTCAGTCTCTTTCCTGGGGTTGATTGTGGTGAAGGGTCAGATAAGACCCAATCTGGCAAAGGTGAAGGCAGTGGTGGAGTGGCCGACTGTGGGGATGCGGAAACAGCTGCAGAGGTTCCTGGGGTTCGTGAACTTCTCTCACCGGTTTGTGTGAGACTACAGCTGCCTAGCAGCCCCCTCACACAGCTGACATCACCCAAAACACCGTTCCAGTGGTCCCCAAGTGCCCAGGCAGCGTTTGACAGGCTGAAGGCAAAATTTGTCAATGCGCCCGTACTGATCCACCCGGACCCCTCGCTGCAATTTTGTGGTGGAATTTGACGCCTCAGACTCGGGGGTGGGGGCAGTCCTCTCCCAACGGTCTCCCATGGACCAGAAGCTACACCCATGCGCCTTCTTCTCCCGTTGCTTGTCCCTGGCGGAACAGAACTATGATGTTGGGAATCGTGGTCTTGGCGCTCCAGAAGTGGCGGCACTGGCTGGAAGGGGCAGCCCACCCCTTCGTGGTCCGGACCGACCATAAAAAAATGTATCTTACCTCCATACGGCCAAGAGGTTGAACTCCCGTCAGGCACGATGGTCGCTATACGTAGGAAGATTCAACTTCACGCTAACGTACCGACCTGGCTCCCGGAATACGAAACCAGATGCTCTCTCCAGACAGTTCTCCTGGGGGAAGACATCACCATGGAGACCATCCTGCCCGCCTCTTGTATACTTGGAGCAGCTCAATGAGAGGTCGAACGACTAGATCAGGACGCCCATCAGGGGGAACCAGAGCCCATCGGTTGCCCCCAAGGTCGATCATACGTTCCCCCGCTGGCCAGAACCCCAGTGCTCTAGTGGACTCACTCATCAAAATTAGCCTGCCACCCCAGAGCCCACCAAACTCTCTTTCTACTCCAACAACGCTTCTGGTGACCAACAATAGCAGCCGACACCAGAGAGTTTTGTGGGAGCTTGTGCCACCTGTGCCTGGGGCAAGTCCTTTCATCGTGCACCCACAGGTCTCCTCCAACCCTCACCCGTTCCTCATCATCCCTGATCGCACATTGTGGTGGATTTTGTTATGGGGTTTCCCCCGTCCGAGGGCAACACAGTCATCCTGACAATAGTGGACCGGTTCTCCAAGGCGGTTCACTTCATCGCACTACCCAAACTTCCCTCGGCGGTGGAAACAGCTGGTCTCCTGGTCCAACATGTCTTTCGCCTCCATGGCATCCAACAGGACGTCGTTTCAGATCGGGGCCCCCAGTTTGCATCTAGAGTTTGGAAGGCGTTCTCCGGCTACCATCCTCAGTCTAACGGGCAGGCAGATTGAACTAATCAAAGCCGCAGATCCTCCCTGCGCTGCGTCGCCTCCCATCTTCCAGCCTCCTGGGCCACATACCTCCCATGGATCGAATATACACACAACTCTCTGGTCTGCACCACCACCGGGATGTCCCCCTTTATGGTGATCAACGGGTTCCAGCCTCCCCTGTTTACCAGCCAGGAGGTCGAAGTGGCAGTTCCATCCATCCAGGAACAGTTTCGCAGAGCACGCCGGGTCTGGAGAGAAGCACGTGCTGCCCTGGAATGAACAGTGGCCCGAAACCGGAGACTCGCCGATAGTCATCAGACCCCGGCACCTCCCTACACTGTCGCGCAACAAGTTTGGCTCTCCTCCCGGACCTGCTCCTGCAAGTCGACTCAAAGAAATTGTCTCCCAGGTACATCGGGCCCTATGTAAATAATCATAAACCCCTGCGCCGTCCGACTCGAGCTCCCATCCTCACTCAAAGTACACCCGGTATTCCATGTATCCCTAAACAAGCCTGCGGTGGAAAGTCCCCCCCCCCCCCCCACCGACCACTCTCTCTCTGTCACATTTATCTATCTATTGATCTATCAATCACATTTATCTATGTGTCACCTCTATCTATTTGACTTCTACTTGTCTACCTGACAAGTGCCTGACCTATTTATTATTTTTGCTACAAAATCAAATAATTTTAGATCAAATCCACAGAAGTGAACACATTCCAGGCACCCGATTATTAATGGGATCTCAGACTTTTGGACCTTACTGTACATGTGATCTGTGAAAGACGCACTGCATGTCTACTGAAGAAACCATTCAATGTGCTTTAGGAAACAACATAAAGTTTGTGTTCAATCCAGGAAAGTAGAGGTTGGGAGACTTGTCATATTGTTGTACCATGGTGTGTGTATGTGTGTGTGTATATGTATGCATGTGTGTGTGCGTGTCTATGTATATGTATGTGTGTGTGTGTGTGTGTGTGTGTGTGTGTGTGTGTGTGTGTGTGTGATGTTGTGGCCATTACACTCCTTATATGGCAGAAAAGCCTGGAGGGTTGCAGTGTAACTTCATTAGGCTTGTGTTGTTTGAGGTAGGAGTGGGCTTTGTGTACAAGCTTGGCCTGGGAAGTACGTGCTTATGTGCGTGTGTGTGTGTGTCTGTGTGTGTGTGTGTGTGTGTGTGTGTGTGTGTATGTTCGAACAGCCACAGCCACCCCTTTTGTCTTGCTGTCAGAGCAATTAGAGGCCGGCTGCAGCTGCACAGCTGTGTTGCTCACCGAGCTGCTGTTGTGCTTAAAATGAGCAAAAGGCAGAATGGAGCATGATGGGTAATTAGAGTGTGCCTTTTCATGGAGGAGGAGGCTGATGGACAGTATGGATGGATGTAGCTGTAGAGATACACTTTTAGAGTTCGTAGTCCTTTTTTCTTTTATGTAAGAACATGAAATGTTTTCTAATAATGCACCTATTTCATTATTTCATTTAAACTCTGCTTCAAAAGGATTAAAATACGATTTTTATTTTTTATTTTAAATTAACCTGGCTTTGCTCGTTGAGCTTTGAATAGAAAATACAATGTAAAAGTAGCAGTTTTTCCTCAACATAAGAGTTGGCTGAGATGAAATTAGGTTAAGGTTGAGAAAATGAATAAATAAATGGGCTATAAATCCAGTGTCCAACTCATTTAAGACCCCATCTCTAAATTTAAATCTGATCTAGGGCTGAATGATCTTTGACAATCTATTTTAAAAGGGGCAACTATGCAATCTACATTTCAAAATGATTCATTTTAAGCACTTGTCCTCTTTTCCTTTATTCGCCTACATTTTCTGATGATACTTAACAGCGACGAGCTAGCATACAATCTTTCCTGAGTCATGAATGACGAGCTGTTGATTTAAAATAGGCTGAAGCCCCCTAGTGGAGGGATGATGAATTAAGCTTCATGGTAATAGTCAATGCAAAAAATGTACAATAATCCTATTCCGTGAAAGCTCTAGTAACCCATATAAATGGAGTTGGCAGGATGGATTTGGCCTGCAGGCCTGAAGTTTGACACCTGTGCTATAAATGTTTGAGCTTCAAGGGATGGCAAGGCATGAGGTGTACAACAAGCCAGCAGCTCAATCTAAAGTAAATCCCACTTTTAATGAATTTAAACTGCCTTCAGTGGAAGTGAAGTGTAGGGCCGGTGGTGTAGTGGTTAGAGTGCTGGGATCATGATCAGGAGGTTGTGAGTTCAAATCCCACTGAGACCCTCACTGGGCTAAGACCCCTGGGCAAGGTCTCAACTACAAGTGTGCCTCTGTTCACCCAGCAGTATAAATGGGTACCAGTAAAAATATACTGGGAAGATAACCTGTGATGGACTAGCGTCCCATCCAGGGGGAGTTGAACTCCTGGTCGCTTCACACTATGGAAACCGGGGATAAGCACCGGCCTGATGAGCCACTAGGCTCAGGTGTAAAAACCCAACAGACTTACCCTCAGTGGAAGTGGCCATGTTGGCTTGACATGGGATTAACTCTGAATTGAGGATGCCTTCTTAATGTTCTGAGTGAGTGTTTATTTGTTTTTTTTTTGTTTCGGGTCCAAGACAGGTGGTTAATTTACAAGCTTTGAATGAACGTAATCTTGCACCTATCCTTCTTTAATGTGAAATAGAGAAAAATGAGTAAGTAAATAAAATTATCTTAAATGTATCTATAAATGAATAAATAAATGATATGTAATAAATACATTTGCCAATGGGACAAAATGATTTATGTTTACAGTTAGTAAAAGAGGTGTAGAAAAAAAATGTGAGAATCATCTGCGAAGGGCTGAGAGCCACAATGGTCTAATCCACAAAAACTGAAAAAAAAAAAATGACACAAGGTGATATTGTGACAGATGTGGATAAGGTCTATGCATGCCAGAATTGTTCTTTCATCTTCCTTTAATCATATTGTGAGCACTTATCACAAAAAATATTGCAAAAACTGTTACTTTTCTCAAAACCATCTTTCTGTTGGTAAAACCACTCAGGTTCTCAGCCCTTCAAATGTGGGTTGTTGCAATCGTATAACCTTTCCTTGACTCCTTGTACTGTATATAAGATACTGTTGCTGGCTAAGATTTTTATTTATTTATTTTTGTGGGCATTGTGTGATGTGTGTGCTGCAGAAATACCTGACTCTTGGTGGTCATGCTTCAGATAAACTGGGTCCATCATAAATGCCCCGATTATATCAGCCCTTTTCTTCACCCTAAAACAACATTTTGCAGTTTCAGTTTTGTTGTAAAAACCTTTCTTTCCACCAAGAAATTTCAATAGGAATGTGTATGTGACTGAATTTCCCACTTTATTAAATCTGATCATTTATAACTAATAGTATTGCAAACAGGAAGAAACATTACATTTCTATTCATTACAGACTATTCCAAGTCGGATAGAATGTAATTTTCATGGGAATTAATGTGGAAATACAAGAACGAGAAATAATTACTTGGGAATTCTGGGTAATTTATACTAATTTTGTCACACACACACACACACACACATATATATATATATATATATATATATATATTCTGTCTTCCTTTCGTCTTTTTCCCTTTTACTCGGGAGTCGCCACAGCGAATCATCTGATTCGCTCGTTTGATTTGGCAG
>CM045728.1:114322297-114327297 GCA_024760905.1 Plotosus lineatus
TTATTTCGATGGTGGAGGACACTGTACTGTGCTTGGATTTTTGATGTATGATGTCTGCGCTTATACTTTGCCTTTGCAAAAATGTATTTGCCTGCTTTATATGCTTCAATACAAACATTTTCTAACAATTGTTAATTACTACATATGTAATTAGCCTACAACAGAGTTTGAAAGGTATGCTAATGTGAATAGGAACTTAATGGACCACAAATACAGTGATACCTCACTGTCCGCTGTTAATTGGGTTGGGGCGATGACTGAAATCCGCGAAGTAGGATCAACCGCCCCCCAACCCCTCCTGATTGACGTGTCCGTCATGTATATGTATATAATTTAAATAAATACATATTCAATGCTATAGATGCTTAAAATAACAATTAAGCATTAAAAAATAATGCATATGATGTAAATAAAATATAAATACACACACAAAGATGCACACACAGATGCGCACCTCACAAAAATGTAGTTTTGATGGGAGGGTTTGGGTTGTTTTTTGTTTGTTTAGGGTTTTTTGTATAATTGGCCTGTTTTTGTTTTTTTTTGGCATTTTCCTTAACCTTTCCCCCCTTTTCTTCCTTAATTTTATTTATTTTTTTATTTCGATGAATATTTTTTTAAAAATCCGCAATAAATTGAAGCGCGAAATAGCGAGGGATCCCTGTAGTTACCAAAGTATTATACTGTATGTAAAATAAGTAAATAATTTAAAAAAATAAATACATTTAAAAAAATCACAAAGTACAGTATTTGCAGCTTGATGCTCTAGGTCAAGAATACAGCCAAGCATGACTCCTATGAGAGCTGATTGGTTGAGTGCTCAAGGATGATATGCAACACCAGCAAATCATGGGCTATAGCTCATGCATACAGAGAGGTGGATAGTGCTTTCCTCTGAGTGTGTTCCACTGCTCCTGACTATCAATAAGCAGCAGTTACAGAAAATATAAAAAATAAAGAAAAAAAAAAAACTCAGCCACATTCTCTTGGAAATACAGCAGCCTCCGCCCATTCGTGGTTTGCTGGTGTGGCCCCGCATGCTCGCGGATTAGCGGCAGCCCCGGCAAATTACTGGCACATGATTCAAATTTAGCCAATGGCTGAAAGCTTTTGTTTCTCCCTCCTGCTGATTGGTTGCAGATGATGTGTACATCTCTTTTTTTCCTCCTTCGCGTACATGCTATCAACGTGATTGCTTGAATTGTGAATTCATGTTTTTTTAGTGTTTTTAATGATTATTTAAGCGCTATGATGTCACTCAAACACCCTGCATCTTCTCTCGCTTCTAGTAAGGAACCTCATCACTTTATTTATTCATAAATATTATCACAGTACAAAATTAAAAAGTTTTTCTTAATCATCACTACATTTTACTGCAATGTTACTGTTTTGATATAGTGGGGCCGGAGGCGTAATGGTTAGGGTGCTGCGCTCATGATCGGGAGGTTGTCAGTTCAAATCCCACTGAGACCCTCACTGTGCTAAGATCAACACTACATTTTACTGCATTATTACTGTTTTGATATAGTGGGGCCGGTGGCGTAATGGTTAGGGTGCTGCGCTCATGATCGGGAGGTTGTGAGTTCGAATTCCACTGAGACCCTCACTGTGTTAAGATCATCACTATATTTTACTGCATTATTACTGTTTTGATATAGTGGGGCCGGTGGCGTAATGGTTAGGGTGCTGTGCTCATGATCAGAGGGTTGTGAGTTCGAATCCCACTGAGACCCTCACTGTGCTAAGACCCCTGGGCAAGGTCTCAACCAAAAGTGTGCCTCTGTTCACCCAGCAGTATAAATGGGTACCAATTGAACTCCTGGTCGCTTCACACTATGGAAACAGGGGATAAGCACCGGCCTAATGAGCCACGAGGCTTGGGTGTAAAAACCCAACAGACTTACCACCACTGTATTGATGAGTAAGACTGGCGAGAGAATGTGTTTAACAAGCATATTTTAGCGCATGGAATACCACATAGGGTTTTAAAACTGCATCAATAATTCACGGATTTTCAGGATCCGCAGGTAGGGGCGGAACGCAACCCCCGCGAAAAATGGTGGCCTTCTTCTGTTTGTCTTCACCCCCCTGGGGTTGGCTAGGTATTGTGCGAGTTGGAACAATCTATTCAATGGGAGGTGGGGTGGATTGGATATGAATAAATTAGAGAGGAAATTCAGGAGGAAAAATCTATAGATCACTTCGAAATGTGTGCTTTGCATTAATTTCCATTTATATCAACGTTAGCAGCCGATTTCTTCCAAACCTGATTTTCTATAATTCAGATGAAACTATCAACATTTCAGGTAATCGTTCCTGATTGGATACACCTAATCTACCCCTTATAAACTGCATACTTCAAAACATGGGTAGATGTAGATTTAGAATATTCAAGAAAAGTAATTTAACTCATTTTTAGTGACACTTCCAATTTGTTGAATGACTTTTGTACATGGATGAGTCTCGATACTGACCAAATTTACTCCACTGTGTCCCTGAGACAATCAGAAAAAGGAAATAATTTACAAACTCATGCCATGTATAGACAGGTATTAAAAATGGCGGCACGGTGGCATAGTGGTTAGCACGTCCGCCTCACCGCAAAAAAGGTCCTGGGTTCTATTCCCAGCTCGGGCGTTTCTGTTGGGAGTTTGTATGTTCTCCCCGTGCTTGCATGGGTTTCCTCCAGGTTTTCCGGTTTCCTCCCAAAGTCCAAAAACATACTCAGTAGGTTAATTGGCTTTTCCAAATCATTCCTATATGTGAGAGTATGAATAGGTGTGTGAGTGTTGGCCCTGTGATGGCCTGGCGAGCTGTCCAGGGTACACCCTGCCCTCACCAAAAGTCGGCTGAGATGGGCACCAGTCTACACGCGACCCAAATTCAGATTAAGCGGTTCAGAAAATGAATGAATGAAAAACTTTGCCAAGATTATTACAAATCCACCAAGTTCTCTCAAGATCATCACGATCCGAACCATCGGCCCCACAACATTCACCAGGGTTCACGAACTAGGATTTCAGATTTCTTTACTTAGTTTAACATGAACTTAAGCCATTGTTAAACTGAACATTTTTGTGGTTTTAAAGACATTACACAAGAATAATATTACCATTACTGGGTTGAACTGTAGTGTGTGTGATGTTCAGCGGCCTATCAGACACACAGACGTCTCAATCGCCGGGACCCTGTGCATAGTGATAATTAAAAATCTGCACGCAGGTTAAGCACTACATATACCGGTAATATTGTTTTAAAACATTAATCAGTTGCCACACCCGCCATCGAACACATTCCCTTTTTATCTGTCCTCCCATCTATTTTCCCAGATGTCATTTTGTTCAATATCCTCTCCATCTGCTGCAATGATTCTGCAGCTCTACAAATAAGACTGCCACTGGAGACACTACATGGAACATGTCACTGTTGCCATGTGAGCTACTACATCCAATTCACTTCCTGGCAACCGGTCTCAATACAGGAAACAACATCATGCTGCCATTCAGGCCTTTGATAAAGAGCAGGGCCATTTCAGGCAAGCATGGTCTGGATAGTATTGTTTGAACTGGTGCTTATAAACAGGGTGATTTTGTTATGGACCGAAAGGGAGGGGCTTATCTAAAGGTCTGGATGCGCCTCAGGAAATTACTTTACCCTTATCTCCACGATGCTCAGCAGGGTGCCAGAGAGCCAACTCAAAGGTTCTCTAATTTTCAGACAATTTCTCAACACATAACTCACTCCAGCAGACATCAGTTTGACATTTGAACACACACACACACACACACACACACACACACACACACACACACACACATACACATACACACATATACACATATACACACACACACACACACACACACACATACACATACACACACAAACACACATACACATACACACACATACACACACACACATACACACACACACACACACACACACACACACACACATACACATACACACACAAACACACATACACATACACACATACACATACACACACACACACACACACACACACACATACACATACACACACAAACACACATACACATACACACACACACATACACATACACACACACATACACACACACACACACACACACACACACACACACACACACACACACACACACACACATATACACACACACACACACACACATACACACACACACACATACACACACACACAGACACACACACACATATACACACACACAGACACTTTGACAAATGTATTGGTTTGACATTTCCTTGATGGGCTTCAATACATTTAAAAAAAAGTCCATTGGGCCTTTTGCACCCGAATCTAGTGTCTCATCAGGGCGGTGCTTATCCCCGGTTTTTGTTGCGTGAAGGGACTAGGACTTCAACTCCTCCTGGATGGGACGCTAGCCCATCGCGGGTTACCTTCCCAGTATATTTTTACTGGTACCCGTTTATACTGCTGGGTGAACAGAGGCACACTTGTGGTTGAGACCTTGCCCAGGGGTCTTAGCACAGTGAGGGTCTAACTGGGATTCGAACTCACAACCTCCAGATCATATCTGCAGCACCCTAACCACTACACCTCCAGCCTCACTTCAATATATAAATATAGCAAAAAGATTTGAAACCATAAACCATCCTTCATATTCATTTGGAGAATGATGGGGCTATTAACCAATACGGACAGACGGCGACCCCTGAACAGAACAGCCGAAAGGAAAAGAAGAAAGAAGAGCAAATTATTTTTATAGCTTTTGCTCCTTGCGCCTTTGGTATAATGGCAAGAGGTAACAAACCCCACGCCTCTATATCTTACCTCGACACCGTCCAGGAGAGGGCGAAACTCAGGACAGATGAATGCACTTCCTGCGTAGGCGGCATCAATATGCATCCATAGCCCTTCTGAGTTACCTGGGTCAAAAAAAAAGCAAGAAAAAGATTATTATACAAGGCTAGAAACTGGTGCTGCATCAATCTGTCGATATTTATTTGTACGA
>CM045728.1:114337297-114377297 GCA_024760905.1 Plotosus lineatus
ATTACTGTGGATGGCTTATTTATCAAAAATAATTACCGGACGACCTGACCTGCTTCAGAATGTCCACAACAGCTTTAAAGGTTTGAGTCCCCGTTAAGCTATACCGTACTTTAATGTCTTTTCTTCATTTATAATAAGATTTCAAGATTGGGTAACTCACCTGAATCACACCTCCTCCTTTTCCCTCCGTTCCTGCTAGAAACTCCTCGGGCAACTTCAGCATTTTCCCCAGCCAGTCGAGAACCACTGTCTCCAGCTCAGTACAGGCTGGACTTGCAGCCTGAGTAGAGAACAGACAACATATCACCAAAGGAAGAAGAGGAAAACATCAGAAAAAAAAATATGGAAGCATATGAGGGTGACTAAATGGATGGGTGGAAAGACAGAAGGATTAATGGACAATGGATGGATGCACAGGAAAATTAATGGATGATAGAATGAGTGATGGCTAGACAGGTGGATTAATGGATGATCGAAGGATGTGTGGACAGGTGGATTAATACTTTGTAGATACTAGATGGGCGGACTAATGGATGATGGATGGATGGATGAACAGGTGGATTAATGAATGCTAGAAGGATGGATGGATGGACAGGAAAATGAATGGATGATAGAATGATTTATAGATAGATAGGTGGATTAATGGATGCTATAAGGATGGATAGATGTGGGTATGGATGAAAGTAAGTCTGTTGGGTTTTTACACCCGAGCCTAGTGGCTCAACAGGTGGATTAAAGGATGGAAGCATGGACAGGATGATAGAATGATTGATAAATAGACAGGTGGATTAATGGATGATCAAAGGAAGGGTGGACAGGTGGATTGATACTTTGTAGATACTAGATGGGTGGATTAATAGATGATGCACGGATGAACAGGTGGATTAATGGATGCTAGAAGGATGGATGGATGCTTGGATGAATTGATGGATGCGAGCCAATAGAAGCCAATTGAACTTGAACATGTACAGTGATTTGCCATTGATGCAGAGAAAGCAAAAGTATGAAAGAAAGAATGAAAAAAGGGAATGCATTAAAACGGTAAACACCCAGGAGAAGCCAATGCAGCCGATTCCCCCTGACAGCATGTCTGCCAGGATTGATGGGAAGGAGGTACCAGTGGGGAAGTAGGCGAAGAAATATGGGCTGTTCCAGTGGGTGACCTAAAAAAAAAAAAAAAATTCGACAACACACTAAACTAAAAGTAAAAACAGAAAAGTAGAAACAATTATGCTAATTAGTTATTTGGTATTTTGTTTTTACAATATTAAGTGGTCTTCCAAAAATGTACCATATCGGCCAACATGCACTCACCCCTGGCATGATGACTCGTTCAATGTCCTTAACAATGTCTTCGTACTTCTCCGGCTCATCAGGAGCCTCCTCGGGAATAAGTGATCGTAGGTAGCCAGGCTGCACATCAGGGTAAACATGCCTTTTCTCAATGGTCTCCAAGTAGTCAGCTATATAGTCCACCATCTCCTTCCCTCGCTTACGGAACTCTGCGGTTTCCATCGTCACACCTTGAGAGACAGAGAGTGAGCTTTGGAAAAATAAACGATCTTATTCAGAATTTGCTCTCTAATTATCTGTAATCACTGATATTTGTTACACTGTAAATAAAAATACAGTGCTGCCTCACCTTACAACAGTCCCAGCAAATGAAAAATCCAGGTTACGAAAAACATTTTCCAAAATTTTTTGTCTCTGTATACGAAAAAAGTTCTCCTTACGAACGCACCAAACACGCCATTCAAACATTAAAACCCGCCATTCAAACAATGCACGTGCTGCTTTCCCATTGACTATCTTCCAACATCCCACCCCGCTGGCCTCCCATTGGCTAGGAGAGATGATGCAGCTCCCTCCTGTTGGCTATCTCCCAACATCCCACCCCGCTGGCCTCCCATTGGCTAGGAGGGATGACGCAGCTCCCTTCCATTGCCTATTATGGAGCTGCATCTCCCATAATGCTTTTCATGTGAAGGACAGAGTTACTGTTGTTTCGTGAGTTTTTTGACTCAGGCTTTTAACCTTCCATAAACAGTGTACCAAGTGTAAGATTATAACTCTGCTAAGAAGACATGGTCAACACACATGCGCACGCACGCACGCACACACACACACATATATATATATACATGTTTGATTTCTAGTGGGAGTGAGAAGTAGAAACGGGCTTGAGTGATATCGCAAAGGAATATGGCCAAACCCGTCCACCATCGGTATGATACTGAAGCAGAAGGAGGTCTTAAAAGGTATACTTTTATAATTTTTAAAGGGTTTAGGGGGTAGTATTGGGGGCCTTGAAACAAATCACGTGTTTTACATGTAAAATGCGGTTCCACTTGCGAAAAATCCAGGTTAAGAAAAAGGCTTTGGAACGGATTATTTTCGTAAGGTTGAGCTACCACTATACAGACAGCAGCATGAAACATATCTCAAGCAATACGCTGAAACATTCCGCGCCAATAAAGTTGGCAAGTGTTTAATTTGGGGAAAAACCCTGACAAAATACGTTCTGTAGAACGGATTCTGTGAACACATTAAAATAGAACTTAGCTACAGTATGCGCCATTTTTAGTAGAATTAATTGGGAATTTAAATCAAACTTTTACGTGTTTTATGCCGGGAGAAACTCAGTGAAAAATATTAAAGGTTCCACTTCGAAAATGTCTTTAACAACTTTAAATAGTTCGTTTTACATTCCAGGAGCATCGCAAATTAAAATTTAGTTGCTATGAATGAATTTCATGTGAAATGCAAAATGCTGTCGTACTATTTAAACTCATTAAAGACATTTTCGAAGTGGAACCTTGAATATTCGCCTTCAGTGCCGTCAGGTTTTCAGACATTTTCATTGTATGCTACAAGATTCACCTTTATTTCCAAATTACAAAGAAATGATTCTAAGAACTTTAATCTTAATAATAATAATAATAATTATTATTATTATTATTATTATTATTCATTCATTCATTTTCTTGAATGTTGGGCTTGAACCCCAAACCTTAGGATCGGTGCTCCATTATCGTTACCACCAGGCCGTCCTTGCCATTTTATTATTATTATTATTATTATTATTATTATCGTTAACATTATTATTAACATTATTATTAAAATTATTATTATTATTATTACTGTTGTTGTTGTTGTTGTTATGTGCTGCATAGATTAAGTAGTTTTCACACAAGTTACTGCACATAAAATTAATTTTAAAAACATTTAGAAAGTACAGTCGGCCCCAATTTACGAAATTAATCCGTTCCAGAGCCCATTTTGTATTGCGGGGATTTCGTAAGTAGGGGTCGCATCTTACATGTTAAATGCCTAATTCGTTCCAAGGCTCCAGTCTTTGGACTGGATAAACCCCATAAACCCTTTAAAAATGATAAAAGTACACCGATTTTGTATGAAATATGTGTTAAAAGTAAAAGAAAATTATTTATTAAACCATTTAAACATTTTATTTACACACACACACACACACACACACACACACACACACACCTCTCTCTCGTTCTCTCTCTGTCTCTCTCTCCCTCTCTCTCTCTATCTCCTTCTCTCAAGCAAGCGCTGCGGGCCACGCCCACAAGGCGTGGAATTCAAAGCGCATTCCCTGCTTGACAAACTCAATTTGAATTTGATTCCTTATGGGATTGGAATTCCAGATGAGCTCAAATACGCCCACATTTATTAAACATTTACTGAATTAAACAACGTAAAAAAACTAAACTAAAAACTATCTTTCTATCTATCTGGGAGGCCAGTGGGGCGGGATGTTGAGAGACAGCCAATGAGAGAGCAACTCGCGCGTCGTGTGAAATTTTGATTGGCGCGTTTGAATTTCTTTTCGTAAGAGGGGGTTGTTTCGTATTTCGGGGACGGAAACTCAAGAAAATGTTTTTCATAATCCGGGGATTTCGTACAAAGGGGTCTTCGTAAATTGGGGGCCGACTGTATGTGCATCCTAATCATGCTTTAAATTTTTATTTTTAATTGATTACTTATGTTGTAGTCTGAACTCCACTCAGCTCTTGAGATGATTTATCCCCTTGGTTTGTGTACAGTACATACAGATGCCCACCTTAATTTACCCAACTTATTGGTTATTATCATATTGGTTCAACATTTCATATGAGTTATTTTACCAGGTATATATTAATATCATGTATCTGGTTAAGACATGGGGCAGTGGTGGCCTGGCGGTTACATATGTAATTTCCTTTTTTTAATTTTTCAATGAAGATTTTTGAAAAACTTGTGATGCACTGAAGCCGCAGAAATTGAAGCACGAAGTAGCAAGGGATCACTGTAACTGTGTACAGGGGGGTGGAGCTTCATTTAATGCTCCATATTCATTGGGTGTAATCCATGTTTCTGTTAAACGCATTACACTAAACATCTGATCAGTAATGATTTCATTAACAATGAGCTCTTTAGATGCAGGAGGATCCACTTAATCCTTATTAGGGTCACTGGGAGGCTGACACCCATCTCAGCCAACTCTGGGTGAGGACAGCTCACCAGGCCATCGCAGGGCGGAAACACGCTGACGCTTCACCATAGACAGTGTGAGACATAGCCGGCTTTTGATAACCCAGTTTAGCTGCAATGGGGGGGGGGGGGGGGGGGTGACAACCTGGTAATAGTAGGGCTTGAACCCATGACCAGGATCAGTACTCCAGCACCTTACCACCACTTTCCCTCTGAATCATTTTCAGGCTAATTTTAAGAAGGGGGTGGTGTATACTCTGTTCTTGCCGTGGGATAAAAATAAATAATACACTTCAGAATATAATGTTGTAATTTTTTTTTTTTTTTTTGAGGAGTGGGGGGTGGGGTGGGGGGTGTTTGTTAAATTTTCCTCTTACAACCTGCCCTGGATTCTATCATTTCATTGCATTGCTGATTGGAAGTCAGTGAACTGATTTTCTTGACTCATTACATTATTAAGACGGAGCAAATATTCTGAAGGTGCGATGACGTTCGACAATAATCTCTCAAGCTCTGTTGTCTCCACTACTCTCCAGGAAATACTTTCTAATCCACAGTAATACTTTCTAATGCACGTCTGTGTGTGTGTGAGACGGAAAGGTCATCAGCCCACCCCACATGGCTTCAGATCTAGTTGATTATATTACATTAGGGCAAATAGTGCTAATGCTTTTAAAACACTATTCACCCAAACAAGGATCCGCACACTCACACACACACACACACACACACACACACACACACACACACACACACACACACACACACACACTTCATGCACAATACAGTCCTAATCTCATATGCAATCTATTTATCCTAAATCCAGGGGTTGTGTTTATCTCGTTCTGTGGAGCCCATATTGCTCATGAAGATGAGGAACAAGCTTCTGGTTATTACTATACTACTCAAATCTGAAAGCTGAAAGTCAAATATGGTTCTTGTCAGTGAACAATTATAAGCACTATCATAATGAATAATGCATACACGCTTTATACAGCCATGTATACAGCTGTACAGATGTTTACACACACACACACACACACATATATATTTACTGATTTTGTTGCAGCACTGCAAGTGAACCTTGCTCTCTGAGCTGTTAATTCAACAGGTGTGATCTCTCTCTCTCTCTCTTGCTCTCACACACACACACACACACACACACACACACACACACACACACACACACACACACACACAAACTGTACTTACAATGCCTGTCAATAAAAGAGGTAGTCCTCCTCTTCTTCCTCCTATGTGTTCACTCTCACTTTTCAGTACACACACACACACACACACACACACACACACACACACACACACACAAACTGTACTTACAATGCCTGTCAATAAAAGAGGTAGTCCTCCTCTTCTTCCTCCTATGTGTTCACTCTCACTTTTCAGTACACACACACACACACACACAAACACACACCCACACACACACACACACACACACACACACACTCTCAATGAGAGCAGAGTGGCACACAGGAGCCCGCGCCTTTATCTGCTACACGCACCTTTCTCTCAGCCAATCAGAGTGCAGGAGGAAGTACTGATTCACAATAAGATCCTCCTCACTTTCTATCTGGATGAAGATTTAACACATATCATTTGAGGAGGTGGGCAGTGGTGTCCTAGTGGTGAAGATGCTGGATCACTGATCCTAAGGTCGGGGGTTCAAGCCCCACTCACCACAGGTTGTCACTGTCCCCCCAGTGCAGCTAACTGGGTTATCAAAGGCTGGTCATGTCTCTCACTGTCTATGGTGGGAGGTTCATGTAAAAGAACCATTGCTGACTTTCGACTAGAGAAGCTGCAAAGCCGTCAGCGTGTTTCCGCCCTGCAATGGCCTGGCGAGCTGTCCAGGATGTAGTCTGCTCTCACCCGGAGTCGGCTGGGATGGGCGCCAACCTCCCCGCGACGCTAATTAGGATTAAGCAGATACAGAGAATGAACATTTAAGGAGGTTTCTTTGGTAAAGCTGATTAGCCTAATGTATGAATGTAGGAGGAAACTGGAGAACCCCGAAGAAACCCACGCAAACCAGCAGGAGAGAACATGAAAACCCAACACACTTTCACCAAACTCAGGAATCGAACCCAGGATTATGAGCCACACATCTGTACTGCACATCTGTATTCATTAGATCAATTTTGTTCACTTTTCTTCTTCCATCAATTGAAAGCATGTTTGGGGATGATGAAATCGTTTTTCAAGATGATAATGCATCGTGCCATAGAGCAAAAACTGTTAAAACATTCCTTGAAGAAAAACACACGAGGTCAATGTCAGGGCCTGCATCAACATCTTTTGCAACATTCCGTGATGATTTAGCCTCGTTAAGAAGTTTGATAATCCTCTCCTTTGTTTCAATTGATATCTCTCGTGTTGGAGCCATGATTCATGTCAGTCCACTTGGTGCAACAGCTCTCCAAGGTGAGATCACTGCGGTTTAACTGCAGACTAACGAGCAGATCTCACCTGATGCAGCTGTTAGCTTTGGGAATGGAAATTTACAGGGTGATTCCATAATTTTTTCCCTCAAAATTGAGTGATTCCATAATTTATTCCCCCTGCTTGGTCGAAAAAAGTAACTGTTGCTGATTACAACATTTTTTTCTTGATTTCTTTTAGTGTTTCTGAAAGCCAGAAAGTTGCCGTTTGAAATTACTTTAGTTTTGTGTCAAGTCTGCGAGCTGTTTTTTTTTCCTGCAAAATTAAAAAAACTGAATGAACATCCTCCGAGACTGGTCATTCCATAATTTTTGCAAGGGGTTGTAAACTCCTCACAGCAAAAAGGGTCCTGTGTTCGAATCCCAGCTCTAGAGTTTCTGTGTTGAGTTCGTATGTTCTCCGGGTGCTTGCGTGGGTTTCCTCCTGCTACTCCCGGTTCCTCCCACAGTCCAAAAACATGCACAGGAAGTGAAATGGCTGTTTCAAATTGACCTTAGGTGTGAATATGAATGGTCTTGTGAGTGTTGGCACTATAATGGCCTGATGTGCAGGGTGTACCTCACCCATTGTTGGCTGAGATGGGCACCGGCCTCCCTGAGACCTGAATTACGATTATATCATTATTGTCAGAATTGAAAGGGGTGTGTTCAAAGTAATAGCAGTGTGGAGTTCAATTAGTGATGTCATTCGTTCTTTAAAAAACAGGTGCCATTATTCTCCGTATTTAAGAACAAAAGGCAGCAAATGTTGTACATGCTGGTTATAGAACATTTCGCTCTGAAATTCTGAGGAAAACGAGTCAGTCCAGACATTGTTCAGAAGAACAGTGTACCCATGATTAAAAAGCTGATTGGAGGGGAAACATATAAAGAAGTGTAGAAAATGATTGGCTGCTCAGATAAAATGATCCAAAAAGCTTAAAATGGCAACCAAACCCTGATAAACATGGAAGATAGTGAAAACTTCCATTCGAATGGAAGAATAACCAAAACGGCGAGGACTCAGCCACCAATCAGCTCCAGAAAGATTAAAAAAGGTCTAAAGTTACCTGTGAGTCCTGTTACAATTAGAAGATGCCTGTGTGAAGCCGAGCTATTGGCAAGAAGCCCTGACCTTGACTTGCCTAAAGAGAGACGGTGCAACATTTTGTGGACTGATAATAGTAAAATTGTTCTTTTAGGGTCTAGTTGTGCCCCTAGATGACCCCTAAACACTGAATTCAAGCCACAGTCCACTGTGAAGACAGTGAAGCCTTTTGGGGCAAGCATGATCATGATGTTTCTCACACTACGGTGTTGGGCCTATTTATTGTCTCTCAGGGATCATGGATCAGTTTGAATTCATCAGAACACTTAAAGAGGTCATGTTGCCTTATGGCAGTGCTTCTCAAATAGTGGGGCGCGCCTCCCTGGGGGGGCGCGATGGGATGCTGAGGGGGGCGCGTGTGACCCAGGAGAACATGCTTTTTTTCCGCCGTACTACAAGAAAGTGTAATTGCACATCCACTCCAGTAGTTGGCAGTGGCGCCCTCATTGCCCATTGTGCGCAGCAAGTACAGGTCCCAGCTAAACATTGAGCAGGAGCTGAGAGTTGCAGTGTCATGCTTCAAACCTCGCTTTGAGAAGCTGTGCGCTGCAAAACGTGCTCATTGTTGCCATTAATCTTGGCTTCCTCATTTTGAGAAAAAAACCTCAGCACAAATTGTTCTATTTGTTCTTGTTTTGTAGGTTAAAGTGTTTATATATTGTGCTCCTGAGTTAATGTTTCTGAAGTCAGTTTGAATTAATTATTTATTGATTTTATTTTCAGCAGCAAATGGTGTGGTAAGTTTGTCAAAAATGTAACAAGGATATTATTATTTTTAAATTTAAGGCAAATTGATGCACTTTCTTTTACAGACTAATAAAAAATGTTAAAAAGTTATTCTTGTAAGTTGAACTATATCTCTTTCTTTTTGTTTTATTTATGTTAACAAGGATACGATATAATGAAGAGATATACCTGTAACTATATTATAGAAAAAAGTTATAATTTATAGTTGCGGCGGAAAGTGGGTGGTGGGGGGGGGCGCGAATTGTTTTCTTCTTGCTAGGGGGGGCGTAACAGAAAATAATTGAGAAGCACTGCCTTATGCTGAAGAGGAAATGACCTTGAAATGGGTTCCAACAAGACACGACCCCAAACACACCCGTAAATGAGCAACATCTCAGTTCCAGACCAACAACATTGATGTTAAAGCGTGGCAGCCCAATCCTGGACCTTAATCTAATAGGAAAATTGTGGGGTGACATCAAGATGTAGTTTCTGAGGCAAAACCAAGAATTACAGAAGAACTATGGAATGTAGCCCAATCATCCTGGGCTGGAAAACCTGCTCACAGGTGCCGGAAGTTGGTCGACTCCACAATACAGATGTGAAGCAGGACTCAAACAGTGTTTATACAAATAAATATCAGTTCAGAGATTAAAAAGAAAAGAAAATCTTATATCCTTTAGTTTATATCAGTGCTTCTCAATTATTTATAAATTATATAACTATATAACTATAAATTATAACTTTTTTCTATAATACAGTTACAGGTATATCTCTTCATTATATCGTATCCTTGTTAACATAAATAAAACAAAAAGAAAGAGATATAGTTCGACTTACAAGAATAACTTTTTTAACATTTTTTATTAGTCTGTAAAAGAAAGTGCATCAATTTGCCTTAAATTTAAAAATAATAATATCCTTGTTACATTTTTGACAAACTTACCACACCATTTGCTGCTGAAAATAAAATCAATAAATAATTAATTCAAACTGACTTCAGAAACATTAACTCAGGAGCACAATATATAAACACTTTAACCTACAAAACAAGAACAAATAGAACAATTTGTGCTGACTTTTTTCTCAAAATGAGGAAGCCAAGATTAATGGCTACAATGAGCACGTTTTGCAGCGCACAGCTTCTCAAAGCGAGGTTTGAAGCATGACACTGCAACTCTCAGCTCCTGCTCAATGTTTAGCTGGGACCTGTACTTGCTGCGCACAATGGGCAATGAGGGCGCCACTGCCAACTACTGGAGTGGATGTGCAATTACACTTTCTTGTAGTACGGCGGAAAAAAAGCATGTTCTCCTGGGTCACACGCGCCCCCCTCAGCATCCCATCGCGCCCCCCCCAGGGGGGCGCGCCCCACTATTTGAGAAGCACTGGTTTATATACTAAATGTTTGCGTTTGTAAAGAAGAAATGCAGACTCTGACATTTTTATGAATGCAATATATATTTCGTATTCAGCCATTATCTCTGAAAGGCGGGTACAATTCTGAACAAGTCACCTGGTACATTTTTAAAGAAGCGCTGTTCTCTGTGTAATTTATCTCCGCAATTCAGTGTCTCTCCAATGTTCAGAGTTCAGATTTCTTGACCACAATATACCATCAAACCCATAAATAAATATCTTTTGCCAACAACATGATAGACTCTAATTTATGACACACCTCATTTAAATACAGAGATCCCTCACTTTCCGCGATTAATTGGGACCGAGATCCCCCGGAACCATCGAATTTCGTGAAGTAGGATCACCCCCCAACTCCCCCAGACTGACATATACGTACGTGTATATGTGTATATAATATCAAAAAATACATATTCAATGCTATAAATGCTTATAATAACAATTAAACATTAAAAAATAATGCATAAGATGTAAATAAAATATAAATACACACACACACATACGGATGCGCACTTAGATGCGCACCTCACAAAAATGTAACTAGTTTTGATGGGAGGTTTTGGGTTGTTTTTTGTTTGTGTAGGGTTTTTTTTTTTTTTTTTTTGCATAATTGGCCTTGTTTTTGTAGCATTTTCCTGAATTTTTTCCCCTATTCTTCCTTAATTTCCTTAATTTTTAATTTGATGAATATTAAAAAAAATCCATGATGCACTGAAGCCACATTAATTGAAGTGCGTAGTAGTGAGGGATCCCTGTACTTGATTCAGATTGGCCAGTTACAGTATTCAGTAGGTTTCTAAACCGATCGTTGCTGCGTATAACAGACCTGTTGCTATAAAGGTTCTGTAAGCCAAAGCAGTGACAATGTTTTTTATTAATAAAAAATATATTTTATAATCAGGATTTTGTAAGTACCCATGCAATAAGAGAGATAATGTCTACTCTGAGTCATTATCACAAATTTAATCTCATAGAAGGCCGGAGTCAATGGTCTTCCTGTCAGGGTTTATCTCATGATAACGACCAGCTTGCTTCTTCTGCTCACGCCTCATGGTGAACGCTATGTATCAAAGTTTGTTCACGCATCATGCTTCAGTGTGTGTGAAGAAGCTTTAATTTGATCCTGAACATTACTAAACTCAGGATCTCTTCTTACTGGTTCTTCTCCATCTGCAAAATTACAGTACTGCACTATTACAAAATCTTCATGCAGTGGCAAGGTGTGAAAAGCTCATTAATTTAATTCTTTCATTTTCTAATCAGTTTAGTCCTAATTAGGGTCACAGCAAGGCTTACACCCTGATAAAGCTAGGCTGTGAACACCTTTAACGATGAAGTCATGAGGCGCTTCTATAAGGTTTTGAAAAGAATGCAGAAACAAGCCACGTTAGAAATGTTCTTCAAGAAAGGAAAGGAACATCCTGAAGAAGAGAAAAGGTAATTTTTTTATCTGTATTGTTTTTATTCTTGAACTGTACTATGCTTTTTATTTTAGTGTGTTATGGTCTGTGTTGTGTGAGACTGGTTTTGGCGGCTCTAACTCTCTTTCTCTCTTTATGCATGCAGACGCTGGAGAGGGGTGTGGCTGTCACACGTGGGTGGAGCCCTAAACTCATACACCTGATTCCACTCAGCAATTACCGGACTAAAGACGAGCAGCGCGCTCCTCCTGGTGCTAGAAGATTGCCTCTCTTCCTCATGATCTCTCTCACTGTCTGCTCCATGCTCCTTGTGTTTAGTGACAGCCACGCCCCTCTCCAGCACCTGCATGCATAAAGAGAGAGAGAGTTTGAGCCGCCAAAACCAGAGTCTCTCACAACACAGACCATAACAGAGTGTACTTTCTTCTTTCTTTTGGCTTTTTCCCTTTTCTCGGGAGTTGCCACAGCGAATCATCTGATTCGCACATTTGATTTGGCAGAGATTTTTACATCAGATGCCCTTCCTGTCACAACCCTTTAACAAGGGAGAGAAATATGCTGATGGCTTTTCAGCCTACTATTTTACGAAAGTCAGCAATGGTTCTTTTACATGCTTCTCACCATAGACAGTGAGAGACATGGCCTGCCTTTGATAACCCAGTTAGCCGTACTGGGGGGACAGTGACAATCCTTTGGGGACTCGAACCCCCAACTTAGGATCAGCGATCCTGTGCCCTATCCACTAGACCACCACTGTCAACAGAGTGTACTGTATTCAAGATTAGATATATATAGTGCTGTGCAAAAGTTTTTGCTCCCTGACCAATTTGACATTTTTTTTGCATGTTTGTCACTGTCATCCATTTCAGATCAAACAAACCTAAATATTATACAAAGATCAAACAGAAGTAAACACAAAGCAATTTTCATTGCTAATTGTATTCATTAAGGAGGAAAAACCCATCTGAACCTACATGGGCACGTGTGAATAAATAATCCCCCCCCCCAAACCTAATAGCTGGTTGAACCACCTTTTGCAGCAATAACTGCAGTCAAGTGTGCGATAAAAGGCAATGAGTCTTTCACGTCGCTGTGATGGGATTTTGGCTCAGTCTTCTCTGTGGAATTGTTTAAGATCAACCAGATTGGATGGTTTACAGGCATGACCAGCCTTTTTTAAGGTCATGCCACAGCATCTCAATAGGGTTCATGTCTTTGAACAGGCCACTCCAAAACCCTCATTTTATTCTTTTTTAGCCATTCAGAAGTGGACTTGCTGGTGCGCTTCAGATCACTATCTTAATGCACAATCCAGGTGCACTTTAGTTTGAAGTCTCCAACTGATGGACAAACATTCTTCACCAGGATATCCTGGGAGCGAGCAGAATTCATGATTCCATCAATCATGACAAGTTGCCCGGGTCCTGAATTAGCAAAGCAGGCCCAGATCATCACACTTCCACCACCATGTTTCACTGTTGCCACAATGTTCTTTTTATCAAATGCAGTGTTCCTTTTGAGCCAGATGTAACGGGATGCATTGCTCCCAAAAAGTTCAAGTTTAGTTTCATCAGTCCAGAGGACATTTTCCCAGAAGCTTTGGAGATGATCAAGATGATTCTTGGCAAAAGTGAGTCCTGCCTTGATATTCTTTTTTGTCAACAGTGACTTTCGCCTCGGAAGTCTTACATGAATGCTATTTTTGCCTCGTGTCTTTTTGATGGTGGAGTCATGAACATCGACATTAACTAAGTAAAGTGAGGCTTGTAGTTTTTTAGAAGAGGTTTTTGGATCCTTTGTGACTTCTCCGGTTAGTCTACACTGTGCTCTTTGAGTAATTTTGGTAGGTTGGCCACTCCTGGGAAGGGTCACCGCTGTGTTATGGCTTCTCCATTTATGGATAATGGCTCTGACAGTGGTCTCCTGGAGTCACAAAGATTTACCAATGACTTTGTATCCTTTCCCAGATTGAGACATCTCTATAATCTTCTTTCTTGTTTGCTCTTGAAGCTCACTGGCTCGCGACATGATGACATGTCAGTATGGCCTACCTCACCTTGTCAAACAAGTTTTATGTTAGGGATGCCCTGATTGGAAATGTCTGGCAGCAATCAAGTCTGGGGGTGGCCATGAAATTGAACTCAGTTTTCCTCAATAATAGGATTAATCATAATTACCTCACCTTTTAATAAGGGAGCACTTACTTTTTCACAGAGGTTCATGTAGGTTGGACAGGATTTTTCTCTTAACAAATAAAATCACAACAGGAAATTTTTTTGCATTTTTTGAATACTTGGGTTATCTTTGTGTAATGTTTGAATTTGTTTGACGATCTGAAAAAGTTAAAGTGTGACAAAGGTGCAAAAAAGTAAAAAATCAGTAAGGGGCAAAAACTTTGGCACAACACTGTATATATATATATATATATATATATATATATATATATATATATATATATATACACACATATACATATATACATACACTGTATTCATGGATGTGGTGAAGGAGGACATGAAGGTTGTTGGTGTAAGAAAAGAAGATGCAAAGGATAGGGTGAGATGGAGGCAGATGATTCGCTGTGGCGACCCCTGAAGGGAAAAGCCGAAAGGAAAAGAAGATATATATACACACACTGTATATATATATATATAAATTTACATTTACTTACCATTGTATTTACATTTATGGCAGCTAGCTGACACCCTTATCATTTTTTAGTACTGAGGATTCAGGGCCCTGCTTAAGGGTCCAACAATGGCAGCTTGGTGATACCAGGACTTATTCTCTCAACCTTCCACTCAATAATCTAGAGCCTCAAGCTCATAGTTACCTCTGACTGACTAATAACGTCCATAAACTATTTAAACAGCCATAAACAGATAATAACATCCATGAACAGAATCCTGAATCCTAATATTGATTTTGGGACATTTTGGCCACTGTCAGACCAAAATGTGTACCAATCTTCATTTGACATTTCTAGGAACAGAAGATCCTTGTACCCTAAAACTAGATTTATCAAGCAATTTTTTTGTTTTTTATGTTGTGTCATAAAACTAAGGAATGACATATTCAACCCTGGCAAGTACTTCTATTACAAAACACTCACACACACACACACACACACACACACACACACCACAAAAACAACCAGGAGTTAGCTATTAACTATCGCACACAGAAGGTGTCCTCTCATAGCTCATGTGTTTTTATTTGTTTTTTCTTTTTTTTGGGTGGGAATCCTTTGGCTAAGTCTTCTGTCTTTGTTTCAACTGGTATTACAACGTTTAAAATGTTTTGGTAAACAGAAGATTAAAAAAAAAAAAAAGTTTATTAATTTTTTTGATAATTGCCTGCCACCTACTGGCGAAGGCTCAGATTCGCATCAGAAAGTGTTTCATTCCAAACACTTGATGGTCCACTGAAATGCAAGGTCAGCTGATTAAACATGTTGAGTCAATTGAGGCTCCAGATTAGTTGGAATGAAAACCTGCTCGTATACCGGCCCTCAACTTAAAGCAGGGGACAGAAGTGTGCCATTAGGAACCGAGTGAATTATTGGATTTGTTGGGTGCAATAGCCAATTGATTGCACATCGATATCTATAGCTAGTGATGTAAGGTTCTTCTATTGTGTGTTTACAAAAAAAACATGTTAAACTTGTCTAAACTGATAACACTCGCTGCTTAATCGAATTAGGGTGGCAGTAAGGCTGGAGCCTAGCTTAACCACCACAGGGCCATTTTTAAACCGTTCAGTTATTTACAAGGACCAAGCAAAAAACATCAATACAGAATAAAATAGTGCCCCCACCCCACCCCACCCCACTTTTCTTTATTCCCTGAAAAACATATATTCATGTATATATCTACTATATGTATGTACAGTTACACTTTTTCGCATGGTGGCAGGAGGACTGAAGATGTGTGGTGTTGTTCCGAAAGAAAGGGGCTGATGCACGGCAGGTCAGTAAGATCCGGTGACCATACAGAGAATGTCTGGTGTCGAAGTGGAACTATAACCTTACAAAGACCGCTGTCCTGTTGATCATACATAGAGGAAATATCCGAGCTGTCGAATATGTAATGTATACTGTACATAAATCAGGTTAGTGCGATGTACATCCTACCACAACCAATGAAACCAAGTACAAAGGTTGTTCTATTGTGTGTTTATCTTTTTCTTACAACAGTCTGCAAACATCTGGGGACCGAGGAGACAAGTTTCTAAAGTTTAGAAATAGGACCGTCATCCCATTCTTGTCTAATACAGGCCTCGAACTGTTCAACTGTCTTGGGCCTTCTTTGTTGCTCCTTCCTCTTTATGATGCGCCAAATGTTCTCTATAGGTGAAAGAGCTGGACTGCAGGCCGGCCATTTTAATACCCGGATCCTTTTCCTACGCAGCCATGATGTTATAATTAATGCTGCATGTGGTCTGGCATGATCATGTTGAAAAATGCAAGGTCTTCACTGAAAGAGACGATGTCTGGATGGGAGCATATGATGTTCTAGAACCTGAATATACCTTTCTGCATTGACGGTGCCTTTCCAGATGTGCAAGCTGCCCAGGCCACACGCACTCATGTAACCCCATACCATCACAGATGCAGCTTCTGAGCTGAGCGCTGATAATAACTTGGGTTGTCCTTGTCCTCTTTAGTCCGGATGACATGGCGTCCCAGTTTTCCATAAAGAACTTCGAATCGTGATTCGTCTGACCACAGAACAGTTTTCCACTTTGCCACACTCCATTTTAAATGACCCCTGGCCCAGAGAAAACGCCTGCGCTTCTGGGTCCTGTTTAGAAATGGCTTCTTCTTTGTACTGTAGAGTTTCAGCTAGCAACGGCAGATTTCGCAGTGGATTGTGTTCAACAACAATGGTTTCTGGAAGTATTGCTGAGCCCATTCTATGATTTCCCTTACAGTAGCATTCGTATTTGTGGTGCCGTGCCGTTTAAGAGCCTGAAGATCATGGGCATCCAGTATGGTTTTTCGGCCTCGACCCTTACACACAGAGATTGTTCCAGATTCTCTGAATCTTTGGATGATGTTATGCACTGTAGCTGATGATAACTTCAAACTCTTTGCAATTTTTCACTGGGAAACACTTTTGTGATATTGCTCCACTACCTTTCTGCGCAACATTTGGGGAATTGGTGATCCTCTACCCATCTTCACTTCTGAGAGACACTGCCACTCTGAGAAGCTCTTTTTATACCCAGGCATGTTGCCAATGGACCTCATTGGTGGTAATTGGTCTCCCAACTGTTCGTTATAAGTGCAACTGACTTTTCTAGCCTCTTATTGCTACCTGTCCCAACTTTTTTGAGGTTTGATGACACCATGAAATTAAAAGTCAACATATTTTTCCCTTAAAATGATACATTTTCTAAGTGTAAATTTTTGACCTTGTCATCTATGTTCTATTCAGAATAAAATATTGAAATTCGGCACTCTCACATCATTGCGTTCAGTTTTCATTCACAATTTGTGTAGTGTACCAACCTTTTTGGAATCCGGTTTATACAAGTCATACTTCCCATCCCACAACTTTTCAAACCTTTTGGAATTTGTAATTTCCACCAGTATTCTGTATTACCCTACAAAGGCCACAGAAAATGTCTATAGCACAGCTACACTATGGGCATTGGTGACTGTCTTTACAGATAGCAGTGAGCTATTGGATGTTAGCATAGTAGCTTACAGACAGACAAATGTGCTGGACATGAAGGCAGTTGGTGTAAGAGAAAAAGATGCAGAGGATAGGGTGAGATGGAGGCAGATAATTCGCTGTGGCGACCCCTGAAGGGAAAAGCCGAAAGGACAAGAAGAAGAAGAAGAAGAAGAAGAACCATTGTCCTCGTCCACAGAAAGCATCCTGTCTCCCATTCGCATTGCCTTGCAGGGAGAAGAGTGAGGTTTTGGATATTGAATTCATTCGTAGAGCCACCATGGCAGCACCGACTGTTCAGTAACCGGTTGCTTCAGACTCGTATGGAAATATTTCAGCCCCAACAGAGCATTTGTCCACCATGGCTGCATGCCATTCAGTTTGACCTTGCGTTGGAACAAGTGATTTCTGTGTACCTGGGTGGGAAACCTGCAATCCTGGTCAATCTGGAGTTTACCCCAGTAAAAGGGGGCATGTGGCAGAAGTACACCTTGGAAGGAATGGCAAATTATTGTAAACATTTGTACAGTATTTATCTTCGGTAATCCATCACAGCACCCACCCACACATTTCCTGTGTGGGCAAGCATTTCGGGCTCGGATTGGCCTCACTAGCCATCTCCGGACCCACAGCCACAGATCACAGATCTGATATGAAGTCATAGTCATCTTCAGTAATCACTCTATTGTGGTTAGGGTGGCAGTGGATCTGAGGACAATCCTACCAAGGCCAGGCGCAAAGTGAGGGAAAGTATCCCGGATAGGCCGCCAGTCCAAACTACCAAACAGCATAACTTTTACAGCTGGGGTTGAGTTAATCCAACCAATTCACCTACCTGTACCTGAAGGGAAAATTACAGACAGCACCCAGAGCTCAGGATCCAGAACCAGGAATCCAGGAACTTTAGAAATGTACAACCATAACCCCCCAAATAAATAAATAAATAAATACATTAAAAAAAAAAAAAAAAAAAAAAATATATATATATATATATATATATATATATATATATATACACACACACACACACACACACACACACACACACACACACACACATACATATACATATATACACCCCCTCCCTGAATCGCCACCTTATCGTGGTGGAGGGGTTTGTGTGATCTAATGATCCTAGGAGCTATGTTGTCAGGGGCATAATGCCCCTGGTAGGGTCAACCAAGGCAAACTGGTGCTGGGTGAAGGTCCAGACGAAGTGCGAATCAGAAGACCCTTATGACATCTAAGAGACATCTAAGGAAGCAGTCTACCTTGCCCGGACGCAGGTCACCAGGGTTGCCCATGGAGCCTGGCCGGGTCTAGCCCGAAAAGGAGACATGGGTCCGCCCTCCCATGGACACACCACCCGTGGGAGGAGTTTCAGGGGTCGGGTGCAGTGTGAGTTGGGTGGCAGCTGAAGGCATGGGTTCTGCTGGACTGATCCTCGGCTACTTACTCTGACCCTCGGGACATGGAATGTCACCTCTCTGGCGGAGAAGGAGCCTGATCTGGTGCGTGAGGTGGAGAGATACTGACTATATATCGTCGGGCTCACCTCAACGCATAGCTTGGGCTCTGGAACCATCCATCTCGAGAGAGGCTGGATCTTATTCTATTCTGGAGTTGCTCATGGGGGGAGGCGGTGAGCCGGTTTGGGTATTCTTGTTGCCCCCCGTCTTGGTTCCCAAATGTTGGGGTTCTCCCTGGTTGACGAAAGGATAGCTTCCTTCTGTTTTCGGGTGGGGGGACGGGTCCTGACTGTTATTTGTGCTTATGCACCAAATGACAGTTCAGAGTACCCACCCTTTTTGGAGTCTTTAGGGGGTGTGTTGGAGAACGCGCCCTAGGGAGACTCACTCGTTGTCTTGGGAGACTTCAACGCCCATGTGGACAACGATAGTGTGACCTGGAAGGCTGTGATCGGTAGTTGAATGGTGTTTCGTTGTTGGACTTCTGTGCTCGTCACAGTTTGTCTATCATGAACACTATGTTCGAACATAAGGGTGCCCATACGTGCACTTGGCACCAGGACACCCGAGGTCGCAATTTGATGAGTGACTTTGTAGTCATGTCATCGGACTTGCGGCCATATGTTCTGGACACTCGGGTGAAGAGAGGAGCTGAGATCACTACCTGGTGGTGAGTTGGCTTCGGTGGTGGGGTAGGCTGCCTTCCAGACCTGGCAGGCCCAAGCGTGTAATCAGGGTCTGCTGGGAAGGTTTGGAGGAGTCCCCTGTCCGAGAGGCCTTTAACTCCCACCTCCGACAGAGCTACAACCACGTTCTGGAGGAGGCGAGGGACATGGAATCCGAATGGGCCATGTTTCGTGCCTCCATTGCTGAGGCAGCAGCCCATAGCTGTGGCCGTAAGGTCGTCGGTGCTTGTTGTGGCGGTAATCCCCGAACCCGGTGGTGGACACCTGCGGTGAAGGGGGCAGTCCAGCTGAAGAAGGAGGCCTATCAGGTTTTATTAGCCTGTGGGACTCCCGAGGCAGCAAACAAGTACCGGCAGGCCAAACGTGCTACAGCTGAGGCTGTCGCAGATGCAAAATCTCGGGTGTGGGAGGAGTTCGGTGAGGGCCTGGAGAGTGATTATCGGTTGGCCTCAAAAAGGTTCTGGACCGCCATCCGACGCCTTAGGAGGGGGAAGCAGTTCTCCACAAACACTGTTTACAGTGGAAGTGGGGAGCTGCTTACCTCGACTGGGGATGTCGTTGAGAGGTGGGGGGAATACTTTTAGGACCTCCTCGATCCCACCAACACGCCCTCCGTGGAAGAGGAAGACCCTGGGGGTTTGGGTGGGGGTCCGCCCATCACTGCAGTGGAGGTCACTGAGGTTGTCAAAAAACTCCTCAGTGGTCAAGCTCCGGGGTTGGACGAGATCCGCCCGGAAAAATCTCAAGGCTCTGGATGTTGTAGCACTGTCTGGTTGACACGTCTCTGCAACATCGTGTGGTCATCAGGGGCTGTACCTCTAGATTAGCAAACTGGAGTAGTGGTCCTGATTATTAATAAGGGGGACCGGAGGGCCAAGGCTGTCCTTTGTCACCGATTCTGTTCATAATTTTTATGGACAGAATTTCTAGGCGCAGTCGAGGCATTGAGGAGTTCTGGTTTGGTGGCCATTAGATCTCGTCTCTGCTTTCTGTGGATGATGTTGTCCTTTTGGCTTCATCAAGACGGGACCTCCAGCTCTCATTGGAGTGATTCGCAGCCGAGTGCGAAGCAGCTGGGATGAGAACCAGTACCTCCAAGTCTGAGGCCATGGAGAGCTCGGAGTAGATTTGATGCTCCTCGGCATTGAGGGGCCAGTCGAGGTGGCTCGGGCATCTGGTCAGAATGCCTCCCGGACGCCTACCTGGTGTGGTGTTTCGGGCATTGTACAACCGGGAAGAGATCCCGGGGTCGATCTAGAACACGCTGGAGGGACTATGTCTCTCAGCTTGTCTGGGACCGCCTTGGTGTCCCCCCGGGAGAGTTGGAGGAAGTGGCTGGGGAGAGGGACGTCTGGACCTCTTTGCTTAGGTTGCTGCCCCCGCGACCCGACCCTGGACTTCGTGGAAGATGATAATGATGATATATATATATATATATATATATATATATATATATATGCATACATACATACACATATACATGTTAGACTAAATACCATGAACCCAGTCAAAGTTATAGCAATGTATTAATATTTTATTCTACTTATAATAAACAGAATAGAACAGACCCTTATTTGTACAAAAATACCTGAAAAGGTTACAGTTAGCATTTTTAAGCCGTTCAGTTATTTACAAGGACCAAGCAAAAAACATCAATACAGAATAAAATAGCCCCCCACCCCACCCCACTTTTCTTTATTCCCTGAAAAACATATATTCATGTATATATCTATATGTATGTACAGTTACATTTTTTCGTATGGTGACAGGAGGAGTGAAGACATGTGGTGTTGTTCCTAAAGAAAGGGGCTGATGCACGGCAGGTCAGTAAGATCCGGTGACCATACAGAGAACATCTGGTGTCGAAGTGGAACTATAACTTTACAAAGACCGCTGTCCTGTTGATCATACATAGAGGAAATATCCGAGCTGTCGAATATGTAATGTATACTGTACATAAATCAGGTTAGTGCGGTGCTAGAAATGGAGACAGGGGTGGAGTTCTGAGGCACCTGCTGGATTTTATGCTTTATAATACGAGTAAAGCTAAAACCAAGAATAAACTAGCATCTTTACGCTGTCTCGCTTTGAATACAAGGTTAAACGGCATGAAAAATGACACGACGACTAGAAAAAAAAAAAAAAAGATGTACTTAAAGTCACTGCTAACAATGAACTGTCAAAGATAAAAGATGAGAAATATATAGAAAGAAAGAAAGAAAAAGGCACCAGTCCTGAGGACCAGGTCTCATCAGTCTCCACATCAACCCTGAGCAACCCAGTTACATTCATTTTTTTCTTAAATATTTTAATTAAAACTTTAAAACAATATATTTAATTCGCTGATATACCATCAACAGACACGCTCGCGAGAAAATTATTCTGGACACCAGCTCATCTGAACATCAGGATATTACACTTAAACTTGCACTGCGTATAAACAAACGTGTCGCCCATGAAGGCCAAGTTAGCATCGTCAACACGTGTCCTGTGGAGAAAGTATTGTTTAGCTTAGTTACTGTGACCACAAAGAGTTCACCCCGACTCCAGTTTCTATATCTATATCTATATATATATATATATATATATATATATATATATATATAAAAACACCTTAATTTTATGTTACATGACCTTAAACAGAATAAAACATTATTTACATCTTACATCCCCCCTCCCCCCCAATAAACAAACAAGAAAAAAAACAAATAAAAATAAAATCCTCATGTTAAAACAATCAAGTTTCTTCATCTTGTAAGCCATCGTGGGGAAAAAAACAAAACAAAACAAAACAAAAAGAAGATAGTGATTGGAAACCTAAAATACAGTGTCGCGTCTATCAGCTTTATTAGTTTGTTTTGTGATCGCTGCCGTTTTTGTGTTGTGAAGGTGTTTACAGAACTATGTCTGAGCTCAAGTTTGAACAGACAGGATGTGGGTCGAATTAACAGCAATGAAAAGTGACCCGGATGAAATGAGATGAAATACAGATTGGGTTGGAGCCCTCATGCTACAAATCAAAGATCGGGCTGTGACGGTATGGCGTATGAGCTTCAAAATATTTCTGTTAGTCGATGAAACTGGGAAACTTTTCCATTCATTTTGATTCAGCGCCAAAAAAAAAAAAAAAAAAGAGAAGAGAGGTGAAAGTACGATGCGGTCGTTAGTAATTAGCAGCTTCTCGACATCGTTTGGCTCATTTGTTTTGCGACACGATGAGATTCTGAATTTCAGAGGTCAAAGTTCAATTCGAAGATGTGCATAGAGCGCCTCAAGTGGGACGTTCGAGGGTGGGGGAACCTCAAAAACCACATGGCAATGATGTCACAGAAAAGGTAGGTCATGTGACACACTGCAGTACACTCTGCCACAGCGACACCGAGTCTGACTGCATGTGGATGGGTTTAGAAGTTAAAAGAAGTCGTATACAGTACGTAGTAGCGAGGACTCAAAACGCCGTGGCCGATTCCTCCACATCAATTTTCTAAATGGATGGAAGAAAGACGCCCCCAAAAAAGAAAGAAACACCCCTAATAAATTTGATTTTTAACTTTTTTCCTTTTTTCTTTTATTTTTTTATTCACTAAAGCGACAACCGTACATTATCCTTGATCGGCCCCTAAAAGCAGGTGATTAAGGTAATGCTAAAGCTGCTGTTATTTTACATGGGCAGTGGTTACAACCTGCCCCAGGAAGAAGTAACGTCTGGAGCAAGGTGTGTCCGTCCCAAATTGGTGGCAAGCTTAAAGCTAGAGGGACAACATGCAAGCTAACCCTGAACACCCAACTTAACCGCCCATTTGTGACGGAAGCCTGTGGAACAACCTGAAAACCCCTATGAACGCGCCTACTGGGCAGCGGAAGTGTTCAGACGGCAATCTGCACGCGGAGCAAGATATTCTTTAGCAATGTGCATCTCCTTGAAAAGTGCATCCGACCCTGCCCATAAGTGTCACATTGTTCTAGAACAAATAGCCTTGACACGGGCTGTTACAGTCTAAAAATGCGCTACACTTGACGGTCACTTTTGAATACAGACGCTCCCCGACTTACGTTCATTCGTTCTACGTATTTTTCGATTTTACGGTTTTAAAAAAAAAAAAAAAATTGTCAAATTTTTAGTTTAGCGCGCTCTCTGTAGTACCAGACATACCTACGTAGTACACTGACGTAATGACGCAATTACGCCGTGTCCGTTGTTTACAAACGATAGACTGAACGTGCCCCTCCTTCTTCCCAGTTCACCGCATGTTACCCTTGTGTTAAGATGTCGTCTCTGTGATCTTTGTGTTTACACTGTTGTGCAGACTTTTGTAACCCTAAGCAAATATGGTTGGTCAGAAGCGTAAGCCTACTAGTGATAGTGGAAATCAGAAAAAGCGGCAAGCCGTCTCGTTAGAAACGAAGATGCACGTTTCTTCCAAATGGCTCCATCGACCATCGGATCCATTTACAAGCAGAAAGATCGCATCACAGAGAATGTGAAAGGTTATATTTGATACTGTATTTGATATTTGATGAGTGAATTTGATTAACATTTATCTATTTGAAATTATTTTGCTTGAATTTAATTTATTTGAAATTAATGTTGATATTTGATATATTTGATATTATTTTACAATGTTATGTTTATAATAATTGACTTAGGGGTGTTTGAGATACCGTAATGGTATTTATGGATGTATAGTACAGTGTGAACATCATACGTCACTGGAACATACATTAACAACTTACGTTTTTTTTTTTGTTTTTTTTTTCCATCTTACGTTCGGCCATCCGGAACCGAACCAAAACGTAAGTCGAGGAGCGTCTGTAACTTGTTTTGACTGGGATTCGGAACAAAAAAAACATGACCTCAGACTCAACAAAGCCAGCTATATTCTCTTGTTTTTGGCTTGGTATCCTCAGAAGTACATCTTTGGTATCTTCTACCTGAAAAGGTGCACCCAAGTTATACTCTAAAAGATAATGAAAAAAGTCCAAGTCGAATAATTAAGGTTCAGTTGGGTACCTTAAACAATTCGCACTCCATTCACATTCCCATCTAGCAAAATACAGAAGATATACCTTGAGGATATCACGTCAGAGCCCAGGACACACATGGGGTAGTATATAAGACGTTAGGCACGGAGTTAATATGAGTCAATGGATCAATCATCCCCCCCTCAGCCTACTGCTAGGATAGTGCAGATATATGTGCGACGACGGTGTTGCTTTTCAATGTGGCATGTCATCCTTAGGTCATTAATTTAAAAAAAAAAAAAAAAAAAAAAAAAAAAAGTTAGCTTGTGCAGTGCGTTTCACATTTCTCTCTGGCAATAACGATTCCTGGCTGTCCACATTCTTCGGAGCAAAAACTCGTCCAATTTTCTCTCATCTATTATTGTGTGCAAACCTCATAAAAAAAGTTTATTAGGATGAGTGTTTGGCTTTTTTTATGGAATCTAGTCAGGGAGCAGACGATGAACAGGATGACAATTACTACGACAAAAGCTTTGTATTTGTGTGCATAACGGTAAATGATAACAAAGCCAAAATATATGATGCAACAATACAGCAGATAATGGTGAATTAGTTCAATAGAACTGGGTTAGTATAACAAAATCTCTGATATTATTAAGTGAAATAAAAATACACGAGGCTCAATGCATTTGCAAAAAAAAAAAAAAAAAAAAAAAAAATAGTGAATGAGCAGTACAGAACAGCACTGAGAATTTCACTAGATTTCAAGTAATCATTTAGATCCAGATAAATAAATATATCCACGGAAACAACACTCAAAAATGATTGCATCATTTGCATTTATATCTGCGGAATCATGGTCACTCAGCAGAGATCGTAGACACTGTAGAGCCACGCCTTTTTCCTTTCAAGCTTACCATGTTAATGACGCAAATATTTAAGAAGATGGCGGCTATTCCATAAAGACACAACTGTTGTTACAAACACGCATGTCGATATATATCGTGCTACTACTGAACAAGGCAGTAAAGGAAACAGAGCTCCAGCTGGTCTGGAAGCTTCACAGTGCACCGTCCTAATGGTCTACAAATACACCGAGAGAACACACAAGCAGATCTGATGATTCCTGCCTTTTGATCTCACCCCCCTCCCCCGCAAAAAAAAAATATAAAAATAAAAAGACAGAATCCGTTATAACAGATCTCCGTGCAGTTTAACCGTTACAGGAGATCATAGTGGTTGCTTCCCCCCGATTTTTGTCCACTTCATGGTGCCCTTTCTTATGGTGGTGGTTGTGACTCTGATCCTAGTAACCACTTCAGGCTGCATTACCCTGGATGGCCAGCAGAAGGAGCTTCAAACATGTAGATGGTGTCTCGAGGGGTGGTGGAACATTTGGATATTAGCTTTACAGTGACGCGGAGTCAAAACAGAGTGCAAAATGAGACTGTGTCAAGTGGACAGAAATCCAAGAGCTTATAAACTACACACACACACACACACACACACACACACACACACACACACACACACACGTATATATGTATACATACGGTGTATATATACATACATATATAGATCATATGAGCAGTGGAACATTCTTTTGATCCAGATGGAGGAAGTTGGAGAAAGAGACCTAGCAAAGAGCAAAATGTTTTTGTTCACAAACAACGTCCAAACAAAGTCTCTTTTACAGTCCTGTGCTTTGATCTCGTACAGATGTCGTTCAAGCGCCGAGCGGTCTACAAGGACAAATGACTCTCGGGTTTCTGACCCCATCATTTATAGCTCAGCTGTTTCCTGTGCTTTAAACTCCTACTCATACTAGATGTAAAGCATCTGTCTTCCACTGTCTGCAGGTTCTCCAGATCCGTTCAAAACAATGGACCTTGAGATCATCCATCTTTTATCATCATGGAGATATTTCCCAAACAACAGACCATGTGGTGGTCCATCTTCAAAAAAAAAAAAAAAAAAAAAAAAAAAAAAAAAGACCATCTGGTTGTACTGAAAAAGATCAAATGGTCAAAAATGACCCCCTGTCTACTGTACGATGAAGAGCTTTTAGAGCTTTCGACTTAAGACAGCCAAGATCTTTCTCAACAGCTTCTCGATGGCCTTCACGACAGCCCTGCTGGTGCTTGCAGCTCCTCTGGAGATCAAAGAAGAAAACCTGCATACTAGGAGTACTAGTCGGTAGATAGCCAGTCACTTGTACATCACGAAACCAGGAGTCCAATTCTCAGAGAACCAATGGTAGGTTTCAAGGGGAGGTCATAAGGCCACCGTGGTGCAAGGGTGCTTGAGTTTACAAGGCAGGACTCCGCGATTGAGCTGGTAGAACTCCACCAACTGGATCAGATCTGTGAATTTGGTGATGCCATCATCAAGGCTGAAGAACATCTGACCATCCTCTTCACACTGGGGAGGAGGCAGAAGAAAAAACAAAATCAAGTCAAGACATCTGTTGTTTGGATTAAGCTTCGTCATGTCCGGTTTCATCGAAAAAACGTTCACTTGTGATCTACTGCTTACCAATAAGATCTGAAAGTGTTTGATTTTCTGGTGGTGACACATCGTAAGCACAAAGGCTTTTGGGTTGCTCTGGCTGTCCCTCAAGAGAAACAATCTGACCCAGGAAGAAGAAGATAAAACAAAAAAAATGAGAAACAAATATACAGAAGTCACCCGCCAGGTTTTAAATTTGAAAGTGTCCCGACCAAAAGTAAAGTTCTGTGTGCAGATATTTGACTGGACTGCCAGCAGAAGGAGCTATTTTCGGCTTGATTACGGCGCCCAAGTGCCACAACATTGTTTCAGCAAACTTAAGCAACATGCCAAAGACTTTCAACAGGGCTCAAGTGTTAAAGCCAGGGCTCTCTCCAGAGTGGCGCAACCGCGAAGGTGCACGACTATCAACCTGGAGACTGACTGTTTGATCCCAGGTTGATTTACGTAGCGTTCCACGAGTCCAGAGTCCATTGGAGCTAACTGGCCAAGCTCTCGTGGGAGGGAGGGATGGCATAATCGACACAGCCAATCATTGGCATCTGTGAGTTCATGTGTATAAGATGGCACTTTTGCCTCCATGTGTTCAGCTGCCCCTGAATGCCCATACAGTTCTTAAAGGTGCGGGTGGCAGCATAACGTGATCATGCTTGCTTACGCCGGTCTCTGATTGGCGGTGGTTGTGTGATTGGACAACACTTGACAAATGGGAATTGGCTAGGAATAAATTATGGGATGTGAAACAATCTGAAAAATATTTATAATCATAAAAAAAAAAAAAAAAAAAAAAAAAAATCACCGAGGTGCCAGTTCAGGTGTGAAGATGGTTCCTCGTGCTCCCTGATCCACTCTTTCACTATCTGAGCTGCTGACGTAATTTTACTGCCACATCATGTTGCTGGAGGGCAGCGGTGGTACGGTGCTGGATCATTGATCTTAAGGTTGGGAGGTTCAAGCCTAACTCTCAACGAGTTGTTACTGTTACCCCCCCCCCCCCCCCTCAGTGCAGCTAACTGGGTTATCATAGGCGGGCCATGTCTTTCACCGTCTATGGTGGGAGGTTCATGCAAGAGAACCATTGCGGACAGGTGCTGCAAAGCCGTCAGCGTGTTTCTGGCCCGCGATGGACTACCGAGCTGTCCAAGGTGTGCTCTGCCCTCGCTCAGATTCGGCTGAGCTGGGCGCCAGCCTCCATCTGACCCTAATTAGGATTAAGCGGTTCAGAAAATGAATGAATCATGTTGCTGGGCCTTAACCTGACCAATTGAAGCAACAATGGTTACGCGTTGTAATCAAGGCTAAAGGTGCTACAGCAAAATATTAGAATGCACAATGCTTGTTTTTTTGGACTGGGCAGTGTATTTAGTGTTATAATTTTTATGATTATGCTTTCAAAATAAAATACATACCCATCCACTTGGCCTTGTTGGTGCATCAGCCTGTGTGATTCCTCCCTTGTGATTCGGCCGTGAAACCAAAGCTGAGTTTTATGTATTACTGCATGACCAAAAAAAAAAAAAAAAAAAAGAGAGAGACAGGTTCGCAATAAAAATCACACAGGAAACAGATTAGGCTTGTAGACGAAGCATATAAATAAATAAATACCTCCACTTAACGATGCTGGATGGAGTGGGCTAGGGCTCCCCAAAGTGTTCATACGCTGACCTCTTTTCTGTCACAAAAATTAAAAAAAAAAAAAAAAAAGAGCACAAGTTCAGATAAAAGAACTAACACAACCATTAGAACAAACCCATGACTTTATTCATCAACATTGGGAATTGATGTTTACCCTCCAGGCATGGGCCTCCTCCAGAGCTGCACTCTGAGCTTCCACAGGATTGTCGATCACCCTGCCTATCGTCCCTGAGAAATCCATGGCTACGAGAGAGTTCTCTGACACACTCCTCTGTCGAGAGATCGCGAAAACTTTAGCGTTAAGCTCTATCCATCACTTCAAAGCAAGTTCTTTAAAAACCCAGCCGCTGATTTAGAGTCCTAACAACAAAGCCAGGGTCACCAAAACCCCTCAAACACCATTACGAAGAATCCTTCAGAGCAGAGGTGCTCAATCCTGCTCCTGGAGATCTACCTTCCAGATGACTTTATCTCCAACCCTATTGTGGCCCATGTGACATGAAAGATCCAGTCAGGTCTTAAGACATTTCAAAGTCCCTTGATTAGATGATTGGATGGTTAGGTGGGCATGATTAGGGTTGGAGCGAATGCCTTCTGGAAGGTAGATCTCCAGGAGCAGGATTGAGCACCCCTGCTTCAGAGGAACCTGAATCGAATCCCATGGAATCCCATCATGCAGTGCTGGCCAGGTGGTAAAAGGTGCTGGATTGCCGATCCTAAGGTTGTGGGTACAAGCCCCACTGTCAACAGGTTTGTCACTGTCCCGCCAGTGCACTAACAGGGTTATCAAAGGCCGGCCATGCCTCTCGCTGTCTCTAAGAGGATCGTGGAAGAGAACCAGTGCTGACTCTCGTAATGAGTCGCTACATAGCCATCAGCGTGGTTCCGCCCTGCGCCCGGTGAGCTGTCCAGGGTGTACCTTGCCCTCGGCCAGAGTCGGCTGAGATGGGCGCCAGCCTCCCCATGACCATAATTAGGATTAAGCCGTTCAGAAAATGAATGAATGGACCTCCTTACACTCAATGGAACCGTAATCCTTAAATAATTTATAGCATGAGCATCGTAATCTCAAAACGTCATAAGTCGAGAAGTCCCCTGTGCCTGGGTTCATGCAGTCATGAGGAAATAATATAGAACAGGAAAGTTAATTATTATCCAATTATAACACTTCCTGGAGTATTTTATTAAATAAATTAATTATCTAATAAATAGCAAATACATTTATTACAACAATTCAGTATTATTATTAATAATAATAATAATAATAATAATAATAAATAATAATAATAAAATAAGTCACCTTTTTGATCTGTGTTGTATTTAATATTTATATTAAACTTCTAGCCCATATTGAAGATTAAAAAAAAACGGCTGCAGTGTCACGTTGCATTTTTACTTTAATTACCTTAAATTTAATAATTTACTTTTTAATTTTTACTTTAAACTGTTTACATTGAGTTTCTGTGATATAATATATAATATATAATATATAATCATATATCAGAAAAACACATTAATACTTTACGACATATAAGAACCACACACTTTCATAGAAACAACCAAACAGCCTCTGGCCAATCAGAATCATTTTCACTCAGCATTGCGTTTGTTTAAACCTGAAACGGTCAGAACTCACCATCGGTGCTGGGAAGTGCGAGAGCAAAGCTTTTCTCTGCTGTGGAATTTTATAGTTCTGATAAAGTAGAATTCCATACTGCGTACAGAAAGAAGCAACAAGAATTTTTTTTTAATTAAAAAGACAATCTTAACAGACGTCACGTTTAAATTTTATTTGAGATTCTTGCTTTCTTATCTGTGAGGTTAGGTAAAGGTCGCCTGGTGTACCTTAAACAATCTGAAGGCAGTCATCCAGCATGTTCTGCTCTGTTCATCGTCTGCACACAACATCCTCAGTTCCCTCTGCTCGCTTCGGACCTTGTTGGGCTGATCGAGATAAGAGTGCGTTAGAGCAAGTATTAGCCAGGCTGACTCAAAAGAAACTCGCCAAGAGGGAACGGACCTGTGATATTTGCATATTCGCTTCTGGCTGTGATTGCTTTTATCTTCGCAGCCTCAACCATGTGAAACAATTGCAAAAATGTGGGTGGGACTTTAGTGTGCCATGTGCTCAAGCAGTGGTCCCCAACCTTTTTCTCACCGCGGACCGGTCAACGCTTGACGATTTTACCGCGGCCCAGGGAGAGGGGGGGGAGTGGGTGGGGTAGCTTGTTTATATTGTAAATATAATACCCCGCCCTTGAACAGAGTTGGCTGAGATGTGCGCCAGCCTCCCTAATCAGGATTACGCGTTACATTTTTAATGCAGCTCGAACTCTTCTTTAAAAAAAAACAAAACAAAAAACACAGGTGATGGTGCACCAGCTGGGAGAATGAAAGCTCAGGCTCAATCTCTCCCGAAATCCCCGCTATTGTTTGAAACATGTCCAGCTCGCCTCTGTTCATGTGCCGTCCGCCTGCGGGTTACATTTTAGCGCTCAAATGACCGACATGTAACCGAGAGAACACGGTCATTTTTCAAAATAAAAGATTTTTCAAAAATAAAGATCGTTCCGACTCAGATAATAAATAAAACAGAAATAAAGAATTATTTTTTTGTGCGGTCCGGTACCAATTGATCCACGGACCGGTACCGGTCCGCGGCCCGGGGGTTGGGGACCACCGTGCTAAAGGACAGTTGTAGTAAGAATGTGCTCGGATCTTCTCGTTCTTGCAGCTCTTGATTTATTGCTGATTTTATCATTTTTAACAGTCAGGTTAAAGAGCTTCATGTAAATGAAACAAAACAGAAACAAACCCTGTTCCTTGGAAACATGTGCTTAGAGGTGTCCACAATTTATAAGTTCTTGACACTTTCGAATTTAAATCGTGGACCAAATATCGGTAACCAATACACTGAAACACTAAGAAAAAAAAAAGGCATCAAGCTTGGTTCACTCTAAAAAGTTGTGCCGTTTCTGAAGAAAAGGGGGTGATGAGGACAGAACCACCCAAAATAACTCCTGACAGCAACACATAACCGGCTCCAGCCAAGAATTCCTTTGGTCTATGACTCATATTTACGGTCCGCCATAGCCTCTATCCAAAAGCCTGTTGGGAAGCGTATCGTAATATTTACCTTTATACAAAACTCGTACTCTGTTGGCGCATTGTGAAGCTTCTTGCCCACTATTACGGTAAAGATGCTGCTGTCTTCATGGTCCGCTAGTAACTGCAAATGCCTTGGTTCCTGCAAAAATTCAGACGGCTTGATGATGAAACAGATACAGTACTCAGGATACAGAACGCTATTGTATAAAAGGAAACAGATAAGGAGACAAGGAGCAACATGAACACTTTTGCCTGGTACTCCACAAGATATACACACACGAGAAAACTGCTAACGAATCAAAACATTTAATCCCAGATCGCGAGATAATTACTACAGTACATGCATTCAATAATGATGGTGATTAAAAAAACAAAAAAAAAAACAAAAAAAAAACCACCCGAGTTCATATTGTTATCACAGCAAGAATGCCCTGGGTTCAAATCCCAAGCTCAGTGAGGACGTTTTTTTTTAATTTTTTGTTGAGTTTGCGTGTTCTGCCTGTGTTTGTGTGGGTTTCCTCTACCTACTAATCCAAGTCATGCACATTACGCGAAATGGTCATTCCAAATTTCCCCTAGGTGAGAGTTTGAATGTGAATGGTTGTGTTTGTGCTGGCCCTGTGATGGTCTGATGAGCTGTTCAGGACTCTAATAGGAGTGAGTAAGAGTGAAGTACGAGACCACAGCCACACAATCTGGTCCCTTTGACCAATCAGGTTCCAGACAACATTGTAGTACAGGTCAGTACAGATGGTAGCATACCTTTGATGTTCCTTTTGTTGAGTAGTATAATCCTGAGCGTCTCAAAAACACATACAACTTTTTCCATGACTTCCTTCCAGTCTCCTTCACATACAGGTAACCCTGGATTTCTGGGCATCTGCTGGAGTTTAAGAAGTTCTTAAAAAAAAAAGAAAAGAAAGGAAAACAACAACAACAGAGAAAACCAAGAATGTGAGTAGTTCAAGAAGTGCCATTTTTTAGAATGAAGTGGTAGCTTCAGTGTGATGCTAGGTTAGGACAAACATCTGGGCATCATTTCATACTTGCAACAGTTGAGATGGAGGAATGGTCCCATTGCTTTCTTGACACCAGGCCACCATCTGCTCTGGAAAGAAGTTCTGTTGACCAAGATAAAGACTTCAGTCAAACCAAGTGTTGTACAAAGTAAAACGCAATCTCTTATAATCAAAGCATCAGGGCATAATCTCAAGAGATGTGTGTTGGTGTGGAATATACTTACAGATCTGATATCCCCCACCCAAAACATTTACAATGTACAGTCGGCCCCTTTCTTACGAAAATCCCCGAATACGAAAAATCCAGTATACGAAAAACATTTTGCTAAATTTTTGTCCTCTGTATATGAAACAAATTCGTACGAAAAGCGCCAAACGCGCCATTCAAACATTAAAATGCGCAACTCAAACATTCAAACAATGCGCGAAGCACATTGCTCTCAATTGCGAGCAAGTTGCTCTCTCATTGGCTGTCTCCCAACATCTCGCCCCCGCTGGCCTCCCATTGGCCAGGAGGGAGCCGAATCTCCATAGTACTGCACCTATAATGCTTGTTTGTCACACACGTAAAGGAGAGCTGTACTGTTGGTTCCTGAGTTTCGTAAGGTTTTTTGAGAATGCTCATTGCAGCTTATTTTTCCTTTTTTAAGTTGTTTAATTCAGTCAATGTTTACTAAATGTGGCGCGCTCCGCCGAATGTGGGCAAAACGCGGCTCATCCGGACCTCCGATCCCTCAAGCAAACAGGTGAATGTTGAGTACTAAACGTGCACTTACCTGCTTGACAGATCGGAGATCCGGATGAGCCACGCCCAGTCTCAAAAGCTCCGGCGTCAACTGCAACACCACCCGCATTCGGCAGAGCGCACCACAAATGTTTAATAATGAATGTTAAAATGAATTAAAAAATGTTTAATAATTGTGTTTAATTAATAAATATGTTAATAAAATCATTTAATATGTTAATAAAATGTTTAAATGGTTTAATAAATAATTTTATTTTACTTTTAACACATATTTCATGCATATTTAATACAAATTTGGTGTACCTTTTATAATTTTCAAAGGGTTTATGGGGTAGTCTTGGGAGCCTTGGAATGAATCAGGCATTTTACATGTAAAATTCGCCTCTATTTACGAAAACTCCAGGTTCCGAAAAAGGCGCTGCAACGGATTAATTTCGTAAGAAGGGGGCCGACTACTCAGCAAAAGTCTGAGAAACCCAGGGAAGACAACCAGCATAAAGTGACCTAGTATGGCGTTTGGCCATCACAAGTAACCAGAACAGCTATGTCTCTGAAACCAGTTTAGAGGGTGGAGTACTATTCTTCCCAGAGGTTCCTCAACCTCAGTTGGTGTCAGAATAATAGCGGTAGACAGTACTGTCTAACATGCAGTTCCACTGGTATTCAACTGGGTCGTGACTTGGTGACTATGAGGACCAAAGCATATGACTGACATCAAAGTAAACTTTAAGCTACCATAGTCCTGTTGATCAGACAAATCAGTGGCATTTAGCTCTGTTCCTGGAGATGTACATCCTGGAAGACTTTGGCTCCAACCATAATGGAGCCCACGTGACGGACCTAATCATCACCTTAAGTCTTCATTTCAGAGTCTTGATTCGTTAGTCAGGTGAACATAATTAGAGAGTTGATCTACAGAAACAAGGTTGGGCACCAGTATCTTATGTAGACCTTTTTATACGATGAGTTATAGCTTCCTTTTACAAGTCCAAAGTTCACTTTTGTCTTTCCTGTTGGTGCTTACATTGGCAACAGTCAGAGAAGGTCAGTCCAGACTTTTTTCCTGGGGAATTCCCAAACGTTCCCAAAGCAAATGCCAGCCATGAGACATAATCTTCCTTTAGTGCGTCATGGGACTGCCCCGAGGTCTCAGTCCAGTATAAGGAACCTGATACAGTTCCCGGAACAGTTGATCAGAGGTCATTCTTGGAGGGTGCCAAAGTAATCTCTGGTCCATTCTAAGGTGCAGCTGGTGTATTACAATTGATGGTGGTAAAGACATTGTTCTCAATTAAAATGGAAGCGACCAGAGGCTCCATTTGAATTGTATTCCATGAAAAAATGTTTAGACTATAAACCAGGAGAACGTTCGATCTGAAGGGATCCAAACTTGTGTCTCATTTAGACAAGTATGAGCTCCAGGAGACATCACTCGCCGAAGCCTTTTTGACAAAAATCGATCGTCTTCGTGAGGCGTACCTTTCTGAAATTCCGAGGTCTATAATCTTATGGGCAGTCACCAAGAAGCATAACCCATACCCATATGTCCTAGTTTAAAAGGAACAAAAGTTCAACAAGTTGCAACATGGAGACGAACAAGATGGTCTGACGTTCAAGTTTAAACAAGACGGATTACCTCGCAGGCACGCATCATGATCAGATAATGTCTGCTCCGAGCAAATCAGATTTGCATGATTTAAATCTCCAGTTCATTTTAAAGGCAGGCATGATTTATTGATATGTCGTACATTTACAGTAGCACGAAATGGCGTGTACACGAGACACGATGTATTAATGTTCCCTCATATAAATCCACCCAGCTGCTGTTATTTGCTGTGGGGGAAAATTATTAAGTTGCCCTATTCATATCATATTAGTATAGAGTGTGAAGATAATTAGTTTAGTTGAAATACAGTACACTATACACAGTCACGAGAAAGTTGAACATCTAGGATTGAATGATGTAAACTAATTGTAAAACTTCGCCAATTACAACTGCATCTCAGGTAGCACGGTGCCGCAGTGGTGAGCACGGCTGCCAGCAAGAAAGTCCTGGGTTAGAGTCCTGGGCTCAGTGTGGGAATTTCCCTGTGGAGCTTGCTTGTGTGGGTTCCCTTCGGGTGCTCGGGGTTCCTCCCACATTCCAAAAACATGCACAATAAGCTGAAAGGTTGTGCGTGAGTGTGTGTGTGTGTGTGTGAGTGTGTGTGTTGGCCCTCTGATGGACTGGCGAGCTATGTAGGGTGCAGCATGCCTTTGCCCAAAGTAAGCTGAGATAGGCTGTAGCCTCCATGCGACCCTAGTAGGACTAAGCGGTTCAGCGACAGCATTTCAGAAAATTTCCATCAGGTTGAGAAATAATGCAAATGTTTTATACCTCCTAAATAAAAGAGTCACGATATGCAAGTTTATTACTCTGCACAGTTACAAGGGCTTGTCTTTGATGCGCATCAGGTGCCCAGCAGGGCCACACTGGGTGCTATGTAAGCATGTCCAGGATGTCTGTGAAACATGACATTGGGCATAACATACTAGTAGTTTGTCAACATCTTCACATCTTTTCCAGCATTTACCAGAAAAACAGCGGTAGGCGCGGCAGCACGATGTAGTTGAACTGGTATGAACTCACCAGAGGATTTTTAAAGAATTCATATTTGGCATAGTTCTTCCTGAAGACAAACTTGCTCTCGGTAGTCATGGACGCCTGCACTTGAACCACAAGTTCATGGTCTTCTAAGCATCTCTCTGTGGGCAGAAGCAGAAAGTCAGACAAAGGCTAAACTGTTCGCCTTGTACAAAGCCACACATTTCCATAATTACTTGCCCCTTTAGTGAAACTCACACCCACGAGTAATGACATGTGTACGTTAGCGAGCGAAGGCCTTGAACGTACTTATATTTGCGTTTGGGATGATATCATCGTCTGCTCGCCTTCCCCTCGGGTCAGAGTGGAAAATAAACACGGAAAGCGCCTCTAATGAAAAGCGGGTTTGTCTGGATGACAGCAACCACCCTCTGTTCCGTTCACTGCTCCCACTGGAGTTCTCGCGTTTATATTTGTCGTGATGTCATCTTAGCAAGGTTGGAGCGGAAATTCTCAAAACACATCATCTTCACAAGAATACTTGCCAGATAAAATTTTGAATGAAATCCATACAAAGAACCTTTAAGTACGTGTAATGTTTTATTGTAGTTAAGAACATGGAGCTTGGGGCAACCTAAAGCGGCTACGTTAACCAACAAAAATGCACACATAAAATGATGAGGGTGAATCAGTTCATCCCATGCAAACTGTTGATTTATGGCGGGGAGAAAAAAAAACCAAAAACAAAACAAAAAAAACAAACAAACAAACAAACAAAAAAAAACATACAGTAGGCCCTTTACCATTCGAAGTTCAGTGCTCGCACCCCCGCATGCTCACGGATTGGCGATAAACCCGGAAGTTACTGGCACGTTATTCAAATTTCGCCAATGGCTGAGAGCTTTTGTTTCCCCCTCCTACTGATTGGTTGCAGATGATGTGTACGCCTCTTTTTTTCTCCTTTGCACACACAATGAACATGATTGCTTGAATTGTGAATTCACGTTTTTTTTTCGTGTGTTTTTAATTATTATTTAAGCGCTATGGTGTGTTGTAGTAGTAAATTTATATAACACTTTATCCATACTGAATATTATGCTCAAAGCACTCTTTGGTGTTTTTTGTACTCCGGGCACCTGTCGCCACTGTGCGGCGCCAGTTATTGCGTTGTTCTATCCTTTGATGCTGATCGACAAGCAGGAAGCATCAACTACCAAATTTTAACGTCTTATGGTATGACGTGGCCAGATTTGAACTCCGACCTTCCGGAGGATAAAGCGAACGCTCCACCAACTCAGCTAAATCCCCGGTTTTCACGTCAATTTACGTTTTTTTTTTTTTTCCCCCGTGTGTTTTTGATGACTATTTAAGCCCTATGGTGCCACTCAAACGCCCTGCATCTTCTCTAGCTTCTGGTAAGGAGCCGCATTGCTTTATTTATTCATAAACATTATCACAGTACAAAATTAAATTAGTTTTTACTTAATCATTACTACATGTTAGTGCATTATTACTGTATTAATGAGTAAGACTGGCTATAGAATGTGTTTAACAAGCGTATTTTAGCGTATGTAATATCATACATAGAGTTTTAAAACCGTGTCAATAATTCGCAGATTTCTGGGATCCGCAAGAAGGGTCGAAACCGAATCATCGCAAAAAACGGGGGTCTACTGTATATGAACGGAGAACCGTTTCAACCTCTCTGATAAAATGCCTACACATAACGACCTCGCCTGACAAATTCCAGATTAAGTACCATTACATTTACAGCATTTAGCAAACGCTCTTATCCAGAGCAACTTACAGATGCTTTAAAGTCTCCATCAGTCAATATATATTCTTATACTTTAGAACACAGACTAGGTCAGCTGTCAGTCAAACACAGTTGGTGTTTTTTTTTTTTTTGCGCGCGCGTGTGTGTGTGTGTGTGTGTGTGTGTCTATTTGTGGTGTGTGTTTGTATATAGCATGGTGCTAATCTCATGGGGCCGGTAGCGTAGTGGTTGGAGTGCAGTGCTCATGATAGGGAAGTTGTGCGTTAAAATCCCACTTAGACCTCCCGCGGTCAAGGTCTCAACCACAAGTGTACCTCTGTTCACCCAGCAGTATAAATGGGTACCAGTAAAAATATACTGGGAGGGTAACTTGCGATGGACTAGCGTCCCATCCAGGAGGAGTTGTACTCCTGGTCGCTTCACGTTACGGAAACCGGGAATAAGCACCGGCCTGCTGAGCCACTAGGCTCGGGCGTAAAAAGCCCAACAGACTTTACCTTTATGGTGCTAATCTAAGTACTGCCGAAAAAAGGTATGTTTTTTCAGCCGTCATTTGAAGACACCTAGTGACTCAGCTGCCTGGACATCCAGAGGAAGTTCATTCCACCATCTTGGAGGCAGAACAGAGAAGAAGATTAGATGCATTCTTCTCTCGTCTCTTGGTAGAGGTAGGGATCAATCTCACGGTGCTGGAGGATCTGCGAGAACACAGTGCAGTGCGGGGTGTGACAAGTGCTTTGAGGTGGGACCTCATGCAGGTGGGTTCTCTGGGACCTCTGGGGTTCTCTTTGCTTATTGAAATGTGTCGTGTCATCTTGGCAAGAAATAAACAGCTCTCCATGGACACAAACAATGGTTGTGGATGGTCATTTAACTTCAGATAACTATTGCGACTTGTGAAAGTGCACATACCTACAAGAAACTGGAAAAGGGACAAATCTGAACTACAAGGGAGACAAGAAGAAGAAGAAAAAAAAAAGTCTGCTGCCCATATAGAATATGTTGAGCAAGAATATAATTGGCCAATGACCTCCGTGACCCGGCCTTTTGGACTGGTCAGCTTGCAGTCACTCATTAAACTACAAATTCTGTTTCATATTAAAAGGATGTCCGCTAATACATTGAGGACATCTATTTAAAAATTGGGTTGCACAGTGGCGTTCTGGTTAGCACATCCGTCTCAAAACAAGAAGGCTCTGGGTTTGAGTCCCAGAACTTGAGGCATTATGATCATAATCAAACTAGTAAATCCACCAAGGAATAGAAAATAAAAAAGTGGTATGGAGTGAGCTGACCAAAGACCCGACTGATGTGTGTGTGTGTGTGTGTGTGTGTGTGTGTGTGTGTGTGTGTGTGTGTGTGTGTGTGTGACGGGGGTTGAAAAGGACAGTACATTTGGTGATAAAACCCACAGGAAGTTGGATCTCCAGGAAAATATTTATAAATTGTAGTTTTCTTTACGTGTCACCTTTACCTGTATCAAAAGGAGGCTGACATATTTACTTATTCAAATCAACGATTTTCATGGGGAGTTCTCATTTTGTCGGATGACTAAGTCCTATTTGGACAGGATTAGTTTCCCATTAAGAATTGATATTAATAGCAGATTAGCTGAAGCACTTGAGACCTGAAATTGTGTGTGGAAAGACTGCGCTATATTTTCACCCTGGATATGTTGGTCGTGTAAGGTGCAATTCCGACCAAACAAAGAGCCTGATCTTTTCTATCACTTCCTGCCAGAATCAGAATCAACCAGAATCAAGTGTAGACCCGAGTTTAAAAAGCAGAATTCTAAACAGGTTTGTATGGATTGTGTGTTTTCATGGATATTCAGGAAATCTTATGCCATCCAAACAGTACTTCAGTCTCTCGAATCCCTCCCCTAAATCCGTTCTCCCACTTGCCATATAAGGTCCTCCAAACACCGAAGTAGCTTTTTTCGCGTTTTTACGAAATATATAACCAACAATAAGATATCGGGTAAACGGAGTTCATCGATTGTGTTGCTGTTAAATCTAGAGATGGCATGGGTCAACAGAACAACCCATTCCCGTAAAGCAGAGAATTTGGCACTGCAGAGGGATGATGTCATGCATTCAGCACGCTTTCGGCAAGGCACGGTGAATACATAACAAATGAGAGTGCGACATGCTTGATGCTGGTTGTGCTCAGAATATCAAATCGAGGAATCTTGCAGGATCGCGCAGAAACAAAGAGCTG